>OY856410.1:430368205-431568205 GCA_963693085.1 Alisma plantago-aquatica
TCAAAATACATATGGACTGATGATGGGATTCCTAAATGGGAGATGAGTCTGTATAGGGCTGTTCACAACTCTTTACCTACCCTAGACAAGATAGAAAGATGGTACCCAGGCACAACCACGAACTACTATCTATGTGAAGAAGAGAAGGAATCCATCAGACATATCTTCGGGGAGTGTAGCTACATGAAAACAGTGTGGGAGCTCCTCCATTACAAAATGGGGACGAGGAAAAGAGAGCTGAAGGAAACTAAAGAAATGATTCAGAGTTTACCGAAGAAGGAGCTGATATGTCTATCAGCTGTACATTTTCATATTTGGAAGGAAAGGAACAACAAAAGACACAATGATAAGAAAAGGAAGGAGGAGGACCTAGCGAGCAAAATCTATAAAATCCTTTGTAATAGAGTAAAAACATAAGTTTTTTCATGTAACAATGGTGAGTTTTGTAGTGTTGGACTACATTGTATCTTGGTCCCAAAAGCTAATTTGCTTGAGGGTTTCGGAATAAAATTCACCTAATTCCGATACATACATACATACATACATACATACATACATACATACATACATACATACATACATACATACATACATACATACATACATACATACATACATACATACATACATATATAAACGGATCCCAGTTGGCCGACAAGGGAATAGCCCGGTTGGCGAATTCCGCTGGTCCCCAATGAAGGGACCTGGGTTCGAAACCACACTGAGAAACATCTCTTGATTTATCACCCTCCTAGGCCTCCGGCCTCCGCCACGGGTTTTGGGAGATGGGGGGAGAAATCTCTCTCTTAATCTCATAAACGGATCCCAGTTGCCGTCTTGATTTACCACTCTCCCGCGCGTTTGGCCTCCACCACGGGGGTGAGAGAGGGGGGAGAAATCATTCTCTCTTAATCCCACACACACACACACACACATATATATATATATATGTGTGTGTGTGTGTGTGTGTGTGTGTGTGTGTCTGTGTGTGTGTGTAGTAGATTTAAAGTAGTATGAAGCGTCACTTTTTAGTTTATTTTATTGTATACATTTAATTTGAGATCTATAATTGTTACCCATTACATATCAGTTCATAAGATAAGAATGGAATGGAACACGACTAATTTATTTAAATTACCTCTATGTATGGTTGTCTTTTTTTTTAGATTTTTGTACTTATAATATTTAAACTATTTCATGACATATATACATAAAAGGAGAGACAAACTTCCATGATTATAGTTCTCAAACGTCACCGCATGCAAAATATAATTTTTCTAAGAAATCCCAGTTGTGATATATAATAACCGAAATATTGATTACCCCAAAGTAGAATCTAATAGCAACAAAAGTATTTCTCAAATATACAAATAAATATTTCATTACTTCTTTACTCTTTGTCTTCTCATACAAAAAGAATAACAATATAAAAACTTAAATAGCTAACTAAAAGTTTCCATTAAGTAAAGAAGGTGGAATGCAATTAAAACGGTAGAAATATATACAAATATCTACAAACTTAAATGTTCTATTTGAAATGAACTTATCTGATTCAGTGTTGTTTATGTGATCTAAGATATCTACCATTATCATAGAAATGGGGATTATTTTCTATTTTTAAAGTATGTAGTGGCCACATATATTAGAGTATGTAGTGGTTACATGTAACCACTACATACTTTAATACCTAAAAAAGGTAAGCTACATGTTTGAAATGCATTTAGAGCGATGAGTTTGAAAATTACAAAAAGCTATGTAAATTGTCACAACTATGAGTTAAGCATATATTTTAAAATTTTAAAAATAATGAGTTTCATGATTATACTTATGTAGAAGTTATAAGGAATATATAATGTAAAAATATATTGAAAATATAAATAGGAAAACACAAAATATCATTATAATACAATCTATTACAAGAATGAGGAACATTGTATTATCGTAAACTAACCAAATGATGAATGTGTGCATCTAAAATAATATGTCTAAAGAATGGAATGACAGAAAAGTAATAGCATAAAAAATATATAAGACATCCTATTTTTAATTTTGTATGTGGCTATACTTATACAATAACTATATGTCATTAAACATCATAACGTAATACTGAAAATATGCAGCAAAATTATATGTACACTTTCCTTCAGTTAATGATGAATATATCACAAAACACCTATACACCACTATACTAATTATAAAATTATTGCTTGGGATATTTTTTAAAAATTATTTACAAATAGAAGACATGTGCAAAGCACGTGCAATTACTAGTATATATATATATATATATATATGTGTGTGTGTGTGTGTGTGTGTGTGTGTAGTGATTGTTGCCTTTCCCTACACATTAACTTCATATAAAATGTAATAACTTCATGTTTTTGCTACATACTGACTATATATGCAATTGTAGTTATACATTTAGCTATAATTATACTTATATTTAAAAATGTAAGGACAATATCTAGCTACGCTTCCGGATACGTATGAATTTGTAGCGAATGGATTATCTAACTACATATTTGAAAAATATAGTTAAAGGCTTTAGCTATACGAGTATATACTACAATTTGTATGTGTAAAGAAATATGTAGTTAAAGCCTTTAGCTACAAAATATGGGGTTTTCACTACAATTATTTTTATAGTTAAAGACCATTTTTTTGTAGTGAGCAGTCAAAAACATTTTTGATTTAGTTCACTCTGATGTATGGGGTCCATGCCATGTATCGAGTTTGTCTGATTACAAGTATTTCATTCTATTTATTGATGACTTTTCTAGGACAACTTGGTTATTTCTATTAAAAAGTCGGTCCGAAGTGTTGTCTACTATCAAATAAATCTTTGCTGAAATAAAAACGTAGTTTGGCTTGCCTGTTGAAGTTTTCCGCACTGATAATGCTTTAGAATTTGTTAAGCAAGACGTGGCGGTTTTCTGTAAATCTGTTGGTACGATCCACCAGACTTCATGTGCCTATACCCCACAACAAAATGGTGTCGTTGAGCGGAAAAATAGACACTTATTAGAAGTTACCAGGACTATCATGATGTATTCTCATGTGCCCCGCTCCTATTGGCCTGAGGCTATCTTGACTGCGTGTTTTTTGATTAATAGGATGCCATCGTGTGTTATTGAAAATAAGATTCCTATACATGTTCTGCAACCTGACACTTCTTTGTTTGCTGTGCCTCCTAGATTTTTTGGGTGTACTTGCTTTGTCAGATTGCTTGGACCCACTTCTGATAAGTTGTCTCCTCGAGCTGCTAAATGCATTTTTCTGGGCTATTCTAGAACTCAGAAGGGTTACAGGTGTTATAATCCCAGTACCAGGAAATGGTTTACTAGTAGTGATGTTGTCTTTTTTGAAGATACACTGTATTATTCTTCAGCAGGAGATAGTTTGCAAACAAACATTCTTGCCCCTCCTTTGCATGTTATTTCTGACTGTGTGCCTGACAGTACTGACACTGTGACTACTGAAAATCAAGATCCTCTACTTATTGTTTATCAGTGCAGGAATAGAGCACCTTCTACACAAGTACCCCCCCCCCAAGGCAACCAATCTTCTCCTCCAGAAGGTTCTGCTGCACCTGAGGTACACTCTGACCTTGACCTACCTATTGCACTCAGAAAGGGTACTCGTTCCTACACTTCTCATAGCATTTCTCAGTTTGTATCTACTGCTCATCTGCATACTCATTCTAGCAATTTTGTATATGCTTTATCTGTTGTGGTTGTACCTAAGAATGTTCAGGATGCATTGAAAAGTACTGCTTGTACATCTGCTATGAAAGAAGAGATGGT
Organism: Alisma plantago-aquatica; assembly: GCA_963693085.1. Lineage (NCBI taxonomy): Eukaryota > Viridiplantae > Streptophyta > Magnoliopsida > Alismatales > Alismataceae > Alisma > Alisma plantago-aquatica. The sequence goes on from OY856410.1 coordinate 430,372,009, forward strand.
TGCTCTTACTGACAGAGACACTTGGGAGTTGGTGGATCCACCTCCTTAGTGTAAGTCGGTAGGCTGCAGGTGGGTATATGCTGTAAAATATCAACCTGATGGTACGCTTGAAAGGTTGAAGGCACGGTTAGTTGCAAAGGGCTATACTCAGACATATGTCATTGATTACTTTGAGACTTTTTCTCCTGTTGCTCGCCTTAACTCTGTCAGGATTCTCCTTTCTGTTGCTGTGAATCTGAACTGGTCTCTTCTGCAGCTTGATGTGAAAAATACTTTTCTGTATGGTGACTTGCAGGAAGAGGTGTATATGGAGCAACCTCCTGGGTTTGTTGCTCAGGGGGAGTCTTACAAAGTATACATGCTTAAGAAGTCTATCTATGGGCTCAAGCAGAGTCCTCGTGCCTAGTTTGATAAGTTGAGCAGGATCATGATTGATTTTGGTTTTCTGAGGTCACAGGCTGACCACTCTGTGTTCACAAAAAAGACTTCAGCAGGTATTACTGTTCTGATTGTATATGTTGATGACATTATTATTTCTGGCAGCGACTCTCTTGGTATTCAGGCTACCAAAGATCATCTGGGCAAGCACTTTGCTACAAAAGATTTGGACAGACTTCGGTATTTTCTTGGCATAGAGGTCTCTAGAAACTCTATTGCCCTGGTGCTTTCTCAGAGAAAGTATGTTCTTGATATTCTGTAGGAGACTGGTATGCTTGGAGCAAGACCTGCGGATACTCCTCTTGATCCCAATGTGAATTGGGATGATGATTCCTCTTTTGTGTTTGCTGATCATAAAAAATTCAGGAGGTTGATTGGTAAATTGATTTATTTGACTGTTACTCATCCTGATATTGCTATTGCAGTGGGTCTTCTTAGCAGGTACCTTGACAAACCCAAACAGTGTCACTGGGATGTTGTATGTCAAGTTATGAGATACTTACAAAAGTCACCTGGCAAGGGACTTCATTATAAAAAGAATGGGCACTGTGTTCTTGAAGGGTATTCTGATTCTGATTATGCAAGCAACAAAGTTGATAGAAAATCTACCTCCGGTTACTGTACGTTTGTAGGAGGCAATCTTGTTACCTGGAGAAGCAAGAAACAGAATGTCATTGCCTGATCTAGTGCTGAAGCTGAGTACAGGGCCATGGCCCATACTGCCTGTGAGTTACTGTGGGTGCGTTCTCTTCTGAAAGAGTTTGGGATTGAGTCTTCTTCGGCCATTCCTATGCACTGTGATAACAGAGCTGCCATCTTCATTGCAAATAATCCTGTCTATCATGAGCGCACCAAACACATTGAAGTTGACTGCCACTTCATTAGAGAATCTATTCTTGCTGGCAAGATATGCACTCTATTCATGAGATTAGAAGATCAAGTTGCTGATATCTTCACCAAGCTGTTGGCGAAGAAACAGTTCTGCACACTGATGGACAAGTTGGGCATGATTGATATCTATGCTCCAACTTGAGGGGGAGTGTTAGTGTTACATTATATATTTCCTGTTTTACATAGCCTGTTATTTGTTTTGTTATTTCTCTTTTATATATGGACCTCTCTGTAATTCTTTCAGTTATATATATATATGAGGGTGCACACATTGTGCAACCCTAAGCTTTCTGAAAACCCTGACTCTGTCATAGAAAACAACCAGATTAACCGGCATAATATATGAAACCCTATATGGACACAAGGTGCCCCCTCACAAAAATTTGAATGGCTACTCTGATACTATCCTAACTAATGAAAGACTTGTAAACTAACATTTCCTAATGATTTTTTCACACCATTTTACATTACCCAATTAATTTTGGCTGTCCCTTATGGCCGCGTTTTCCACCCTCCAGGTTATTAACTTGGCAAGCGAAGCTGATAGCAAGGAAGGAAAGTTTAAGCCACAAAACAAGGGTTTTTCAGGGGCAAAATGATCAACAAAGTGAATCATGTTCAATAGTTGTTTATGACTACTTGAAGAAAGAATTGACAAGCAGAAACACAAACAAAAACAAATTAATAGTTCTAAGAATGACGAGCCTCATATCTTTGATCCATACCATAATGTAGTCATTAAACAAGGCAGACCTCCATTCACTGGTCTGAAAATACAGAAAACTCTATATTAAATAAAACATGTAGCAGTATCCAATAGCTTATGTAGGGGGGAGCCAGCAGATAAAGGCTATATCACAAGTAGCATTGCTGAAAGCAGAATTCAGTGTACCACTTACAACTAATTTTCGAACCAAGCTAACAAAGTAAGGATGTTGCCTTTAGACTTAAAATGGTGTTTATTATCTTTCAAGTGGTAACACAAGCATAATCACCTTGGTAATAGCCTGAATATCAATTTTCCAAGAGGAGCCAATTCTAACATTCTACCATGTTGGCTAGGGACGTCTTAGGCAAGTAGTGCATGCCAATAATCTTCTATCGTTCAAACAATAACATTTTGTCAAAATAAAGTTATGATTCATGTTCAAAAGCTATAAAGTAGGCATTTTTATAGTTCAAGGATAAGCTCAGACCAGATTCGATCAAATCACCTATTCATTTTATGAACTTGAATATTTGAGCCAAGGAAGCACGAACACTTATAGAAAGCTCCCGTGTCTGTGTCAGACATGTTTTGGACACGAACACTTCCCGGACACGACCCAAAACATTTTGGACATGGCTGGGACGTGTTCAGTTCATTTTGATCTTTTTCTGCACCCGAGACACTGCCCGGACACTTCCTGGACACGTCATTACAGCAACAGCTTCTGTAATAGCCTATTTTACAACGCAAATGTTGAATATACAACTATTGTTATGTCCTATTACTGAGAAAATGTAACATAGAGCTCATATCTGATCACAATTACAAGCAAATCTGTTGGAAAAAAATAGGTAAAGTCTTTGCTGAATCAGATATTAGGAATCAAATTATGGTCTAATAAGTTGGTTAAATGAGTAATATGAACTCGTTTATATAAAAAATCTGTAATATACTATATTTACAGAAATATACGTTTATTTTTCTTCTTCACATTTTCTACTACACACACAAAGACACACCTCTATATGCATATACAATTATATATACATAGATACGTTGATCTCGATAAATTTGAAAACATATTCTAGTTAATATATCATACACCCACATATATGCATATATTAAAAAAATATTTTCCCTCATCCAGTGTCGTGTCCGTGTCCTATATTTTTGAAATTTGCCGTGTTCGTGTCTAAAAACGTGTCTCTGCTTCCTTGATTTGAGCCCATACTAGACGTGATTGGGAAAATCCATTTCTGAACCTAAATATGTAATTAAACAAAGGGGTACTTCACGTAATATTTTTTCAATATCGTGCTCTCTGAAGTTATCCTGAGAGGTTGTTAACACAAAGGTCTACCATATATGAATATGTAGAAAAAGAAGACTGCAAACAAAGCCTTATCGGCAAAAGAACAGAAACATACCTCAACAGAAACAAATCCAGAGTTCAAAAACATGTAAAACAAAAACGAATTAAGCTCAAGCAGTCTTCAATTCAATTCTACAGACTTCGATGGATGAATAAAAGAACATAATCAGAAAGAGGTCAAACCTTCAAACAGAATATATGCAGTGCAGAATTCACATGTTAGGTACAACTACAATAAAAACAAACAAACTCCAAAACTCTCAAGAATTTCAGCTTAAGTCATTGAGGCCAAAGTCACAATGTAATTAGCTTACCATGGCATTATAAATGGGTTCTGAAAACATATGTTGTTCTTTCATTCAAACCAATTGTCCAAGCAGAAATAGGCCTATATATTGCAACCACCTAAAAAACTAACCACTCACAACCACTAATTGTCCCTTTTTTTCATTTCAAGCGACGTGAACACGTGAAGAAGAAGAAAAGACTGGCCACACTACACTCTAACTTGAATAACATAAGTCACTAATTCTCCAGAAACAATGAGAACTATCTGCATTTAAGAGAAATGAATAGTGTATATGTAAACTGAATTTTACTACCAAAGCTACAGTTGACTTTCTCTCAGTCTGCTATTGGCAAAGCACGCATGGACATATGTACCATATATTATACACGATGTGCATAATGTCAATTTTTGTAAAACTCGTCAGCCCCCTCCACCTTGTCCATTTGAGTGTAGACTAGTGTGTATTAGTGTGGGGTTGACTGTTGTATGCCCATCTACATATGTGCTAAATGTGAATTGAACTGAATGACCACTGAGAGAAGCTTTCTAGGGATATGTAGAAGAATGTATTCAACTCTATATGGTTGAAGAATGTATCAGAATTGTCTCAATGATCTTTTCCCTAATGTGATAGCAACCATGATTAATGATACTTCTACACTATTGATTCTCCTTACTGTTTGCCTGAGAAGAAGGGCATCTTTATAGTTAGATCATCTTATAAACTTCAAAACTTAGCAGCGAGGCATTGATCTTTGACAACAACCAGATTAACCACCTGATACCATTCCCACTAATGAAATCACATTTTCCCTCCTCGACTCCTCAACTCTGGTTGGGCCAAGAGATTCTGGGGTGAACTACCTTTAGTGGGCAGGGCCTTGCTAGCTTGTAACCGACTTTTGTAGCCAGTTTGGTAAATGGCGTAGCTGCTACTCGGATGATGATCTTTTGAATATCTATGCCTATCATTAGGCCATCGAGAAAGAGATAGATGATCCAATGTTCAATCACAAGATCCCCAACCCACTCTCTCTGGTTATGGGGGTTGGTAATAAGCTAAAACTCTACTTCTACAAAGCTAAAGTGAGTTTTACAGCCATAATTATAGATCCAGATGACCACCCATCGCTGTGGCTGAAACCAACTAATGACTACCAGAAAATTAAATATGATGATTGCCGGATTGCTAAAATAGCGCTCCTTTGGGATTAGTAGTTAGAAATAAAAGTGGAGTGATTGTGGCTACTGTGCGATGAAGAAACCGAGTACCTAAAATTCTAGTCTAGTTCAGGAGGAAGTTGTTTTATTTGTCTCAAAGTTTCTACTGTTTTGAATGCCACAAAATTCCACCTACAATGTGATGACTAGAACATTTTCAGTTGGATTAAGAAAGCTAAGCCTAGATGCTACTATAGATCCTAGTCATCAAAGATATTGTCCAATTGCGACATGGTTTTCACTTTTCAATGTTTCAGAACATCCTTTGTTAGGAGAGAGGGTACTCACCTTGACTACCTAAAAGTTAACTAAGATGATGGTTGGACTACTGCTAATGGTGCTCGGATGAGAGTGGTTGATAGAAACTAAGATGGAGTGATTGTGGCTGTTGTACCAATGAAGAAATCGGGTGCCTAAATGTTGGCCTGATTGAGGCTGAAATTGCTCTATATGGTCTATATAGAAGTGAAAAGTCTTACTTCGATGTGTTATAATCGATACAATGATTTCTTTTATAGGATAAGAGAGTAAGTAAGAAACAGAACTAGGCAATATGTGATACAAGAAAGGCTAAAGATAAGTTAGGTCTGAAGCACACAACACAACACGTAACATATCATAATTCAAAGACATGTCCGAAGCACACAACACAATACATAACATATCATAATTCAATAAAGCATATATACTAATACTCCCCCTCAAGTTGGACCATAGGTATCAATCATCCCAGTTTGTCCACCATGGTAGTAAATCTGGCCTTGGGAAGAAGCTTTGTGAAAATATTTGCTACTCGATCAGAAGTATGTGTTGGATCTAGTGCTCTGGGGGGTGAATAGAGCTTCAAAAATTCTCACAAGATAGATTAGACCTTCAAATTATATCAAATTAAAACCAACAGCTTAAGTACAATTTGAAATCCTAACTAACAAGCATAACAAGGATGAGAGGAATTGATAGGAAGCACTTGACAAGGTCATGTAGAGTGGTTCCACTCTCCAAACTAGGAGAGAGTCATTCCACTACCTAGAGAGGTCAACCTCTAGGACTTTGCAAGTATTTTTCTCTACATATTCACCAATAAGAGTTACAACACAGGACCACCAAATGACTTACCCATCCAAGCGCCAAGAGTCTTCCACCTTACCAAGGACTTACCCACTTTGCCAAGAGTCTTCAGCCTTCTCCAAGGTCTTACCCACTCTTGCACAAGTCATTCGCCTTCAAGGATTTTTCTACTCTTCTTGGATCTTCAACCTTTGGCTTCTCCTTCACCTGGAGAAGATTTTCACCTCTTCTTCAACCTTGAAGAACAATAAGTCAACAATAACAACTCCACCTTCACTCGAAGTAGCTTGCTTCACCTTTGCTTCATGGAGAAAAGGGTAGGGAAGATGGAGTGGATGAGAACTTTACAAGCACAAGGAAGTAGCTCTCTTACAACAGACCAATGTCACTCATAATCACGACATGAAGTGTAAACTAGAGAGAGAAAGCGGCTCAAAGAGTTGCATCACACTCAATTATAGCAAGGACTTAGAATAACATGAATGAGCAAACTTGGAATGAACTCCAAGGCGTCCCATTTATAGCTGGGGGTGTTCACTTGAGTGGGGGATCACTTAGGGTCAAAATATAGCCATTTTCCAAGATGCAACAGATCTAATTTTGCCAACGGTTATAATCACTTCTTCTGCGTTTTTTGTACAATACATTCGATCGAGTTTCAATAAATGTAACTTGATCGATCCACTAAATGACAAAACCAATTTTTCAAACTATCAGTCGAGTTTGTTCTGGGAAACTCGACCGATGAGCTAAAATTAGTTTTGCTCAGTGAGTCAGTCAGTCAAGTTCTGTGAGTGTGCAACTAGAACGATGGGTCATCTTTAGAAAATCCATCATAGGATCGTCGAGTTTTGAACTCAACCGATGAACAACCTGTGACAAATTTTCTAAATTGACATTCGAGTGATTAAACCATGGAATTAAGTGTCCCTGATTTTTTCTCATCTTAGTTACAAGTCATATCATCAATACAAGTGATTACAAAAATCATCTAAGATCATTTGGAGTGATTTCCCAAATTGCACACTTGCATTGCATTTGACTTGAACTTGAACAAGCTAGGGCTTGTGTAATTTGATCATTTTCATGTACCTAAAATCTGAAATCAAACTTGAACAAACATACTAGATACATAGGAATGAAATGGTTAAGTCATTATCAAAATATGGGCAATGTATAACTCTCAACTCAACATTCTCCCCCTTTTTGACAATGACAAACCATTCCTCAATCATATTGAAAATGATCTTGAAGTTATACCTTTGCCTTGTGAATTGTAAGGGGATTCAAGATTTGAACAATGTGAATTGCTCCCCCTCAATATATGCTTACTCGTACATGCATAGTTAGTCTATCTACACAAAACAATATAACACATATGTACTATATGGTCCTTTAGAAAGTCACATGATAAAGCATATAATGAACAAGAAAAGGATCACATAGGCAATAAAAGCAATATGGTTGAGCTTCAAAACATTGAACTTTTCTCCCCCGTTTGACATTATCAAAAAGGAAGGGGGTAGAGGAGCATAGAAACAAGTCTTCTCCAAGCACAACCAAATCATACATCCATAACATACAAACTCAAAGCATACATCAAATAGAGATGAGAGAAACAAACAATCTAAGGCATAATAAAAATATGGTAAAACATGGCACCAACTCATGAGATATAGTAAATCAAAGAGTAAGTGTGCACAAAATTAAGATTACAACCCAGAAAGCAAGTTCTCAGAAAGAAAAAAAAATAGCTACAAGCCAAAACGATGAAAGCTAGATGATAAATGGTACAACTCAGAACATGTGCCCAGATGTTTCTAATAAAAAATAGCAGTGAAAGATATATATGATCAACATCTAGACTAAAAACTAAGACAACTAAACATCTAAGTTATCTATGTCCACAACATCATCATCCTTAACATTAGAAGCATCAGGCTTGTAGTCATCATCGCCTTCATCACCGGAGGCACCAACAAACCATCAGAGCCATCATCATTAGATGCCTCACCATCATCCTCATCATCACTAGCAGCCCCCTCATCAGCACCATCCGCCTCATCAGCCTAGTCTGGCATCTCCTCATCAGCAAGAGAACCAAAACCTCGACCGAGCCAACGTGCATTCTGCTCATCCCAAGACATACCAAGAGCATGGAGCTCATTGGCCTGTGGGAAGGAGCAGAACTACTGAGCCTGGCAAGTGGAGTGGCCAAGGGGTCAAAAGTCAGAGGCAACACACCAGGGGTAGATCCACCAACAACAGAGGGTGTAGCAGCGGGAGATGCAGGTGGAGTGGCAGGGTAAAAGTGATCATATGCATAGGATGAATAGTCACCTCCTGGGTAGGGCTGGTAGGCTAGGTAGGGGTGTGCACAAGACATGTTCATGTTGGACATGATAGAACAAAGGTCCTGACGTAGGTGCTCCTGAACCTGAAAGTTGTATGCTTGTTGATGCATCATGTAGCCCATAAGGGTTTCATTGGATACATGGAACGAAGCACAGACAGGTCAGGAAGGATGAGGTGGTGGAGGTGCTCAGGTAGAGGCAGAGGTAGAGGCGCTAGGTGTGGTAGATGATAGGATAGGCACAAACTTTATAAGAGTGATCTCACTGATGCAAACTCCTTTCTGAGCAGGTTTGTAATGAAGGTCATGGAAAAGAGACTTGGCAGTGGTAAGCTAGAACAGACCACAGATCAGGGATGGGTAGGGTGGGTGGGTGCCACGGGTGTTCTTGCACGAGTCAAAGCATGTCATATCATGGAGAACATATCTTGACCACTTGACTCCGATGTTCTTCAAGAGACAATACATGATCACCGCAATATTTTCTGCAATCTCAGTTTAATTCTTCTTAAGGTGAATATTGCAGTTAACAACTAGGGCGAGGATGCGTCTCTTGAGGTCTAAAGAAGATGAGGGAAGGGTGCACTTATTCCTATATGGTAAATAAGCCTTCTTCAAGAACTTATGAATATCAGGGAGAGTAAGAGCATATAGCTTGTAGAAGACCTCAAACTCAACTAAGTCAAAGTACTCTGGGTAGTCCTTACGCCAGGTGTCAGTCACTTCGGTACCTGAAAAGAAGATGTTCAGAGTATCCTCAGAGACTTGAAATCTCTTCCCGCTATCATGGATGTGAGGAGTACTTGATTATCAAGCGGGGGTACGAGGGTGTCGTAATTCCAACACAAGTTAGCGTAGAATTCATGAATCGCTTTTGTGCTAGTGATGGAATTGTTGTAGCACACACGTTCAACACCCAAGGCATAGAGATGGTGAACATAAAGTAACTATGCTACTTGATCTATGACCTCTTGTCTTCGTGGTTTAGGATCAAATAGGCCACGAAAAAGGAAAGAGTTGCGGGGAAGGAGCTCCTTATACCTATTTAGAGCCTCATTTGAGACAAAGAAAGTGTCATCAAATGGAATCAAGCGGGAGTTGGACGAAGATGAAGGTGCATTAACTGGGGCGGCCCTCTTCCTCCTATTGGATGCCATAGAGACGAAAAGGAGAGGAAGGAGAGAGAAAAAGCTAAAGACTCACCACCAAAACTCGTCCACATACCTAGGTTAACAAGGGGGAAGGTCAAGCTAGGTCGAACTAGGGTGAGGGAGAGGAAGGTTAGGGCTAGGGTAGAGAGCTTAAGGGAGCTGGAGGTCGGATCGGTCGAATTTTCTCTAGTTGAGAGGGAGATTAGTTGATCGAACCTATCTTAAATTTGCTCCATCCCGACTATCGGTTCAGTCTGTGAACTTAGAAGCTTGACCAATATGCTCTTTTAAAAAAGCTCTCGTCCTCCGATCGGTCGAGTTGGCAACTTGACCGATGGTCAACCTGACCTAAACTTACAAAACTAGTCGTTAGCGTGCTAATTAAATTTATTTTTCAAGTCCATCATGTATTTTGAACATACTTAGGCATATATCACTCATAATTGGGTACTATTTTGTGGTAAAACATTCATTTGTAAGAAATACCAAAAAACAAGAGAAAAACAAGCCAAAATGAACATGAACAACTGATTTTAAGCATTTCAGTAAGCAATGGTGATCAAAACAGAGGCAACACATATAGGATAGATGATAACTAGCTAGAAGGCAAATTAGATTCATTCAAAGCAGTTATGAGCAGTTTAGATCTAATAAAATTAAAATTTTCTCTATCTAAGGATTTAGTGAAAATGTCCGCCAACTAATTTTCTGTATCCACATACGTGATATAGATATCCTTCTTGGCAATGTGATCATAGAAGAAATGATGGTGAACCTCTATATGTTTAGCTCTACTATGCAAGATAAGGTTATATGACAAGTTAATTGCACTAGTATTATCACAATAGACAAGAGAAGCATCAAAATGAATGTTAAAGTATTGGAGCATTTGCTTCATCCATAGGACCTGGGCACAACAACTTTCAGTTGCAATGTATTCAGCCTAGGTGGTTGATAATGCCACTGTGCTCTGTTTCTTAAAGAACTAAGACACCAAGCATGATCCTAGGAGGAAAAAAATGCCACTTGTGCACTTTCTATCAATCAAGCACCATGTATAATCCACATCACTATAAGAAGTAAGAGTAAAGTCATTGACTTGGGATACCATAGTCCAAAATTTTAGGCTTTGACTAAGTACCTTAAAATCCTCTTAACATCTATTATATGTGATCTCTTAGGATTTGATTGAATGCGAGCACACAAGCCAACACTAAATATTATATCAAGTTTAGAGACAGTTAAGTAAAATAAACTTCCAATCATACCTCTATAGAGCTTCTCATCTACCTTCTCACCTTATACATCTTTTTCAAGTTTAGTGGTGTTTGACATGAGTGTGTCCATCAACTTGGTATTCTCCATCCCAAAGCATTTGAGTAGTTCACTTGTATACTTGCCTTGGTTGATGAAGTTTCCATCTTTTGTTTGCTTGATTTGAAAGCCGAAGAAGATCGTGAGATCACCCATCATACTCATCTCAAATTTGCTCATTATAGGATCACTAAATTCTTTGTAAAGATCAATGTTAGTTTTGCCAAAAATGATATCATCAACATATATTTGTATGATAAGAAAATTGTTAGAAGTGTGCTTTAGAAATAAGGTAGAATCTACTTTGCCCATAATATACCCATGATATAACAAAAAGTTCTTTAATTTCTCATACCAAGCTCTAGGTGCTTGTTTGAGTCCATAGAGAGTTTTTTGCAACAAATAAACATGGTTACGTAAACTATCATGTTCAAAGCCCGGACGTTGTGTAACGTACACTTCCTCCTCAATTGTACCATTCAAAAATGCACTTTTAACATCCTTTTGATACAGAAGAAAGTTTTTATAACTAGCAAAGACAAGCAACATACGAATGGACTCAAGTCTAGCTACAAGTGCATATGTTTCATCAAAATCTATACCTTCCTGTTAATTGTAGCCTTGAGCCACTAACCTTACTTTGTTCCTTACCACTTTTTCGCTTTCATCAAGCTTGTTGCGGTAGACCCATTTGGTGCCAATGATCTTTCTATCACTTGGTCTTGGTACTAGGGGTCCAAACTTTGTTCTTTTCAAATTGCTCCAACTCTTCTTGCATAGTTAGGATCCACTCATTATCCCCAAGAGCTTCCTTGACGTTCTTTGGCTCGAGTTGTGAGATAAAGACGTTGTTGGCTTGTTCTTTGTTGAATGCATCTCTCATCTTCACTCTTTCAAATGGATCACCTAAAATCATCTCTTTTGGATGATTCTTTGCAAACTGGGGGGTTGAATTCTTCTTCTCTTCATCTTTCTCTTCTTCTTGAGTAACCACCTCTTTTCCCTTTTGGGTGATGTTGAGCTCTTTTTGGATAGGAATTACTTCACCTACAACATCATCATTTGGAACAATATCTTCAAAAATAGAGAGGTTAGTCTCAATAAACTTAACATTTATGGATTCTTCTACTTTAGCAAGATCAACATTAAATACTCTACAAGCCTTGCCAGTGGTGCTATAGCCAAGAAAGAAAGCCTTGTAAGATTTCAGATCAAACTTGTCGAGATAATCTTTTGTATTCAAAACAAAAGAAGGACATCCGAAAATATGAAAATACTCGATAGAAGGCTTCCTACCACGCCATAGCACATAGAGGGTTTTCTTTAAAGAAGGATGAGTAAAAACCCGATTTTGCACAAAACATGAGGTACTAGCAACTTTAGCCCAAAACTTCTTTGGAGTATCATACTCTAGAAGCATGGTCCTAGTAATCTTATGTAAAGACCTATTCTTCATCTCTACAACCCCATTTTGTTGAGGTGTTTGAGGTGAAGAGAAGTTGTGTGCATAATCAGATTCTTGACAAAAAGTTTAAAAAGCTCATTTTCAAATTCTCCCCCACGATCACTACGGATGGAAACGATAAGGCACGAAGCTTCATTCTTAACTCCTTTACAAAAGCTCGAGAAAACATCAAGCATATCACTCTTAGAAATGAGAAAGAAGGTCCAAGTATATCTAGAGAAATGATCGACAATAACAATGCAATACTTCGAACCACGAAGCGATTGAGTTCTCATTGGTCCAAATAGATCAATGTGAAGAAGCTCAAAATCTCTCTTGGTACTAAGGACTCCTTTGGATTTGAAGGAGGACTTGGTTTGCTTTCCTTGGGTACAAGGTTGGCTTTCCTTATCCTTTTCAAAATCTGATTTAGGAAGTCCCTTGACCATGTCCTTTTTGCTCAACTTCTTCAACTGATGCATATTTACATGACCAATCTGATGGTGCCAAAGAGAAATATCATTCGAGTTGACTACTAGGCATCTACCAACAATAGTCTTAATAGAGTCAAGAACAATAACATAAACATTACCATTTTTAGTTCCCTTATGTATAACTTGGTAGGTGAGGGAATCTAGAATCAATCATTCAAAGGAAGTAAATAACACAAGGTAACCATTGTCGCATAATTGACTAACACTAATTAAATTGTGATGTAGGCCATCCACAAAGAGAACATTCTTGATGCACAAGGATTCACCTACATCACCCTCACCTTTGACTTTACCTTTCTTCTTGTCCCCAAAGGCGAACGAAGCTCCTTTATTTTTGGTGAAGTTGTTGAATTAGCTTATATCACCTGTCATATGCTTTGTGTAGACACTATCAACAATCCAAATTTCTTTTTCCTGCAAGGAAGGAGAATGTCAGTTCCCAACTCAAACTTTGAGATCCGGAATTAGCTTGGGGACCCATTTCATCTTTGGGTTGGTCCCCTTAGGCTTGTAAGGACAATAAGTACAATAATGATCATCACATTTGCAATAAGAACAAACCATAGGATTCTTAGTGTAGGAAGACTCTCCTACAAAGAAAGGGGTCTCCTCGTTCTTTTTCTTACCTTTGGCTTTGATCTTACCCTTTGGTACTCCCCCTATAAATCCCAAACCACTAGTACCACTTTATTTGGTAGAATGGTCAATGATTTTATTTAGGGAGTTCTTCCCTTTGAGGAATTTCTATAGGGATGCTCTCAATCTATGGTTATCATCATTTAGAAAAATAATGGTAGAAGATAATCTTGCTTTGTCATTCCTAGCATGAATAAGATTGGCCTCAAGATAGAGGGCTTTAGTTAAATATGATCCCTTCTCAAGGGAAATGGAAGCAACATTAGCACTAGGCAATATATGTCTAGAAGATAAATCATTAAATTGACCAAGCAACCTATCATTTTCAGATTTAAGCATTTGGATTTCTTTAAGATAGACATATCTTTCATCTCTACAAGCATCAATAAGAAGCTTAAATTCAACATTTTCAATTTTAATCATTTCAAGCTCTTTTAGGCAATTTTGGTTTTCTTCCTTAAGATTTTCAATGTTCTTAAGGTAGATACCATTCTTAACTTCAACTCCATTGTATTGGAGCTCAAGATCAAGGTATTTCCCTTGCAAATTATCAATACTCTTAAGATTAGTTTTCTCATTCAGGTCAAGGATTTCAAGTTTAGCATATTGATCATCAATGATTTTTCCTAATCGTTTTCTTTTAGATTTACATTTAGAAAAAGATGAATCGGTAGAGATAAGAATGTCAATAATAGCTTCCTTAGATAACTCATGCAAACTTACCTCACTTACCTCACTAATTTCTTCACTAGTAGAGGCCATGAGTGCAAGGTGGCACTCTCCATCTTCTTCAGAGCTTGAGCTGCTTAAAGATGAAGCTTTCCAAGCTACATTCTTGTGTCTCTTCTCCTTCCTCTTGTACTTGCTCTCCTTCTTGTACTCCTCTTCCTTCTTTGAGCTGCCATTGTGGTGTGACTTTCTTGACTTGGGACATTCACTCTTGTAGTCCCCGTTTTGTCCACACTTGTAGCATCTACGAGTAGAGGAGGAGGATGCTTGCTTTTCTTTGAAGTCTTTGCCCTTGATGTAATTAGCTTCATGCTCACTTGGTCCATCATCTTCACTAGAGGAGGAAGGAGAAGTCCGACAAGCAAGTTGTTGTTGAAGGATGACCGCCTCCACTTCTGCTTTGAAAGAACTATCTTTGATCTTCTTGGATTCCTTTTCTTCTTACTTTGCTTCTTCTTCTTCTTGTTTGTCAAGCCTTGGCTCATGGGCTTGGAGGTTGCCAATGAGCTCTTCGGTTGGGATGTCCTCAAGGCTCCTCACACCTTCAATGGAGGTGACCTTTGACTCCCATCTCTTTGGTAGTATCCTCAAGATCTTGGAGTTGATTACACCTCTATCCAAAGTGTTGCCCAATGCAACCAACCCATTGATGATGACATTGAGTCTTGAGTACATCTATGCAATCCCTTCTTTCTTATCCATCTTGAAGTTCTCTAGAAGGTTGTTCAACATGTAGATCTTGGCCTCCTTGACTTGCTTTGTGCCTTCATAGGTGATGCACAATTTGTCCCAAGTCTCATAGGCGATGTCCCAAGATGAGCTCTGGTTGAACTCCGTCGGGGTAAGGGTTGTATAAAGGATGCTTATGGCTTTGGCATTGAGTTGGACTTCTTTGAGTGAAACTTCACTCCAAGTTGCAACAACTCCGGTTGGCTCCTTGTAAGGTGTGACCATCACCTTCCACATGTCAAAGTTCATGTCTTGAATGTAAAATTGCATATGTCGCTTCCAATAGAGGAAGTTGGTGCCATCAAAGATTGGAGGACGCATGGAGAAGCCTCCCTCTAGGTTGAGAGAACCAAGTGGGTTGTCGCCCATCTTCTCGTCTCGTGGGAGATTGTTGGAGAAGATCCTTAGCTCTGGTACCACTTGTTGGATCTAGGGCTCTAGAGGGGGGATGAATAGAGCTTCAAAAATTCTCACAAAATAGATTAGACGTTCAAATTATATCAAATCAAAACCAATAGCTTAAGTGCAATTTGAAGTCCTAACTAACAAGCAATAGCAAGGATTAGAGGAATTGATAACAAGCACTTGACAAGGTCATGTAGAGTGGTTCCACTCTACAAATTAGGAGAGAGTCAGTCCACTACCTAGAGAAGTCATCCTCTAGGACTTTGCAAGTACTTTTATCTATATATTCACCAATAAGAGTTACAATACAAGACCACCAAAAGACTTACCCATCCAAGCGCCAAGAGTCTTCCACCTTACCAAGGACTTAGCCACTTTATCAAGAGTCTTCAACCTTCTCTAAGGTCTTACCCACCCTTGCACAAGTCTTTCGCCTTCGAGAACTTTTCTACTCTTCTTAGATCTTCATCCTTTGTCTTCTCCTTCACCTGGAGAAGATCTTCACCTCTTCTTCAACCTTGAATAAGAACAACAACAACTCCACCTTCACTCAGAGTAGCTTGCTTCACCTTTTCTTCATGGAGAAAAGGGTAAGGAAGATGGAGTGGATGAGAAATTTACAAGTACAAGGAAGTAGATCTCTTACAACAAGCCTATCTCACTCATAATCATGAAATGAAGTATAAACTAGAGAGAGAAAGGGGCTCAAGGAGTTGCAACACACTCAACTATAGTAAGGACTTAGAATAGCATGAATGAGCAAACTTGAAATGAACTCCAAGGGGTCCTATTTATAGCTGGGGGTGTTCCCTTGAGTGTGGGATCACTTAGGGTCAAAATATAGCCATTTCCAAGACACAACAGATCTATTTTCACCCAAAATAGCTCACCAATGGTTATAATCACTTTCTCTGTATTTTTCATACAGTACATTCAGTCGAGTTTCAATAAAGGTAACTTGACCGATCCACTAAATGACAAAGCCAATTTTCAAACTATCGGTCGAGTTTGTTCTGGGAAACTCGACCGATGAGCTAAAATTATTTTTGCTCAGTGAGTCAGTCAGTCGAGTTCTGTGAGTGTGCAACTCGACCAATGGGTCATCTTCAGAAAATCCATCATAGGATCGGTCGAGTTTCTAACTCAATCGATGAATAGCCTGTGACAAATTTTCTAGATTGACATTTGAGTGATTAAACCATGGAATTAAGTGTTATTGATTTCTCATCTTAGTTACAAGCCATATCATCAATACAAGTGATTACAAAAATCATCTAAGTTCATTTGGAGTAATTTTCCAAATTGCACACTTGCATTGCATTTGACTTGAACTTGAACAAGCTAGGGCTTGTGTAATCTGATCCTTTTCTTGTACCTAAAACCTGAAATAAATCTTGAACATGTTGGTATGTATGCCCTGAGAGCCAATCATGGGATGATTGGTGGGATACATTAAGATTGATTTGATAAACATCAAAGGCAAGCTTCCAATTCTTTCTGGTTCAGTCATATGAGATAGTGATAAAATAGATTGAATGTCTAGAGAATGACAATACTCAATGACGTATGCCTTCAGGTTCATGACCTGAACGATGAGATCATACGGATGCTAAGAGTTTGTACATTCTTGTTATGTCCCTAGTCGGATGTCATTGTGGAAGGTAGATAGACAACAATGACACACAAGACGAGATTGTGGTGTTGGTTGATGACAAAATCTCATTAGTCATGATATAGAGATATCAAACCAAACACATAGGTACTTGTAGAGAACAAATGTACCGGACAGACCCACCGTGAGTTTGACACATGGAACCATGAGATGGTAGTCACAGTCAGTACTCACAGTGATGGTGGTGAGTGTGATTCTTTGACCTGAAATCACTACACTCAACACATGTCGTTGGGCACACTTTGACATCATCAAACGCAGTCCTGAAACATGGGTTGTTATAAAGGTGATGATTGGGTGGCTTTTGAGGGGTGAGTGATAGATATGGGATTTGTCCCTCCTGAGGGAGTTTGATATCCAAGTCCACTTGATGAGTAGGATTGAGATAGGCGTGCGCACGCATGTGTGAATCAGTATGTGATATTGATGTCATACATATCTCCTTCAATCTACTCTGAGATCAAGAAAGTGAATGAACGTTGACAGGATGACTGTTCCATGCCTTGAGTTCATTCGGGATATCAGTGATAAAGGAATTATACATTCACTGTAACACCATTCACAGATTGTAGGATGAAAGTTGTTCTCCAACTTTCTACTTTCACTTGGGTAGCAATGATGTGTGACTAGGCACCGCTCTTTGCTTGTGAAGTCATAAGTGTTATGGACTTTCACTGCCAACGTGAAATGGACCTGCAGGGTCACACACATAGGATTTAACCTGGAAGAGGAGTTTTGTCCACAAGCAATCTTTAGATTGATTACTAAAGGAGTTTAGTAGCTCAATTAAACACTCATTTAATCGATATCTCAATATCATATTGTTCAAGGTGTTGGACGCATTGATTGGAGTATCAGATTGATTGAAATCGGAATTGACTGATTCTGCACAACCTGCACTCCCAACCGATCGGCTCTAGTGTTGAACCAGTCGGCTGAGGTTGCTGAACCGGTCGGCTCAAGTGTTGAACCGATCGGCTCAAGTCCAGGGTGAATCGATTGCTTCAAGTGTTGAAATGATCGATTCAACTGGTGCAACCGAGCAACTTGGGAAAGTAGGATTGGTGAGAATTTTCCTTTTGTTTCTAATTTCCCAATTTGATTGGGAAATATGATTGGTATTCGATACCAATTGTAAACAAAAGAAAGAAAGTCAATCGGGAACTGACTAGGAACCCCAACCGAC
Organism: Alisma plantago-aquatica; assembly: GCA_963693085.1. Taxonomy (NCBI): domain Eukaryota; kingdom Viridiplantae; phylum Streptophyta; class Magnoliopsida; order Alismatales; family Alismataceae; genus Alisma; species Alisma plantago-aquatica. The sequence goes on from OY856410.1 coordinate 430,390,110, forward strand.
TGGTTCACTTGTGAACTGGCCGGTTGAGGTGTCCCAACTGACTGGTTCACTTGTGAATCGATCGGTTCAAGGTCCCAACCGACCGTTTCAGTTGTGAAACGATCGGTTCAGGTTGCGAGTTGGTTGATTTTTATGGAAAATCTCGAACCCTTCTACTCCTGCTTTAGTCCCATATTGTCGGGCAAAGAGAACCCTGTCTCATGACCCGCCTATATATATAGGGGTATTGGGGGCTTCTCAGAGTAAAACTCAATGCAAGCCGGTTGCTTTGCAAAGTTGTCGTTCTCTCTGGTTTTGGTAACCGAGAGAGAGCCCGAGCAAGTGCTACCCGAAAAGGGAGACACAACAAGGGAAAGACAACTACAGTTGCAACTGACAAAAGGAGAGTGTGTTGGCGACTAGTACGTCAATAGGAGGGTGCTACTCCTTCCATTTCCTTGTGGGACAAGGAGTGTGGAGTTCCAGGTGGTCCGTGTGGACTACTACAGAGGTGGGAGGACACTACCGCTCAGGAGGACAACTGTCATCCGAAAATCTGGTAGGAGGAGGAGTCGTCAGTCCCGGTGCGACCAGGAGCTGCACAGACGCCGTCTAAGACCGGAGTTGAAGACCGCGCATTGCGTGAGGTATTATCGCCGAGCAAGCCTCGAGACAAGGTATGATTCCACAAACCATCCTTTCCTATTATATAGACGTTGACACGTTTCCTCGGTATGGGTTTGGGGAGAAAATTTTTGTTTCCGCTGCCTTCTTTGTCTCCCCTAAAACCCAATAGAACAAACATATTAGATACATAGGAATCAAATGGTTAAGTCATTATCAAAATATGGGCAATGTAAAACTCTCAAGTCAATAGTATGAGTATATGGAGTAGAGATGTTGCCAGATAAGATAGCTTCTCGGACAAAATGACAATCCACTTCAATATGTATGGTGTGCTCATGAAAAGTTGGATTGTTGGCAATGAATATAGCACTTTGTTGTCACAATACATAGGAATAAGATCATGATCAGAATTGTCATACTCCTTCAGAATACCACAGACCCACAAAAATTCATAAGTAGTATGAGTCATAGCTCTATACTCCCCTTCAGCACTAGAATGAGCTACGGTAATTTGTTTCTTAATGCATTAGGTAACAAGATTACCTCCCACAAAGGTATAATAACCATATGTAGATTTATGATTTGTCCTGTTGCCTGCATAATCAAAATCAGAATATTCTATGATTTTACAATGCCCATGTCTCTTGTAGAATAAGCCTTTTCTTGGAGAATTTTTTGGATTTTTTAGAATATGGCACACAACATCCCAGTGGCATTGTCTGGGTTTATCTAGATATCAAATGACTTATCCAACTATAGAAGATATATCAGCCCTTGTAACAGTCATATATATATGTTTACCAACTAATCTATGATATTTTTGGTTATCTGAGTATGGAGGAGAAGAATCATCATCCCAATTGGTATTATGATCTAAGGAAGTAGTAGTCTGGCTCCAAGCATGCTTGTTTCTGATAAAAGATCCAAAACATATTTCCTCTATGATAAACAAATACATGAAGAAGAGCAAGAAACTTCAATACCCAAAAAATATCTCAATTTTCCTAGGTCTTTAGTGATAAAGTGTTTCTCCAGGTACTCTTTGGTAGTCTAGATGCCTTCTTGATCACCCCTAGATAAGATGATATCATCAACATTGACAATGAGAATTTCAATACCAGAGATCATGATGAGAGCGGCGAAAAGCTACATTTGTGAAGAATGACTCAATTTGTCAAACTAGGCATGTGGATTATATTTCAGTCCATAGATAACTTCTTGTAACCTACATACTTTAGAACACTCTCCTTGAACAAAAAATGCATGTGGTTGCTCAATATATACCTCCTCGTGTAGGTCACCATATAAGAATGCATTTTTGACATCCAATTGAAACAGAGGCCAATCACACTTCACAACCACAGAGTTAATGACATGGAAAAAGTTTAGACGTACAGTAGGAGAGAAAGTCTCAAAACAATCAACTCGATACATTTGGGTATTGACTTTGGTGATAATATGATCCTTCAATCTTTCAATTGTGCCATCCAACTGATACTTGATGGTAAATACCAAATGACATCCTATAGGAGAGAAATCGACATGAGCATAAACCAAGTCCCATGCATGTTGATCGGTAAGGGCCTGCATTTTAGTCTCAACAGCTTAAAACCATACAGGATGTTGTAAAACATGAGTAGCATGTTGGATCTAAAGGTGATGGGCACTAGAGATGAGGGTGAATAGAGCTAATAAAACTTAAACCAAATTCATAAGACCTTCAAGATATATCACAATATAAGGTGCTAATATGGAATTTGAGTGCAACTAAACATACATAGCAAGGGAGAGAGAGATTGAACAAACACCAAATACATAAGTATCTACAGTGGTTCCAACCTCCAAAATAGGAGATGTACATCCACTCCCCAGAGAGGTCAACCTCTAGGATTTTACAACCATTGCATACTTATATTCCATTATAAGGCATATAACAAAACTTTCCTTTTCTAGGCCAAGGGTACCCAACATTCACTTTAAGGAGAAGGGAGCCATCAACCTACCAAAGGACTTACCTATCTAAGAACAAAGAGTCTTGAACCTCACCAAGGACTTACCCGCTTTGCAACGAGTTTTCCGCCTTCATCAAGGACTTACCCACTCTTGTACAAGTCTTCTGCCTTGAAAGAATTACCCATTCTTCATGGATCTTCTGTCTTTAACTACACCTTTGCCAAGGAGGTGTTTTCCCCAAGGGACTCCTTCCCTTATTCTTCTTCACCTCTCTTAGCTAAAGAGAGAATCTTCATCTTCATGGTTGAATGAGAGATTGAAGGGTGGAGGAAGTGAGAGCCTCACAAAATATACATGTAGAACTAGCTCTCTTACAAATCTCCTACTCACTCTAATGGATATAGCAAGTGATTAAGCTTAGAGAGTGGAAGGAGGTGATCAACTATAATATTTCTTGACTAACCATGTGATGAAGTTCAATGGGTCCTATATATAGTTTAAGTTGCATACTAGACAGTAGAGACACTTAGAGTTAAATTCTAGCCATTTGGGGGTGTTGCAATGAATATAATTTTGAGTTTTGCAACACTCCAATGGTTAGAATCACTTTTTCTACACATTCTCTATAGCACATTCAATCAAATTTCAACAAAGATAACTCGATCCGTTGTAGTATGCGATAAAGTAAATTTGAAGCATTAGTCGAGTTTATCCTGGATGAAAATCATCCGATCACTTAAATAAGTTTTTCCAGTGCAGGGTGTCGGTCGAGTTCTATGTATTGGAAACTCGACAAGACCTAGACATTCTCAAAATGCATCCAGGGTGTCAGTCGAGTTTGTTACAAGAGAAACTTGACTGAATAGGCACTCTATGATGTATTTTGGAAAATGCCATAAAAATGATTCAATGTTTTAATTAAGCGGTCCTAATTTTTCTAAGCTTAATTATAAGTCATACAATCATTACAAATGATTTACCACATGATTCTAATGGATATACATTCCACAAAAGTAGACTTCATTGAGTTTGACTTGTCCTTTTCCAAGTTAGGATGTGCAAGTTTAGGCATTTGGAGTGTGTCTATACCTAATCTAAATCACTCAAGTAGAAGCATTAGACACAAATAGTTGGAATGGCTAGTCATCATCAAAACAATAGTTTAGTCAACTAAAATAAGGATTTTAGTCAACATTCTCCCCCTTTTTAAAGATGAGAAATCATTCCATAAATATATTGAAAGCATTGAAGTAAAATCATACCTCTTGAGAAACCTAGGGGTTTCAATAAAATTGAGTCCATATGCTCCTCCTCAATTGATGCTCATGGAGTTCTCATACTCCTCCTTGATTGATGTTATTTCTTCTACACGGTTAGCTTTCATTACATTTATAGAGACTCTATCTTCTACTCATATAAGTTGCACATATATGTCTTCTCTGCTTTACATATCCCTTTACATAGGATACATCTTCTTCCCCTTTGTCATTTCAAAAGTGAGGGGTGAGAAACATAATTTTTTAGTAAAAGGAGATACCACATGTTATAAAGGAGAGTACAAGAGAAAAACTAGGGGCTTGTCCAAGCAATAAAAGTAAAGCATATCAAGACATGCATTTGAACAACCCTAGATGTAATTCTGGCAGATATCAAGGTAAAGCTATGTAAGCAAGGAACTCAAGATAATAGATACGCAATTCAAGGAGAAAACTTGAGTATGTATGAAAACAATATATGCGCATAGCATATAGTTGGATACCACTTATGATAGATATCAAAAGATGAACAAGGCTGGAATTACATGTATATTGACTACTAGTAGAATCTAGGTCCATAACAAAAGATTCACAAGTTAAAGAACAAGCTATGAGTATATGTAGAGATATATCCAAACCAAAAAGATATGCAATTTTAGAAATGAGAAAGGATATAACTCACTAACAAATATGCATCATTACCAAACGATGATTACCACTAAGAATCTCAAAGTTGTATCAAGACAAGATATACAACTAGATAAATATAGCAAGTTAGAGCACAACAGAAGAAATTTAAGACACAATCAGGAGATCCAAAGAGATCATCATCAAAACTGGCATAACAACTCAAGATAGGTGATTGCAAGATAAGAAGATACCAATTAAAACAATTACAGAGATAGAGTTGTAAGCAAGATAGGAAAATTTAAAGCATCGCAATGAGCACATATAAAAGGTACCAAAAGGAGTGTCATATAATAAGGCTATTGGTTGACAAAGTCTAGTTGAGAGAGAAATTATCATCCAAAAAGCCAACTGTATATTCTATGCACAATGTTGTCGGTCAAGTTTTTGGGTTGAACTTCTCGACCGACAACAACTGTTGGCAACACCCATTGGTGTTGTCATTCGAGTTTCTAACATGACAAACTCAACCGAAACTGCTACTGTCCAAAAAAAAATATTTCACAAAAACATATATATAAGCATGCTAAAAATATAGCCAATATCCAACCATGTATGAGCAAGTTAGTAATGCACTATGAAAGCATCAGGAATAGCTCCTTAGCAAAAAAAGTGACGAGAATCACAATATACCACTTTTGACTCAAAAATCATATGTATTGTGCATACTAACTTGGCAAAAGTAAGCAATGATTGGATATGAGAAAAAAATAACATTACCTCTGTTCTTACTAATTCTTTTCCACTTGTTTCCACCCCTACACATATCACCTTTCTTCTTTCATGTGGATCGAGAAGTTAATTTACAAATCAATAGCTCATCTGTTACAACCCCAATTTTGGGTTCATTTGCTAAGAAATGTAATTTCTCATATTAAAGATAAATGAATAAATAATGATGTCTTTTGATTGAATGCATGAATTTCATTACAATATCCTTGATGATTGCTTTCTGGGCTTTATTGGCTATTGGGCCCAATAACAAGGAAATTCAATTAGTAAATATATATTTAAGTTTTGAGAAAAGAAAGGTGTGGAAACCTCCAGAAGGCATAAGAATACAATCCAAAGTTGTATTTTGTGCCTTGTTGGGTTCCTTGGATCCCAAGGAGTTCAGAGTTGCATAGAGAATGCAATAAGAAAAGAAAAGACCAATTAAGTATTTCCTTGTTAAGAAAGAAATTGAAAATAATGATAAAATGTGGAAAATATGTGAAAAGAGGTATAATTGAGTTATCCTTGGTGGATTTTCATATCCCAAGGATTCCTAATGTTAAAAGGAATTCAAATAGTAAAATAGAGGAGAGATAAAGAGAAATCCTTAAAAAGAGAATTAAAAAGGAAAAAAAATTGATTAATAAAAGGGAAATATGAGAAATTGACTTTCAAAAGAAGATAAAGGCAAATAGATTTTCCCCAATATGGGAATCCATGACTTTGGGATTTCTTGAGGTCCAAGGGACCCAAAATAACAAGATAAAAGCAAAGGGAAAAGAAACAACAATTAATTTTGAATAAATTAATGAATAACTTAGGAGAGAAGGAATCCTTCTCATCCCTTAGAATTTGTTTCCCAAATTTTGTACAAAGCTAGATAATTCCAAGACAAACCTTCCCTTAAAATTTGAGCCATAAAGGAGTTATTGTTTGGTAGATATTAATTTCTCAAGAATCCTCCAAATTAAGGCATTAATTTGACAAATAGAAAGAAAAAGGCATTTTCTTTTGATCGCGGGCAACGAAGGCCGCCAACGTGGGACGTTCATCGTCCAAGTCCCGCTGGGACTGTAATTCCACAATTTACAGAGGGACTTTCCCTCTTGTATTTATCATGTTTCACTGGATGTACAAGTTGGCTGATGATTCCGTTGGACTCAAGGAAAGAAACCGAAGGGAAACACCCCTGGTTTGACAAGGATTGGTTGCCGATTGGAAAAGTTCCCAATCTGGCAGGGGCTTGCCCGACCCTATATATAAGGAGGGATGAACTAGGGAACCAGCGCTTCTTTTTGTTAACCCAACTGCTGCAGTTTGTTGCGAAGAACATTTCCGTGCATTCAATTGGTCCGTTCGTCTTAACCCTCACCCTCGCCACCACCGCGAACCTCGCCGGAGTCTGATAAGAAGGGGAGACTCCCGACATGCTTGCTGCTGGAATTGAGCCTGCGATCAGGTTCGAATGAAGGAGGCGGAGCTCCTAAAAGCTTGGCGCGGTCGCTGGTGGCCGGAAGCTCCAAGTCAACCCCAGGGTTGACCATCGCTAGCCTGCTGTAACCCGACGCGAGGAAGAAGAAGGTCTTGTGGCCTTTTACAGAATTGCCCCTCCGCGCCTCCTTTACTGGTAAGGGTAGTTATATCCTTAATACTCTTTTGATCGCAAGTTAAGGGCACGCGTATCCGTGATCGTTGGATCCTAAGTGGACCACCGGGCCACGGATCAGACGATCCATATTTTTCTGAAAATAGCAAGTAAATAGATAAAAATGAATTATCTTGATAAAATCGTATCTTTTGATAGAAAACTCGGATGTAGAAAGTTAATACATGAAAAATGATCAGAAAAATATGAGGAATATGTTAAAATTGGTTTGGATATCTAAATATGTATATTATTTTTTTTGCAAAAGTGCATATTTTGATGGGAAAAGTGTTAATTTATAATTAGAAAACCCTAATTGTTAACCAAAGATGGTTTTAATCTTACAAATAGATTAATTCGAGCTTGGTTTTCTTGATTAATGTTAAAGATGGTTTTTAACCTATTTTGATGATAGAATTGTAAGGTTTAGGGTTTTTAAACCTAATATGTTGATTAAAACCCTTAGAAACCCTAAGTGAGGGAAAAGGGAAGAAAGAATATAATAATCTGAAAATTAGGGTTTTTGTGATCCAAATCTGATCTTAAGATCTTAATGGAAAATAAACTGAGATAATTAGGGTTTGATGGATATTTTGATAAAATAAAGTAAAAGTGGTAAAAAGGAAGTGAAACCCTAATTATGGTCAAAACCCTAAAAAGGGCAAATAACCTAGGAAACAACTAGGATTAATGGATTAATGATAGAGAAATTCGATGCCTTTTTCAGGATCAACCTGTGTGCACTTGTTTGATTTCTTGATTGGTTATTTCTGCATTCAAGTCTGCTTAACATGTATGTGGTTAATTATGAATAACCACCTTAGTTTCTCGAGGATTTTCTGGATGGTTAATCGCATTGAATGCAAATTATCAGTTTGGATGTTCATACTTGCAAATCATAAAGTCACTATGATTATCACATTAATAATAGAAGTAGTATTCTCGCACCTACATGCCACCCTGATGGAAGATGCCAAAGGTCAGGCCCATACGGGTAGACCAATGGGCACCATGAGAAGGTGGCCCATGATATTGCATGACTAGTGGGCACCATGAGTGGTGACCCCCAGGCACCAAGCTCGGGATTGAGAAGGTGGCCTTAAGTCATTGGCAAAAGAAACCCTAAGGTGGGTATGCCAGGGTTAGGGAAAAAGCGGTGGAGAATGTCATACTGAAAAGTGTGAATTGGCTTGTTAATTAACTTTATTGTGATAATTAGTTTGTTCTCCATATGTGCAAACTCTTGGTTGTCCCCACATACCAGTATATTTCGATATACTGACCGACATTTTGTTTGTCGGCATTTTAGGTGCAACCCTGAAATGAACAAACAGTAAAGTGACACATTGTAAAAATAAAACATAAAGTGCCAGGAGGATTGGATAGAGTAGATTCAAGATTTGATGGATTGATTCCCAAAGTTTTAAAAGGTATGCAAAGTTTTAATTTTATACCAGTTTTAATTTTAGTTAGTAGAATTTCATAATTATTATTGATTATTTGTCGAACCTTTGATCCGGGTTATTGGATAACGGCTCTGACCTTTAGATCTCCCTTATTTGGGGGTTATCGGGATACGAGGTCGTTACAATTGGTATCAGAGCATAGGTTCCTCATCTAATCATTAACAATTATTAAATTTTAAAAAATTCCATAGAACCAAGGGAGTTATTAGAGGAGTGTCCAAAAGATTGAGGTGTCTAGAAAAGGATCAATTCTGGGGGCTGGTAGTATTTTCCTCCGCAACACTAGTCGGAATACGAGGACTCTCAGATTGTGTGACTGCCTGACCGATGTCTTAGGATATGACTCGAAATAAGATACCTTTAGGACTCTCTCATCTTGTTCATCCCTTCTCAACTCAAATTCTTTTTAAGGACCTTAAGGATTAGGGTTTCCTCTCTTCTCCCCACCCTCTTAAGGTATGGGTAAGGTTAGTAAGGTCTAAGGAATCCTCCACCAAATTAATGAAAAGTATGTAAATAAGATGTCATGGACATACGCTTAATAGATTAAGCATAAACTAAAGAATAGATACATGCTTAGGTCATATGACATAAGTTGTCATGCCCTCATGAGAAACCCGAGGCTAGACCTTCTTGTCTGGAGGGTGAGTAGAGAGAGTTAGTCTTGGAGGTAGAAATCTCCATTACAAGTAGAGACCTGGCACATCCTCTGAGGATGATGTGAACCCTAACCCTAAGTGGAGGTTAGAGAGAGATGACATGATGAGTTAAATGTCGTGGTATACCAAGTGTTTGGATAGACATGCCTTGGATGCCATATGATCCATGAGAAGTCGATGACCTAGTACCTTTGATGACCCAACCCTGGAAAGGGTCGTGCATGTTAGAGTAAAGGATAGCTCCTTCATTGATGAGGTTAGTGAAGAACCTATAGAGACCCTATGGGCTTATGCAAGTAAGGGATAGCATGCACCCAGAGTACATCAGTAGTACATGCAGTAGGTCGAAACCATGGCCAAGGGAGCATGTTGGATAGATGATGAGATAAGCATAAGGAATAATGAATAACCTTGAGTAAACATAAGGTTGAGCATAGGCTTCACCCACGTAGAGGTATGCCTGTGAGCTTGATCCTTTGTGGAGGGAGGATCTCTAGTAGTAAGGCTGGATATGGAGTTAGCTCTAGAGAGAGAAATTAGGACCCCAGCAAGAAGGTTGGACAAGGGAGAGTTGAGGATGATGCAACCTAAGTGGATGGTTGCGTTTGCCTCATGCATGATCCCTGGAGGCTGATGATATCTTGGTTTCCTTTAGAGGAACCAAACCCTAGAGAGGGGATGATGCTTCTGGTACCTATGTGTTTGTGGTATAGGAGTTTATCTTATGAGATAGGAAGAAGAGTTTCTTAGACCTGGAGAGGTTTGGTAGCAGGTTGTGAGGCCTTGTACCTTGTTGGTTGTCCTTGAGGAGGACTCGACCCTGATGTGTTGCTCAAGTAGAAGTACGATAGGGAGTGCATGTCATGCCTTATACATGCTTGATTCATGGTTAAGAGATCGAGCATGAAGTTGTATACCCAAAGGTGAACCTAGGGTTCCTAGGCCTAAGGGGGGAAGCAGTGTACCCAATGCTCATGATGAGATTTGAGTCTCTATAGTTTCGAGCATGGTACTCCTCATGTGTAGAGGAATAGGAAACCCCTTGAGTAGAGGGTATGTTTGATGAATCCGTCACAACTAAGTTGAACTAATGTTGAGGAAAGAGAACAAGTATGACCTAGCATGGTTTAAAAGGTGGTCTGCTTGTGCCTTAGTAGCTGCTGGGGTAGGCATGCTCATGAGAATGTAAACCCTAAGGACAATTGTGACCTTGTTGTCAAGAGTTGTAGTTTCCTCCAATCCTGGGAGAGGAACCCTTTGGTTGGGTGTTTACCAGTTTTGTAGGTAACCTAAAGAGGTCTCATAGGATCTTGAGAAACTTAGTGAAAGGTGAATGGCATGAGAATGAACCTGTAGACCCATAGATAACCATCTCTACGTGCATGTGGATGTGTTTCCATGGAGGTAACCAGTATGGGGCCTGACCAAGGTGGGCAGGTCGCCATGACCCCTGTGAAGGGATGAAAGTCAGCCCATGAATACAGAGAGAGAGAGATGAGAAAGGCTTGGGTAAGGTTCTAAGTTGGACATGTACTATAATAGAATCCTAAGTCTATCCTAGGGTCAGGTAGGGATAAGACCGAGGGAAGAAGGAGTTGCCTGATTCCCTAGTTGTACATGACCATAGGGTCGGGAGGTAACAGATATCATTGTCTGAGGGCCATGGGTTAGGAGATTGATCACCTTCATGAACTCATGGGACCCAAAGGGCAGATGAGTAGGGTACTCTCTGGATACATAAGGGAAGAGGGATGACCCCAAAAGTGTCGGCACCCTATAGACCTAGAGGAGACGACCAAGGATTGTGTTTAGACAAAGTAGGTTCAAGACCAGTTTCCATGGAAGTAACTTTGATATCGAGATGATTGTGATGTAGAGACATAAGATGTACGTTTCAACTTAAAGGTGTACTGGCAAGGTGGGATGTACCATCTCTACTCTTGGAATAGGAAGAACTCTATATTTGGACTGCAGCCAAATGCTTATTTCTTCTTGTTATGAGAGTGAGAGATAAGACAATACGCATGCCATACACCGAGGATAAAGATGATGTGAGTTGGAACGTTGCTACAAGGTATGAGGATAGAGATGATAACATACCTTTGTGAAGAGAATGATACATGGATGGTTTACAAACACTAAGAGTAGTAGGGAGATCATCTTGTGAGGATGTGATACCATGAGCTATCTGGAATTTGCAAGTTATGCAAGGTTGAGTTTGATCACCATGAAGAGGAGCTCAGAGTTTCTTAATGAAGACAAACTTAGAGATGAGATGATAAGTAGAATACATGGAAGTATATGTCTTCAAACATTACCTAATACCTAAGGATGTGAAGTGGTAATGAATGCTCTGGTTGAGAAATAGTTGTCTAGTTTAGCTAGAAGCTAGAAGAAGTTGAGGTTGCTATGCTAACCTTAAGTTGAGAAAAAGAGATGAGTTTGGCTAACACCCAGATGTATCAATAGCAGTTAATCAAGTAAATGATTGTTTGGTTATCCTAACCGTGATATAATGAAAAGATGGTTGTAGAACCTCAAATGCACTTCTTTGGAAAGGAAGGTGACGAAACCCCAATGAGATTGGTTTAGGGTTTCTGAGGAATCGATCTTGAGGAATCATGACATACAAGAGATCATGATTGTTAGACTACCATACACCGTGATACTACAAAGATAGTAAGAGATAGTAGCACTTTGGATGCTTAAGATGAAGATGCATGTGGCTTGTGGCCATGCATAATTGTAGGTGAAGGACGAACACCAGTAACCCAATGCTTTGACATAGAGGATAAAGAGTCCCCTAAAGAGAGTGGGAGTTCACCATTATGGAAGTTGTGGTAAGTCTCCCCTTGACCAAGGAAGGTCAAGATGCAATATGGGTTATGGTAGATCGTCTTACCTAGATAACACGAGAAAGAAAGAATGCTGTCAAGGGACAAATTCTATTGAACTATATAAGAAAGAGAGATGGTTCAACTACACCAGGATGCGAGTTCACAAGTTCTTGAGTATAACCTAAAAATTCACTTCCATGAGGTAGAAGTGGATGCATGATGAACTCGATGATAGTACATTTTATCACCCCATACTAATGGACAGTATGATCCAGACTAGAGGGTCTAATGAGAGCATGTGTGCTCATTCAGGGTGATACATAGAGATAGTTCTTAAGATGTGATTTTAACCACCATAGCCTTTATCGGGATGCAAGAAGTCTTACAGAGAGGTTGTGTCGGTCACCACTTCATTAAGATGATGTTGGTGAAGAGGCCTCACGAAGGTCAGAAAAGAACCATAGTATGTGTAGATGAAGTCACTTTGATCGTGCAATGGCCGAGAGAGAGCCTAGTGGTGACATGAGTCACGAGCTGATGTAAAGCAGACTGACATGCAGTTCACTATGGGAAAATATGTGATGTGAAAATCTGACCCCTCTAAGCTACAACTGAGAAAGCTGAGTCCTCGATATATGGGTCCATTTGAGATGGATTGGTGGAGATGGCTGTGTTTAACCTTACCCTGCATGATAACATGATGTGTGATGAGTTCCATATGTCTGGTCTAGAGCACTATGTGAGGTACCCAAGCCATGTGTTGAGCCCTGAACCTATTTAGTTTTTTTTGAGAAGATGAAAAGTCCCGAGTCACCTATGAGGGTACAATATACCAAGGTAAGAAAGAACTCAGATGGTAGAATATGAGATGATGAAGGTTCTTGGGAAGCACCATGGAAAAGGGTATAGCCACATGGGAGCCATGATGGACATGAGGAAGTCTTATCCTGTTTGTTTGTTTGCTTGATGGAATTTTGAGGGAAAAATTCTTATAAGAGGGGAAGGATGTTACAACCCCAATTTTGGGTTCATTTGCTGAGAAATGTAATTTCTCATATTAAAGATAAATGAACAAATAATGATGTCTTTTGATTGAATGAATGAATTTCATTACAATAGCCTTGATGATTGCTTTGTGGGCTTTATTGGCTATTGGGCCCAATAATAAGGAAATTCAATTAGTAAATGAATAATTAAGTTTTGAGAAAAGAAAGGTGTGGAAACCTCCAGAAGGCAAAAGAATACAATCCAAAGTTGGATTTCGTGCCTCTTGGGTTCCTTGGGTCCCAAGGAGTCCAAAGTTTCATAGAGAATGCAATAAGAAAAGAAAAGACCAATTAAGTATTTCCTTGTTAAGAAAGAAATTGAAAATAATGATAAAAATCTGGAAAATATGTGAAAAGAGGTATAATTGAGTTATCCTTGGTGGATTTTCGTATCCCAAGGATTACTAATGTTAAAAGGAATTCCAATAGGAAAAATAGAGGAGAGATAAAGAGAAATCCTTAAAAAGAGAATTAAAAAGGAAAAGAAATTGATTAATAAATGGGAAATATGAGAAATTGACTTTCAAAAGAAGATAAAGGCAAATAGATTTTCCCCAATATGGGAATCCGTGCCTTTGGGATTTCTTGAGGTCCAAGGGACCCAAAATAACAAGATAATAGCAAACGGAGAAGAAATAACAATTAATTTTGAATAAATTAATGAATAACTTAGGAGAGAAGGAAGCCTTCTCATCCCTTGGAATTTGTTTCCCAAATTTCGTACAAAGCTAGCTAATTCCAAGACAAACCTTCCCTTAAACTTTGAGCCAAAAAGGAGTTATAGTTTGGGATATATTAATTTCTCAAGAATCCTCCAAATTAAGGCATTAATTTGACAAATAGAAAGAAAAAAGCATTTTCTTTTGATCGCGGGCAACGAAGGCCGTTGGATCTTGATCCAACGTGGGACGGTCATCGTCCAAGTCCCACTGGGACTGTAATTCCATGATTTACAGAGGGACTTTCCCTCTTGGATTTCTCGCATTTCACTGGATGTACAAGTTGGCTGATGATTCTGTTGGACTCAAGGAAAGAAACTGAAGGGAAACACCCCTGGTTTGACGAGGATTGGTTGCCGATTGGAAAAGTTCCCAATCTGACAGGGGCTTGCCCGACCCTATATATAGGGAGGGATGAACTAGGGAACCAACGCCTCTTTTTGTTAACACAATTTCTGCAGTTTGTTGCGAAGAACATTTCCGTGCATTTAATTGGTCTGTTCGTCTTAACCCTAACCCTCGCCACCACCGCGAACCTTGCCGGAGTCCGGCAAGAAGGGGAGACTCCCGAAGTGCTTGCTGCTGCAATTGAGCCTGTGATCAGGTTCGACTGAAGGAGGCGGAGCTCCTGGAAGCTTGACGCGCTCGCTGGTGGCCGGAAGCTCCAAGTCAACCCTAGGGTTGACCATCACTAGCCTGCTGTACCCCAATGCGAGGAAGAAGAAGGTCTTGTGGCCTTTTACAGAATTGACCCTCTGCGCCTCCTTTACTGGTAAGGGTGGTTCTGTCCTTAATACTCTTTTGATCACAAGTTAAGGGCACACGTATCCATGACCGTTGGATCCTGAGTGGACCAATGGGTCACGGATCAGACGATCCATATTTTCCTGAAAATAGCAAGTAAATAGAGAAAAAGGAATTATCTTGATAAAATCGTATCTTTTGATAGAAAACTCGGATGTAGAAAGTTAATACATGAAAAATGATCAGAAAAATATGAGGAATATGTTAAAATTGATTTGGATATCTAAATATGTATATTTTTGCATAAGTACATATTTTGATGGGAAAAGTGTTAATTTATAATTAGAAAACCCTAATTGTTAACCAAAGATGGTTTTAATCTAGAAAATAGATTAATTCGAGCTTGGTTTACTTGATTAATGTTAAAGATGGTTTTTAACCTATTTTGATGATAGAATTGCAAGGTTTGGGGTTTTAAACCTAATATGTTGATTAAAACCCTTAGAAACCCTAAGTGAGGGAAACATGGAAGAAAGAATATAATAATCCGAAAATTAGGGTTTTTGTGATCCAAATCTGATCTTAAGATCTTAATGGAAAATAAACTGAGATAATTAGGGTTTGATGGATATTTTGATAAAATAAAGTAAAAGTGGTAAAAAGGAAGTGAAACCCTAATTATGGTCAAAACCCTAAAAAGGGCAAATAACCTAGGAAACAACTAGGATTAATGGATCAAGATGACATGATTAATGATAGAGAAATTCGATGCCTTTTTCAGGATCAACCTGTGTGCACTTGTTTGATTTCTTGATTGGTTATTTCTGCATTCAAGTCTGCTTAATAGGTATGTGGTTAATTATGAATAACCACCTTAGTTTCCGAGGATTTTCTGGATGGTTAATCGCATTGAATGCAAATTATCAGTTCGGATGTTCATACTTGCAAATCATAAAGTCACTATGATGATCACATTAATAATAGAAGTATGTATTCTCACACCTACATGCCACCCTGATGGAAGATGCCAAAGGTCAGGCCCATACGGGTAGACCAATGGGCACCATGAGAAGGTGGCCCATGATATTGCATGACTAGTGGGCACCATGAGTGGTGACCCCCAGGCGCGAAGCTCTGGATTGAGAAGGTGGCCTTAAGTCATTAGAAATAGAAACCCTAAGGTGGGTATGCCAGGGTTAGGGCAAAAGCGGTGGAGAATGTCATACTAAAAAGTGTGAATTGGCTTGTTAATTAACTTGATTGTGATAATTAGATTGTTATCCATATGTGCACACTTTCGGTTGTCCCCACATACCAGTATGTTTCGATATTCTAACCAACGTTTTGTTTGTCAGCGTTTTAGGTGCAACCCTAAAATGAACAAACAGTAAAGTGACACATTGTGAAAATAAAACATAAAGTTCCAGGAGGATTGGATAGAGTAGATTCAAGCTTGGATAGATAGATTCCCAAAGTTTTAAAAGGTATGCAAAGTTTTAATTTTATACCAGTTTTCAATTTAGTTAGTAGAATTTCATAATTATTATTGATTATTTGTCGAACCTTTGATCCATGTTATTGGATAACGGCTCTGACCTTTCGGTCTCCCTTAATTGGGGGTTACCAGAAGACGGGGTCGTTACATCATCCCAATCCAATTTCAAATGACCTACAAGAAGAAAGTTGAAATGATCCCCGATCGTATTTTTGGGACCAGAGGGTTTAGCCTATCAGCCCAATTCCTATTGATCTTGGGTGCTTTCCTAAAGGGGAAATATGTGGAATGGTGACCAATTTCATTACAATAATTACATGATCTCCTATCCTTAGAACTATAGGATTCTTCGTTGAAAATTAAAGGTCCTTTATCTTTGTTGTTCCTTTGTCTACTATCAAGTTTAAAACCATATCTACCCATTTGTTTAATAGTATGGTCTAGGATTTGATTAATATTCTTTTATCGTCTAAGAATATTTACATAGAGGATCTCAAACTATGACTTTCATGCATAAGAGAAGTAATAGTAGAAGATAATTGATTGCAATCATCTATAGCATGCAAAAGATCAGTTTCTAAGAAAAGAGCTTTGATCGTATAATAATATATATCAATATGATTAGCATGACAACCCAAACAGTCATCTCAACACTTGAGACGCTTGTCTGGCTGCCCAAACGACTGTCTCAACACTTGAGATGGTTGTTTGACAGTCCAATCAGCCAATCTATCATTCTGTTGTGTGAATTGAATACCTAATGCTTTAGTGATCAATCCAACCATCATTCAAGATAAACTCCTATTCTAGATGAGTTACTATGTGTGTGACCCTATAGATCCCATATCAAGTCGGCAGTGAAAATCCATAACTAGCTTATGACATCACAAACATGGAGCGATGCCTAGTCGCACATTAGTGCTACCCAAGTAAATGGAAAGTTGGAGAACAACTTCAACCTACAACATGTGTAAGGTGTTGCAATGATTGCATAATTCCTTTGTCACTGATATCAATATGAACTCGAGGCATGTAATCGTCATCCTCTGAACATTCAATCAATGTTCCTTGAACCAAGAGAAGATTGTCTGAGATAATGTGACCTCAATATCATATATTGATTCACATGTGCATACATATGTATTTCTCAGTATCTCTGATCAAGTGGACATGATATCCTACTCTAGTAGGATGGATAAATCCCATATCTATCACTCACATTCTATCCCCATGTGTCAGCTCCACCCAATCATCACCTTTATAACAACCCATATTTCAGGACTGCGTTTGATGATGTCAAAGTGTACCCAACTACATGTGACGAGTGTAGTGATTTTAGTTCGAAGAATCACAATCACCACCTTCACTAAGAGAGCTAACTAAGACCATCAAAGATGGTTTCCATGTGTCACTCTCAAGGTGGGTTTGCCCGATACACTGTTCAACTAACATGTATCTATGTGCTTGGTTTGATATTTTCATATCATGACTAATGTGATTCTATCATCAACCAACTCACACTCTAGTCTTTGGTGTTAATGATGTCTATCTACCTTCCACAATAACAACCAACAAGGGACATAATAAGAATGTACATACTCTTGACACTCATATGATTTCATCCTCTAAGACTAATACTTGAAGACATACGTCATTGAGTATTGCTATTCTTTAGACATTTATAATGTTTCCTCATCATCTCATAATTGAATGGAACATAATGAATTGGAATCTTTCATTTATTACATTATTATTAATCAAATCCTTTGTATGTCATGTCAATCATCATATGATTGGCTCTACGGGCATACTTCACCAACATGTTTTACATACATTTACGCATATAAATGTACATAATGGACAATATAATCCATATCATCCTTTTATTTATAAAACACAAACTATATATATAAGAATTCTAAATAAATATCTTATATTAATTGGGACCCAAAATAATGGAGATAATCACTATGAATATAAATGACAACATCTGAATATTTTCTACTTGATTTTTGTATAATAAGAATAAGTCATATAAATATATGCATATATATATATATACAAATTCCTTTTTTATTATCTCAAAATAATGTTCTATTAAATAAGATATATATTTATATATGATATGTTAATATCTCCAATCTCAAGACAAAACCAAAATAAAATATTAAAAATCCTAGGACTTGGCTATAATTAGAAGAAATTTTCTATCAGTTACTCCATTTAGCGACAATAAAGTGTTTCTAGAATATTATGAACTAATGATCTATGATAATTTTTTTTGATGATATCTTGTTATTTGAATTGATAGATGACATACAAACATATGCTAATCTCGCTACAATTCACCCCTCAACATGCAAGTCAGTCACCCCCTAGGTGGTTACAAAAAAACTTCAATAAGGAGGAGAAACTTGTAAGGCAAAACATCATCAATTTTGTCTTCCCTCTTTAATACATCTGGGTTATTATTGATGATGTGATTTCTCTTATTTGGTGTTCTTAACATGTAGATAGTGAAAACTACTAGAGGGGGGGTGAATAGAGTTTTAAATATAATTTTAACAATTATTGAACTCAAGCAACCAACCACAAAAATATTTGACAAGGGGACAAGGATTTAGAGTGGTTCCAACTTTAGCAAATACTAAAGTTTTCAGTCCACTACCCGGTTTCTTACCCAACCGGGATTTGGAAAGAATTTAATTTTATTACCTCGCAAGGACTTTACATAAAATTACAATTCTCTCCCTAAACCCTTCAAGCAGCCTTCACCTAGAAGTAATCGCCCAACCTTGAAGCAGCCTTCACCTAGAAGTAATTGCACCACCTTGAAGCAGCCTTCCTCCTGAAGTAGCTTCCCGTTGCAATAGCCTTCTTGAAGTAGCTTCCCGTGCGATATCCTTCTTGAAGTAGCTTGAAGTCCACCTTCTCCTCCGAGAAGAACCTTCTCCAATCCGCAGCCTCCAACCCTAGGAGTAGCAAGGAGAATACAAAGGATAAAAGTAACAAGAAGGAAAATAGAAATTACAACTTATCCTTTGAAGCACAAGGCTTGATTTGCCTATATCAAGCGTATCGATCTCCTAACCAATGAGTGTAGAAGTGTAAGTGTTGTGGTAAGGAGATGCTAGCCTATAGGACACGAAATGAGAGCAATGGAAATGAATGGCCAATGTAGGAATTGCTCTATTGCTCAAAAATAGATTGCCAATGAATATTCAAGCTCAAGTGTAGCACAAGTATAGCTTAGGTATCTTTTGGTGTCCTAAGGCATGTCCTATTTATAGGAATGGCCTATGGATGCTTAAGGACGTTCTAGACAACTTCTAGGGGCTTCTAAGTGCTTAACTAGCCGTTAGGTATAAGTTAAGTGCATTAGTAACGGCTAGTTGCTTTATTCTGCAGTTGCTGTCAGAGACCATCTCGGTTGACAAATTGTCGACCGAGATACCTACTCGGTCGAAGTTTTGTCGACCGACAGGCTCTCTGAATCAACGTTCATTTGCAACTGCCAACTACTTTGTCAGCTGTGTCTAACGGCTACTTGGGTCATTCTCGGTCGAGAAGTTTGTCGACCGAGAGTGTCTCGGTTGAGGAGTGTGGTCGACCGAGATTGACCCTATTTCAATCTTTCAATTAAGGCACTATGTGTGTGTATGAGTGTGCATATGTGAACTTATTTGAAAGGGATGACCTATCTAAGTGTGGTGATTGGCTAGGGAAGATCTAACGCTTGATTTACATGAAATCTAAGTACTTGTACATTATATGTTTGTACACGTTTACAATTGATTACATTGCATGACATTTACAATCATTCAAGCGTATAGTTTCCCTAGAACTTTGTCATCCACTTTATTCCTGCAACACTCAAGTAGCACGTTAGATCAACAAGAATGAAATGTTTGTCATCATCGAAACAAGGGGATTTATCATAATGTCCAATTTATCCAACAATCCCCCCCTTTTTGAAGATGACAAACATTTCCTAAATATGAAATAAGGAAATATAAAGCATGTGAGTTTCATACCTGAAAATTACCTTTTGTAGCCATTCTTGTTTTGCAAGTGAGTGCAAGATGTTATGAAACTCATTTATATTTTTGATTTTATATTCTTTCTCCCCCTTTGTCATTTCAAAAAGATATCCAAGTTGAATATTTTATTTTTCTTCTCCCCCTTAATTTTATATTATGCTCCCCCTTAAATAGATATCTATTAGGAGCATGGATTGAATATCATTTTTGTCTAATTTATCCATAATTTGTTTCTAAATCATTTGCAAAGGATGTTAAGCCTTGAAATGATATGAGATTCCCTTAAGCTTATGATGAATGTATATTGATTTCTCATCTATCAAGGGATGTTTAGCCCTAAATTAAATGAGAATCCTGTAATTCTTAGAGTTCATAAAAATGTCTCTAATCAAATACAAGGGATGTTAAGCCCTGATTTGTTTAGAGAGTTCCTTTAAGTACAAGATCATTCATAGATTTCTTTATATAAAAAAAAATACTAAGGTATTAGCAAGCTTCAAATGATGTTTACAACGTTTTTGTAAGCTTCTTAATCAAATAATCGAATTTGTTTTTATGAGATCCCCCTTAATCTTACAATTTAAAGCAATTTAAGGCTTCTAAGGTCACAAATGATTTTAAATTTTGATTTTGACCTTTATCAAAAGTATACGAAGATTAAGTACAATAGAATAATGTCCAAATAAGCATTTTGTCAAAGCTTATTTTAGGTCGCCCTTGACTACGACCATAGCGCCCCTTGGTCAAATTTCATTTTAACCAAGAGGCAAAATTTCAGATTTCCAATTGAGCATTCATATGTGAATTACTTGATTAGATATCAATTTTTAAGCATGTTTAGTGAATATGAAAACATCCTTTTTAAACATGAAAGCACAATTTATATCTCAAGTCTTTTAAAGATACCAATTGAGAAATTTTCATAACATAAGCATTTCTAGAAGACATATCACCAATGAATCATTTGCTTGCTTATGTAATGATAAAAGCATAAAACAGATATTTCCTTTAAGCATAAATTTTAGTTTTTGACTAAAATTACTTAGAATTAAACCAACTGAATCTTATATGAACTTTCAAGGATGATTTCCATAATTTATACTGTATTGTTCAGTCATTAATCACAAGTAGGTAGCAATTTGAATCATTTTCAAAAGAATTCAGTAATTCTACAACAGTCTGAAAATCAGTGACATGCTCGGTCGACAATTGCTCGACCGAGTGTTCACTCGGTCGACAGATTCTCGACCGACCAAGTTTCTGGAATGTGTTCAGAACTCTTAATCGATTTCAAACAAAAGAGTTTATGCAATTTAGAGCTCGATTGTGTTGAGATGAGACATTATGATATCAAGAATCAGTTTAGGTCAAATCTCAATTAGTCAATTTCAAACTACTAAGTTTTAGGAATCCAAGCTAACTCATCATTCTTTTTCTTATATGGGCATGAAAATGAATAATGTCCAAGACGCATGCAATAATGACAACTAATAGCATCAACTTCATTTCTCTTTCTAGGAATTGTGTTCCTAGGTACAAATATAATCTTGGATGCTTTAACTCTTTTGGGTTTATTTCTCCTTGGATCGTATCCTAATCCTCTTCTTCCATTATAACTAGAGGAAATTTTCAGAATGTTTTCAAGTATGTCATTTCCTCTTAACTCATTTACATTTCTTTGTAACTTAGCAATATCTTTCTTTGCCTGATCTAAATCGGATACTAGAGAGTTTCTTTCTTTGACAACCTCATCATAATCTAAATTTGAACATAGTATAGGTTGTTTCCGAAGATCATTTACTTGAGTTTGCAAATTTAACTTTTCTAAGGAAAGAAGATTACAGTTAGCTTCTACCGATTTTAACTTGAGAGCATAATCTTCATTTTCCTTTTTGAGATTTTTATTTTCGGATACAAGAGCAAGAAGTTTAGCATTTAAATCTTTATTTGATTTTTTAAGTTTCATCTTGCATTCAATATATTTCTCATGAGTATCTTGAAGACTAGCAATTAGATCTTCTTTTGGTAGATCATAAAGACTTACCTCTTCTTCGTCTTCATTTGTTGTAGCAATGAGGCATTCTACTTCTCCTTTTCCATCATCACTGTCATCACTTGAATCATCCCATGCAGCTCGATATGCTCTTTCTTTCTTTTTGTGAGATGATTTCTTCCCTTTCTTGAGTGTTGGACAATCACCTTTCATATGTCCTTTCTTACCACATTCAAAGCACCTGGAAGAAGAAACACTAGAAGTTTTATTAGTTTTAAAACTTTTATATTGCTTACCATTTACAACGAGAGTTTCTTCTTCACTATCATCTTCACTTGTGTCATGGTTGTCTTTAGTTGAAGCTTTGAATGCAATATCCTTCTTTTTCTCATGTTGACGTTCATGTTCTCTTCTTTCTTCCTCTTCTAGAGTTGCCTCATGAGCTTCTAAATTGCCGATAAGTTGCTCCATTTTGAGTCGAGTGAGGTCGTTTGCTTCTTCAATGGCTGTCACCTTTGGCTTGTATTTTGGAGGAAGTGATCGAAGGATTTTTTATACCTGATCTTCCTCAAGGACAGGTTTTCCTAGGGCACTTAAACCATTAACAATAGTAGAGAATTTTGCAAACATTTCACTAATAGATTCATTAGGATCCATATGAAAATGTTCAAACTTCGTTTTAAGCATGCTAACTTTGGAATTTTTGACTTGGACTGTACCCTCATAGGTTATGGACAGTCTATTCCAAATATCATAAGCTGTATCACAATTAGATATTCTATTAAATTCTCCTACCGAAATAGAACAATATAAAATGCTTACAGCTTTTGCATTCATTTGGGCCAGCTTTACCGTGTTTGCATCCCATTCCGCAAATTCATTTTGAGGTAGCACATATGGGGTAGACACCATTCTCCATAAATCCCAATTGATGCCTTGGAAGTAGAACTGCATCCTTCTCTTCCAATATTGGTAGTTTGTTCCATCGAACGCTGGAGGCCTAGCAACAAGTGTCCCTTCAATGTTGAGGTTGTTGAGCATTCCATCACCCATTTCTTCAAGACCTTGTTAGGGTTCCTTGAAGCCTTGCTCTGATACCAACTGAAAACTACTAGAGGGGGGTGAATAGAGTTTTAAATATAATTTTAACAATTATTGAACTCAAGCAACCAACCACAAAAATATTGGACAAGGGGACAAGGATTTAGAGTGGTTCCAACTTTAGCAAATACTAAAGTTGTCAGTCCACTACCCCGTTGCTTACCCAACCAGGATTTGGAAAGAATTTAATTTTATTACCTCGCAAGGACTTTACATAAAATTACAATTCTCTCCCTAAACCCTTCAAGCAGCCTTCACCTAGAAGTAATCGCCCAACCTTGAAGCAACCTTCACCTAGAAGTAATTGCACCACCTTGAAGCAGCCTTCCTCCTGAAGTAGCTTCCCGTTGCAATAGCCTTCTTGAAGTAGCTTCCCGTGCGATAGCCTTCTTGAAGTAGCTTGAAGTCCACCTTCTCCTCCGAGAAGAACCTTCTCCAATCCGCAGCCTCCAACCCTAGGAGTAGCAAGGAGAATACAAAGGATAAAAGGAACAAGAAGGAAAATAGAAATTAGAACTTATCCTTTGAAGCACAAGGCTTGATTTGCCTATATCAAGCGTATCGATCTCCTAACCAATGAGTGTAGAAGTGTAAGTGCTATGGTAAGGAGATGCTAGCCTATAGGACATGAAATGAGAGCAATGGAAATGAATGGCCAATGTAGGAATTACTCTATTGCTCAAAAACAGATTGCCAATGAATATTCAAGCTCAAGTGTAGCACAAGTATATCTTAGGTATCTTTTGGTGTCCTAAGGCATGTCCTATTTATAGGAATGGCCTATGGATGCTTAAGGACGTTCTAGACAACTTCTAGGGGCTTCTAAGTGCTTAACTAGCCGTTAGGTATAAGTTAAGTGCATTAGTAACGGCTAGTTGCTTTATTCTGCAGTTGCTGTCAGAGACCATCTCGGTCGACAAATTGTCGACCGAGATACCTACTCGGTCGAAGTTTTGTCGACCGAAAGGCTCTCTGAATCAACGTTCATTTGCAACTGCCAACTACTTTGTCAGCTGTGTCTAACGGCTACTTGGGTCATTCTCGGTCGAGAAGTTTGTCTACCGAGAGTGTCTCGGTCGAGGAGTGTGGTCGACCGAGATTGACCATGTTTCAATCTTTCAATTAAGGCACTATGTGTGTGTATGAGTGTGCATATGTGAACTTATTTGAAAGGGATGACCTATCTAAGTGTGGTGATTGGCTAGGGAAGATCTAACGCTTGATTTACATGAAATCTAAGTACTTGTACATTATATATTTGTACAAGTTTACAATTGATTACATTGCATGACATTTACAATCATTCAAGCGTATAGTTTCCCTAGAACTTTGTCATCCACTTTATTCCTGCAACACTCAAGTAGCACGTTAGATCAACAAGAATGAAATGTTTGTCATCATCGAAACAAGGGGATTTATCATAATGTCCAATTTATCCAACAGATAGTAGGAACCTTATAGTGTTATCATGTATATTCCTTGATTTATTGTTGATCAACAAATATCATCATCTATAAGGATTGGAAATTCATCTGTTGCCTACACTTCATGAAGATTTGTTTGTGATTTCAACACCTACGTGGATATAAAAATAGCTCATAAATAAAAATATAATAAATACACTTGAAACTAACAATAAAATAAAAGTTTTACACCCTTTATTTTATTCAAAAATGAGAATCATTATAGTTTTTATGAAAATGAATCAAATGCTAATACATATTTTTGTTAACTGATCAAAGTTAGTGAAGTGAGATAATTTTCAATGTTGATTTTATGTGAGAAGGTTCTAGAATCATTTATATGTTACTTATGTTTAAAAAATTACTACAATATTGTTTTCCTATTGACGTAGTCATATACAAAATATCAAAGTGCAAAAAAATGTAAATGGAAACTTTGCATATTATAAAATTGAAAAATTGATGAAATGGGTTTAAATTTAAGATAATAGCATGTATAATTTGACTTGTTATTGTTAGTACTAAATAAATAAAGTGAGTTATATATAGACATCATATAGGGATTATAAGCTTGTACAATGAGTTAAATTTATAGTGTCTTATTTTTTTGAATCAATCAGGATACAATTACATATACATGCTTTCACATTTTACTAAGGTGATGCAATGGGTTTGGGCTATTATGTATTAGTATCTCTGTTTATAACTAGTATGTACCCTACAAAGTATGTATACATTTTGTTAGATATTTTTATTTTATTTTAATGATCTGAAAAAGAACAACATTAGACCGAATGGGAAAAGATATAATTCACTACATACTTTTAGCATTTCAAATGATGCTAAATAAAACAACCTAACAATCATATACTATAAAAAAATTGTATGTTCTTTAGCTTATTAAGTTCCATTTGTCGTTTCTACCTAATGAAGAACAACTTTAAGCTAATATATTATTATTTGTTATGTGATTAGTTAGTTGAAAATTATAACTGACTTAAAATTATAGAATTCAAACTATTTACTATTGATACAAAAAACGAAATTACAATTTGTTATTGAGTATAAATATGC
This sequence comes from Alisma plantago-aquatica, assembly GCA_963693085.1. Lineage (NCBI taxonomy): Eukaryota > Viridiplantae > Streptophyta > Magnoliopsida > Alismatales > Alismataceae > Alisma > Alisma plantago-aquatica. The sequence goes on from OY856410.1 coordinate 430,415,608, forward strand.
CTTATTGCAACATATACATATTTGACTAGAAAATATTTACAATATGTGCACGAATTTCAAATTTTATCAAGGTATTGCATGAGTAAAATCTGACTTATAATCCATGACCATAGATTATTTTTTAGGTTAATAAGTCACCTATAAAAGTGTTGGGATATTGAATCTTAGACTCAATTTGAAGATTAAAATGGTAATAATAAAATGGTAAAATAAATAAATAAAGAAGGGTTTATCAAATATTGTTTTTACATAAAATCATTATGTTTTATTACATATAATAACAAATTAGAAATCCCCTAGATTTATCCTTAATGCAAATTCCATAACAACTATCAATCATCATTGCTATAGAACATGACCAATTGTTCAAGCCATTCAAGTAATTTATTCAAAGAAGGGATATAGCTCATGTGTTCTAGACATGGTGTACCTTATGACTATGCTTTTAAGTAAGGAATTCATGTTTTATAATGGAAACATGAGTTGTCTTTATGACTTCATGATTATACTTTATATTTGAATGAAAAATGTTATATCATGATGGGTTGCGTTTATAAGTTCCACCAAAGGAAATTATATTAGTATAAAGAAAACAATTATAAAGTTAAATGTTTGTTTGTGGAACTAATATGGATTGACATTGCAAAAATACAAGGGTCTGTATGTGAAAACAAAATTTTGGCAATTAAAATGTAATCTAAATATAAGGTTTTAAGATATACTAAGAAGTGGTGAATTTTGTATCTGGTAACTTTGTGTAAGAATAAAATAGATGAATCTCATATATGATTGTTAAACAAACACATGATGTTAACCACCCTTTGTTTGTACTGGTGATATAAAATCATTATAAGTTACATATGAAAACAAGATATTATTAAGTAACATCACAAGATAAGACACATTTATACAATCCAGTCAGCCAATTCTCAAATGTGTATTTGGTCATTATTATTATCTTACCACAGAGAAACATGAAGATATATACCATCTTTGGTATATTTCCTCTATGAAAAGTAGGCATGAACTTGAAGTTTCGCTTCTTATGATGCAAACTTACATAGTTCATTTGATAATGACACGTTGTAAGACTGGACATAGTAAATTTTTGTGTGTGATTGCAGGACCATAATAGTTATGAGTGTAAATATACACATGACCATAGAGTGAATGTATTTTTTGATATATATATATATATATATATATATAGTTTCATTTTTAGATATTTTCCATGTAGGATGAATAATAAAATAAAAGAGATGAACAATCACTCATATATGTATGAATACACTTCCAATTGTAATTATTACAAGTTTACCTTGATGTCATTAGAAATTATAATCACATAAAACCTTAATTATTGCAACAAAACGATTAAGATGTATTAACATATATTGATTAGATCTAATGCAGGAAATTTTTTAAATTTTGTATAAAAGAAGTAGTCAATTGAATTGATCCTCATACCATTTGTAAAATTGATGTAATTAAAATGAAATTGTTCAACTAAAGTTATACATTTACATAAGTATGTTTTTTCTTAGTTTGTTCAAACTTGAAAAAAATCATATGTCATGTACTTAAGTACTCCAAGAAAAGATGTTTTCTTCAAAAGATAGGATATCATAAAAGTTCTTTCCTACTAATAAAATTATGCACAATATAGCAATTTTCTATTATCCTGATAAAATAAAGACTCCTCATCAAATAATAGACATACGATCAACTTCAGACACACATTTCAATATGGAGCCCTTGAAACTATGTTTCCAATGAGTCTGATAAAGTATATAGATAAACACTCATAAATAGAGATTATAAACAACAAAATATGGATAGAGACTCTTAATCAAAAGATGAAAGATATCTATATAAAAACTTAATATTTGTCTCAAGCAACATCAGGGTAACCCATAATCACTTAAAGAGAAGATGGAGAATTATGATAGTAAACCACAATGTCACATATTATTCTCAAAAAGCCTCAAATTTCTTTTAGGTCAAATACACCAGAGATAAATGTCAATAACTTATTGTAAATGGAAATTTTTGTTAGATGTGAAAAGTGTAATAAGGGGAAATTAATATGTATATTATTTGATTTATGATTAAATTAGGCTAGGCAATGTTGAAGTGAGACCACATGGAGGAGGCAAAATGGCAAGTGAAGAAGGTGAACGGCTTCTCTTCAAGTTTATCTGAACAAAGCACGCAAGTGAAAGAACAATGTATAGATCTTCTATGAAGGTTTTGACTAACAATAAGTTTGTCAGAGAAAATATGTTATGTAAATAGTAAGATGTCTGGTTTAGTGTTTAAACAACACAAGGATTTGTTAAAGGGTCCTATGGAATCATGAAATGTTAGAACTTTTTCAGCCTCTCAGATGGATAAAGAAATAACTCATTATCCCGTGAGACATGGTCTATTAAGTAGGGCATTGATATAGTTGATAAGCTTGTTGAATAATGAAGATGGGAGGTTGACCATGCATAATATTTTAGAGGAGTTTTGTCAACTTCCAATGAAAATATGAGGCTTCAAATTGTCTAATATAAGGTTTCAAAACCTCAGAGTTGTTAATATGTGTCACTAGATTATTAATATCAAGTGCCGATGCAGATTTTGTTGAAGGAATGTCTTATCATAGGGATCTTTTCTGTTGAGTTTAGAAATAATATTTTACACTAAGGGAAATCATGCTTATATAAATGAGTGTTTGAAATTTTATAGCAAAACATGATGTAATGGTTCTAAGGTTTTTTATTCCCCAACCGACTTCATATTTTGGGAGACAAAAGGTTTTCCAAGATATAGGATTCATGTGTTTAAAGTTCCATAAAAAGTCCCTATGATGTTTGTCTATAGACTTGATAGTTTTTTGTGTAATAGGAATACCAATGATGTATTGGTTGGTACATGAGAAAGCACACAATTAATTAGAGTATAAGAAACCAACTAGAGAGAGGGGAGAAATTAATTAGAGTATAAGAAACAAACTAGAGAGAGGGTAGATAAGCCACCCTATGATATTTTCTTTGATCTAATCAAGAATGGGATTTCAAATCGAAGAGAAAATAGCTTTATTACTTAAAGGTAATATGAGATATTTGGTTGGAAAAGGTTCAATACTACAATTGAGGATGTCAGTATAGGATAGTAGATTTAAAGGTGATTTGTATCAACTAAAGGAACAAGATTTATAATGGTTTTATCTTTAGGACCGAGATGTGTTGAAAAATGGATGAAATTATTTTGATGTTTATGATTTTCTTTTAGAATGGTTTATTGAAAAGGAGATTGGCACCAACAAGCTCCAAAAGTAGGAGTCAACAATGGAGTTCATCTCCATGGTTGGATGTCTCATGGGCAACTGGAAGGGGGAGAATCCACTTTGCGATTTCACATCTCTACCTCTAGATCGCGTGACAAATTATGTCACTACACATGGGTGATAGAGTAATATATCTTTTATCAAATTCAACTTAGCCACATTTGGATGATAGGTTATCTAGATGATGTGTCGATTGGGATTCATTCAAATACAATTAAAATGCAATGGTCCTAGTAGTTTATTTGTTGATCAGAATGTAATGAAATATATATCACTTCTATCAGAAAAAAAGATCACAAATAATATATATTCAAAGCTTAATTAGTCTTCTAGTTAAAGTAGTGCTTTTTGATGCTTATGAATATGATAAAGTGATATGAAAATCCTAGATTTGTTAGCTATAATGATAGACATGTTTGATATGCTTAATTTAAGGTATAACTGATGTTGTTGAATAATGATGAGATTCCAATGTCTTAAATTAGATTAGAATGATAATGACGATCTTTTAGGTTTTCAAAATCATTAAAAAAACTAGGATCATGAGACTAATGATTACATCTTGTCATGATCTTAATATGCATAACATAGACTAGTTACTCTTATTGACATGATATGTTCAATCTAATTTTTAGGGCTTCACCTAATGGCTAATTATGGTTTCTAAACCTTAGAAGTCATGATGTTGGAATTATGGTTTGATACCCTTATTCCTAATCTAAACCATAGATGACCCTACACCCTACTTTAGGACCTAAGTTAGGACCAATGGGTATCACAAGAATATATGGTGACACTTTAGAGTTATACATATATGCAAATTGATTGATTATGTGATTGCTTGAATTTTCTCCTGGTTGCTTGGATTTCCACAATTACATGGAAAAATAACGCACGATGACTATAATGAAGGTGCACTGTTATTTTGGAGTTCCCGCATATATCAAATTCTGAATATTATTAGTGATTTCTCGATAGTTGGTGAAATAAACTACTTGGATTCTTATTTGATTCCAGTTCATGATAATGACAATATGTGTATGAGATAATGAAATATATGATACTCTAGACCTAGGCTTAGACCTACTAAGGGGTAGTTAAGCTAAGAGAAATGATGGATAGGGAAAGGTGACTACACCAAAGGTGGTATGAACAACATGAGTTGGATTATATAAAAGAATACACAAGTTCATATGTGCAAAAAATTGAATGTGGAATATATGTGTATATGCACACCTTTGTATGCACCCACATACACATTGTCCCAATATAATGATTCATGGATTTCTTTTTCAGTGTTTTAGGTAACTGGCTTACATGGAGATATAATAACTTGGAGATTGATATAAATATAGTGAAGATGTTAAAGTAATGTCACGAGAAGGATTAGATTGATATTTCTATGTAGTACTCTCTTTATTAATGTAATTCCTCTTTTACTCAGAAAGTTGATGTGAACTCCTTTGAAGAGGAATGTCATATTATTGTATCATTACAAGTTATTAAATGAATATATTTGTTATTATGTGTTATTTATTAAGTCTAGACCTAGAAAATTGATATTACTATCTCTGTCCCAATGATTTGCATTCAATGGTGGGTATGACGGAGGGGGTCATAATAGCTGAGATATTTCTTACTGGATCCCAATGGTGTTGCAGCTACTAGAAACTTCTCATCACGTGTGGTCTCCACCTAGGGTCCCAATTGTCAAACCTTATTGTAGATGACAAGGTTAGGGGACACAACTCTGACATCAGTGATGTGTTCTAGCCCATGAATAGGGCAATGTCGGTCAAAGGTATTATTGTGATTGAAATTGCTCAAAGCAACTCAAGAAAAGTCTTCCTGAGACATGTTCACACCAGATGCACCTTGTTGTAGTATAGAGGAGCCTATGTCGTGGGTCGGTGAGCCCATGACCACCTAGGGATGCCATATGACCATAGAAGGGTGTAAGGAATACATATCATTTCTTCTACCCAATCATCTTCATTAGGCATATGTTCCCTAAAATAGTAGGTTCTAACTTTCATTGTAGACTAGGCTGTGATGCTAGCAATATTGAAGATGGTCAAGGGGACCTCCTATTATCGTAACTCTTCCTTATGATCACACAATTCATTCCTCAACTAAATGCTCATCCTAGACACTCAAAACTACATCCCTAGCCCTATAAGTATAGAAGACCTATAAGTTGACCCAATTATACACTTTGTAGATGAACCCTTATTTTTTTTTCAAATCTTCACTTTGAAACTTCATCAACATAAGTTCCTTCTATCCATCCTCTAGACCGTCGTAGGCCTTTGAAGGATGATACACGTTAAATCCTCCTTCCTATGCTGCAACATTGAGTTTGATTTGGAATGATTTTATGATTACTTTTAAAACTACAAAAAAGATTGTTTACCCACCACATACCTAGGCCTCCCCTCTCTCCCCTATCACTTAGTTCAAAAGCTTGTAACCCAATTAATGGTGCTTTTAAAAGAAAATGCATGGTTGGGGAAACATATTCCCTCACCCTTGTTGGTTGTATGACCCTCACCAATGCCATCCTTTGTCATGTCCCAACCTACTTCCTAAGTTGCATCCATATCACCAAAACTCTGATGACCACCCTTGAGAAACTTAGAAGGGATTTCATCTGGAGATACAAACCCATCCATGCTATATCTTGGTACACACTTTTCTTTCCAAATACTAAGAAGTTTGGGGTATCATAAACATCTATACTCCAACATTCATGTCAAAAACCTAAAATCAATCATCAACCTCCCCTCTGCATTGTGGTGTAAAATAACAAAACATAAATACTACAAACTGACCACACCCTGGGAGCCATTGCTAACAAACATCCCATGTCTAGAATTACATAGTCGGTCATCATCAAATCCTTTAATAAATCATTATGATACCCATTAATGACATCCACCCACTAAATATGGACATACAACTGCTTTGATGGATCCAACATCCTCACACACATATACCAAAAAAACCCTATTGTTGGGATCCAATCCCAATAATCATCCTCAACACTATTGTTAAGGAATGAACCTGAGGTTTGGATCAAACTTGTCCCACAAAAATCTCATCGATTAAAGAACAAGTGAAAAAATGGAAGATTATTATCTAATAAAAACAAAATTTATCATTTTGCATTTTCAGAAATGACATAGCATACAAGATTCACAATTAGTTCATAACAAGTTCCTTGTATTTATAATAATGGTTAACAACTTCATAATGGATAAACTAACAAAACTTGATCATATATGTCAGAACACTTGATTACATATGTAAGGGCAAATCATCACTTATACACATATATTCCTAAGACCCCCAATACAAGGACTACTATACACTATAATACATGTGCATCACTTACTATAATTCTCATAATACAACTCAATATAATGATTCCTCATTCATCTCCAAACCTAAAAAATCATTGGTTGATTAGACAGAGTCTGAGTGAGTAGATAAGCATAAGAGTGAGCATATATTATTTCATCCTCTATATTCTCTTTGCATAGTTGTTAAACAATTAAATAATCAACTGATTAGAAAGTATTAAGTATCATTTGCTGACAAGAGAGCATATATTTACTAAAATGTGGATAACAAACTAGGATATTATAATATGAATAGGCAAATGATTTCTGAGCAAGGCGTGCAAAGTTATAATTGATCAAATATCAACATAACAATAGCCATCAACAATTATTTACACAATGACAAAATCCATAACAATATTATTGCCTTGTCCACTTCTATTTTATGCCTTAAATCTAACTAGCTCGTACTAGTCAGTTAGACATTGTCATCATATGGTTCACACACATGACTACACTATCCATACATTAGGGTGTAGCTGGCTACCCTAAGGAAATAAACAAGTTCAGGTTCCCCTCTAGACATGTAGGCTTATATCTCTCTAACTTGTTCTCACCTTGGTACTAGGTTGGGGCTCAATCACATATAAACATTTTTTTCTCATTTCACAAGGGGTCTAGTTCATCCCTAATATAATACCACAGGGGGTCCGGTTCACCCCTAACACAATTTTCATAGGGGGGGCAGTTCACCCTTAACACAATATAATAGGTGGTGCACATGATTTATCTATCAAATTTGATGCTTATTTAGGTATATTTTATAATGATTTCTCTCATGTTTAAATGTCTTATGAACATTTTGCTTAAAACTCTAAAAATATCCCTTGTGCATCAATATTTCAGATTTCACATGTATTTAAGCCAAAATTACTCTGATTTATTAATTACCTAATTTTTTTTAATGATAGACTTGACGAAGAAGAAATAATGCAAAGTTGGTACCATCAACTTATGTTGGTAGCACTGACATAAAAAAGAAAGAAGATGTCAAATAGAAGTATAAGGATCTAGAACAAGGAGGGGAAGAGTCAAAATTCATCTCAATACCACTGACCAACTCATTGGCACCAAGACCAGAAACCCTGATGCACCACCAAAGAGAGAAGTTGGTGGCATTGACTTATGTTGGTGGCACTGACATTAAATAGACAAACGTGATCATATGGAGGAGCATCCGATGATACACATCCAAGTAGTGCCCTAATATTCCCTGTACAAACTAAAGGGAGGCAAACAACCTAGAGAAATCTTCCCTACGAGTTGAGCATCTCTCAGAGCATCTGATGATACATATCCAAGTAGTGTCCTAACATTCCCTACACAAACAAAAGGGGGGGGGGCAAAACACTTGGAGAAATCTTTCTTGAGATTCGAGCATCTATCCCATGGGCAAGATATCTCATCTGGAGGCTATCTTAACAACTTTCCTTCAAGAGTTCAAAATTTGAAAAGTAGGAGATGTAGATCCCAAAGTCACCATTGAGGAGGTTTATACGGATTTCTTTTTCCTCTTCCCTTTTTTTGATCCATTTTTGAGCATGAGAGGCTAAAGCACAATTATGCATGACCCAATATTAGCTTTGTGTTAACTCTTTGCATGTTTCTATCTTGATTTAATAAAATCTTTGTTTTAGATTTTGATAACGGAAAAGCTTAACTATTCTTAAGTAGTTGATTGTCATAAGTTATAATGTTTTGCTACGTGACATTAACAGTTGTAAAACCCATTAAATATTTGTGATTGATCACCATATTGTGATGAAATATTAACTACTACAAAAGTGGGTTTGGTAGTTGGAAAAATCATTATCATCTTAGTCGCTAAAGCACTACAAAAGCAGGTTTACCACTGCGAAGTGAACATCCAAAGATAGTTCTTATTGCTTGATCTTTTATATTGATAAATTGGATTGATAACTAGGCTAAATAGTTTGCTACACTGCGAAAGAAGATTGTATAAGATATGTATAGTAAATATAAAGAAGCAAATTAACTTATATTTATCTGATAGGATGCATGTATAGATTAATGCCATGGAGAAATCGGTGTTCTCAAGAATCCATCCATCTTACTTTCCACCAACTTTACTTTCTACAATTTTAATTCTTATTCTTATTTTTTAATCACCAAATCCACTTAGTCGTCTTGTCTTACCTTGTCTATTTTTATTATTAATAGTCTTTCGTTAAACCATTCCCCGAGTTTGGTCTCTGGGGATCTTGAATCCCTTTGTTACTTCAACGCGTAGACTTGTGTTTAGCACACACATTTTGGTTGTACCATGTTTATGCTGTTCTTGTGAGGAATTATAATATGAGTGTTGAAATGGCCACTCTAGCCCAATTTTTCATTTTCTTACTTTTTCATTTCAGTTAGAAATTCATTGTGAAATATTTGTATTTCTATTGAGTTTTCAATGATTCTCATATTCTATTTTTCCCTTTCATGTACTTGTTCATGGTGCACATATGCACTGCTAACTATGACGACTCCTCTTTTTTGCCACCTAAGAATAATCTAGAAAAATAGAAGATTGGCCCTAAAGACCCTTTGAAAAATAATTGACGATATGCCTGATCATGGGGAGAATAATGAGGATGTGGACCCCTTAGATGGTGAACAAACCATATGGGATAAGATGAAGGCTTTTTCTGTCATGACACAATTGGATACCATTAAAAGACACGCAGTTAATGTGGGAAGTTACATAATCAATCTCAATCATGTTGCACTAGTAAACATGCTTTTCATGGGCACATCAATGAGGAACCCATGCAACATGTAAATGGGTTTATTGAAAGTTGTGACATGATTAAAATTGATGGCATCTATGCAACAATCATCTACCTAAAATATTTACCTATTCTTTAATAGATAGGGTTAAACTTGGCTTTAAAGTCTACCCTCTGAATCTATAGGGTCATGGGAAGCTATGGTGACATGTTCTTCAAAAAATACTTTCCCCTCAAAAGACTAATGATCTATTTAGTAAAAATTGTGGACTTTAACAACTTTTTAATGAATCTTGTTCTGAATCCTGGGAAAGATTTTAAAATAGAATAATTTAATTGATTTATACAGACAAGCCAAACTCTCTATCCTAGCTTGCACATAGGAGAAGGAACGATGCTTGATAGTATTTGTTTGGGATTCCTTTTTAATAATAAAACGAGTGTCATGAGATCTTGAGAAATATGGATAGAAATCAAGCATGTGCTGAAGAGAATGAATGTGCCATCTCTGCCAAAAGTTCCAAAGAATCACATGAAGTTCTTGAACTAAATAAATAGGTGGCCAAGCTAGTGAATAAAGTTGAGAAGAAGAATGGGTCTTCCTGGAGAAAAAACTCAAATTCTTCTTGGAATAACTCTAATAAATTCCAAAATAATCCACCACAGGCACAAAAAATTGATGGACACAAATAGATTGAGTCTACACAATTTCAGCTAAAACAACACCCTAAACAAGATAATGAACTAGGGGATGTTCTTGGGAAATTTATAAATAAAATTGATGCATACTTTGGAGAAATAAATATAGAAAATCAAGACATGGGGGCCCTAATAAGGAATCAGACAGCCCAGTATCACATATGGTTATAGATCTATTAGTGTTAAAGAAGACAAGATAGGTATGTTTTCCATGTGAACACAGAGTTGACACACCAACACCAACATGTCAAAAGTATTTCTATCCATAGTTCTAGGATATGTGCCCCTGATTCGTTCATTCCCCTTGTAACTTCATGACAAAAGCTATGTGCTTCGATTGATAGTGAGAAGGCTTATGCTACCAAATAAACACATTATTCATAGAACTTATGACACGTGCAACTCTTCCCGCAACAGACCCCTATTCCCAACATCTTGTATTGAAGATATGGGGCAATAAAGGAACATAAGAATTGTGCACGTATGAGCGCTTCAGCCAATGTAACCACTTTAAGGAGATGTAAAGAAATTCTAGCTATACTGGCTTTGCAAGACAAGGAACTTCAAGTTTCCACCACCACCATGCATGTTGTCCTAGTTCTAGAGGAGGTTCCAATGCAGTAATAGCAAGTGAAGGATCTAATCCATAGTGGAACAATTATAGTTAATATGAAGGCACCTGCAATAGAGAAGGAGCATAAAAAAGAAACTCTACCAAGCCATATTCTATTTTATAAGGTGGTGTTGGTTCAAGCTTAGGGGGAAGGCCCCTAAGGAGATATGTGTTCCTCCACATCAATAGATCACCACTCCACCTCCATCCACAGATGTAGTTAAAGTTGTTTCTCCAAATAATCTAAAGTCAAAAAAGATGGAAAGTAAATTCCAATTCTAGACATCTTTAGGAAACTCTAGATTAATATTATAATATCATAGGTCATCTAGAAGAAATAGGATATGGGAATTTTCTAAAAAAAATCATCGCCAAGAAGCATAAAATCAAAGACTCTGAAATTTTGGTAGTCAATGAAGTGATGAGTGCAATCATTCAAGGGAGACGGTCGCCAAAGTTGAAAGATCTTTAATAACCATGTTCTATAGGAAATAGCTAGATCAAAGAGTCATTTTGTGATTTAGGGTTGAGTATCAATCTTATGTCCCTCTATACTTTTCATTAAATAGGATTTCAAGAACCAACAAAGACATGTTGTAACATACTGAAACCTAGGAATTAATCTTATTCCAGGGTTAATACCTTAGAACCCTTAGTTCTTGGAGGTTTGGCCAAACAAGGATTAAGATATGCTCTTTGGTGACCTGGAATATATTAATGCATGCATTGGTCACATTAAAATGTAGAATTTAAATTAATATTACCCAATACCTTTAGATTAATCATAAAAGCAATAAAAGGTACATAGGATATGTGCATAAAAGACAACGTGTCCATAATTGAGAATAATGAGTTATAATTCCACAAAATAAAAAATAAATAATCTTATGTGGGATAATGGTGGTGTAGATTCATTCTAGATCCTTCCTGTGTCTTAGGATGCAAGGAAGAGAAAAAAGGAATCAAAGATAATGCTTAAAACATTAATAATGAGATATTAGATTATTAATGGGAGAAATAATAGAAATAATGGATAATGTGTTAAAAGGAAAAACTTCTTGGATAATAATAACCTCATATTCATTTTCTTAGGATATGCCTTGGCTTGGAAACCAAGTTTAACCAATTTAGAATAATAATAACCATATCTATTTTATTTAGAAAAGAAAAGGATGTTTTTCCTTACAAATATTAAATAAAATATTAAATGACTCCAAAAGAGGAAAATAAAATTTGATTCGTAATCTACATAATAAAATATGCCTTTGGGAGAATTTTCACTCAATTTGGAGAAAGTTAGATTAAAAGGTGAGATCAGGAGAGAGAAAGTTTGTAGAATATTCTAAATATTAAATAAATATACAAACAACTCCAATATGTAAATATTGATGACATATTCATATCCCACACATTAAATATGACTTGTTTGTGAAGTTTAATAAAATTTGGATAATCCTAATGTCATGAATGTAGGAGGAAAGAGAAGATATGATTTGATTTATTTGATATATTAAAAGTTCTCAAAAGGCAAATCTAATTTTATATTCAGAATCTAAATGCTTTAATTAGCCTCTATGCAAAATTTTACCTAATTTGGAGTTCGTTTGAACCCTCAAATAAGGAGAGAGAAAAAGTAAGATAATTAATGTATCACCTTAATCAATTTCATTATCCGTCTATAATTTCCGATTCACATAATGTCATGCATGATCTGGCCGTTGATTCTCGATCAGACGGCTCTCAGCTTGTCTTCAACCCTGTGTTGGATTGCTATAGTATCTTGTCGGCTCTCTTATATTCGGTCGATGATTTCTCTTTCCACAATGGGTCTTTCTTCGAGATTTCTTTGCCTTTGGATTCCAGACAGAAATCCACATCTTTCGATCCATACTTTGCCTCCTATTTCTTCTCGGTTTGGGAAACCCCAATTCTTGGGGAACAAGGTTTCAGCCTACTTGCTTTCCCGATAGGTGGAAATCCCTAATCTATATAAGAGAGTGCCCTGAGCTACTTTTCTCTCCACAAAATGCTTCTGGCTCTTCAATTTATTCGCACATCCTCTGCTTTGGCCGCCGGTGACCTGTGTTTGGGTGCAAATTGCGGCTGACCTCCGCAGCTCTCGGAGGCACCAGCGCAGCAATCAACCTGCTTGATGAGTTTGGCCGAGCTTCCCTCTTCTTTTTCTTCTATTTCTTTGTCAAATCATCGTGTAGCACATTTTTGCCTAAATTGTTGCCCACTTGCTCGAGCTGCGTTGCAGCCATGAATGGGTGAGAGGTTGGGGAAGAATCCCCTTTGCAAAATTTTGGTTTTACCCTTCCTCGTTTCCTTCTTCCTTTGTTCTCCTTGCAAGGGTGTTTTAGCCTTTCGCCTTGTTTCCTCTTTGCTTGGTGATGCGGTCTGGTTGGGTGTTGACCTATGACTTGGTTGTCCTTGATTGGACCAAGTCACGCGGTGGGTCCCACTCTCTATCTCTCACTTTTTCTCACAACTAAAGATGATGCGACTTTTTTTTATTGGTCGATTCTCAAAAATCAATAACTAATGTATTACTGATTAGAAAAATACAAATAAATAGTCATTGGATTCAGAAAAATAAGGTCTTTCTATTGGTGTAGGTTTTGTTTCATGAATCTGATTTTTTATGATGAGTGCTATTAATAGATCTAATTAATAAGTTAATAATTTGTATAATTCATAACTAATAAACCCTTGGACAAAAATTAAAAGTAAAATCTGTTCTAGACTCCGAAAAATATTTTCTATCTTGTAAAAATAAATTTGATGCCTGGTTTTGAGTTTTTTGAAAAAGTATTTTTGAGGATGATTTAATTAACTAAAATCACTAAAAATAACCCTAAAAGTCCATATCTTCAAAATACTTAATGTTATATGTTATTTTGACCAGAAAATCCTAACTAAGATGATGGTGATGTTTGCAAGACCTAAATCGGTGGTTTGTAGAAAAAGTCAACAACTTTAGGGTTTTGAGTTCTTACATATAATGCTAATACATGTATATGGTTACTATAATAGGACAAGTGGACTCTAATCTTGCTTAGGATTTTGGAAAGTGTTTTGGACTCTGTGAGAGGTATATTTGCATCTCCTATTTTTCTTTATTGAGCAATAACCTAAATTGTCTTTCTCTTGGTCCTATGGACAATAACCTAAAAATCATATCTTTTCCTCTTGAATATTATGCTTCATGTGAATTACCCTACTTGTTGCTGATCTTGTAAACATAATAACTTCTTGACATTCTTTTGGAATCTTTATTATGCCTTCTTCATTTTGTAACTCAAATTGTTGTTATATATCCACTTTGTGGAGGATAATATTGATGATCACTTTTGTGGTGATTAAATTGTGAAATCCGACCATACTTGTTACTTGCCTCCCTATTAAGCATGTTGTGTGACTCAATAGCCCTAGAGTAATATAATTTGCATTTGTTTGGGGTTATGTGCCCTTATTGTTTATTTTGGGATGGTGGTTATGTGCCCCATACCCGGGTTTCAACTTTATTGGGGTTGGCCCAATTTTTAAATATATTGGGAGTTTGGTTATGTGCCAAATCTCTACTAGGTTTCAACTTTATGAGGGTTGGCCGCCAATTGTTGTTTATGTTGTTCTGGTGCTATGTTTATCTCACCTACATTCAGGTTGTTATGGGTTATGTGCCCTAAAATCTTTAAGAGTGCTTTTGTGGCACCACTTTAATTATTGTTTTAATGGCAAGTATCCCTTTTGTCATATGGTTGTGATTCTTTCCTTTTATGCTCGATTGGGTAGTCCTTATCTTTTTGCATGGGAAGCCTTCTCTACTTGATGTACCTTTTTCTTAAATATATAATACTCAATTCCTTTTTAGCATGCTCATACTAGCGTTTTGCTAAAATCCTCTTTTCTTTTCCTTTTTTGGGGTATGCTTCCAACCCCAGGTGTAGGACAAGGAGGAGGAGATCTAGGAGGACCTGGACCACAACAAGGATAGATGACTTCTTGGGAGACCTTACTTGAAGTTGTTAGGTGATTCTCAGCTAGTTCTACATATGTAGTTAGTTTTCCTTTATGTCACCCTGCGTGGTGAAAGTTTGGTATGATAAGTTTCCTTGTAATGGTTAGATATATCTTTCAATTCCGTTGCTACTTTGTGTTATGATACAATCATGATTAAATAAATTTGGTTTCATCCCCTTATGAGAAAAATTTTGTTGGTGGATGTTGCCCTCTTTATTTTTAGTAGGGAGTGGATCCCTATGGGATCCCACTTCTTACAACATGGTTTCAGAGCATGTAGTTTTCAATTATCTAACTATTTCAAACATGTCTCCCTTAGGATGTTTACCCTTATCTTAGGTTGCTTATACCTAGTACCTTGCCTTGTGCAGGTGAAACCCTAATGGTGGGAGATAACTCTACTATTGACAACCAGTACGGTTATGAGACACCCAAACCCTCAGGTTTGGTCAGGGGACCTCAGCTTCTGCTAGTTCAGGAGTAGCTATGACTCTAGAGCAAGAGTTGGCCATGTTTCGGAAACTCTTTGCTTCTTCCATGACGGGGAAGATGAAAGACCCGTATGTTCCTGAGAAGCCTAAGGAGTTCTCAATTATGGAGTTCATGAACCACCTTCCTTCAAGGGTGAAGGTGATATAGATATGGTTGACAAAGCTGATGATTGGGTGTTAGCCATTGAGAGGACTTTTGATGGTATTTCATGTCCTCCACATCAGAAGGTTAGGTTTTCTTCATATGTTTTAGATGGAGCTAAAAGAGTTTGGTGGAATGGTTGCAAGGACTAGAGACATCTCAACCATGTCTTGGGTGGAGTTTTTGACTCTCTTTCATGGGAAGTATATCTGCACTGCTGCCTTAAAGAAGAAAGAAGTAGAGTTCTACAGCTTGAAGCAAGGGTCCTTATATGTTTCTGCTTATGTGCAAAGGTTTCTGTTGTTAGAGCATTATGCAGTTGGTTTGGGTGAGGAACGTGTAACAACCTGACTTTTCCTCTCTCCTATATTGTAAATCCTCTCTCTCTCATCATGTGACCCTCTTACTCAATTAGATATCCATTTCATAGTTCAAATGTTATCATACTCCAAGTTGGTAACATCAATGGTTAATTTCACCATACAAAGTGTTAATTTGAAAGATTGAACACAATGACACATTTTAACATATCATCAAATTGAAATAGATATTGACCCTACTCCATATGATATTATTGCACCCTATTATAATTCAAGTGATAGAGCTCGCAGTTGCGTTTCCATTGTCATAAAAATTTCCTCAAACAGAGCTTTGGTGCCCAAGTTAGGTAGTTTTAAAGTTGCCCTATTTTGAATGTTTATTTTACTCTCTTACCCTTGTTTAGGCTCTTGGGACGATCCATTCAAGGGCTAAGCCAGCATGCGGCCCAGACACCTGACTAACTTCATTCTTTCTTCTTTGGGAATACTTACAGGGAATGAGAGGGAGTTCCGCCTCACTGTATTGTATAGATCTTGCAATGAATAGCCCCAAGATCCACCCTACGATGGAAAAACACCACAAAACCTAGATTTCTAGTCTCTTATAAATCACTCCCATCTAAACCTAGCTCCCCCTTTTATTTGTTTTCTTCTTTCCATCTTCCCAGCCGCCAGGATGGTTTGGGACCATCGTACGCCATGTTCCGTTCTCTGTTGTCTACCAATATCTTCCCCATCTCTGTTTTGATAATGGTTTTGGTAGTGGGGTCATCGTCTTTCCCCAAGGAGACCAACAATGCCGCCCATACATCTAGGAAACTTTTGATCTTCTCCCTCCATGCCTTCCTCTCCCCCTCTCTTCCGCATCATCATGTCCGGCTGGGAGGAAACCAGCGGCAGCCAATAGGCACCGCTAACAACGCAAAGGGGTCTGATAGGCCGCGAAGGTCGGGGGATACTGAGGGAATCTGCCACCATTTCTGCCCACACCGCCAAGTCACCTCCCTATGGTTGTGGCTATAGCAGGTGCATCGTCAGCGGGTTGTGAGAGCAGAGGTGCTCTGTTTGCCCCTGTTCTGCACAGGGATCGCGAGAGAGAACCATCGCTGGTGTGTCCACGTGTATGGAGGAAAGCCGAGTCCAGGAGGGCCCAAGCCACGCGGGCCAAGGTTGTTAAGGCATGAGGCCCAGTGAGCCGCCGCCAAGGCCCAATCAAAATCACAAGGTGAATGAATGACATCCTAGTTCTTCCTAAGTTTCAATACATGTGGTATAATGATGATAACTTTACTTTCCTTTGGCCAAATCTCACATATAATATATGAAAATTCATCTACTCGACAAGATCTACACTTTGGGATTGGTTTAGTCATGTTGAGCACATTCAATGCATCTATGTGATAAAACTTGAACCTTTAATGACCATCTATCAGCCTAGTCATGAAATCAGAATCCTTAATACATCTTTGATCTATAGGAGGATCCTTATCACCCCTATTGCTTAAGAATTACTCCCATTTGCACTATGTGACATGTCCTTGGACTTTAATGTATGATCTTGATCAAAGTTTCTATGCTTCTTGAATATGATTCATGTATCTATATCTTGCTGATATAATCTTACATCTTGTTTGAATCTCATGTCTTGATGATCTGAGACCCTTCTTTCTCTATTGTGAGTCTTTTGACTCTAGAATGCATGTAAATGCCTTAAACCTCGATATGATCATAGAAAGTGCATGGAACGTCATAATGGCCTCACATTTGAACCACACCTCCTTGATGAACTCTAGATCACTAAAAGATCATCTGATGTACCAATAAGCAATTTGTAACCTAACTTGGCCAAAACCCTTAAAATGAAGATAATTAGGGTTAATAATGAGAATCTAATGCATATATGTAATCTTGTTGTTAATCAGGTTTGGCATGTGGATAGATGATGAAGGATAAATTAGTTTATGAATCTCTGAATCAGGTATGGGCCTTATCTAGTTATATGAATATCTCTTTCTTGCTTGAAAAGACATATATTTTATGCATGTTTGTTTACTTGCTCAAATATTGCCATGTAGTATTGATATGTCTTACTCGATGTTTGCCTCGTCAGTTTTATAACTTGAACACATATATAGATAGAACTCCATTATAATATTGTTGATAAAGGGTTAGCTCTTGGCTATGGCCTTGTGGTCCCTCTCGTATAAAAGGGTTAGCTAATCTTGAGCACCCTTACGGACCCTTCCGACGGGAAGATGGTCAAAGGCCTTAAACATGCTTGATATTGTTGGTATAATGGAGTGAAATGACATAAAATATGGTTTTGCATTTGTTAAACAATTAACATGTTTATTCTTGTTCATTTAGTCTTGAAATCTTTTCAAAATTATGCAAAGCTTATACATATATGTATCTTTCCGCCCCATACTCAACACCTCGTGTGTTGACGCGTTTCTCGTATTTTGTTTTTAGGTTCAGAGATGGCTAGAAGGTTGATGGGCTTGGTGAGCTATGCTAGGTGTACTTGTAGTAAGATCCAGTTTTAGTGCACATGAATGACTTGTATCTTGACTCTAGAAATATGTAACTGAATTCATGAATATAATGCATTTTGTATAATTTATACTTGTTGAATGTTGAGACTGTGTTGGTGACTTTATCTTGTTATTTGTTCATGTGTGCTAAGCTTTATGCTTCCGCATGTCTCCTTTGGTATGCGTTTGGCTCACGGGATTGGGATGACGGTTCCGTGACAGATGGTATCAGAGCATGAACAATAACTACACCAAAAATTGCTCACATAAAACACAAACTAAACTCACCTTGCATCTCAACCCTAGAAAACTTAATAAGATGTCCTTTGTGGACTAGGTTGACTTAGCCTCTAGGTTAGAACCTAGATGTTCTAGAACTAGGTGTAGACTTGTGTAAATTACCTCCCTAGACATGATTCACAACATGTGCTTAGGATGTCTACACAAGTGTGCATCATGTTCTTCCTAGTTCTCTAGGTATCATGATACTAGACTGCCTAATGAGTGTGGTAACTCGTTTTGGATTTGGTTTTATTTGAATGGAGTATGGTGGTTTTCATCGAATGTTTCAACGTTGGAGAAAATCTATTTCAAGTACTAGTATATGTAGCTATGAAAAATGTTACCACACCCAGAAAGGAAGCGAGTACCTATGTAACCTAAGAGAAAGAGATGTAACATCAAGTCTAGAGTTTAGATGATAGTTGTAGTATCTAGAGTTGTCTAGAGCCATGATAAAGGCTAGGCTAGTGAGTAACCTAGATAATCTAAGATGATGATGATGATATTGTTGATGATGTTGATAAGACCCAAGTTTGCCCATGAGCGGGCCAAGTAGTTTGATGATATGAAATGAGTTTGACCATGCAACCATTGCTAGACCTAGCACCTTGTTGATACATATGACTTGGTTGATGTGCTAAACATAGCTAGTGGGTTGGCATGTTTGCTTGTACCTAGTCTTGTGTGTGTTGAGATATGATATGTGACATATAGTGTGCGACCAATGTGGGCCTCAATCTCTTAACAAAGGAGGACCTCTAGCATGGGAAAAATGAATGGGGTGACCTTTGGTATGAGTCGACCTGCCTCGGGAGAAGATTAGAGTACCTAAACCCAAAATATTTGAAACGTTGAAAAATATGAATGATGAAATACTTGATGATGAGTCCCTAGCTAGAATACTTCTAAGTATATGAGATAAGTCACCTTGTTTATGGTCCCTAGAAATTGTTGAACCCTAGACTTCCTATGAAAATATCTAACCTTAGAGAAAGAGGCATTTGAAAATTTGATGCTTGCTATATAGGTGAGGGAGATGTCCCAAGACCCTATGATGAAGTACATGATGTATGATATCCATGTCGATCCTCGTACTCAGGTTAGTGGTTTGATGTAAAGGAATCTAGTGGTTACCCTTGTTTCTTGAAAGATGGGTAGAAATTTTTGTTAAAGGTTGAAAGTTGTGGTTAGCATATTTTTCCTTGACATATATCTATCTTAGATTGAGTGGCATGATCTTATGGAGCTCCTTTGAGACACAAGTGAGATGACTATGAAAGCTCGATAGTGATAGTATTGTTGTTTCTCGAGGTAAAGCATGATGTATGAAAAAAAATCTCACTTATGTTTAAAAACTTGAATATGCACGGTAAGCCACTCTCATAAGCTAGACCTAATATGGAATCATACTATGCATAAAATATGTAGCTTTCAAATGATGAACTTGATATGATGATCACATAAGATCTTAGCATGACTAATCAGGGGTAACATGCCTAACCTCATAACCTGTAACGAAATGAGTTTCAAATAAAATTTGCAATTTCCACCCCATATTTTGCTCTATCTCATTTTTCCCTTTGCTTTGTCCTTAATATTGAATTTATGGAAATTTAATGGTCTGGATAACATATTCATGCCAACACAAGGTTTAGTGCACAAACTACCTCTATTATTATTTTCAATAAGGATAACGATGCAAATATTCCCAAAAACAAAATAATTGTTACATAAATAATATTTTATCAATGGATAATGTAATTACAAATCTCATGTATAATGGGTGAAATATAATAAATGTTAAGGAATTAATAACCCCTTTTATTTCTCTCTCTCTCTCTCTTTATGAGTGTATAAAATTATGTAATGCAATTAATTGAGTGGGGAAAGCCTCTTGGTTGGCCTATCTCGAAAATACAACAAGAAAAATTATCATAATGCCTTTTCACATTAATTTACCCAATTTATACACTAATATATATGTTAATGGGAAATAAATTTATTAGGGGCCTTATATGGGGTAAAACGAAAAAGTAAATGCATAGCATCGTTCTGGGTGTTGTCATAAACCTATTCTTAAAATTTGAGGTCATTTGGACTTCATTTGACCCTTCAAATGGATTTTACAAGTTCCAATAAAGTGTGACTATGGAATACCAATCAAATTTCATTTATGTCATTTGATATCCTTGTCACGCGCCCCATACCACTGTACGATCCCGATCCAACAACAGCTGCATCATCTTCTACCTCCAGCCTCTTTGTGTACATCGAACTTGATCCCCTCCACTTTGTTCTCCCTCATTTCTCAATCTCTTCACGAGATTTCTTCGCCAAATGAACCGTCGTGCTCTGACGCTTCGTTCAAGCCATCACTCATTCACTCTGGTGCACTGTGGTCAAAATGCCCAACAGAGCTGGCCAAGGATGCACTGCCCCCTTGTCATTTCGGCTCAATGACTCTCCTCACCTATAAAAAGCTATCCCCACATCTCCGTCGCCCCCTAGAAACTCCTCCCTAGCGCTGATTTGGCCGAAGATTCCCCGTTTAGCTACGACAACCCCACCTTCTTCCCTGACTTGTGACCCTTTTCCTGGGTTCTCGGTGATAGCAAAGCCCCAATAAAGTACACCGGTGAGTTCCTCTCGCCTTAAGCTTCATTTCGAGTACCTATACATCCAATTTGGTCGAGATTTGAGGGAATGCCCAAATGGGCAAGCTCCTTCTCCGTAGCCATAGTTGGCGTGTGACGAAGGAGACAACCTGTGAGTTTTTACGAATCTGCCCTCATGCACATCCTATTTTCTTCTTTAACGTCAGGGTCATTTTTGTCATTCGCCGCCCTCTCCTTGCATAAGTCGCCAAGCCCACGTGACTTTTTCTCGCTCTCTGATTAGTCCAGAGTATTTAATTCATAGAAAATCAATACTTCATCAGAAAAATGCGAATAAATACTCGCTGGAAAGCTTGTTTCATGTAGAATTGGATTTTAAGGTTTTTGATTACTAAATCTCAGTCTTATTTCGATATTTAATGTTTGTACCATCTTAATCATATTAAATATTCTAAAAATGATAACTAATGCATCCAAAGTCCGATTTTGATAAATAAATATGTTTTCTTAACTAGAAAAATATTAGGAATTGATTGGTCAGTGTTTCAAGCCCAAAATTGATGGTTTGTTTAGAAGGTCCAAATTTTGGACACTTTACACTTAATCTCTTTCAAATAACTAATATATGTAATGAACCTTGTACCTAGGGGCTCAGAATTAATCATTTGGTGGAAAAATCATATCTAGGGATCCTATATCAGGTATGTGCATTCTAACACGTAAGTTGGGCATCATTTTAATTCAATCCTATTTTCCCAATGAGGCATGAGCCTATATACTTGCTACACCATGTCTTTCTTATTATGAATTGAGCTTACACACTTGTTATACATAACTTGCTTATTGTGAGTACTTTAATGTTTATTGGGTCTTAGATCCCACCTGATATGTTGCAAATTTCCTATGTCTGCCATTTGATTATTTTAAGCATGATGATGATGCAAATGACTAATTAACTAATGTAGTGTACATGAGTACAAACCACCCATAGTGGGCATGTTAAAATTCGCCCATGGGAACGTTAAAATTCTCCCCACTTTTTATACATATATTGGAGGTTAGGGGATGTTAAAGTTCCCCCTCTCCTCTAGGTTGAGGTTAGGTAGGTGCCTCAACCCTATATTAGCTTAATTTAGTCATAATATATCATGCTTGCTCATTACTTATTATTTTGCTTGGCAGAAATCTAAATTGTTGACATGCCTCATACTCTTGAAATCTCTAAGTGTAGTAAATCTTTACTTTTCCATATGCTAAAAATGTACTTGTCCTTAATCATATTTTGACACATACTTTTTACCTCCTTTTGCTGGGTGACCCCCAACCACCCAGAACCAGGGCAAGGACTAGATCAAGGGCAAGGAGTACCAGGACAGGAGTAGAGCTACCATCATGCATAGGTTGATATTGCTAGATCCTTTAGTTTGTTTTTTAAGCTATGTATTAAACTTTTGTTAGAGCCATGTAATAGCATAGGCTTCTCATCTTTTTCTTGTGCTGCTACTATTGACATTTATGTATTTGGTTTCATGCTTATTTAAATGGAATTATTATGCAAGCATCCTTCCTCATCAAAGTTTTATGTATTTGAGGGATTTTTTGTATTTTTCGTTAAATGTTAGTGAGGGGGTGATCTCACCTCCTTACAACATGGTATCAGAGCTTGTAGGGTAGCTACTAAGGTACAAAGTTGAAAGTGATGGTGTCTAGAAAGGGTCAGAACCTGGGGGCTGGCAATATTTTCCTCCGCCCCACTAGTTGGTTAACGAAGACTCCTGGGTTCATATGACACCGGCCTGGCCTGATCTGATATTGAGTGCCCGAAATAGCATGCCTATAAGCAATAATAGACTCATCTTTTTCTGTCTTGTACTCCTAGAATTCTTACCCTATGACCTTTCCTTTCAGAAGGGTAGCATGTTCGGTGAAAATTCCGACAACAACACCGACTACCTGGAGACCCCTGAGACTCCTTTGACTCCCGAGAAGGAGTTAGCTATGCTGCGTCAACTCCTCTCAGACACCCTTATGGGGCAACTTTCTATAGTCTTTGCCAATGCCAACAAGCCTAAGGAGTTCCACCTGTCTGACTTCATCAAGATGCAACCCCCTTACTTCAAAGGGGAAAATGAGTCCAACATGGTGGACAAGGCAGATGACTGGGTGTTATCCCTAGAATGTACTTTTGAAGGCATGGCGTGTCCCCCACACCAAAAGGTCCGCTTTGCAGCCTATGTCCTGGATGGACCAGCTTGGATCTGGTGGAACGGGATTTCCCGCACCCGTGACACTACGGGCATGACCTGGGAACAGTTTCTCGAACTGTTCAGAGCAAAGTACATCTGTTCGGCCTATCTGAAGGAGAAGGAGGCCGAGTTCTACAGTCTACGGCAAGGAAACATGAGCGTGTCAGAATATGTTCAACGCTTCCTCATGTTGGAGTGTTATGCTATGGACCTGGGAGAAGAGCGTAGGGCAACCATCTTTTTGCAAGGATTCAACTATAATGTGGGGTGCCATCTTGTGCCCCAACTACCGCTCACCTTTCAGTAGATGTTGGACAAAGCCCTAGCTGTTGAGTCCTAACCTGGTTTTCAATCTTCCGTACCAAGCAACAACAACAAACGGAAGAACTTTGGTGGGTTCCAAGGGCGTGACAAATGCAATAAATGTTCCCGAACCCATCCTCCCCGGAAGTGTCCTGCAGGCAATATACCGCCTCGTAGGGATGGTCGTACTGCACCTATTTGTCATGAATGTGGCCAAGTCGGTCATATTCGACCGTACTGTCCCAAGCTTCTGTCATGAATGTGGCCAAGTCGGTCATATTCGGCCGTATTGTCCCAAGCTTCAAGGTCAAGCCCCAGCCCAGTAGCTACCTCAACGTCAGAACCTACCTCCATGAAACGATAACAACAACAACCACAACAATAACCAGAAAGGACATCGCCCGCCTGTGGAAAGGCAGAATGGAAGGGTCTTTGCTTTGGATGCTGAGGAAGCTGGTGATGACAATAATGTGATTGAAGGTACTTTACATCTCAATACATACCCTGTCAAGGCACTTTTTGATTTTGGATTGTCAAATACATTCATATCTACACAGTTTGCTGCTATGCTAAACTGAGTTCATGGACCATGTGTTAGATGTCAAAACCCCTAGAGGTAGAATATGTTCCTCTTATCTCAAGCTTCCAACCTTAGACCTTTGCATCTTAGGGAAGACGTTCCCTTTTGACTTTATCATGCTCGAAATGTCAGTCTATATCCTAGGTATGGATTGGTTGAAGAAATATAAGGTTGTCCTTTTTTGTGAAGAGTCGAAGGTTAGCTTGTTGCACCCTGAAGTTGGTAGAATGTGCGTGAAGGGTAGGAAACGAGATGAATGACAATTCATAATTTCAGCCCTCAAAGCCGAAAAACTCGTCTCGTAGGGGTGTAGGGCGTTTCTTGCATCTATTGTTCTTGATACCACACCTCCTGCTCTCGATCATATAGAAGTGGTGAAGGATTTCCCTGATATTTTTCCTGAAGAGTTTCCTGGGTTACCTCCAACTCGCGAAGTGGAATTTTCCATCGAACTCGCACCCGAGACTTCACCCATCTCAAAGCCGCCATACCGCTTGGCACCTACTGAACTCATCGAGCTTAAGAAGCAGCTTCAAGAACTTCTGGACATGGGTTTTATTCGCCCAAGCGTTTCACCTTGGGGAGCCCCTGTCTTGTTTGTAAAGAAGAAGGATGGGTCTATGCGTATGTGCATAGACTACCACATGCTTAATCAAGTCACAGTGAAGAATCGTTATCCACTACCTCGTATTGACGATCTCTTTGACCAACTCAAGTCTGCTACCGTTTTCTCAAAAATGGACTTACGAAGTGGCTATTATCAAATGCGAGTGAAGGATGAAGACATATCAAAGACAGCCTTCAGAACTAGATATGGGCATTATGAATTCTTGGTCATGCCTTTTGGTTTGACCAATGCCCCAGCTGCCTTCATGCACCTGATGAATCGAGTGTTCCGTCCTTACCTCGATTGATTCTTCGTGGTTTTCATTGATGATGTCTTGACATATTCTGAGTCTGAAGAGAAGCATCGTGAACATCTGAGGCTGGTACTCAATACACTACGAGAAAATCAACTCTATGCTAAATTCTCAAAGTGTGAGTTCTGGATCAAAGAAGTCATGTTTTGGGTCATGTTATTTCTGGAGGCACTACTACATAAAAGCCTTTTAGCGTCGATTATTTAAGCTCTTTAGTGTCGATTTCAAAGCGACACCCAAGTGGGCACCGCTAAAGGGGGACACCTTCGGCGTCAGATCCCAACCGACGCCAAAACGTTTTTCGCCACCGAAACCGCGCCAGTAAAGGTACTATATGCGTCGGTTGTTTAGTAAAAACCGATGCCCAAACTCTTCCTGCCACCGAAAATGTGCCAACGGGACTATAGGCGTCAGTTGTTTACTAAACAACCGCCGCCAAAACTCTTCCCGCCACCAAAACACGCCAGCAAAGGGATTATAGGCGTCAATTTTTTAAGAGAAACTGACGCCACATCATCTGAAGAAACATCAGTTTTGTGATAATAACCGACGCCCCATCCCCTGTCTACCACCACGACCGTACTTCCCAGCACGGCCGTGGTACCTGGTATCTACAAGACTAATCAAAGATGGAACCAAAAATCCCACATGGGAAAACCCAAAATCTGTACATGTCCTGTATAAGTGGCTGCAAAACATGTATTACATATGCATTAATATATAAGAAACCAGATTGCCGTATATAAAACAAGGTATATGGATGTATAAACTAGATTTCCGTATGCATTAATCTCACCATATCCACAGCTCTATCATAGATGTGTTCAGCCATTCATAACTAAACAACTCCAAAATATCTGGTATAAATATGTTGTTTCCGAATGTTTGACCTGCATAAATACGTATCCAGAACTTCAATTACGTATGCATTAATATGTACGCTAAACTTGTATAAAAAGATTGTTATCATATGATTTATGTGCAGCATTCTCCGGAATAGTAACATTTATAGGGCAATTTGGATTATGTTTGCCAATCCATACTGCCACACTCCTACAATTAGGACCTATCGAGGCGTGTAGGTCCCCTGGAAGCCAACTTGGTAGTCGAGGAGGTGGAGCCCGAGATGTAGCGGGTCTCATCTTTTTGACCTGTATATATAATTTCATATCAATTGACTCATATATATATACACACTAACAAATTAAAGTAATGAAAATTTATCATACAATATCAGTATAGAGGACATCTGCTTCGGGCCACAGTATCACTCCGCCTACTGCCTCACCAAGTGTTTCAGCATCTGGGTGTGCATGAGGCAGTGCAAGATTCGTCCAGCCAACGAGTATATGTATGGGGCTCACACGTACCATGCCATCTGGTACTGAACTCCCATGAAACATGCACCCTTTAAGGGGTGGGTAAGCCGATGCATCTGCAATGATATATCCTTCACTTTGTAGTTGGCATGGCTTCAACCCCTACAAATTTACGTAAAGAATGTTATATGCATATATACACAAACATATCATCTTGAACAGACTAGCTATTATATATGCCATAAAAATACTTACAGAGGACGTGCTAGGCTGTGGGTCTATAGGATTACTCCCAACCTCTGTAGTACGAGCAGTAGGAGAAGAGAGGTTCGCCACAGGTACTGTCTGAGTGGCAATCTGAGATGCATGCCACTTGTTAAATGCTTCCTGGAGTCTTTTATCAACTACTTCCTCAACTCTCCTATCAATTAAGGAATCTACCTATACATGGATAAAATAAATGCTAGTTTCTGATTATTGAATTCCCTTTCGCAATAACGTTCTAAAATAAGAACAAGTTACCTCAGCTTGTGAAAGTCCCACTTTTAGGACAAGTTTGCGCTGGGATGGCCCAAAGAACGTTTTGATGCCCACACCAGCGCCTGCACCCCTTACACGTCTAGGATGCTCTAGGTTACCCAGAGCAACTGTCAGTTCATCCCTTGTGCCCTGAGGGATGAACTTGCCTTCCTTCCTTTGCTTGTGCAGCTCCTGCTAAGCACCATAAACAAAAATTCGTAAGTAAACACAACAATAATCACTATCGATAGATTGCTCTAAGAGTTTGATTTTTACCATTTTTGCAGCCGCCTCAGCGGTTGCTAGCTTTGATATCTCTCCCTTCTTGTTTTGCCTCCCAACTATCCACATAACATGATGAGGCAGAGGTGCGGGAGCAACAGTAGAGGACTCTGCAGTCTCCTGAGTAGCAGTAGGATGAGTAGACTCAGCCTGTAGTCTTTGGCGAACGCCTGCATATCCTCTTGGACCCATTGTGTGGTCGTGCACATTCAGTGCACGCCTTGCTCGTTGAGCATCGCTGATAGCCTAGTTAGTTAGCACAATGATTTGGTTAGTAACACTAAAGGTTAATCTTGAATAGGTGAATACATAAAAATGTACATATATTAATTAAATTGGGAGTGGCACTTAATACCTTGAATTCATCTATTTTTCTTTGGGTAACAAACTCCTCCCATTCTTTGGGGTCCAAGTAGTTCCATTGTTGTGTGGCTTCCTTCTTCCTATATTTATTTTTCAAAGAGAATACAAACAAAAATTATTAGTGTAGAGTTAGTGAAATACTGATCAATGTCTAGAATTGGAATCAATCAAGAACCTATTCTCAGCATCGTGTATGTAATCTCAGGTGAGATTGGTCCTATAGTTCCTTAGGACCCTCCCACAACGTTGCAAACACATTTACGATGCATCTTTTCATCTAGATCAAATATGCACTGCAAATTAAATAGAATTTCTATTAACTAGTATCCTAAAAATTAGTAAACTACACAAATAGAATTACAAATAATAATAACTCATGCATAGTTCCTTCCATATGTGGTCTTTCTTCCCCTTAGGAACTTTATGCCATGATTCTAGGATAGGACTGCAATGGCTACGAGTAAGAACCCCAAGATATGAAATAAATGAGTTGCGGTTCACTCCTTATGGATTTCCTACCTGATCGAAATCCACAGCCAATTTGGGTCCATTGCCCCTTTGCTGTATTAACTTGTTCATCATTGTGATGCCCCTCACTTTCTCAATTTTCTTTTGCTGCTCATCAAGTTCTGTAATTTCTTCAGGGGGTACATCACCAACCTAAAATTTGATAAAAAAACACACTTACATAATATAATTATAAATGAACATATAGATAGAAATCTTAGGGATATATTCTTAAAACTTACATTGTCAGGCGGTGCAAGCACATCCTCACCCTCACGGTGATCATCAGCACGGTCATCATGAGAATGCTCATCCATCTGAAAGTTCACATTCAAATTATAAATTTCACATTGTAAAGCAACACTAATTGTAAAGTTCACATTATAAAGTACACATTGTAAAGTACACATTCACATTGTAAAGTAATTCACATTGTAAAGTTCACATTCACATTGTAAAGTCCACATTCACATTGTAAGGTTCACATTCAGAAAAATAAAACATAATAAAAATATAAACATCCATGCCTCTAATATTGTGATCTTTTATCAATAAACAATCCTTCATTATGATCCCCGCGAACATACAAGTCAATGTGATCCCCAGCTTCAATGTTTGGTGGTGTTGGAAACCCAACTAAGAATGGACTGGATTCATCATACTTATCATAGTACTCTTCTTCATCTATAGGATCTTCAATGAACTGTCTTTTACCATGAAGAACAACCGACCATTTATCGTTTGCAGGATCATCGATATAAAATATTTGTTTCGCCTGTGATGCCAATATGAATGGTTCACCCTTCTCGCCAATCTTTTTAAAGTTCACTAACGTGAAACACAATTCATCCACTATAACTCCTTTGTTGTTGTCAACCCAATTACATTTAAAGAGCGGAATTCTAAAATATACATAGTCAAACTCCCATATGTCTTCAATGACATTGTAATATGACATTTCAGCTTCACGTGGACTTTTATCCTTTGCACTTGCAAAAAACAATGAAGACGCTTGATGGGTGACCCCGTTGTTTTGGATGACACTCTTATCATCTTGACGCTTTGTGTAATATGAGAAACCATTTATGTCAAACCCTTCATAAGACATAACATTCAATTTTGGTTTAAAGGCGAGGCATTTGATGGTTTCAGTAACATTATCTGGTGTTTGAGATAGTTGATGTAAGACTTTATCTTCAAACCACTTAATAAATGTCTTGTTATGCTCTCTAGCAAGCCACATTGAATTGGATCGAGGATATTTTCTCTTGATGAAATTGGTATGTTCCTCGATATAAACACTCACTTCGTCAATGTTGTGTAAAATATACAAGTGACCTTGCTCCAACTGCTCACGGCTGATTACTTTCACCCGTGATCCCAAAAATCCTTTGCCAAAATGCTCCTCAATATTCTTGTCATTCACGGGAGCGTCATTACCACTCAGAGAGTCATTGCAAAAATCCATAACCTCTCTCGCCACATAACCCTCAATAATACTCCCTTCAGGCCGATAACGGTTTCGAACATCACCTTTAAAAACGCTCATGTATCGTTCAAATGGATACATCCAATGCAAGAAAATTGGTCCCAACATTTTCACTTCCCTAGTCAAGTGGACAACAAGATGTACCATGATATCAAAGAACGATGGAGGAAAATACATCTCAAACTTTAGGGTTTTATACATGTGTTGTCATTCTGATATATAATAAATGTGTACGACCTATCCCATTCTTGAACACCTAATCTCACCAGTAAGTGTATATTGTGTATTGGGTTTTCAAGAAAATTTCGGCAGCATTTCCCCGCTGTTCTCCAAGTACATATGTACTTAGAGAACAAACAGGGAAATGCTACTGAAATTTCCTTGAAAACCCAATACACATTATACACTTACATCCTAAGTGAGATTAGGTGTTCAAGAACAGTCCCAAACCGGGGACTATCCAAGATTTACTCCTAATGAGTAAATCTTGGACGGGTTTCTAGGCCAACAAATACATGTGATGTCATTCGTATATATAATAAATGTGTATAAACTACAGGAAACATGGTTAATCCTAATCTATAGAGAATTATTAAATAATAAATCAAGAATTCAATAGTTTCAAACATGTAATAATTCACAATGCTACTGATTAAAAAAAAATAATTCACAATGCAATGTTATATCAATGTTCCTCAATATATGTATTTGTTGAAAATAAGTTGTATTGGATAGACCCATAATGGAAGTGATCATTAAAAAAATACTAGACAATCATATTTTGTTTCATATACAATGTTCAATTTAATAAACACTCCCTTAGAGGATCTAATATTAGGCATAAAGTCATGTCTTAAATACTCTGGAAAAATATATATTGATTCAAGATCACAACTCCCATGCAGGTAGACATCAAATCCACTCTTAACAATGTATTAAAGGACTAATCAAGTAAAAATGACACCAATACTAGAGTCGAGTCAGACAAGAACCCTACAGAAATCAACATTGGATACAATAAATGAAGATGGAGACCAGACTGTACGGTACTCCTAGTTGCAATAGCACACACATAGAAACCAGTGGATCAACCATAGTAGAATCAGAGATGGAGACCAGACTATAAGGTACTCCTACAGGTCACACACATAGCACACACGTAGAAACAGAGATGGTTCCATTACCTTTGATTGGTCGGAGCAGTGGCGGAAGCAGTGGCGGCGGCGGAAGGCAGTAGGAAGGTGGCTCCGGAGTTGGAGTAGTTAGAGAGCAGGCCACCGGAGTTGGCTGGAGCAGTAAGAGAGCAGGCCGTTAGAGGCGCCGGAGCAGCAAGAGAGCAGGCCGCCGGAGAGCAGGAGACCAGGCCGCTGGAGCAGCGAGCGGTGGTAGCAGAGGAGCAGAGACCAGCAAGCGACGAGCAGCAGGTGGCCGACGGCGAGCATGGAGAACGGAGGCGGCAGCGGCAAGCAAGGAGAATGGTGGCGGTGGGCGGCGGTGCGGAGGGAGTCTTCTTGCTCACCAAAATCGCCAGACCCTAAGCTGATTGCAATGAAATAGAGAGAAAGGGGAAGAGTCGGGCTCGCTCGCGCACTATTAAGTTAACATTCGGTGTCGGTTATTAAACAAAACCGACACATAAACCTAAAGGTGTCGGTTAACCACAACAACTGACACCTGTCCTCAATGATAATAGTCAGTTTTAACTAAAAAAAATCGACGTCTATCTACATATGCCAATTAAAAAATTTCTTCTAGATTAATGACTATAGTCGTCAGTTTTTTTAAAAATCCGACGCTCAAAGGGATGTGAAACATTTCCCGCGAACATCACGGGAAAACCCATAAGTGTCGGTCATTGTTGTACAATCGACGATCAAAATGTGCCCAATTTCTATTTTGCGAATAACCTTTAATCGTCGGTTTATTAGTTAATGACAGACACCATATGTTAAATTTTGGAGGTAATTTTTTTCGTTGGAAATTTTGGATTTGGAAGTTAATTTTAGGTGTCGGTTTTTATTAAGGAACCGAAACCGAATAAAAGTGATACCCGTGTCTGGTCTCCCTTCATAGATTGATGTCGGTTTATTTTATAAACCGACATTGTCTTGTTTAGGTGTCGGTGTACTTATGTAACCGACACCTTTAAAAGTGACGTTATAAGCCATTTATGTAGTAATGAGGACACATTGTTGTTGACCCCGCGAAAGTCGAAGTTGTGACCAGATGGAAGGCTCCAAAGAATCCGTCTGAAATCCATAGTTTCCTCGATCTTCCATATTACTACCGGAAGTTTATCAAGAACTTTTCTGAGCTAGCCCTTCCTATGACAAAATTGACATGAAAAGAAATCAAGTTTGTTTGGTCACCTGAATGTGAGGATAGTTTCCAAAAGCTGAAGAAGTGCTTGACATCTGCTCCTATGCTTACACTACCTGTCGAAGCTTATGCAATATACACTGATGCCTCCAAGCAAGGATTGCGATGTGTTCTGATGCAAGAAGGATAAGTGATTTCCTATGCCTCCCGCCAGTTGAAGCCGGATGAAGGGAACTGGCCTACACATGATTTAGAGCTAGCAACCATTGTACATACTCTAAAAATCTGGCGACACTACATCTATGGGGTTTCAATTCGAGATATTCATTGATCACAAAATCTTAAAGTACCTCTTGACACAAAAAGACCTGAACCTGAGGCAGTGTAGATGGATGGAATATCAAAAGGACTACGACTTTACCGTCACTTATCATCCCAGTAAAGCCAATGTAGTTGCTGATGCCTTGAGTCGAAAGAAAGTCGGAACCTTTGCTTCTATAACTTGTTCTGTCTGGAAAAATCTGGAGTATGTTTCTAGATGGCAACCCCAACCTGTAGAGATTTCAAATGAAGAAGCTGAAGACAAGCTATGTGTTCACATGGCTAGCTTGTCAATCACTCCAAGTTGGATTTCGGATATTGTTGCTGCCTAGTTAGAAAGTCCTGAGTTGGAAGAAATGAAGACCTTAACCCTAAAACCACAGTCTGACTTCTCCATTGGAGTTGATGGTGCACTCCATTTTCATCAACGATTGTGGGTTCCTGAGGTAGGCGAGCTACGTCAGAAGATTCTCAATGAAGCTCATGGGTCCAAATACACTATACATCCTGGCACGACCAAGATGTACAAGGACTTACAACGCAGTTTCTGGTGGAAGAATATGAAGAAGTATATAGCTCTATTTGTGTCTAGATGCTTGACTTGTCAACAAGTGAAGATAGAGCACCAGTGACCTGGTGGTCTTCTCCATCTTCTTGAAATTCTAGAATGGAAGTGGGAGAAGATAACAATGGACGTTGTCACTGGTTTTCCCAAAACTAGGAAAGGCTACGATGTCGTGTGGGTTGTGATTGATCAGCTCACTAAGTCTGCCCAATTTTTGCCTTTCAAGTCCACTTACAAGGTTGAGGATATGACACAATTATATCGGGAATGGATAGTTCGTCTGCATGATGTACCTGAAGTGATAGTTTCTGACCGTGATCCCAAGTTCACCTCTCGGTTGTGGAGTCAAATTCAAGAAGAAATGGGGACTGACCTACGGTTTAGCACTGCCTATCACCCACAAACCGATGGCCAGTCAGAAAGAACTGTGCAGATTCTAGAGGATTTGCTTCATTCTTGCGTGATGGATTGGGGAGGTGCATGGGATAGATATCTACCCTTGGTTGAGTTTGCATACAATAATAGCTACCAAGCCAGCATAGGGATGCCTCAGTACGAAGCTTTGTACGGAAGACCTTGCCGTTCCCCGTTGCATTGGGATGATGTGGGTGAACACACTCTTGTGAAGACTCATAACATGCAAATGATGATAGAGAAAGTTCAGCTGATTAAGAAGCGTATGAAAGCTGCTCAAGATTGACAGAAGATGTATGTCGACAAACATAGGTCTGATGTGAGCTTCTTAGTAGGTGACCTTGTGTTTCTGAAGGTCAAGCCTATACGCTCGATTGCTCGATCCAAAGTCAAAGGAAAGCTTAGTCCTCATTATGTGGGACCTTTTGAGATCTTAGCTAAGATAGGGGATTGTGCATATCGTCTAGCTCTTCTGACTACCTATGATAAGATCTATAATCTCTTTCATGTCTCAGTGTTGAGGAAGTATGTAAAAGATCCTTCTCATGTTCTCACTATAGAACCTTTAGAGATTCATGAAAACCTAACCTATGAGGAGTTACCTGTGAAGATCCTAGACACTCGGGTTAAATAGTTGAAGAATAAGGAGATTGAGTTAGTGAAGGTGTTGTGGAAATACCATGGGTTAGAGGAATCCACTTGGGAGTTGAAAGATGAAATGCTCCGATCTCACCCTTCTTTGTTTATCTGAGATTTCAGGGACGAAATCTTTTCTAACGGGTGGAGTGCTGTAACGAAATGAGTTTCAAATAAAATTTGCAATTATCACCCCATATTTTGCGCTATCTCATTTTTCCCTTTGCTTTGCCCTTAATATTGAATTTATAGAAATTTAATGGTCTGGATTGAAAAACCACTAGGGGGTGAATAGGATTTTAAACTATTTTAACAATTATTTAACTCAAACAACCAATCACAAGAATATTGGACAAGGGGACAAGGATTTAGAGTGGTTCCTACCTTAGCAAATACTAAGGTAGTCAGTCCACTACTCGGTTGCTTACCCAACCGGGGTTTTGAAAGAATTTAATTTTATTACCTCGCAAAAACTTTACATAGAATTACAATTCTTTCCCTAAACCCTTCAAGCAGCCTTCACCTTGAAGTAATTGCACCAACTTTGAAGCAGCCTTCTTGAAGTAACTTCAAGCTCCCCCTTGAAGTAGCCTTCCTCCTGAAGTAGCTTCCCGTTGCAATAGCCTTCTTGAAGTAGCTCAAAGTCCACCTTCTCCACCGAGAAGAACCTTCTCCAATCCGCAGCCTCCAACCATAGGAGTAGCAAGGAGAATACAAAGAATAAAAGGAACAAGAAGGAAAAAGGAAATTACACTTAACCTTTGAAGCACAAGGCTTAATTTGCCTATATCAAGCGTATAGATCTCCTAACCAATGTATATGGAAGTGTGATTGCTGTGGATAGGAGATACTAGCCTATAGGACATGAAATTAGAGCAAGGAGAAGAATAGCCAATGCAAGTGTTGCTCAATTTCTCAAAACAGATTGGCAATTGCAAGTGTAAGCTCAAGTGTATCACAAGTGTAGATTAGTGAGTTTAGGTGTCCTAAGGCATGTCCTATTTATAGAAATGACCTACAAGTGCTTAAGGACGTTTTAGACACTTTCTAGGGGGTTCTAAGTGCTTAACTAACCTTTAGGTACACTTTAGTTGCTTTAGCAACGGCTAGTTAATTAATTCTGCAGTTGCTGTCAGAGTCCATCTCGGTCGAGGAATTGTCGACCGAGACACCTACTCGGTCGAGGTTTTGTCGACCGACAGGCTCTCTGGATCAAGTGTTTGCAACGTTCATCTCCAACTGCCAACTACCTTGTCATCCGTGTCTAACGGCTACTTGGGTCTTTCTCAGTCGAGAAGTTTGTCAACCGAGAGTGTCTCGGTTGAGGAGTTTGTCGACCGAGATTTACCCTGTTTCAATATTTCAATTGAAGTACTAAGTGTGTATGTGAGTGTGCATATGTAACACTATTGAAGGGGATGACCTATCTAAGTGTAGTGATTGGCTAGGGAAGATCTAACGCTTGATTTACATGAAGTCTACGTACTTGTACATTATATATTTGTACAAGTTTACAATTGATTACATTTCATGAAATTTACAAGCATTCAAGCATATAGATTCCCTAGTGCTTTGTCATCCACCTCATTCCTGCAACACTCAAGTAGCACATTAGATCAACAAGAATGAAATGTTTGTCATCATCGAAACAAAGGGATTTATCATAATGTCAATTTAGCCAACAATCTCCCCCCTTTTGAAGATGACAAACATTTGCTAAATATAAAATAAGGAAATATAAAGCATGTGAGTTTCATACCTGAAGATTACCTTTTGTAGTCATTCTTGTTTTGCAAATGAGTGCTGGCCGTGATATTTATGAAACTCATATTTTATGTTTTTGATTTTATATTCTTTCTCCCCCTTTGTCAGTTCAAAAAGATATCCAAAGAAAATCATTATGTGTGACTTTCATTTTTCCCTCTTAATTTTATACTATGCTCCCCCTTAGATAGATATTCTATTAAGAACAGGGATTTAATATCATTTTTGTCTAATTTAGCCACAATTTGTTTCTTAATCATTTGTAAAGGATGTTAAGCCTTGAAATGATATGAGATCCTTTTAGATTCATGGCATATGTATTTTGAGTTCTTATCCATTTTACACGGGATGTTAAGCCCTAAAAATGAGATCCATTTAAGCTTAGAGTACATGATAAATATCTCTAACCAAAAACATCGGATGTTAAGCCCTAATTTGTTTAGAGAATTCCATTAAGAACAAGATATGTCATATTTCTGAAATTTGTAGATTTCTTCATAACCAAGAGTAAGAATACTAAGGTCATAAGAAGCTTCAAATGATGTTTATAATGTTTTGTAAGCTTCTTAATCAAATTATCAAATTTGTTTTTTTTGTGAACTCCCCCTTAATCTTATAATTAAGACAATTTGAGGATTCTAAGATCGCAAATGATTTTTAATTTTTGATTGTGATCTTTATCAAGAGTATATTTTGAGTCCAGATACTAAGATTAAGTACAATAAAAAGATGGACAAATAAGCATTTTGTCAAGCTTATTTTAGGTTGACCTTGACTACGACCATAGTGCCCCTTGGTCAAATTTAATTTCAACCAAGAGGCAAATTCTGCAGATTTCATATTTGAACATTCATTTGTGAAGTATAATTTCTGCAGGTAGATTAAATAAATAGCAATTTGAGGCACTTTGAGTGATGTCTATTATGAATGATGTCCCCTAATCTTTGCTATGGGTGCATGAATATCAAGTCCTATTTCTTGTCCTCATATTAATCATAAGATTCTTCAAGAAAATATATATATCCTTGAAATCAAGAATAATATTTCAAGTTCTTAAAGATACCAATTGAGAAATTTTTATCTTATGTGTTATGACATTTTGCTCTTGCAAGCATTGAAGTTCTTGTTCTAAGCAACGAATCATTTCACTTGCCTATGTATCATCAAGAGTCATTCATGTATTACATGGGATGACATAATCCATGCACATAATAATCATTATCTATTTGTGCCATAAAATTTTAATTTTGTGCAAGATGGCATTTTCAATGATAGCATCATCTTTATATGACGAGAAAGCATATCCATGATGTAATGATAAAACAATAGAAGCATATAATGATAATTCCATGAAATACAATGATTATGATAATTAAAACTAGATGCCATAACAAATGATTTCTATATGGATAGATCAGGAAATACTTTAGGAAAAACCATGTGAATAATGATAAAACATTAATTTCTTTTGATTAGACTAATCATGATTTTCAGTTTTAAACCATAAACCAAAATAGTTTCATATAAGTTTTTAATTTTAAGACAAACTTTTATAATTGATCATGCCTAAGAAGCCTTTTTTTTTAAAACAATGAGTAAGGTTTGTTCAAGATCAGTCTTCTTATAGAACATTTGCAATATGTTTAGAGATTTCATATTCATAATGTTATATAATGCAAAAGATCAATATATCTTACAAAAATTTATCTTCTAAGGTTTTATTCTTGATTTCCATGTTAAATCAATCATTAATAACAGATTGATAGCAATTCGGTTGATTGGAATCAAGTTCAACAGATTTATTGCAGACTGAGAACAGAAACCTGCTCGGTCGACCATTGCTCGACCGACAGTTCTTCTCAGTCGACAGTTTCTCGACCGAGAAAGGTTCTGTACTGTTTCAGAACTGTTGCAAGTAAATCATGAATGGTTATCAATTCAATTAAGTAATTTGAAAACTTAGTTTAGTTGAGATAGAACATATGAATATCAAAGGAACATTTTGATCAAATCCCAACTAACTATATCCAAATCTTTATGCTTTGAGGAACCTAATTAAAACAAATTTGTAAAGATGGGTTTTTGCAGATTTATTTAAAATGTGTAGTCTCAAGTTTTTTAATTACTTGAATCAATCTTATTATATTAAGTTGAGATAGACATATAGATATACAACTAGAGTGTTTGGTCATATCTCAACTTAATCTTATTCATTTAGTTTGCGGGTTTTGGAACACATACTAACTCAACATCCTTTTTCTTGTAAGGACATGAAAACAAATAATGTCCAAGACGCAAACAATAATGACAACATATAGAATCAACCTCATATCTCTTTCTATGATTTTGTTCTAGGTTGTTCTTGGATACATATGTGTATTTGCTTTTGGGTACATGTGTTCTTCCCCAACTAGGTTTTTGATAAGATTTTCCTTTATGCTTGTAACCTAGTCCTCTCCTTCCAACTTGATTGTAAGAATCATTTATGATTTTATCAAGAATGCCATTATTACTTAGACTACTAACTTCTTGTTGTAACTTAGCAATCTCATCCATTCTCTTCTTGATATCTACCTTTGCTTGATCTAGATTAGATAATAAAGAATCTCTTTCTTTCACGATAGTATCATAATCTAGATGTGTACACAAGACGGTTTGTTTTTGAAGATCATTTACTTGAGTTTGCAAGTTAATCTTTTCTAGAGAAAGAAGATTGCAATCTGCCTCTATTGATTTTATCTTAATATTCTGATCTTCAATGATCTTTTTAAGATCGTCATTTTCAGATGTAAGAGCAAGAAGTTTAACATGTAACTCATTATTTTCTTTATTTGATTTCTTTAATTTCTTCTTGCACTCAATATATTTTCCATGCGTTTCTTGAAGACTAGCAATTAAATATTCTTTAGGTAAATCGAAAAGGCTTACCTCTTCTTCTTCTTCTTCTTCTTCACTTATTGTAGCAATTAGACAATTTTTTTTCACCTCTTCCTTCTTTTCTTTCCAAGGGCAATCAATTGTTGAATGGCTTATTCCTAAGCACCAATGGCAACTTGTTGAAGATTGATCGATGCTTTTCCTTTGTTTGCATTTGTAGACACCACCACCCTTCATTCTTCAAGACTCGATTAGAGCTCCTTGAAGCCTGCTTTGATACCAATCGAAAAACCACTAAAGGGGGGGTGAATAGGGTTTTAAACTATTTTAACAATTATTTAACTCAAACAACCAATCACAAGAATATTGGACAAGGGGACAAGGATTTAGAGTGGTTCCTACCTTAGCAAATACTAAGGTAGTCAGTCCACTACCCGGTTGCTTACCCAACCGGGATTTTGAAAGAATTTAATTTTATTACCTCGCAAGGACTTTACATAAAATTACAATTCTTTCCCTAAACCATTCAAGCAACCTTCACCTTTAAGTAATTGCAACAACTTTGAAGCAGCCTTCTTGAAGTAACTTTAAGCTCCCCCTTGAAGTAGCCTTCCTCCTGAAGTAGCTTCCCGTTGTAATAGCCTTCTTGAAGTAGCTCGAAGTCGACCTTCTCCACCGAGAAGAACCTTCTCCAATCCGCAGCCTCCAACCCTAGGAGTAGCAAGGAGAATACAAAGAATAAAAGGAACAAGAAGGAAAAAGGAAATTACACTTAACCTTTGAAGCACAAGGCTTAATTTGCCTATATCAAGCGTATAGATCTCCTAACCAATGTATATGGAAGTGTGATTGCTGTGGATAGGAGATACTAGCCTGTAGGACACGAAATTAGAGCAAGGAGAAGAATAGCCAATGCAAGTGTTGCTCAATTTCTCAAAACAGATTGGCAATTGCAAGTGTAAGCTCAAGTGTATCACAAGTGTAGATTAGTGAGTTTAGGTGTCCTAAGGCATGTCCTATTTATAGAAATGACCTACAAGGGCTTAAGGACGTTTTAGACACTTTCTAGGGGGTTCTAAGTGCTTAACTAACCGTTAGGTACACTTTAGTTGCTTTAGCAACGGCTAGTTAATTCATTCTGTTGTTGCTGTCAGAGTCCATCTCGGTCGAGGAATTGTCGACCGAGACACCTACTCGGTCGAGGTTTTGTCGACCGACAGGCTCTCTGGATCAAGTGTTTGCAACGTTCATCTCCAAATGCCAACTACCTTGTCATCTGTATCTAACGGCTACTTGGGTCTTTCTCGGTCGAGAAGTTTGTCAACCGAGAGTGTCTCGGTCGAGGAGTTTGTCGACCGAGATTTACCCTGTTTCAATATTTCAATTGAAGTACTAAGTGTGTATGTGAGTGTGCATATGTGACACTATTGAAGGGGATGACCTATCTAAGTGTAGTGATTGGCTAGGGAAGATCTAACGCTTGATTTACATGAAGTCTACGTACTTGTACATTATATATTTGTACAAGTTTACAATTGATTACATTTCATGAAATTTACAAGCATTCAAGCATATAGATTCCCTACTGCTTTGTCATCCACCTCATTCCTGCAACACTCAAGTAGCACGTTAGATCAACAAGAATGAAATGTTTGTCATCATCGAAACAAAGGGATTTATCATAATGTCAATTTAGCCAACATGGATAACATATTCATGCCAACAAAAGGGTTAGTGCACAAACTACCTCTATTATTATTTTCAATAAGGGAAATGATGCAAATATTCCCAAAAACAAAATAATTGATGCATAAATAAGATTTTATCAATGGATAATGTAATTATACAAATCTCATGTATAATGGGTGAAAAATAATTAATGTTAAGGAATTAATAACCCCCTTTTATTTTTCTCTGTCTGTTTATGAGTGTATAAAATTATGTAATGTAATTAATTGAGTGGGAAAATCCTCTTGGCTGGCCTATCTCGAAAATACAACAAGAAAAATTATCATAATGCCTTTTCACATTAATTTACCCAATTTATACACTAATATATATGTTAATGGGAAATAAATTTATTAGGGGCCTTAGATGGGGTAAAATGAAAACGTAAATGCATAGCATCATTATAGGTGTTGTCATAAACCTATCGTTAAAATTTGAGGCCATTTGGACTTCATTTGACCCTTTAAATGGATTTTACAAGTTCTAATAAAGTGTGACTATGGAATACCAATCAAATTTCATTTATGTCATTTGATATCCTTGTCATGCGCCCAGACCGCCGTCCGAACCCGATCCAATAGCAGCTGCATCATCTTCTACCTCCAGACTACTGCGTTGTGTGCCATCATTGCAATGAACCTGGACATATTCACCCTAGGTGCCCTCAGCTTCGTAATGGACATGTGCCGGCTCAACAACAACAACCTCAAGTGCCGCATCAGAACAATGGTAACAACAATGGTAAGAGACCTATGGAAAGGTGAGCTAGATGATTTTTTGCTTTGGATGGTCAAGAAGTCCATGATGATGATCAAGTTGAAGGTAACCCTTAGTCCTATAGTAGACTTTCAAGTTATGTTTCCTTTTACATGATATATATGAAAGAAGTTACCTTTGTACCTATAGTTTTGTTTGGCTTATTAGGATGAATATTTTAAGGGGTGGTAGATAGTTGTTTAGATTTTGAGGACAAAATCTCTTTAAGGGGTGGCATGATGTAACATACTGAAACCTAGGAATTAATCTTATTCCAAGGTTAATACCTTAGAACCCTTAGTTCTTGGAGGTTTAGCCAAACAAGGATTAAGATATGCTCTTTGGTGACCTTGAATATATTAATGCATGCATTAGTCACATTAAAATGTATAATTTAAATTAATATTACCCAATACCTTTAGATTAATCATAAAAGCAATAAAAGGTACATAGGATATGTGCATAAAAGACAAAGTGTCCATAATTGAGAATAATGAGTTATAATTGCACAAAATATGTGGGATAATGGTGGTGTAGATTCGTTCTAGATCCTTCATGTGTCTTAGGATGCAAGGAAGAGAAAAAGGGAATCAAAGATAATGCTTAAAACATGAATAACGAGATATTGGATTATCAACGGGAGAAATAATAGAAATAATGGATAATGTGTTATAAGGAAAAACTTCTTGGATAATAATAACCTCATATTCATTTTCTTAGGATATGCCTTGACTTGGAGGCCAAGTTTAACCAATTTAGAATAATAATAATCATATTTATTTTATTTAGAAAAGAAAAGGATGTTTTCCTTACAAATATTAAATAAAATATTAAAGGACTCCAAAAGAGGAAAATAAAATTAGATTCGTAATCTACATAATAAAATATGCCTTCGGGAGAATTTTTACTCAATTTAGAGTAGTTAGATTAAAAGGTGAGATCAGGAGAGAGAAAGTGTGTAGAACATTCAAAATATTAAATAAATATACAAACAACTCTAATATGTAAAAATTGATGACAAATTCGTATCCCACACATTAAATATGACTTGTGTGTGAAGTTTCATAAAATTTGGATAATCCTAATGTCATTAATGTAGGAGGAAAGAGAAGATATGATTTGATTTATTTGACACATTAAAAGTTCTCAAAAGGAAAATCTAATTTTATATTCAGAATCTAAATGGTTTAATCTATGCAAAATTTTACCTAATTTGGAGTTTGTATGAACCCTCAAAAGAGGAGAGAGAAAAAGGAAGATAATTAATGTATCACTTAAATCAATTTCATTTTCCGACTATAATTTCTGATTTACATAATGTCACACATGATCTAGTCGTTGATTCCCGATTGGACGACTCTCAACCTGTCTTCAACCCCGAGTTGGATTGCTACAGTAACCCGCCGGCTCTCTTATATTCGGTCAATGATTTCTCTTTCCACGATGGGTCTTTCTTTGAGATTTCTTCGCCTTTGGATTCCAGATAGAAATCTGCATCTTTCGATCCAAACTTTACCTACCTATTTCTTATCGGTTTGGGAAACCCCAATTCTTGGGGAACAAGGTTTCGACCTACTTGCTTTCCCGATAGGTGGCGATCCCTAATCTATATAAGAGGGCGCCCTAAGCTACTTTTCTCTCCGCAAAATGCTTATGGCTCTTCAATTTCTTCGTGCATCCTCTTCTTTGGCCACCGATGACCTACGTTTGGGTGCAAATTGCGGCTGACCTCCACGGCTCTCGGAGGCACCATCACAACAATCAACCTGCTCGGTGAGTTCGACCGAGCTTCCCTCTTCTTTTTCTTATGTTTCTTTTTCAAATCATCGTGTAGCACATTTTTGACCAAATCGTAGCTCACCTGCTCACGCTGCGTTGTAGCCATGAACGGGTGAGAGGTTGGGGAAGAATCCCCTTTGCAAAATTCTAGTTTTACCTTATGCGTTTCCTTCTTCCTTTATTCTCCTTGCAAGGGTGTTTTAGTCTTTCACCTTGTTTCCTCTTTGCTTGGTGATGTGGTCTGGTTGGGTGTTGACCTATGACGTGGTTGTCCTTCATTGGACCAAGTCACGTGGTGGGTCCCACTCTCTATCTCTCTCTGTTTCTTATAATTAAAGATGATGTAACTTTTTTTATTGGCTGATTTTCAAAAATCAATAACTAATTATTTACTGATCAAAAAAATACAAATAAATAGTTGTTGGATTCAGAAAAATAAGGGATTTATAATGGTGTAGGTTTTGTTTCATGAATCTGATTTTTTATGATGATTTCTTTTAGTAGATCTAATTAATAAGTTAATATTTTGTATAATTCATAACTAATAAACCCTTGGACAAAAATTAAAAGTAAAATATGTTCTAGACTCAGAAAAATATGATCTATCTTGTAAAAATAAATTTCATGTCTGGTTTTGAGTTTGTCGAAAAAGTATTTTTGAGGATGATTTAATTAACTAAAATCACTAAAAATAACCCTAAAAGTCCATATCTTCAAAATACTTAATGTTATATGTTATATTGACCAAAAAATCCTAACAAAGATGATGGTGATGTTTTCAAGACCTAAATCGGTGGTTTGTAGAAAAATTTGACAACTTTAGGGTTTTGATTTCTTAATGAATGCATATAATGCTAATACATGTATATGGTTATTATAATAGGACAAGTGGTCTCTAATGTTGCTTAGGATTTTGGAAAGTGTTTTGGACTCTATGAGAGGTATGTTTGCATCTCCTATTTTTCTTTATTGAGCAATAACCTAAATTATCTTTCTCTTGGTCCTATGGACAATAACCTAAAAACCGTATCTTTTCCTCTTGAATATTATGCTTCATGTGAAGTACCCTACTTGTTGCTGATCTTGTGAACATAATAACTTCTTGAAATTCTTTTGGAATCTTAATTATGCCTTGTTCATTTTGTACTCAAATTGTTGTTATATATCCACTTTGTGGAGGATAATATTGATGATCACTTTTGTGGTGATTAAATTGTGAAATCCGACCATACTTGTTACTTGCCTCCCTATTAAGCATGTTGTGTGACTCAGTAGCCCTAGAGTAATATAATTTGCATTGGTTTTGGGTTATGTGCCCTTATTGTTTATTTTGGGATGGTGGTTATGTGCCACATACCCGAGTCTCAGCTTTATGGGGGTTGGCCCAATTTTTAAATATAT
Source organism: Alisma plantago-aquatica (assembly GCA_963693085.1). Taxonomy (NCBI): domain Eukaryota; kingdom Viridiplantae; phylum Streptophyta; class Magnoliopsida; order Alismatales; family Alismataceae; genus Alisma; species Alisma plantago-aquatica. Next base: position 430,459,885 of record OY856410.1, read on the forward strand.
TGGGAGTTTGGTTATGTGCCAAATCTCTATGAGGTTTCTACTTTATGAGGGTTGGCCACCAATTGTTGTTTATGGTGTTCTAGTGCTATGTTTATCTCACCTACATGCAGGTTGTTATGGGTTATGTGCCCTAAAATCTTTAAGAGTGCTTTTGTGGCACCACTTTAATTATTGTTTTAATGGCAAGTATCCCTTTTATCATATGTTTGTGATTCTTTCATTTTATGCCTGATTGGTAGTCCTTATCTTTTTGCATGGGAAGCCTTCTCTACTTGATGTACCTTTTTCTTAAAATATATAATGCTCAATTCCTTTTTAGCATGCTCATACCAGCGTTTTGCTGAAATCCTCTTTTCTTTTCCTTTTATGGTATGCTTCCAACCCCAGGTGTTGGACAAGAACGAGGAGATCTAGGAGGGCCTGGGCCACAACAAGGATAGATGACTTCTTGGGAGACCTTGCTTGAAGTTGTTAGGTGGTTCTCAGCTAATTCTATATATGTAGTTAGTTTTCCTTTATGTCACCCTGCGTGGTGAAAGTTTAGTATGATACGTTTCCTTGTAATGGTTGGATATATCTTTCAATTCCGTTGCTACTTTGTGTTATGATACAATCATGATTAAATAAATTTTGTTTCATCCCCTTATGAGAAAAATTTTGTTAGTGGATGTTGCCCTCTTTATTTTTAGTAGGGAGTGGATACCTATGGGATCCCACTCCTTACACATGCATGACATTGTAGTTGGAAAATTTATCTATAGTGCGGCCTATTGGGATATGCGAGGATGTTCTTATAAAAGTCAACAAATGTATCTGTCTAGTCTGCTTCACGGTTATGGACATGTAGGAGACACATGAATATGAGTTTTTGTTGTTAGGATAACCATTTCAAGCTACTACAAACACGGTCATTGCCATGGGTCATGGTTACTTGTCTCTAGGTATTGAGAATGACATGTTGGAGTTCAAATTACCAAATCATTCTTCACCGCCCAATAGTGATGACTCATGATAGAGGTAAGAATCATGTCAAGCATAGGACATAATATCAGGGCATTCTGTGGGAGGAAACCCATCAGTTGGAATGATTAGATTAGATTTACTTTTGATAAAATCACGTTCCTTGGTTAGTTAATCTTGTTAGGATGAGATTCATTTATTTTATATATTGTTGATGAATAGATTTGATACACATAAAGAAGGTACGTTGATATGTCTATTTGGTGTGTAGAATTACATTGTTACATGATTCTATAGGAAAATTTTGGTACCACTGACATCCAAATTGGTGGCACTAACACAGGTTGACAAATTATATGTACAACTTTTTTAAGGTAGAGTTTGAGGATGTGTTTGTCAGTGATATCACCTATACTCCTCAAGTAAGCACTAGGAGATGAGCTCAGGTAACTTCAGGGACATTTTTCATCAGGCTAGAGTACTCATTAGAGAGGCATGTTTTCATGTGGATCTTACCAACCCATATATGGCTCCAAAATTGCATCACACTTGGGTACCACCATTCCATTTATCTTCCTTTTCTTTTTTATATCGGGTGCAATGTGGTATTCAATCTTAGGGGGAGGAATGGAAATGTGCTTCTATCTCTATCTCTTGCATATTTTCTTTTTATCATATGTCTACATGTTTTATCAAAAAAATTTAGTCCAATTTTTTAGTATCCACACTATATAGTGTAAAACATGATTTTAAAAATTGTTCTGAATCAATTGAAGTGTGATATCTTTGTACTCCTATCTTTGAAATTTTATCTAGATTGTTTAAGAGTATTCTACATGAAATTTGAGGAGATTGGTCAACTTAGAGACAGAAGTGACAAAGTTAACATCTAACTCGGCCCTTGAATTTTTGTTTGACAATGATGTTTGAGTTCGATCCAACCAAGTATTAGTATGACATTTTATGTTAATTCAAAGTTAAGATTTTTGATCAACCTGAAAAGTGAATTTATATAAGAGAAACATATCATGATTATGAAAAGTGTGTATCTCTTAGTTACTTGATCTCATCCACCATCATCTCACTTCATTCATCACCACCATAGACCATACTTGATTCAAGTCATTATTCTTTGTGATTTCTTTTCCTCATGAAAGGTAGCTTAGTCTTGCTTCTACAAATACAAAAATACTTGTTGTATCAGTAGTTTGCTCATGTAGGTTAATTTGCATATCAACTTTCATATAATGCATTTCTTCATTTTCATCAATCATTCATATTGTTGTAGCATGTGTTTTTCACATATTTTTTATTACAAAGAGCAATAAAGTGTATATATCATTATTCCTTCTCCAAATGATAAAATGCCTCAGCATACATATCAATTATATACATAATAAAAGGAAAAATAAAAAAACAAAACAAGATCAATTGAAGGAGATAGAGAAAGAAAAGATGAAAAAAGCATCATATATCTCTTGTATAAGAAATAAGCTTGTGGACTTACATGTTGAAACACCTTCCACCTTTGCTCATCATTTGGATGAGGCATATGTAGAAGTCACTATTCCACTAAAGATGGTAGTGGTAGGGACAGTCAGTTTGTCATTTCATCCTTCATATATTTAGATCATCTTTGTTTTTTTTGCATTAATGTCTTGTATTAAGTGTGATTTATATTTTGAAGCCACCCATCCCATCCATCCACTACTCCTTATTGCAGGCCACCAAAAAGATTTATTCTCTTCTTCAGAACTGTATGCATGGTAAAAAATTCTAAATAACATAATGTAGATAGTGAGATCTTGTGACGCACTCAGTATAACACTTTCCATGATATCTCTTTATTTTGAGTTATTTATGTGTTAAGTGGTCTGATATTGACATTTTGTTTTTCATAGTTGGTTTCTTGAATAGCAGTTGTTTGTTCTATAGTTGGAAAGGACCAATTTTAGACCATTGAGTCAAGAAATAGAATACTTTGGTTCACATATGTGTCTTTCTTTTGACTTTTTCAACCAAATCCAAAGTAGTGTTGCTCGAGGGAGAGAAACATAAAGATAAGGGGACTATTAGTGCACATATTTTATCTACCAAAATTGAAGCTTATTTAGGCATTATTTTAGAATTATATCTCTCATTTTTTTACCTTCTATGAAAATTTTGCCTAAAATGTCTAAAATAGCCCTTGTGCGTCAATATTTCACTTTACATGTATCTAGGCCAAAATTACTCTATCTTATTAATTTCCTAATATTCTTTTATTTAAATAATAGACTTTATGAAGAATAAATAGTGCAAAGTTGGTACCGCCAACTTATGTCACTGACACCGACACAAAAATAAATAAGATGTCAAATAGGAAAAGAATAATCCAAAACAAGGAAGGCAAGAGTCAAAACGCATCTAGTAGCATCGAACCAAGTAGAGGCACCAAGACTAGAAATCCAAGTGTGCCTCCATAGAGAGAATTCGATGGCACTGAATTATGTTAGTGGCACCAACATTAAACTGACAACCTTGATCATATGGAGGTGCATCTGAAAATCTGCATCCAAGTGGTGCCCTGATTTTCCCTATATAAGAAAAATGGAGGAAGCCACATAGAGGCATCTCTCCTGAGAGCCCAACATCTTATATGTAGGCAAGGCATCTCATGTATAGGCATCTCATCTGGAGGCTATCCTGATAGCTTTCCTTGGAGGAATATAAGTCCCATAAGGAGGAGACAAAGCATCTAGAGTCACCTTTTAGAAATTTTCTATGACTTTCTTCTTCCTCCTTCATTTTAATGATTCGTTATTGAAAAGGAGGGCCTAAAACCCCATTCTTTAGGACCCGAGAGTAGTCTCACGTTAACTCTTTTTATGTTTATATATTGATTTGGTTAAATCTTTTCTTTGGATTTTGATAATAGAAAAGCTTAACTATTTTAGTTATCGTTGATCACCATAAATAATAGTGAATTGTTAAAGTGACATTAATAGTTTATAGAACCCATTAATTATTCTATGATTGATCATTGGTGCATCCACAGAACACCCAATCAATTGAGTCTGGACGGTTACGTCTAGTAACACAACACGGCCTTTGAAATTTATAGGACCTGATGGACACATTTCTAAACAAATTTGCAAGTGCATGGGCTTTGGAGTAGTATAGGAGCCATAAATTGGGGTCAAACCCAAGGGAGAGAGGGGGAACTAGAGCTATGTTCATTTAATCTAGGTTCCTAATGCGGAGTTCAGGGTTGAAGGGTTTGGCTTGGGTTTGATATGGTTCAAACAAGCAATTAAAGGAAAGCAAGAACATAACCTACTTTAACCCTATACAAGTAATTCTACTTAACAAAGAAAGGGAACTAAGCAAGAAAAGAGTGAGTTACACTAAGGCAAAGCAAAAAAGAACTACAATAACACTAGGATAAAAACTAGAAACTAGGGAAAGCAAATGACTAAACTAGAAACTAACTAGCTAGATCAAGAACAATCAACCAGGGAAGCAAGTAAAGCAACTAACTAAGAAAGCATTAACTAGAAAGGAAGCAATTAAGGTTTTAAGTAAGTTATGGAAGTATGGACCATTTGGATTGATGTGACTAGAACCTAGATTGGGGGTCATAACATGCAAGCAAAGTTCATTAAATTAGATCATCAAATCAAATAATGAGTTAGATGCTAGAGAATTGTCCTAAACTACTAATTGGCCATGGATGGAATAAGGGTTGTATAGGGGAACTACTCCCAACCACTCCCTATACACCCTTGTGAGGTTTGTGTAGATTAGGATTTTGGTGGAATTCTACTATGATATAATCAATTATATGTTTTTATAATAGAAGCTCTTAGGTAAATTATACCCAAGGGTAGAAATGGAGGGTGGAAATGAGGGTTTAACACCTCACATAACCTACCATCTAGCCTTTAGAAAGTTGCAAACCAATTGCACTAAATGTTTCTCGACTAGCTACTTAGATCTCTCACCTAGGTATAGGAGATTGGATCAAAATGTAGGAATATGGGGTGCTAGCTAGGGATCCACTAGTTGGACCTAGAAGCAAATCCAAAAATAGCTACATATAATCCTCCCTAGAACCCTAGGTGATTTCAAACACAAATCAACAAACAATCCATGGGAAATGATATAGAAGTAGAACATAATCCTTATCAAACAAATTACAAAGCATACACATTAATTTCCCCTAACATGGTATCAAAGTCATGATTTAACCCCAAACAACCTACCTAGGGGGTGCAGCCACTCATAACAATAAAATACAAAAATGGAGAAACAAGAAGGAGTAGAGGAGTGGATATCCATAGGAACTCAATGAAGACTCCTCCTTCTTTACTTCCAAGTAATAGAAGCTTGAGAACTTCCCTCCTCCAAGGTGGAATGGCATATATATTGAATGGAAAGTGTCCAAAACCCTAAAATGTAGGGTATTGGGGTGGAAGGTGATGAAATGAGAGTGGAGTGGGGTAGGTATGAGATATGGAGGTGAAATGAGTGCTCCAAAAGGATAACCCTCACCTCCATCCACCCCAAGGTTTATATAGGGGTCTCGGAGGTCTAGGGTTAAGTGGGGGCCAAATGGAAAAAATAGTGGAAAATATGTTCTCGGGTTTGATGGTTGCATGGTCGTGGTGAGTGGAGGGTAGAACAATCATTGTAGAATGGTATAGTCGCGGTGTTGGAGATGAAAATGTCATATTAAAGGTAGAATTTTTGGAGGATGATAGCACGACTGTGGTGGGCTGATGGTAGCATTTCGTGGTGCTAGGTGGTAGCATGGTCATGGTGGTTGGATGGTAGCACAGCCATGGTGGGCCCCAAGACCATGATGGATAGGTGGAAGCACGACCGTGGTGGATACCACAGCCATGGTAGAGGGTTTGTTATAGCTAATTCAAGTTTGTGATTCTCCTATGAATTTGGCATTGACAACAGAGTTATTCTGTTTCACCACTGTTGTGTTGGGGACTTTTGCTTGCACTTTCAGCTTCAACTTCACAATCCATGGACTCCTTTTCTTTAGTTTGACTCTTTTCCACTACGTATGTTGGGGAAGATCTTGGACCTTCGTGAGACTCCTCTATGGGTGAAGGAAACCTAGGATCATCATCTTGCTATCCCATCCATTCAAGGTGTGGTCCAAGTACTTGAAAAACATGCAAAGAACGCACATAATTGCATTTGATAGTAATACACATATTAGGTGAAATAACATGCATTGCAACAAGTTTAGATGTGATTAAAGGACTCAAAGGCACAAGGTGAAGCCTTAAAATATGACTACATCAATCAACATATTGTAATGGACGGCTAACTACTATGAAAGTAGGGTTGGCAGTTTGAAAAACCATTGTCATCGCACTCACTAATGCATTGTGAAAGTAGGTTTACCATTGCAAAGTGAACATCCATTATTGTTCTTATCATTCGGTTTTTTATATGATGTTGTGAAAGTGGATTGATTAGTTGGATAAATAGTGTTATATGTTGCGAAGGCATGTAGTACATGCTATAGATACCATTTAAAGAAGAAAATAAAATTTATATTGATCTGATAGACTACATGTATAGATTGATTCAATGGTGAAACTAGTGTTCAGAAGAATCCATCCATATGACCTTCCACCAACTTTACTTTCTATATTATATAATTCTTGTCCTTAATTTTTAATCATCAAATAAACTATTTCTTCCTAGCTTACCTGATCTATTTTAGTTAGTAGTAGTCTTTAGCTATCCCAATTCCCTAAATTCAATATTTGGGGCTCTTGAGTCCCTTTATTACTTTGAAACATACACTTGTGTTAGCACTCATTTAAGTTGTGACAATAAGGGATCCAATTCACCCTAACATTATATCACAATGGAAAGAAGGATGGGATCATCCACATGTGTGGAAATTTCTCCTAACCTCCGGCAGGCTAGCCCTTGAGGTCTAATCTTCTCTAGGTGTACACCACTTGGGATTCACCCTAAGTATCAATGACCCATTTCACCATCTCAGTTTAAGGATACATCACATTGTTTGGGGCTTATATATAATAAAACTAATTTTTCTTTATTATCACATAGCTTTCTCAACTAAGAAATCTCTATCACATTATTATTGTGTTCATGTGAATAGTTTTAGATTAGAAATAAGCTTCTATAAGCAATATCAAATAGAATCTAATACATGGACTAGAAAAACAACATTTACTAGTTTAAGTTCTCAGGAAACATCACATGTAATACCACTATGGCCTCTGACGACCTATTTAATATCACAACACTGCTTCTTGTTAAGGCCTAAAAGTTATCTTAGCAGTCCTCATGCTCAACAACTTAGGTTCATTACATAATATTCACAATTCATTCTTCCAGTCCATATAAGATATGTTGTCTACTAAATATGACTTGAACCTTATAGATTCATCCTCGTAGATCATTATCATAATTCTTAAATTCACGATTCGGTCCATATACTTAAGGTTAAGGATTATTCATAAATCAAGAGCAAGCATTATCAAAATATGGTATACTTGTATTCCCTCTTCAAAATTTATAGGTGAATCTAATGTAAATAAGGATTGTATAAGATATATTAAGTTCATTTCATCTCTAGTTATATAGCAAAAAACTCAATAAATATCTAGACAAATCATTTCATGATTAGTATTATGGCATAATGTACATGGACAAATCCACAAAAGTACAACCTTAATTATAACATTAGAACCAACAATTGCATATATAAACAAGAACTAATTCATATAATATTATTTTAGCATTTCTTCTTCATTGACATATCAACGATAAAACATCTCAGGTTTCTTATTTCTCACATTGAATCTAAATACTTTATTTTCAACCATTATCTTTCATACTCTAGACTTCATATTACAAACCTAGGCAAACTTAAGACATAACAAAAAGAATATAGCTTCCCGGATTATGTTAGCATGCTTTTTTCTAAGTAGGATGAAATCCATAGATTCAATTTTGCAAAGAGGATATCACTTATTCTTAATATTGGATCAAGTGTTTTTTTGCATGATTAAGCTCAAACAACAAGAAGAACAAGAAGTATAGAGTTCATGAAGCACTAACACAAAATAATAAACATAATCCATTTGTCTCAGATTAATTTCATTGTAAAAAAGTATCCTTTAGTCTTAAAGATAGTTGGGTTTACATCTTAAGTTTAAACATGAAACTTAGAAAAAGAAAAGGTATTTGTAAGCTCTAGATACATATATACTCATCTCTGTCAAGAAGAAAAGGTGAACAAAATACCATAGATTGGCAAAGTTGGAGGTAGAAAATGTTGTCCAGATCTTACTTCAAAAAGAATATACTCTAAAACTACTTTAATCCAACCGCTAAGTTTATCATGGAGATGATGAAGAAAGCGAACAAGCTAAATTCAGAGTTTTTCTACAAATAGATTGGAAAATAGAGGGAAATGATAGAAAATAAGTGCTAATTGGAGATCTGGAAGGAACCGACCTTAGTTAGAAAAGGAGAGGAGGAAATCCAAAGTGTTCAGCTAAAACTCTACAAGAAAATGCCTCCTTTAGACCTTCATTTCCAAGGTTCTCCCTTGGTCCCTATGGGAGTTGTCCTCTCGATTTTCACAGCTACGGTTTAAGGTCTAACTGGATAGAGGATCGAACAAATCTATACTACTTAATATCATATAAATCCAATATGCATATCAAAAGTTATGCCTTTTTCATGATTGAAATTGAACAGTGGTGCTCGTCACTTGTTGTTTACATGTCAATTGTTGATTGTTATGTAGATGCACATTAAAATATGATAGATTCCTCATTTCAACTCCAATTTCCTCCATTGTCTTTACATTGGATTTATAACTCAAATTTTTAAGGATATAAAGTAAAAATTTCAACAAAATTTTAATGAATAATTTTCACATAGATTGTCATACTAAGTCTTTTAAGATGGAAAAACTTCTCCTTCATGAGTATTCTTTATCTTTGGCATTGTTAAGGTTCTAGCTTCATGTTTAACTCTAAATGTATTCATTCAAACAAATTATATTTAATCAGATATTAAACACATAAAAGTATAGAATTTAGTTGTTCACATCACAAAATTAAATCACCATGTTATAGCTTTTGAATTAACCCAGATGACATGATAATTAAACAAAATATAGTAACGAATCTAAGGTTAGATATAATATGAGTTTAGGTTGTTAAAAATGCTCCCTCAAAATATTTTTGTCCCAAAACTCAACACAACTTAAGAAGTTAAGAATATGAGTGACTGGTTATGGTGACTATGCACTTATATTATTACACCACAACGTCCCTTGTTTTTAGGATATCCTTTTTGTATTTATATTATTTCTTTCAACATTCATAGACCATTAACTTGAGTATATGTATTCTTTCCTTACACATTGTATATTTCATACTATCATTTCATTTCATGTCATTTTTCTCGACTTTTTATGAAACTACTCTTAAATACTGTGTAAACATCACATAAATTATGAGACTACAGTCTCGCTCCCAACTCTTTGGAACTTTCCCAAATCCCTAGGATTGAGTTCTCATTCCCATCTCTATGGGACTTCCTCTAACACAGGGTCATCAATATAGGGTTAGGGTCTTTCTCCCATCCTAGTGGGACTTTGCCCTACCCCTAGCACTCTATTTCAAAACATCACAAATGTATATACACCACAAGATATCACAATTCTTTATTTCATCATCACATAACATTTATCATCTTTCTCATATTCATGCTTAAAATTGTATTCACATCACCCTCCACGTTATTCATTCACATTACATAAGGTATAAACATGTATTTTTTACATATATACTTCATAGGTATTCATACACACTCACTTTATGTCCCCAGGCATCAACGTCATCATATAACATTAAGTTATTTTTGTTCTCATGCATTTATCATCATTATAAAAAAAAATTGTAGAATCTCAATTTCCATAATATAAGAAATCTAATCAATGTTTAACACTTTATAAAGCAAGAGATGAAAGATATCTCATCATTTCATTTCGAAGATATTTTATTGAAACATTGTAAATTCATAAAACAAGGGACATTTCCATAACAAAACCTATAATCACTATTTCAAACCTTCAAGCACTCATACAAGCATTATTTACGCTTTATCTCTCTCCTCCTTCATGTTTCCACATATGAAAATAAAAAAGAGGTATCTGATCGGGAAGGGTATTTACGCTTTATCTCTCTCCTCAATATAGGGTATTTACGCTTTATCTCTCTCCTCCTTCATGGGTCGTAGCACAATTCGAGTTCTGTAGCGCCGCACGGCCCCATGACCTGGCTCAGGGTTGCAGGCGGAATATCCGATCGGGAAGGAAGACGACAACCAAAGCAAAAACCTTGCGGAATATTCGATCGCCAGTACAGATGCTTCATCGTCCAAAGCAAGGTGCCGTCGAACTCCTGCTCCGGTAGCCGCAATAACAGGTTCTCATCCATCGAGTTCTGCTTTGTCGATCTGCGCTCGTCTCCCTGACGCCGCCGATCTCCATCTAGCGGCCGCTCTCCCCTCCCTACGCGGTCGGCTCTCCACCCTCACGCGGCTCCCTCACGCAGCAACAGGCTCACGCGGCTCCCTCACGTTGCAAAAGGCCTGGAGTTTCTGACTCCTTTGCAATTTTTTTACGACTGCCCCCTGGGTAGCAGCAGGGAATAGGAGGCTGCTTTGTTTCTACTGGACAACCACGGTTCATGTCTGATCTAGAAGAAGGAGAAATTCCCAGCGCACATGCAGATCGTCAACGGCAATGCAAGAAGCCGGTGAGAGGGACTCTGTATTGTCCATTTAAAGATTTTCATTGTTGTCCGGATGGTAGAAAAGGAAGCAAAGGCTTCACACGTCTGATCTCTCATCTCAAAAGCGCACATCTATGCAGTGAAGAGCGCAGTACCAAGTTGCGAGAAGCGATTCAATATGACTATGGCTTATTCCTTGCCGTGGATGAGACTTTGAGGCTCCTTGATAAGTGGTTATGTGGGAAGTGCATGAAGATACAAGCAGTGAGTCGTGCTTGCCATCATGATGATGGTATTGTTCGGGTCACTAACGATACAGGGCAGATTGTAAGTCACATTGTAGGCATCTTAAAGCCTCACCCATAGGGGCTTGAGGTCTCTAATGTTACGGGATTGGTTCTGGATACTGAGCTTCTGGATCAGGTCTTTAGAGCACCCATTACCACAGTGAAGAGCATTCCACATAGTTGTCGACTTGCTTTTTCTCAAGCTTTAAAGACATCTCTTTACAAAGTGATCGCTGACCCAAGTTCCATAGTTGCTTTGGTGAAACTATTGCTTCTTCCACGTTGTACTCTACAGGTGTTTCGTCCTCAAAACAGACATGATAGTAGATCCGGCAACAGAAAGTTATTACAACAAAGATCTATTCTTAGCTCACTTTCTACATGGGGAGAAGCTGATGGTTTTTCTAAGTTAGTGGACAAAGTGTTGGACCCTCATGGACCCGAGGTTATGTACCACAATGGTGGTATCTCTAAGGAGGAGGATAATAAAGTAAACCCAAACATTAGGCAGTGTCTCCGTAAGGTTGCAGACAGACATTTCACAACAGCGGTTAAAGTGTTGTCTTCATCAGGCGTGGCTCCGTACAACAAAGATACCATAAAGGTGTTGAAGGCTAAACACCATTACAAGCCACCTCCTTTCATGCCGAATACTCTATTTTCTGAAGCTCCCCTTGTAGCGGAAGTTGACACTATTCTTGGATGCATCAAGTCTTTTCCTAAAGGGACTTCATGTGGAAGAGATGGTCTGAGAGCCCAACACATCTTCGATGCTATGTGTGGAGAGGGGTCTGTTGTAGCCACCGATCTCCTACGTGCCATCACTCCCGTGGTTAATTTATGGTTGAGGGGTCTGCTGTAGCCACCGATCTCCTATGTGCCATCACTCCCGTGGTTAATTTATGGTTGGCGGGAAGGTGTCCCTTGTGTTTGGCAGAGTTTGTAGCTTCTGCACCGCTTACACCGCTACTTAAGTCAGACAAAGGTATACGTCCCATCGCAGTCGGTACTATATGGAGACGTCTGGTGTCTAAAGTTGCTATGGCAGGAGTGAGTAAAGAAATGGCCAAGTATCTCAATGACTTCCAGTTTGGTGTGGGCGTATCTAAGGAGCAGAGGCCATTTTACACAGTGTCAACAGGGTGTTGAATGTGCGGCATAGCGACGGTTCTTTATCTATGCTTACAGTTGATTTTTCTAACGCGTTCAATCTTGTTGATAGGTCTGCCCTACTCTGTGAGGTGAGGACAAAGTGCCCATCTATTTCTTTATGGGTGGAGTTCTTGTATGGCCAGGCAGCAAGGTTGTACCTTGGAGACATATACATACATTCAGCCAATGGGGTGCAGCAAGGTGATCCTTTAGGCCCGCTTCTTTTTTTTCTTGTTCTACATTCTCTTATCCATCATATCAGGGACAAGTGCCAACTTCTTCTTCATGCATGGTATCTAGATGATGGGACAATCATTGGGGACACAACAGAGGTGGCCAAAGTTCTAGATATCATTCAGCGACATGGACCAGATCTGGGTTTGATTTTAAATATTCATAAAACTGAGTTATACTGGCCTACATGTGATGGTAAGAAGCTTCAGAAAGATTTGTTTCTGTCAGATATTGGGAGGCCTCTGTATGGGGTGAAGTTGCTTGGTGAAGCTGTTAGTAGAGACTGAGATTTCATTGAGAGGTTGGCTATGGAGAGGCCCTCCAAGGCTGTTGAGTTGATGCATCTTCTTCCTCAGTTGGGTGATCCTCAGAGTGAGCTCCTTTTACTCCGATCGTGTATGGGTATCTCAAAACTCTTATTTGGCCTGAGAACTTGTCAACCTATGTACATGGAGAAGGCGTCATCATGTTTTACAGAGGCTTATGTGGGTCTATAGAAGACATTGTAGTCTGTGGAGGTCCCTTTTTTGGAGACCTCCAATGGAGGATGGCTTCATTTCCCATTCGGCTTGGCGGCTTGGGACTATATTCAGCAGCTGATGCTTCTTCGTATGCTTTTGTGGCATCTAGGGCCCAATCTTGGGTGCTTCAGGATCACATCATGCGAGGTAGTGGGATTCACGGTATGGACCATGATTCTGATTATGTTGTAGATTGTCTTCGTGTCAGGATACCCTCTTTTGATCTTAGTTGTTTTTCTAAAAAAGACACCGTCCCCCCAAAAGCCCAAAATGCTTTGGCGAGTGCTCTTTTTAGTAAAATAATTGAGGACATAGAAGTTAAATTTGACATGACCATTAGACAGAAAGCCATTTTCAAATGTCTACAAGCTGATCACGCTCAAGATTTTCTCCTTGTTATTCCAATAGATGGACTTGGTCTGCATATGTTGCCAGTGGAGTACCGTAGTATCTTAAAATACCGTCTGATGATACCTCTATTTCCAGCGGATGAGGTATGTCCAATCTGTCGTAAGGCATGTTTGGACACTTTTGGAGAACATGTAGTTCATTGCAGAGAGCTTCCAGGTTTTAAACAGACATGATCTTGTTAGAGATGTTCTTTTTGATGTTCTCAGACGTGCAGGTATTGCTGCTAAGAAAGAGGCACCTGTGAATTTTTTAACTGATCCACAAGAGGGAAGATCGACACTTAGGCCTACTGATGTCTTGATTTTTGGGTGGATAGGAGGGAAACATGCATGTGTGGACCTTACAGGAGTTTCTCCACTGGTGGGATTGAGGAGTGGAGCTTTTACAACGGGACATGCTGCCCTTAAAGCTGCTTCAACCAAAGTGGGTAAGCATGAGAAAGCATGTATTGAGAATCAACATGCCTTTATTCCCTTTGGATTTGATACTTTTGGATTCTTAGCACCAGAAGCTGTGGAGCTTCTTAAAAGAGTCCAAAAAGTTATGAATAGTAATGTTATGGCTCCCAAGTGTATGGATGTTGTATTTCAGAGGATTGGATTTGCTATCCAAAAAGGACTAGCGGCGTAGCTTGTTGCCCGCTTGTCCTCTTCTTCAATGTAAATCTTTTCATGTTGCAACCTAAAGTGGTTTGTAATTATGGATTGTTTTGTAACATTAAAAGGGGTATACACTCATATATATCATCTCTAGCTCCCACGATCTAAGGCTTGCCCCATCGCTGACCCTGCTCGGGGGGGAGGCTGCCTGCCGACGTGCAGCGTTCCCTCTCCCCCTGGGCTTCTTCTTCCTTGATTGTCTCAAGGTTCTTTGACGATCGGAGCCTTCGCCTACTTTTCGTCTAAGACCTATCCTTCTCAGCGGTGGCACTCGGCCTCGGATCTAGAGGCTGCGGCGCTGGTGGTATGGGTGGCGTGCCCTGGTGGTGCTTTGGCTCGCTGGGGTGGAGCGGAGAGTGGGCAACTTGCCCTGATCATGAGTCCCTACGACAGTTGAGACCCCCCGCCCCCGTGCTTCTTCGCGGGCCTCCCTATTTTATTCTTGTTTTCTTTGCGGTAGGTTCTTCTGCCCTCTTCTCGCCGCTCGTCGGCGTTGTTGTCACTGCTTATCGACGTTGTTGTTCTCTCTATTTGGGAGCTATGAGTCTTGGCTCTTGCTGGCCTTGATTTCTTCTGTTCGGATTCACTACTGGGTCTATGGCTCTGCATGTGGCGGAAAACACTGGTCTGTATATTTTTTATTTGCAGGTTTATCATCTCCGATCTATGTTCAGGTTGAAGGAATCTCTTATGGAAAGTTGCTTATGTCAGCCTAGTGGAAAAGAGATCAATGCAGAAGCATTCTATTATCATTCCAATATGAGTTTTAGAGATCGAATAGCCCTTCTCTTGGTTGTATGTACTTCCAGAATCACTTTTCCTATGTGTAGATGCCGTATGGCTTTTCAGAAGTGAAGTTGTTTGGATTGCTAAAAAAAAATTCCTCCTTATGTACATGTAAACTTGTTCTTTAGTCTTGATACTTAATTTAATTATTGTTTATTGTTTGATGCTTCTCTTACTTATGAAGTTTTTTCATTAGGTCACATAGTTTCTTTTATTCTTACATGTAACTCGATCATTCATTAATTCATTCCATTATCAATTTATGTCATTTATACCACATGTATTTGATTAATGCATGTCTCATTCTTTATTCGTCATCTTATCATCTCACATACAATTATAGCCTCAGGATGTCTGCATTTGGGTACCTAGCCAAGACAACCAGATCCAATTCAGCCAAAAGTTTTTTTATACGATGTTGTCTACTATCAAATACCTAGTCAGGGTACCTGAGAATGGATGGGTCATTACTCTCATTATTAAACCATTCAAACTATCACTTATTTGATCTACATCTTTATTACTTAAATTACTAATCACATTCAACTCCATAACTCATTTTTTATCAACTTATCATCTTCATTCAGATGGCAGTGTCTCCTTAACAGTCAAATTACATTTACATATGAGGTTGAAATTTTTCATTTCCTTTCTTTTCCACATCACATTTTCTTCTTTCCTTTTACTTTACATGACTACTAATTCTATATGCAACTTCTCTCATATCTTCCTTCCTCTTAGCCACTGACCATAAGACATCACATGCATATGTGGCTACAAAGTTGACATAAACACATAATAAGTTCATATACTAAGAGAAACCAAAGATCTGCTACCAAGTTGTTGGGACCCAATCCCAATAATCATCCACAACGTGATTATTAAGGACTAAACTCGATATTTTGATCAAACTTACTCCAATATAATGTCATTGATTAAAGAACAAGTGAAAAAATGGCAGATGATTATCTGATAAAAATAAAATTTATCATTTTGTAATTCTAAAACTAATACAATATAATGATTTAAAAAAATATATAACAAGTTCCTTATATTTATAAGAATGATTTACAATTTCATAATGGAGAAACTAACAAAACTTAATTATATACATAAGAACACTTCATTACATGTGTAAGTTTAGATCATCACTTGTACACAAATTCTCCCAAAACCCTTAGTATAGGAACTATTAGACACTACGACATCCGAACATCACTTAATATGATGCTCATAGCATAGCTCAAGATGATGAATCCTCATTCAGCTCCATATCTAAAAATCATTGGTTGATTAAACAATGTCTAAGTGAGTACATAAGCATAAGAGTTAGCATATCCTATTCCGTCCTCTATCTTCTCTATATAAAGTTGTTTTATATTGAACAATTAACTAAGTAGCAGGTATCAAGTATCATTTGCTGACATGAGAACATGTATTGACATACTAAAAGATGGATAAGAAACTAGAATATTATAACATGAATATGCAATATGATTTCTTAAAAACGGGTTCCCATGACATAATTTAGAAAATATCCACATAAAAATAACCACCAACAATTATGTACACAATGACAATATCCACAAAAATATTGTTGGCTTGTCCACTTCTATTTTATTCCATGAATCTAACTAACTTGTACCAGCCAGTTCGAGATCATTGCAGAACATTTCATGCACATGATGCATTGTTAATACCTTAGAGTGTAGTTGTCTACCATAAGGAAAAAACAAGTCTAGGTCCCCCTCTAAAAGGGTACGACCTATAGCTCTCAACCTTGCTCCCACCTTGGTACTACATTGGGGCTCAATCACATATAAGCATTTTTCTCACTTCATAGTGGGTCCACTTCACCCCTAATACAATATCACAACGGATTGAGTTCACCACTTGTGTAATATCATAGGGAGTCCAATTCACGCCTAACACAACATCACAGGTGGTCCTGTTCACCCCTAGCACTATATCACAATTGAATAAAGGATGGGGTCATCCACCGATGCGGTGAAAAAAGTCATTCACATAGATTAGCCCTCAAGGTCTAATCCACTTTAGGTTTCACCACTTGTGATTCATCCTAAGTGTGAACGACCCATTTCACCATCTCAATCTGAGGATGGATCATGATGCTTAGTGCATCTACCCAAAAAAAATATTCTTATCTTAATTATTACATAACATTCTCAACTAAACAATTGTTATCACGTTATTATTGTGTCGGTCTGATCGTTGTATGATAGAGATAAGATTCTACAAGCAATATCAAATAGAATCCCAACACATGGAGTAGCAAAACAATATTTCTTAGCTTAAATTTTTCACAAATGATCACATGCAGTACATATGGCATCTCATAGCCTATCTCTTCTCACAAGACTGTCTTCTTGTTAAGGCTCAAATATTGGCTTAACAACCCTCAAGACCAATGACTTAGATTCGTCACATATCATTCACAATTCATTCTTTGAGTCCATACAACATGTCATCCACTAGCTATGGCTTGAATCATATAGATTCAACCTCATAGATCATAATTCTCAAATTTTGGATTCATTTTATATCCTTAAGTTTAATTATTATTCATAAAGCAAGAGCAAGCATTATCAAAATAAGGTACAATTATATTTCCTCTTCAAAATTCATATGTGAATCTAATGTAATTAAGGGTTGAGTACAATTTATCAAGCTCATTTGAGCTCTAGTTATGTAGCATAGAAACTCAATGAATATTATCTAGACCAATCATATGATGATTAGTATTATGGAATAACATACATCATCAAACCTACATCAGTACAAAATTGAATTTTGATATTAAAATAAAAAAAATATAAACAAGAATAAATTTACATAATATAATTCTAGGATTTCTCCTTCATTAACATAACAAGGATAATCATTCATAATGGCATCATTGGCGAAGCACGTATTTATATAGATGATCATGCAAATGAAAAATGGCCGATTGTTCTTCATGGTAAAAGGCATTTCATTGTAGATCCTATAAATGAAGAAGAGTACTATGACAAGTATGACAACTCCAATCCATTCTCAGTTGGATTTCCAACACAAAATGTTGATGCTAACACTGACTTATATATGTGTGGAGATCACATAGAAGGAATGTTAATTTCTCCAAAATCCAATCAATATTAAAGGCATGTTTTTTTTTTAATGTTAGATGTGCATTTTACATTATTTATCGCTTATATATCATTGTTTTACTTTTTCTAAAAGCTATGACATTTTTAGATGGCATCTAACCATGAATATGATGACAGTGAGGATGATTACCATGAGGATGAGCACCAATATGATGATATCGGTGTAAGTTGTATTGTTTTATCACATAGATGTGCATTTTACAATGTCTATCACATTTATAAGTTACATTGGGTTTCTTGTCAATTTTACAACGTTGAGGATTTGCATCCTGAGGAGGTACACCCTGAGGATCTTGTTGAGCTTGTTGAGGCGCATCATGAGCGTGTACGTCAAAGAGGAATCACCATAAGCAAAGGGGTAAAAGACCAAAGTCGGTCATTGAGTTTGATGTTCAAGAAAATCCTATTGGGAAGAATCACATTTCTATTATGCAGTATCTAGGGGTTCTTACTCATAGTAAATCGGATATAAATGTAGAATCTTGAAATAAAAATTGCTCAAGGAATGAAAGACTTAGTATGGAAGGAACAATGTGTGAGATATTATGATTTACATTTATATTTTTAAAGATATTTACAATTCTATTTTTAAGAATATTCCATTAGTATGAACTTTTACATAGTGTATTTGAGCTCGATGAAAAACTACATCATAAAATGGTGTTGATACGTTGTGGGAGGGTACTAAGGAATTACATGACAATTCTGACAAGATAATACATAATGAATGAGAAGAAGAAAAAGAAGAAGTCAGCCATTGCGCAATAGAACTATCTTGACCCGAAGACATGGAACATGTTTGTTGCTAAGAGAAAAACTGATGAATTCAAGGTATTAAGCCTCCTCGTTTAGAATACATTCTTTTGAATTCATTGTATTATGTATTTATCATATGTTTAGGATTAACCAGGCTTTGAGCGATGCTAAAAAAATAAAGGCATGCAAAGAATGTGCACAACCACAAGATGGGTCCATGTGGCTACGTAAGGCTTCACCAATAGAGACTGGAGGTGTCTTCTTCTAATCAGCCTACTCATAGGATGGTTGATTCCTCTACTACTACTACATCTCTACCAAATGCCACAATCTATGTATAGCTGCGAGGAAAACCAAATCTAGAGAAATACCCAACCCTGTAACCGCTGAGGTGGCTGTAAAAATGATAAAATTCAACTCTCAAAGCAATTACTATTGATGATTGTTATGATTTACCTTGACCTTAGTTGTTATGTTTTATTTACCAATTACTATCGATGATGATTAGTGGGGGCTCTACAAGTAAATGAAACAAAGCAAGTTGATCCCTGAGGACACAAGGGATGAATTTACAATTGTTCTAGGTAATCAAGAGCATCCTGGGTATGTTGGGGTTGTTGGCACTAATGTCAGTATAAGAGCCTTCTTTGGGCCATTATAGCATAAGAAAAAATCTATCCAGAAGGAGGATTCTCAGAAGAAAAGGTACAGAAGATGATTGCAAAAGAAATAGAGGAAGTAATGAGATAGTATAATGCTTCTCATTCAACTCCTTAGACAGTACGTGTGGAGCCCCACTCTTCATATGAGGTGGATACCCCTATGACAGAGGTGGTGGAGAGTAATCATGTGGACCCTCCAACTAGCACATCTGATGTAATTATTTTTTGTCATATAGTAGTCTTTCATATTGATTTGTATAATATGGGATCAAGAGAGAAAGATTTCTCCCCCCCCCTCTCCCACGCCCGTGGTGGAGGCTGAACGCCCGGGAGGGTGGTAAATCAAGGTGGCAACTGGGATTTGAGCCCAGGTCCCTTCATGAGGAGACATTGTGCTTGACCACTTGAGCCACTCCTTGTCGGATGATTTGTATAATATGTTTGTGTTTAGGTATATATATATATATATATCACAGTGTAGATAAATTTGTAGGGGTTGAGGCCATGTTGTCTTTTAGTAAAAGGATAAGTCATTGCAACAGCTTATCCACATCTTCTAAGTGACATGATTTATGGTGTTCTAATGCCTGCCAATGTGGTTCATTTGATGCCAATGCTTGTCTATGAGGCTTGGAAGCAGACTGTAATGGAATATGGCCACCCCGAACACAAGATGATAGGTGATGCAGAAGATGACATGGCTGTATGGCCCAAAGAGGGACTTGTCTATTCTGATATATGCTAAATTTACATTGCATTTGTTTATGTATATAATTGATAATTAATAATTGATATGAGAATATATATATATATATATATATACACACACACACACACAAACATATACATATGTTGGACACTACACCTAAGAAATCTCCTACAACTCGTCCTCCACTTCTTCCTCAAGATATACGATTACCAGGTTGGCCTACAAATGACATGCTCAACTCGCTAGGTCCTAATTCTTAGGGATTGGCAGTATGGCTAGGCAACTTTGAAGAAATGTCACCTATGATGGTCCATATTAAGGAGCACGATGCAGGTCAAGCTCATGATACTAGTATATTCTTACAATATGTTGTGGAGATGTTTACTTATGCTTGGTTGAATACATCTGTCACAGAACTTTGGATATGGTGAGATCTTATGGCTAAATACCTCATTTTATATATGTTGATTTATTTTCTTATATATTAATGCATACACAATATAGGTTTTGCAGATGCTTACATTGGTTGTGCACAAAGTTCACATTATCCCATGTGGCATTTCTAGTTCCATCATTTATTAGACATGTACATAAAGACCCTATATCTGTGACATAAGACTGCTCTACTGCATTTAAATATTTTGGTAATGCGAAAAAGAGTGTTATTATAGCTCCTTTCAATGCTGAATAAGTTTTAGTTACTTAGATTACAACTTTGATTTAAGAATTCATTTCATTATAGATTTTGAGTTTTCTTTTATTTTCCATCTTTACACTCAGGTATAATCATTGAGTGGTGTTGGTTATTGTCCCTGAGATGCTAATGGCATATAATCTAGATCCTAAAGGTAACAAAGTAGACAGTAGGGGACACGGAATGAAAAAGGCATTATTCATGTGAGTAAATTTTTATATTTGTTAACATATATTAATATATGAGATTTACTAATACAATTCAATGTGTTACATTAAATTATAGGGCTATAAAAGAATTCAGAATGGTTAGAGGAAAGGTAGATAAGACAAAGAAAATGTTGAGTTAGAAGATTGCAAATTTATGCCAACTATGCTTACTTTTATTTATTAACACTTTGTATGGTGGTGCATTTATAGTTCCTAGTACAAAATAATGGCTGGACATACACATACTATGTGATGTGGTATATGGATATGATTGTCAGACATGGGTCACTAGACATCCACTGCATACAAAATGTAATCCATATATAGTCTTAGTCATCATAAGTAAATATTATCATTTGATAATATGAAAATATCAAATCAAACTCTTTAATTATATCATTCTCATTGTAGTTGTTTGACTCAATAATTCTATATGCGATGGAAGAGCTAGATGAGATATGAGAAATATGGGCACAAGCCATCGTTAAAGATGTAAACTTTGAATTTTGTTGGGATGAAATATGAGTTTTTTGTACTCTGATGTCATTATTGCTATTTACATGTGGTGATGATGAGTTCTTACAACTTTAAATTTGATGCAACTAAATTATTGGTGCATATGTGAATGGTGAATATATATATATATATATATATATATATATATATATATACATATATATATATGTGTGTGAATTAATGTGAAGATGAATGAATACAATGAGAATTGTGTTTCTACATGTCATGCAAATGGAATTGGTACATATGTGAATGATGTACATATACATGTGTGTTAATGAATGTGAAGATCAATGAATACAATGAGAATTATATTTGTACATATACAATGTTAATGAATGTGAAGATGAATGAATATGAGTTTTTTGTACTTTGATGTCATTATTGTTATATACATGTGATGATGATGACTTCTTGCAACTTTAAATTTGATGCAACTAAATTATTGATGCATATGTGAATGGTGAATATATATATATATGTGTGTGAATTAATGTGAATATGAATGAATACAATGAGAATTGTGTTTCTACATGTCATGCAAATGGAATTGGTGCATATGTGAATGGTGTACATATGCATGTGTGTTAATGAATGTGAAGATGAATGAATACAATCAAAATTGTATTTGTACATGCCATGAGAATGGAATTGGGGAATGGATCATGTATGAGGTGGATTGTGTATTTGTTGTTATAGGTTTTGTAGGTTTGTTGGCCTATGGTTAAGCTAAACACATGATGGAGCCTACAGTTCCAATGAAAAATAGGTTATGCATCCTACTGAATGGCCAGATCACAGGTCTGCAGACATGCTATTTTAAAAAATATAAATGTGACATTGGTTTTAAACAAAACACTGACATAATATAGCTATTCTAGAATGTCCATGTTGGGAAGCGTGGTCATGCTACC
The DNA here is from genome assembly GCA_963693085.1 of Alisma plantago-aquatica. Classification (NCBI taxonomy): domain Eukaryota; kingdom Viridiplantae; phylum Streptophyta; class Magnoliopsida; order Alismatales; family Alismataceae; genus Alisma; species Alisma plantago-aquatica. Next base: position 430,482,319 of record OY856410.1, read on the forward strand.
AACTGTCTTATGACGTTGGTTAAGAATCTAAACTGATGACTCAGTTCATCTATATCATCTGTTTGGATATAAAACAGACAATGTTGAAACCTTTTCAATTAAAAATATGACTAGGTTTAGCAGTGTAACGTCAGTTGTTGAATCCAAATCGATGACGAACTGACGACGCAGAAACCTTTATCAATTAAAAATCTAACCTATTTTAGCAGTGCAAAGTCGATTGCCGCATCAAAACCGACGATGTAGTTGCTTAGTTGTATCAATTTAGGTTGGATCTGAGTCGTGGGTTTGTGCGTCCATAAAGAATGACATTGTAGGCATTTATATGTAATGTCGATCACTTAGGTGTTAGTACTTAACCGACATTAGAGGGCTATTTTAACTGATGTTAGAGGTGGTATCTATACTGAATACTTCAGTTTCAACTATTATTTTAGTTTGCAAGATGAATCTGAATAATTTAGTTTCAACTATTATTTTCCATACAACAGGCTTTATGATGCAATTATAGGCAAACTCAAGGCATAACATAATAATCTAGCTTCCTAGATTATATTATCATGCTTTTACCAATTAGGAGGAAGTATGTAGATCTGATTTTACCTAGAGAATAGGATTTAATCTTCATATCATTCAACTATAATTTTTACATGATCAAGCTTAGATGGCAAGGAGAACAAGAAATCTAGATTTATAAAGTACTAACATAGAATAACAAGAACAATGTGTTTGTGGCAGATCTGGTTTCATTGTAGAAAACTAGCTTCTAGTCTTAAGGATTGTCGGGTTAACATGTAAGTGTAATCGAGAAGCTTAGAAAATTCAAACGTAATTGCATACTCTAGATATATATACTCACCTCACTTAGGAAGGAAAAGTGATGAAAATATCATAGTTTGGACAATATAGAGCTAAAAAATCTATCCAGTTATTAGTTAAACAAGAATATATGTTGAAACTACTTTAATCCAACCACCTTAACTTGGAAGTCAATAGTAGATATGAGGAAGAAACAGAAGAAACTAGGATCATATTTTTCTTCTCCAGACAAACTAGTTAAAGAGAAAAAAAGAGGAAAAACAAATGGTATTTGGAGATCTGGAAGGAACCAACCTTAGATAGAAGAGGAGGGGAGGAAATCCAAAAACTTTAGTTAGAAAAAAAGATCATCCAAAAATCTGCAAGAAAATTCCTCCTTTCGACCTCCGTTAACAAAGTTTTCCCTTGGTTGCCATGGGAGTTGCCCTCTTGACCTCCATAGATGCATTTTAGGGTCTAATTGGATAGAGGATCAAATTTCCAATTCATTAAACTAAATTTCAGCTAAATTCAATTTGTATATTAAAAGTTATGTCAATTCTTATGATTGGTCTTGAACAGGGGCAACACTCACCACCTCTTGTTCATGTGTCAACTGTTGGATGTTCTGTACATGCATACTAAAAATACAATAACTTTCTCATTCTAACTCCGATTTTAATTTTTTTTAGTATTAGAATCACGATTCAATTTTCTACAAAAAAAAGTAAAAATTTCAACAATTTCTTAATCAATTATTTTACATCAATTATCGATTTAGCTTTATTAAGATGGAAAAGTTTATCCTTCATGACTATTCTTTATATTTTGCATCCTTTAAGGTTTTATCTTCATATCATATTTGGTTTTAAATGTATTCATTCAAGCAAATTTAAATTTACCACACAATAAATACAAAAGATCATAGAATTTAGTTATTCACATTACAAAACTAAATCATCAGGTTATAGCTTTTGAATCAAACTGATGGCATGATATTTAAATGAAACATAGTAGCTAATCTAAGATTAGGGATAATCTAAGTTTGGGTTGTTAATAATCCCCCCTCCCTAAAAGAGTTTCGTTGCCAAAACTCAACAGAAATTAAGAGGTTAAGAATATTAGTGCCCGCTTGTCATGAGTATGCACTTATATTTATTTCACCACAACACTCGTTGTTCTCAGGATATCCTTTTGTTATTCATATCATTTCTTCAGATTTTAAACACCATTATGTTAATTATATGTATTCTTTCCTTGTACATTGTATATTTCAGACCATTATCACTTTCTTTTTCATCTTAACTATCTTCTCAAGGTGAATCATGTATCTATACAACATTCTAATTATTAACAACAAGTTGAATGTATAACATTTTTTATGTAAGAAATATTCATCATTAGCTACATGCTAGATATTCTCCAAGCTAAGGAGAAATTATTACTAAGGTTATTTAATCATGAATTACCATTCACATGTAAGGGACAAAGAAGATTATATATAAGCATTGTAAAAAAAATTCATAACATTAAGGGATTACAATATTGAAGTAGTCAGGTCAATCATGTTTAAAGGAAAGTAAATATACATAGGATCCATTATATAAATGCACAGACAAGAAGAATGAGGCTACCATTTCATCCAATAAAAAATTGTACAAAGCTCAACGTACAAGGTAGAATCTTTTTAACCTTAATTATTCATTTATAATCAAGGTTGAAATGTATCATCGCCTAACATGATAGGCTAGTATTCTCTTATTAATATCAACAACAATTCTTTCTGTCATAGGAAATCACTTTTGAAATTTATAATGTTAGCACACAAGCTTCATATAGTTGTTCCATCTTTCAACATCCTCATTCTAAATTCCAAGGGATAAGTATCAACTCATGTTGTATTTATCACTTATATATAAGGAAATATAGATAATTACATGATCAAGTAAATAATTATATGAGTACATAGCAGAAGGAATCATATAGGATAACCATTGTAACAAAATTAAGAAAATCTTTTTTGCTCATCCAATTCATCATTAATATAATTCATTCCTTTAATCATTAGCATGATCCTTTTACTATATAAGTTAAATATTAGACCTAATATGATCCCTTTTCTTTAGAGACTATGAGCTAATAAATTCCTTATTGGCCCCAACCTTCATAAGAGGAAAGTTTATGGACACTTGCCATGCATGCTATGATAGAACCATGTGGAACTTCCTTTTCATACTTTGAATGATTTTTTGCTTAAGAATATGGAAGGCCTTTAACATCAACCCTCAATCCTTGATCCCTTACATTTAAAACACTTGATTCACACTCATATACCCAATCATGGTGATGTTCTATTCTCTGGAACATGAAGATTTAACATAATAATAGCCTTTTTGGAAACATACTGTAACATACTAGAAATAGAACCCTAACCTAGTAGTTTTACCTTTTTGTCTTAGCCAAACAAGAATAAACTAATACATGGAATTAAGGGAATACAAAATACTTTGTGCTTAATAATAACTCATTTAGGTGATAATAAGAAATTAAAGAACTTAGTTGGATAAAAACCTCCACATATAATCTTAAGGTAGGGTTGAAGTATAATTTGTCACTAAGTAATAGAAGATAATAAAATAATTCATCTAGAACCTTCTAGAACTTTCTAGGATAAGAGAAATAAGAGAAAATCCGAATTTTGTATAAAGGAGAAGATAATTGCAAAGTTAATAGTAATATGGGAAATAATGAGTAAAGAAGATAATTAGAAAGATAATGTACCAAAAATTTATAATTGGAAACCCATCAGGATAATTTGACACTAAAAATTCGTTTTCTTGATCAAAATGTAACAGAAGTGCCAAGTATCAATTAATTTGAAAGATAAGTGTATATATTAATATCCTTATCTAAATAAAATAGGAATTAGGTCCATAAAGTGATATAAAATATTTAATGTCCTCAAATTGGAAAACTAACTCCAAATTCGTAATCTAAACATAAAAATAAGCCTTTGGGCAAATTCGCAACTAATTTGGATAATGTTTGATTAATAGGTAATTTTAGGAGAAAATGCCTAAAAGGTTTAATTAATAAATGGATGTAAATCATGACACCAAAAGTTGGAAATAAAAGCAAATTCGTATTTAACACATTAATTATGACTTATGTGTCAAGTTTCATTATATTTGGATAATCCTAAAGCCATAAATGAAGAAAGAAAGAGAAAATGATAATTGATTTATTTAACCAATTAAAGGTTTCCAAAAGGCAAAACTAATTGGATATTCGGAATCTACATGTTTAATTTAACATATGTGCAAATTTTGGTTTAATTTGGATAATTCTAGAACCCCTAAATCAGGAAAGAGAATATACATATATATTATTTGATTTTCCCTTTGTTTTATTTAATTGATTTCCGATTTTCCTGCTGTCACGCGGTTGATTAAACGCGCTTGAATCTGGGTCATTTGTTCTCGATCGGACGGCTACCAACTCCTCTTCTACCTCGCGACGGAAGTGGAAACCTGGTCAGTTCGACGCGTTATTTTCCGATTGGGATTCCTTGGTCTACACTCAATCTCAGTTCGCGATTTTTGTTCCTACGGTTTCCTTGTTGGATTCCGCTCAATCTGATCCCTAATATCACCCCTATGGTGGTCTATATAAATAACCCCCAATTTCCCTCTCTCCACCATTTTTCACAGACGGCTTTTCATCCTTCCTTCTTTGTGGTTAACTGTCCAGAAACGATCCTTGACCTTTCTTCTCTTCAACCCTGGCCTCAATTGCACCCGACTTTCACCGAATTTCCTCCACCTACTCCGTCTTCATCGTTCGGTTCCGGTAATCATAGCTTGCTGCTGGGATCAGCTCCGAGCAATTCCTCGTGTCAGAACGTTCCTGGATCAACCTCGAAGGCATCAGAAACATCCCCTTCGCCCGAGCTACTGTGGGTTGGCCTCCCCTACTCACGAAGTTACAGTTGTTCGTAGCCCAGTCGGCGGTGCTTTCCAGTCGGTCTCTGACGCTGGTAAGTGTTCAGTTTTGTTTCTTGCACTCTTGCGAACCTATTTGCATTGTCAAATCGGTCTTCTTTGCAGTTGTGATGGATTTTCGACCTTGGGTGGTGTTTCTCTGCCGGCGGAGGTGTTCTCCTTATTCCCTGGTTTTCCGAGCTCGAGTTTCGTGTTGCCAGACTCATAGGCTTTCCGTGAACGCAAGTAGCCGGTTTGCAGTGAATTTTGATGATCGTTGTGTGATTCTAACCTCCGTCTGGGTTGCTGAAGCGAACTGCTTCACCATGGATGCAGAGGTATCGGGGACATCTTTCCCTTGTGTGTTTTTCCATCTTTACCCACCTGGTTTTATCTCTGCTGCTTTGTTTTTCTTACAGGGGTATTTTCGTCCTTTCACGCACATCGTCTTCTCCCTTTAGTTGTGGTCTTGCGAGGGATTGACCAGTGACTTGGCCGGCTGTGATTGGGCCAAGTCACGCGGGCCCCTCTGCTGTTATGTGCTTCTGATGCAATTAATTACGTGGAATTATCTGATTGGTCAGTTTTGTAAAATTGATAACTAATTATCGGCTTATCAGAAAATTATGGAAAAATATTCGTTGGATTCAGAAAATTGCAAGCTTTCGTTTGGTATTAGTTTTGTTTCCCGAATATGATGATTTAAAAGGGTGATTTTATGGATTTAATTAAATTAGATAAAACTTGAATAATTCATAACTGATAATTTATAAGTCAGAAAAATATAATAAAATATGGTTAAGATTCGTAATAACATAACCTAAAATATGGAATGGTTTTCATAACCTAATTCACATAATAATACAAAGGTAGTTTTTAGGGTTTGGTTTACATATATGAAATTGACATAAAATCGGTATATGTGTTTAATAGGCTCTTGGTGACCTAGTTTTGGATCCAGAAGTGCTTAGGACCTTTTGGACTTTGATAATAAGGTATGTTGTATCCCCAATTCATCTAAATTGAGAAATGCACCTACTTTATCATTCTTTTGACTTTTGCCTACACATGTCTATTCTCTTGTTACCATGGTTCATGTGAACTATCCTGATTATTGAGATCTTGGATAATCTTTTGAAATCTTATCTTATGATATTGTTGATGGTATCTATCACTATGATGTGGAAGTTTATTGATGTTTCATATGTTGACCATTGTGGAAAATCTTATTTAATGTTTGACTATACTTTTATACTTGCCTCTACATTTACCTGCTATGTGATTCAGTAACCCTAGACTAGTATAATTGCATTGGTTTAGTCTCATTATAATTTGTGGCAACCTTATGATGTTTTGGATGGTTGATGTGTGATTCCCCAATCCAGGGAAGGATGTGTGATTCATGGCCCATATTATATGAATTTGATGGTGGATGTGTGAATCCCGATGATAGGTTCAAGATGTGTGATTCTTGACCACCTTTGTCTTTTATAATATTCTAGTGTTATGCTTATCTCACATAATTGCATGATAATGATTATGATATGTGCATGTGGCATTTTCTTTATTGTTTTTCATATGGCAAGTATCTCTTTGGTTATGAATCTTATCTTTTATGCCCGTGTGGGTAGTTCTATTCTTTTTCATGGGAAGCATTCATACTTGATATCCTTATTGTCTTATATTGCTCAAACTTTACTTTAGAATACACATACCAGCTTTCGCTGATATATTTCTCTTTTCTTCTTCTTTTGTGGGGTATGCTTCCAACCCCAGGTTAAATCGAGGATAGTAGCTTCAACAACAACCTTGTAGCTGATCTTTGGGAGGCTTGAAGAGGTGGTTAGATGACCCTCGGCTTAGTCCTTGGCTTTATATGTAGTTTTCCTTTAGAACACCTTTTATGGTGATGTGTTGTATAAAGCTTTGTAAATGGTTAGATAATATTTCTTTTCCGCTGCTACTCATTGTGTAATGATACATACATGTGGAATGAATTGATCCTCATCCCTTTTGTGAAAAATTTTACGTGGTGTTTGGTTAAGGGATGTAATCTTTTCTTTCTAGTAGAGGAGTGGTTTCACTCCTTTACAGCATGGTATCAGAGCCACTAGCAGTCGGTTATCTAACTATTTCAACTCGTCTCCCTTAGGATGTTTACCTTTATCTATCTTAGGTTGCTTATACCTTGTGTCCTTGCCTTGTGCAGGAGAAACCCTAATGGCTGGTGATAACTCAACAATGGACAACCAGTATGGTTATGAGACACCTCAAAACACTAGTTTTGGACAGGAGACCCCAGGAGGAGCTATGACTCTGGAGCAAGAGTTGGCCATGTTTCGACAACTCTTTGCGACTTCCATGGTTGGGAAGATGAAAGACCCGTCTGTACCTGTGAAGCCTAAGGAGTTCACAATCATGGAGTTCATGAAGATGCAGCCACCTTCCTTCAAGGGTGAGGTTGAGATAGAGATGGTTGACAAAGCAGATGATTGGGTGTTAGCCATGGAGAGGACTTTTGATGGTATGGCATGTCCTTCACATCAGAAGGTTAGGTTTGCTTCCTATGTCTTAGATGGACCAGCTAGAGTTTGGTGGAATGGAATAGCAAGGACTAGAGATATCTCAGCTATGTCTTGGGAAGAGTTTTTGACTCTCTTCATGGGAAGTACATCTGCACTGCTGCTTTGAAGAAGAAGGAAGCAGAGTTCTACAGTTTGAAGCAAGGCTCCTTGTCTGTTTCTGCCTACGTACAAAAATTTCTGCTGTTGGAGCGTTATGCAGTTGGTTTGGGTGAGGAACGTAGGGATGACCTCTTCCTCCAAGGGCTGAACTACAATGTGGGTCGTGCTCTAATCCCACAACTACCCTTGGCCTTTCAGCAGATGGTTGATAAAGCTTTGGCTGTGGAGTCTTACCCAGGGTTTCAACCAAGGGAGTTCGACAAGAAAAGGAAGTTCTCAGGTGATGATCAGAGAAGAGACAACTGTGCTAAGTGCAATGGTTACCATCCTCTAGGGAAGTGTTCTCATGACAAACCTCGTCGAGTGGTATGCCATCATTGCAATGAACTTGGACACGCAGACCTCAGTGCCCCAAGCTTCATTTTGGACCTGGACATGTTCCTCAGCAAGCACCTCCTCAGAATCATGGCAACAATAATGGTAACAATAATAGAGGAAAACTTGTGGAAAGAAGAGCTGGTAGAGTTTTTGCCTTGGATGGTGAAGAAGCTGATGATGCTGAGCAAGAGCAAGTTATCCCATAGTTCCTTAGATTAGTCTATGCTAGTTATGTTTCCTTTTGCATGTTGCTTATGAAGTGGATGTAATGAGAATAACTGAAACTCTTATAAAGAAGTTAAGTTTGATTTTATAAGATGAATCCTTTTTAAGGGGTGGTGAATAAGTTTCTTATGGATGTTTTGATTTCGAGGACGAAATCCCTTTAAGGGGTGGTGTGGTGTAACATACTAGAAATAGAACCCTAACCTAGTAGTTTTACCTTTTTGTCTTAGCCAAACAAGAATAAACTAATACATGGAATTAAGGGAATACAAAATACTTTGTGCTTAATAATAACTCATTTAGGTGATAATAAGAAATTAAAGAACTTAATTGGATAAAAACCTCCACATATAATCTTAAGGTAGGGTTGAAGTATAATTTTTCACTAAGTAATAGAAGAGAATAAAATAATTCATCTAGAACCTTCTAGAACTTTCTAGGATAAGAGAAATAAGAGAAAATCCGAATTTTGTATAAAGGAGAAGATAATTGCAAAGTTAATAGTAATATGGGAAATAATGAGTAAAGAAGATAATTAGAAAGATAATGTACCAACAATTTATAATTGGAAACCCATCAGGATAATTTGACACTAAAAATTCGTTTTCTTGATCAAAATGTAACTTAAGTGCCAAGTATCAATTAATTTAAAAGATAATTGTATATATTAATATCCTTATCTAAATAAAATAGGAATTAGGTCAATAAAGTGATATAAAATATTTAATGTCCTCAAATTGGAAAACTAACTCCAAATTCGTAATCTAAACATAAAAATAAGCCTTTGGGCAAATTTGCAACTAATTTGGATAATGTTTGATTAATAGGTAATTTTAGGAGAGAGAAAATGCCTAAAAGGTGTAATTAATAAATGGATGTAAATCATGACACCAAAAGTTGGAAATAAAAGCAAATTCGTATTTAACACATTAATTATGACTTATGTGTCAAGTTTCATTATATTTGGATAATCCTAAAGCCATAAATGAAGAAAGAAAGAGAAAATGATAATTGATTTATTTAACCCATTAAAGGTTTCCAGAAGGCAAAACTAATTGGATATTCGGAATCTACATGTTTAATTTAACATATGTGCAAATTTTGGTTTAATTTGGATAATTCTAGAACCCCTAAATCGAGAAAGAGAATATACATATATATTATTTGATTTTCCCTTTGTTTTATTTAATTGATTTTCGATTTTCCTATTGTCACGCGGTTGATTAAACGCGCTTGAATCTGGGTCGTTTGTTCTCGATCGGACGGCTACCAACTCCTCTTCTACCTCGCGACTGAAGTGGAAACCTGGTCAGTTCGACGCGTTATTTTCCGATTGGGATTTCTTGGTCTACACTCAATCTCAGTTCGCGATTTTTGTTCCTACGGTTTCCTTGTTGGATTCCGCTCAATCTGATCCCTAATATCACCCCTATGGTGGTCTATATAAATAACCCCCAATTTCCCTCTCTCCGCCGTTTTTCGCAGACGGCTTTTCATCCTTCCTTCTTTGTGGTTAACTGTCCAGAAATGATCCTTGACCTTTCTTCTCTTCAACCCTGGCCTCAATTGCACCCGACTTTCACCGAATTTCCTCCACCTACTCCGTCTTCATCGTTCGGTTCTGGGAATCATAGCTTGCTGCTGGGATCAGCTCCGAGCAATTCCTCGCGTCAGAACGTTCCTGGATCAACCTCGAAGGCATCAGAAACATCCCCTTCGCCCGAGCTGTTGTGGGTTGGCCTCCCCTACTCACGAAGTTACAGTTGTTCGTAGCCCAGTCGGCGGTGCTTTCCAGTCGGTCTCTGACGCTGGTAAGTGTTCAGTTTTGTTTCTTGCACTCTTGTGAACCTATTTTCATTGTCAAATCAGTCTTCTTTGCGGCTGTGATGGATTTTCGACCTTGGGTGGTGTTTCTCTGCCGGCGGAGGTGTTCTCCTTATTCCCTGGTTTTCCGAGCTCGAGTTTGGTGTTGCCAGACTCATAGGCTTTCCGCGAACGCAAGTAGCCGGTTTGCAGTGAATTTTTATGATCGTTGTGTGATCCTAACCTCCGTCTGGGTTGCTGAAGCGAACTGCTTCGCCATGGATGCAGAGGTATCGGGGACATCTTTCCCCTGTGTGTTTTTCCATCTTTACCCACCTGGTTTTATCTCTGCTGCTTTGTTTTTCTTACAGGGGTATTTTCGTCCTTTTGCGCACATCATCTTCTCCCTTTATCTGTGGTCTTGCGAGGGATTGACCGGTGACTTGGCCGGCTGTGATTGGGCCAAGTCACGCGGGCCCCTCTGCTGTTATGCGCTTCTGATGCAATTAATTACGTGGAATTATCTGATTGGTCGGTTTTGTAAAATTGATAACTAATTATCGGCTTATCAGAAAATTATGGAAAAATATTCGTTGGATTCAGAAAAATGCAAGCTTTCGTTTGGTATTGGTTTTGTTTCCCGAATCTGATGATTTAAAAGGGTGATTTTATGGATTTAATTAAATTAGATAAAACTTGAATAATTCATAACTGATAATTTATAAGTCAGAAAAATATAATAAAATATGTTTTAGATTCGTAATAACATAACCTAAAATATGGAATGGTTTTCATAACCTAATTCACGTAATAATACAAAGGTAGTTTTTAGGGTTTGGTTTACATATATGAAATTGACATAAAATCGGTATATGTGTTTAATAGGCTCTTGGTGACCTTGTTTTGGATCCAGAAGTTCTTAGGACCTTTTGCACTTTGATAATAAGGTATGTTGTATCCCCAATTCATCTAAATTGAGCAATGCACCTACTTTATCATTCTTTTGACTTTTGCCTACACATGTCTATTCTCTTGTTACCATGGTTCATGTGAACTATCATGATTATTGAGATCTTGGATAATCTTTTAAAATCTTATCTTATGATATTGTTGATGGTATCTATCACTATGATGTGGAAGTTTATTGATGTTTCATATATTGACCATTGTGGAAAATCTTATTTAATGTTTGACTATACTTTTATACTTGCCTCTACATTTACCTACTATGTGATTCAGTAACCCTAGACTAGTATAATTGCATTGGTTTAGTCTCATTATAAGTTGTGGCAACCTTATGATGTTTTGGATGGTGGATGTGTGATTCCCCAATCCAGGGCAGGATGTGTGATTCCTGGCCCATATGGTATGAATTTGATGGTGGATGTGTGAATCCCGATGATAGGTTCAAGATGTGTGATTCTCGACCACCTTTTTCTTTTATAATATTCTAGTGTTATGCTTATCTCACATAATTGCATGATAATGATTATGATATGTGCATGTGGCATTTTCTTTATTGTTTTTCATATGGCAAGTATCTCTTTGGTTATGAATCTTATCTTTTATGCCCGTATGGGTAGTTCTATTCTTTTTCATGGGAAGCATTCATACTTGATATCCTTATTGTCTTATATTGCTCAAACTTTACTTTAGAATACACATACCAGCTTTTGCTGATATATTTCTCTTTTCTTCTTCTTTTGTGGGGTATGCTTCCAACCCCAGGTTAGATCGAGGATAGTAGCTTCAACAACAACCTTGTAGCTGATCTTTGGGAGGCTTGAAGAGGTGGTTAGATGACCCGCGGCTTAGTCCTTGGCTTTATATGTAGTTTTCCTTTAGAACACCTTTTTGGTGATGTGTTGTATAAAGCTTTGTAAATGGTTAGATAATATTTCTTTTCCGCTGCTACTCATTGTGTAATGATACATACATGTGGAATGAATTGATCCTCATCCCTTTTGTGAAAAATTTTACGTGGTGTTTGGTTAAGGGATGTAATCTTTTCTTTCTAGTAGAGGAGTGGTTTCACTCCTTTACACATACATATAGTCCTTCAGATATTATCAACACCATTACACATGATTTTTAAGGAGTGGGATATGAGAGGGAATACACTCCCTACTAAATTTGAGGAAAAACTCATATATTCAACCATACTCTCAAACATACTTGAATAGACATATTTTTTCTCCTATGATGATATACAAAAAGAGACCAAAGTATAGCAACAGAATAAAAATTTGTGACTATATTCAATTTTACAAAAGTACATCATTATCTCCTAGAAAGGGTTTACATGAAAGTTACAACATAAGGATCTAAGTAGAGGGATATCCAGCTGTGTCAACTCTATCTCCCCCAAAGCACCACCTAGTAGGCCCATGTCACCAAGTCCAGTCTCCTAAGTCCTACACCTGAGGTTGTGCCACCTCTGGGTGGATTGAAAGACAACACCCAGGAGGAGGAAAAATAAAAGGAAGGGACATCAGAAAATCTGAGTATGTATAGTAAATAACAACTAGGTATTAATTTAGAAAGTTCAAAAGAAGACAATCAATATAAGGGATGATCAAGAGAAATATATCAGACCAAGAGATGAGACATTGTCTAACTAAAGATTGTCAAGTAGGGAATCTTGACTATAAAAATTTTCCATTTACAATAAGAAAAATAAATTGTGCAATTAATAAACAAAGACTAAAATTATTTAAAGAGGGGTTGAGATACCATTGGATCTCAACTTAAAATAATGGGTGGAAAATCACACCCTAGGTGGAAAATCACACCTCAGTAAATAATGGGTGGAAAAGCACACCCAGGCGGAAAAGCACGCCCTTGTAAATATAGTTGTATAGATGTACAACTACAATAAATAAGACTAGTCTAAGCATGCATATAAATTTGAAAATGCAAGTATAAGTTTAGTCCATATGAAATAATAGGATGGGAGCATCCAAAATAAAGCATGTGAGGTCATAGGATCCATAAGTATTGTCTAAGAAAATAAGAATTTTATAATGATGAAAAAGAGAATAATTATGTGTGCCTCATATGGGAAAGAATGTTTGGTTATCATAGTAGTGCCTAGATAAGAGGAAAGATGCACATACCTTAGTTGGAAGTCTAAATATCCAATACGCCACAAATCATGGTAAGGGTCATACCAACCTATATTCATTGTATATTATTTGAATTAGGATCTCAATATTTCATTCTTCTTTTATTTATTTACTTAGCGAAACTCTTAGTGAATTAAAACTATGGCAAGGGAACACTGACCTACTTCCTTGGAGATGAAGGCATCTGATCTCTAATGGGTTGGGTTGAAAGTAGCCTTAACCAAATAGACTTGTGATATTCTTTGGTCACAAACAAAGTTAACCATTGACTAGTCTCATGCTCTTGATCGTTGTTGATGATGTTTCATGCTTCTATAAGAAAGATGGTATCATGGTGGTAGGAGATGTTGCTTCATGGTCATGGTGGTGGGGAAGAATAGGAAAGGGAGAAGAGAAGAGGCCATCGTGCTGCAACAATAGGTTGTCGTCACGATCTTGAAAAAATCACGAGGGGCTGAGGAAGCAATTCAAATTGTTTGTTGTGTGCATGGACATAGTCAATAAGTTGTATTTATATAAGTAGGGGAGAAAAGTTGTGGTCTGATGCGATGATTTTGAGTCGCATTTATAGACCTGTTTGATATGTGGTTTATGCTTTTATTAGTCATTTTTATGGTTAATATTGCATATTCATCCATTTTGGTCTTTGCCACTATTTTATGTCAAAACCCCTTTATTTCATCATTTTGAGCATTAATGGTCGAAATATTATTATTTGTGTGAATTTATGTGATCTTGTGTTTAAATTTCAGGACAAACAAGTATTTGCTTCCGTCGATACCATCGACGGAAGTCGATACCATCGACATGGTCACAGGTTGCCAGCCGAAAGGAGCAGCAAAGCGTCGATACTATCGACAGGGATGTCGATGGTATCGAGACACCTTCAGGTTGCTGGTGAAGAAGCAGTCGATAGTATCGACCCCAAGTCGATACCATCGACGCATGGAGGCTACAGCGACACAAAACGACAAAATCGTCGCTACAGGGGAGGTATCGAGATGACATCAGGCACTCGGACGAAAAGAAAGAAGGGTTGTCGCTACCACACTGGGTCGATATCATCGACCCGCGTCGATGGTATCGACACCATCAGATATGCGTTTGATTCAGATTGATCCCGATCGGGCGGTTGAGGTTAATTAGCAACCTAAGGAGGGAATTAAACCTAATGACGGCCGCCCAAACCAGGGGAGGATCTCATTAGCCATTGCAGGAGTACCGAGGAGCAGGAGAGAGGAGAACGGAGGCCAGAAGTTCATACCAGTTGATTCGGACACCGCAGAAGACGGATTTCACCACCGAAAGGCAGGAGAGCACGTGTTCTACGCAAAGGATCAACTGATTCTTCTCCATTCAGGGGTTTTCACCTCTCAATTCACGTTTTTACATGATTTCCCCTATTTCTACCTTGTACTTTGTTGAGATGAACATGCGGGGCTAATCCCCTTCGTCTTTAGGACCGGGAGTAGCCCGGGAATTCATTGTATGACAGTTTTATAATAGTAATTCATATTTTATCTCTTAAATCCGTGGTATAGTTTCGTTTTCTCAATATATTGTTATGCTTGATCACCATAATAATAACCTAATGCCCTTAATCACTTTGAAAAAAGGATTAACGGCTGAAAAGAGAAGAAACCTACATTAATCGATAAATCCCTTGACCAAAGTGGTGTAAAATTAATGGTGGATACTGAGAGATCGTTCATAATGCACCTAGTTTAGGGTATAGGTTACTACGATGGTGGAACCGACCTAAACCTAGGTAGTGAATTGCACCACGACAGTGGGCAATTCTATTTTCAGGCCACTACCCAGATAGAGAGATAAAATTGAGGCATTATATAAAATCGAATACAATGAAAACCCGCGGTAAAACTGCAATCCTAAAGATACCCTTTTAAATTAACATTTAATCGATATTTTGTTTTATTTTGTTTTTATTTTCTTTTAATTTTAACAACAACCTTCAAATTGTTATTCGACTTAGCTGATCGCAAATAGTTAGTAGGAGTCTCCAACAATTCCGAGTATCCCTGTGTTCGACTCGGGCCTCACAAGGTATGTAATACTCGACGCGTTCACTTGCGTTTTAGCGCATAGTAAAATTGCGTCAAGTTTTTAGCGTTGTTGCCGGGGATACGGTGAATTGTTGGCACTTTGAGTGCTACGAGCGGCCACTCTAGGCCACAATTTTTTTTATTTTTGAAACAACTTCAAATATTTTTTTCCATTGTTCGTTAATTTTTATACTCGTCAAAGCACTGTACTGAACTTGAACTTTCCTATTTCAGGTACGTTGCATGGTGCAAACGCGTAGTACGGACTACGCGAATCGCACACCCGAGGTTCCGCTTCCGGGACCTGAGGACGAGGAGTATTACGAGCAAGAGCACCAAGAAGAGGTAGATTCTGAATTTGAACAGGATGAGATGGTCGAGCCACAGACTATATTGTAGAAGATCAAGGCTTCTTCCTCATCAGCTTCCAAGGGGCCTATAAAGAAGCAGGAAATCAACATACTGACATATAAGATTGATTCGGCGTTGATAAATCTGGTTAAATCGAATGCTTTTCATGGGCTGAAGAATGAGGATCCTGTCGCGCACATCAGCCAGTTTGTTGAGAACTGTGACATGGTCAAAATTGATAGGTTTCCACAGGACGCACTGTATCTCAAGCTTTTCCCGAGTTCATTGGCGGGAGCGGCACGAGAGTGGTTACACAATTTAGACGATGAGTTCATGGAGTCATGGGACCATATGGTGGAGGTCTTCTTTGAGAGGTTCTTCCCTCCTGAGAAGACTAACGACATGATCTGGAAGATTCATAATTTTACCCAACAGGCCGGCGAGACATATTCTGAGACATGGGAGAGATTTCAGGTCATGCTGAGGAGGTGCCCACATCATGGGCTGGATAAAGAGACGCAGGTGAAGATATTCTATTTTTCTCTCTCCGAGCACGATAGGAGTAATCTAGATTCCGCTGGGTCAGGTTTCTTTCTGAACAATACAGACACCAGATGCTGGGAGATACTAAATAATATGGCTAGAAAGCAGTCATGGGGAGAGAGAGAAAGAGGCCCGGTAGAGCAAGCTCGAGTAGCAGGCAAGTCCAAGGCAATGAAAGAGCTGAATGAGAAGATGGATCTTCTTGTAAAGAAGCTACTGGAAAAGGAGGATAATGAGTCTGAGGATGAGGCTCAAGTCAAGTACATGAGACAACAACAAGGTTATAGGAACAATGATTATTCATGGAGAAAAGATAAAAAGTTCTCGTGGAAGGATCCAAACAATTTTCTGCAGGATCTGGATGCCAAGCCCTCTCCAGTTGCAGAAGACAAGAGCACAGAGCTGCTCAATCAAGTTATAAAGCAAAATCAAGAGCTAATGAATACATTTGGCCAGCAAATCAAGCAGCAAGGAGAATACATGAATCAATTCAGGCAAACATTGCAGAGCCATGGGGCTCAAATGAGGACCATTGAGACATCCATGGCACAGATGGCAGCCGAGATCGCTATCTTGAAGAAACCGGCACATCCAGGTTTTCCGAGGAATACCAATGTTCCCGGGGGAAACCAGCAAGAAAAGGCTATTCTGCTTAGAAGCGGCAAGAAAGTGTTGAATCCAAGAGTTGAGGAAACAAGCACACCACAAGCTGAAGTAGAAGATGAAACCAATGAGGAGCGGCCCGCACCAGTCACAGGGCAGGTTGAAGACATAGCCGTGAATGATACTGAAGAACATGTTGCAGAGGAGGAACCTCAGAAAAAGATGCCTTATGTGCCACCTCATCAAAGGGCACAAGCTGTTCTGGTCCCGTACCCAAATAGTGCTAAGGCAAGGAAGGCAGATGCGCAGTTCAAGAAGTTCTTGGACAGTTTTAGGAAGCTTTCAATCAATATCCCTCTACTGGAAGCCATTGAGCAAATTCCTTCATACGGGAAGTTTCTAAAGGACGTCATTACCAAGAAGAGGAAAATTCCGGATACAGAGGTCGTCGTGCTAAAGGAGCAAGTGAGTGCCTTCATCATGGGCACTTTGCCGCCAAAGAGACAAGATCCAGGGTGTTTTAACATTTCTTTCTATATTGGGAAGGTTAAATTTGGCGAAGCGTTGTGTGACTTAGGGGCAAGCATCAACTTGATGCCCCTTTCGACATTCAAAAAGCTGGGATTGAAGGAGTCACGACCAAGCAATATGACGATTCAATTGGCAGACAACTCTGTGGTGAAGCCTTATGGAATCTGTGAAGATGTCTTAGTAAAGGTGGATAGGTTTGTCTTTCCGGCTGATTTTGTGGTTATGGAGATGCAGGATGAACATGGCAACGAGCTGCTACTTGGACATCCTTTCCAAGCTATAGGCGACATGATCTTAGAGATGGGGAGAGGTCGCTTGACCTTGGGCATAGACGATGACCGCTTTGAGATGGTCATGCCTTCTAGTACTGCATCATCTAAAGTAAAGGAACAATGCAATATGGTGAAACATCTGGATTGTAATATTTCACTCTGCCTTCGAAAGCCATTTCTGGACATGGCTCATGTGATGAACAAGGTGGACAATGGAACTTTGGCTGTGGATATCATGGAACAAACCAAAGTAGTTTCTTTGTGCAAAGCTGTGGGATTTCCTAATGACGAGAATGAGGACAGTCCGCTTTCTCTGGAGGATGATGTGATTGCTATTTCTGTTTCTGATGCATACCCGGAATTACCGTTGGAGGCTTGCTTGTTGAATATTACATATGATTGGATGCGGAGCAAATCACTCAAGGAGTGCGCCAAAATGCTTCAGATGTTTCCATGCTTCTATGCGAGGCATTATGAAGATTTAGGTGAACTTCCCCCGCCGCTTCAATCATCTCTTATCAGCCCGCCGGATCTAAAATTAAAGTCGTTGCCCCCGCATCTCAAATATGCCTTTCTAGCTGAGGAAGACAAGTTATCTGTGATCATTTCTGCTTATTTGAGTGCGGATGAGGAGGAACAATTGTTGATAGTGCTGAAGAACCACCGAGGAGCTTTTGGGTGGTCCGTTGCAGACATCAAGGGGATTTCCCCTACTCTATGTCAGCACAAGATTCGGCTCGAGGAAGGAGCCAAGCCCGTGATTCAACCTCAAAGACGTCTCAATCCAAGCATGATGGAGGTTGTAAAGAAGGAGGTCATTAAACTTCTTTCTGTAGGTATTATCAATGCCATATCAGACTCGACATGGGTGAGTCCCACTCAGGTAGTCCCTAAGAAGGGGGGAATTATTGTCACCCAAAATTTGTTAAATGAACCTGTCACCACCCTATTGGTAACTGGGTGGCGAGTTTGTATTGACTACCGCCGTTTGAATGCCTCCACGCTTAAGGATCACTTTCCTTTACCTTTCATTGATCAAATCTTAGAGCGTCTCACCGGTCGATCACACTTTTGTTTTCTATACGGATACTCAGGGTACAACCAGATCTCGATTGATCCTTTGGATCAAGAGAAATCTATGTTCACTTGTCCCTATGGGACTTTTGCTTAACGTCGAATGCCGTTTGGTTTATGCAATGCACCAGCGACGTTTCAACGTTGTATGCTCGCCATATTTTCTGACATGGTAGAGTGTTGTCTCGAGGTTTTTATGGATGACTTTTCGGTGTATGGTGCATCGTTTGATGAATGTCTCTATAACCTAGACAAAGTTTTACAGTGTTGTGAGGACACACATTTGGTCCTCAACTGGGAGAAATGTCACATGATGGTGATTGAGGGGATAGTGCTAGGACACAAGGTGTCTAGCAAAGGTCTAGAGGTGGATCTGGTCAAAATTGAGGTCATTTCCAAGTTGCCCCCACCAAATTCTGTAAAAGGGGTAAGAAGTTTTCTGGGACACGCCGGATTCTATAGGCGATTTATAAAGGATTTTTCTAAAATTGTGAAACCTCTATCTGAGCTTTTGGAGAAAGACGCTGTATTCAATTTTAATGATAAGTGTTTACATGCGTTCGACGTTTTAAAAGAAAAACGGATTTCTGCGCCGGTTGTTCAAACGCCGGATTGGACAAAACCGTTCGAATTAATGTGTGACGCTTCGGACTTTGTGGTAGGAGCCGTATTGGGGCAGCGGGTGGACAATAAGCCCCCGTGATTTTCTATGCTTCAAAGACTTTGAATGATGCCCAATTGAATTATACAACTACTGAAAAAGAATTACTCGCCGTTGTGTTCACTTTTGAAAAATTCCGGCAGTATTTAGTTGGATCTAAAGTGGTTGTATGGACTGACCATGCCCCAATAAAATACTTGATGGAGAAAAAAGACGCAAAGCCTTGACTCATTAGGTGGATTTTGCTCTTACAGGAATTTGACATTGAAATCAAGGATAAATCTGGGATTGAAAATGTAGTGGATGATCATTTGTCTAGGTCAGAAAGGGTGGATGAAAAAGATTTACATATACCCATAACCGAGACGTTTCCGGATGAGCAGATTTTGAAAATTACTTCTAAGGATCCTTGTTTTGCTGAGATTGTAAACTATTTGGCTTGCGAGATCATCCCGGAAGATTGGTCATATCCGGAGAAGAAAAGATTTTTCCATTCTTTGAGATATTATTTTTGGGATGATCCAATTCTTCTTAAGCAATGCAGGGACGGTATCTTGCGCAGGTGTGTGCCTGAGGTGGAGTACGAGAGCGTTCTCCGTCATTGCCATGAATCACCTACGGGAGGACACCACGCCAGCTCGCGCACGGCAGCTAAGGTTTTGGAAAGCGGCCTTTATTGGCCAACTTTGTTTCGAGATGCCTATGAGTTTGTGAGGCAATGTGATCCTTGTCAGCGAGCAGGTAATATCTCAAAGCGACAGGAGATGCCCCTAAATGTGTTTCAGGAAGTGGAGGTATTTGATTTTTGGGGCATAGATTTCATGGGACCCTTTGTGTCCTCAAACTCCAATTTATATATTTTGTTAGCAGTTGATTATGTGTCGAAGTGGGTGGAAGCAATCCCCACAAGGACTAACGATTCCACTGTAGTGTGCAGGTTCGTGAAAGAGAACATTTTCTGCAGGTTTGGGGTACCCCGGATGATAATCAGTGATGGGGGTACACATTTTAAGAATCAAAAGTTCTCGACTTTATTGAAGAAATATGGGGTCAAGCACAACATAGGTACCCCATATCACCCGCAGACCCAAGGGCAGGTGGAGGTCTCCAATCACGAAATTAAGACGATTTTGAAGCGCACGGTGGCGTCCACGAGGAAGAATTGGAGTGCCCTATTACCGGATGCATTGTGGGCGTACAGGATGGCTTACAAAACACCTATAGGCACCATGCCTTTTAGGTTGGCGTATGGCCGGGCTTGTCACCTACTGGTAGAGCTGGAGCACAAGGCCCATTGGGCGCTTAGAAGACTAAATCTGAGTTACGATGGAGCGGGGAGAAAGAGAATGCTTGAATTGAATTAGCTGGATGAGTTACGAATGACGGCATATGAGAACGCACGGATATACAAGGAGCGCACAAAGCTGATCCACGATCGCCACATCCAGTTGCGCACGTTCAAGAAAGGAGATAGCGTTTTGTTGTTGAACTCACGACTCAAGTTGCATCCAGGGAAGCTCAAATCTTGGTGGAGTGGACCGTTCATGGTAGAAGAGGTCAAACCACACGGTGTTATCTTAGTGCGTGATGGTGATACCACGTTTTTAGTGAACGGACAAAGATTGAAGCTCTATTTTGGTGAAAATTACAAGAGGAAGGTGAATGAGGTCAAACTCATTTCACTTTCGGATGAATGAGGTGACTGAAAGCCGTCTAGCCTAAGACGTTAAATAAGGGTGCTTGTTGGGAAGCAACCCAACCATCGGTACATTAGGATAGTTCATTTACATTCGTAGGTTAATTTATTTTGACTTGATTTTTAGGGTAAAAAAGATATTGTGATCGGTTTGTTTGATGTGCAGGCTGAGGAAGAGTCGATACCATCGACACACTGGTCGATGGTATCGACCGGGTTACAGGTTGACGGCTACAGATTTCAATCTGGGTCGATGCCATTGACGGCCTCGTCGATGGTATCAACATACCTACAGGTGGTCACGAGGAAAAAAGTCGATAGTATCGACATGGGCGTCGATACCATCGAGATCTCTGGAGAAATGCAGACCGATATGTCTCAGTAAACTCGATACCATCGATGGCCTCGTCGATGGTATCGACATGGTTACAGGTTGAGATGCAAAGTGGCGGTGTTGCAACTAAGACAAGTCGATACCATCGACCCTCGTCGATGGTATCGACCATCCACATCACCGATCCGCGCAAACAAATCAACGTCGATCGCGGTTTCCACGACATCGATCTGGGTGCAGCGTCGATACCATCGACCCATGTCGATGGTATCAACACATCAGCAATCTGGGTTTCAAGATCCAGCCATCGACAACCGTCGATACTCGCGATGGGGGCGGATAGCATCGAGACGTGTCGATACCATCGACTCGCGTCGATGGTATCGACGGGTCAAGAGTGGCGTCGGCCAAGTCTATATAAGGAGAGTCATTACGTCATTTGACGTCACACCTTCAGAGTGATCTTCGTCCTTTGAGCTGAGCACTCCCCCAAGCCATCTAAGCTTGAAGAACAGCAGCACCGAGCGATGATCTTCACCGAGCGGAGATTCAATTCTCCAATCTTCACCGAGCTCTCCTTCTCTAATCTCATTTTCATCGCCACCATGGTGCATACCACCGGAGCTTCTTCCTCACGCGCTCATCTGGTTGATATCCCCGAGTTCGTGCCACCGCCGCCAGGATCGGTCGCACGTCCTCGACTTGCCCACCCATCCACGGAGGTGAAGAAAATTTACGAAGAAATCCTAAAGCGCAAGATCGAGCCTACCTGGTACGTGGACCCAGAGATGCTCCGTGATCTTGGCTTCAAGGCCAATCTGGATTACGTGCTGAAGGGGCAGGCCCACCAAATGGGCCGTGGACACGACGAGCTGGAGTATCATGAAGACGGCCAGCCGTTTTTCAGTGAGTGGCCGACATACAAAGAACTGGTCACAGAATTTATGGCGTCGTTAGACGTCTGTGTTGTGCCCAATGAGATATCGGCAAGCGACTGCGAGTGGGAGAAGGGTAGGGTGTCTTTTCGGCTCTACAACCACGACTACACCATCACCCTCGAGAAGTTCAACGACATCTTCAACTGGAATCACTCGCGGTACGACTACAGGCGGTCGGACAACCGCACCAACTACGACACTATCTTCTCTGAGTTGGTGACGGTGCCGCAAGGGAAGTCGGTGAGCTACCACAATGCCGCGGTAGCTGACTTCGAGCACCCTTTCGTCTGGATCTTACACCGGATGTTGAGCTCCATCTTGTTTGCTCGGGGCGATCTGGCCCTTAGCAAGTTTTCAGGAGTCGGATCTTTTCTTTCTCTATCAACTCCTGAAACGGTGAGAGTGCAATTGGGGCACTTTCTTTCTACAACGAGCATTGGCGGTGAAGAGGAGCACGAGAAAAACCCCGATTCATTTTGGCGGGCTTGTCACCAAGCTGGCCATCTACTTGGGCTTAAATCTGCAGCAGCTGACTCCTCTCTCTACGAAAAGCAAGGTCAACTTGCAGCATCTACACCGGTCCAATCTCATACTATGCCGAGATGGCGTGGCGTTTGCGCATTGCCACGTCAACCACGCCTACCAGGAGTGTGCGCTACTGGATTCTATCTTCAACATCGAGGGTGCACAGCACTTCAGATGGCCAATCATAGCCATCGAATCCGATGAAGAAGAAGGCGGCAATGACGGCGGCGACGACGGACAGGACGACGAGGCTGAGGAGGAAGAAGAGGCCTTTACACCTCTTCGGTCACGAGTGGCACCTCGGAAGCGTCCTCGGATGCATCCAGGTGCATCATCATCATCACAGCCTACGCCGCCTCCACCACAGCCCTCGCAGCCAAGTGAGGATGCCTATTCCATGCAAGGCATGTATACGATGCTGCAGGACATCCACCAGACACAGCAGCAGCATATGGCGATGCATGCCGGTATTGAGGACACAACGAACCGGATACTTGACAACCAAAGGGCGATGTTCGAGAATGAACGTCTTCTCCTCGACAACCAACAACAGATACACAATCAGTTGCAACGGATGGAGATGCAACAGGAGCCCTTCTACGATCATTATTGGAGCCAGAGCTACTTTGGAGGCTATCCACAACCTCCACCTAGGGCCCAGTTTGATCCAAGCTTCCAGGGGGAGTATCCTTCTTGGGATCCTACGGCTCCACAGTACCCGCCTCCACCACCACAGGATGAGTGATTCGGTATCACTGTTCCAATCTTTAAGTTTGTTTTTGACTATGAGGCCATAGTCGAATTCAAGCTTAGGGGGGTAGTTGGAACAGCTTTATCTTTTATTGTTTTTAGTTTTTAGTTTTTAGCTTTATTGCTTTTTTTCTTGTTATTTGTTTCTTGATATTTTAGTTTTTGTAGGATCCACATGCTATCTAGTGTAATCGTGGATGTCATAAAAGTTGTGTCATCTCATTAATTGTGCATGGTAAATCAAGGGAATTTAAAAAAATTTGTGTGTTTGAAAAGCTTGTCTTGTTTAACCTTGGGCACATATCCTATGAAAATGATTGGTTTTGTCAACTTTAAAACAAAATTTCACAACTAGACTCCTAATGATTCATGAAAGTGGACGGAAATGGTTGTTTGAGCCTAATTTGACCAAATGGTAATGAGACTCTAATTGGATGTAAGAGAGAGAAACCTTTAAACTACTACACAGGTCAGTAAGGAGGGACACATAATATGTTTCTAAGGTTCAGTCATCTAGTCTTGTGATCGTTCCACCTCATTGTTTCCATAATCTACCCAAGAATTGGAAGTAGAGTACAGTTTTAACTCTTTTTGATTGCATAGCATCTAGATAGGACTTGCATTGCAATTGTCTTTATGTTCTGCATAAAAAGAAAGAAAAAAAAAATAGAATAGTGATACATGCACATCACCCTTAGGTGCATGCCATGTAGTTGCATTCATAATTTGCATGCATTAAGTATATCATGTATCTCAATTTTTCTTCCAATGGTGAATTAAATTGTTCCATACCTTCTAAATAGTGCAAAATTTCTGAGTATGAAGAAAAATAGCCCAATAAAATTATCTTTAAGCAATTATGGATATAAGGGCTGAAAAAGAAAAAAAAGAAGAAAAAAATCTGAAAAATCTGCAAAAAGAAGAAAAAAAAAGTTATTTAGAAGAAAGTAGAATAAGAAGGAGAAAGGGACGTAATATCACCTGCATTTCGGGATAATTGAGTACATGATGTAGCTTAACTAGATATTCATCTCATTTTGAGATGGATGGTTAGTGCATGCATCATTCCACCCAATTTTAGGCATTAGGGCATTTCTCATGTGCATTTGCATCATGTAGGACATTTTAGTATTATGCATGTTGAAACAGTACAATACTTCCACTTTCTTCCATGAGCCACCCATTTTCATCCACCCCTTGCTCGGATTGGTAGGCCACTGTGAATTTCTCCTCACTAATGAATATCAGGAGAACTGCTTCCATGTAGATGGTAATTAGGGAGAGCAACGTAGTATAGGCGATCACAAGATGCACCAAGTCTGAACCGGCGAGTTTTATTATGTTAACTGTCTTATGTGATAGTGTTCAACAGTTTAGAGGTCAATTTCTTTTATTGATGATTACTGTCGCCTTCAGGGTAATTATCGTTCCGTGGTTAGAGAGGGCCGGTATGTGAATGTCCGGTGGGAGTCATATGGGACGTTGGTTGTGGTTTGTTGTTTTTCAGTTGACTTTGGCAATTCTATTCTAAGGATTAGTTGCTCGAGGGCAAGCAACGTTCAAGCTTAGGGGAGTTTGATGCGATGATTTTGAGTCGCATTTATAGACCTGTTTGATATGTGTTTTATGCTTTTATTAGTCATTTTTATGGTTAATATTGCATAATTCATCCATTTTGGTCTTTTCCACTGTTTTATGTCAAATCCCCTTTATTTAATCATTTTGAGCATTAATTGTTGAAATGTTATTATTTGTGTGAATTTTATGTGATCTTGTGTTTAAATTTCAGGACAAACAAGTATTTGCTTCCGTCGATACCATCGACGGAAGTCGATACCATCGACATGGTCACAGGTTGCCAGCCGAAAGGAGCAGCAAAGTGTCGATACTATCGACAGGGATGTCGATGGTATCGAGACACCTTCAGGTTGCTGGCGAAGAAGCAGTCGATAGTATCGACCCCAAGTCGATACCATCGACGCATGGAGGCTACAGTGACACAAAATGACAAAATCGTCGCTACAGGGTAGTCGATACCATCGACCTGAGTCGATGGTATCGAGATGACATCAGGCACTCGGACGAAAAGAAAGAAGGGATGTCGCTACCACACTGGTTCGATACCATCGACCCGGACACCGTCAGATATGCGTTTGATTCAGATTGATCCCGATCGGACGGCTGAGGTTAATTAGCAACCTAATGAGGGAATTAAACCTAATTACGGCCGCCCAGACCAGGGGAGGATCTCATTAGCCATTGTAGGAGTACCGAGGAGCAAGAGAGAGGAGAACGGAGGCTAGAAGTTCATACCAGTTGATTCGGACGCCGCAGAAGACGGATTTCACCACCGAAAGGCGGGAGAGCATGTGTTCTACGCAAAGGATCAACCGGTTCTTCTCCGTTCAGGGGTTTTCACCTCTCAATTCACGTTTTTACATGATTTCCCCTATCTCTACCTTGTACTTTGTTGAGATGAACATGCGGGGCTAATCTCCTTCGTATTTAGGACCGAGAGTAGCCCGAGAATTCATTGTATGACAGTTTTATAATAGTAATTCATAATTTATCTCTTAAATCCGTGGTATAGTTTCGTTTTCTCAATATATTGTTATGCTTGATCACCATAATAATAACCTAATGCCCTTAATCACTTTGAAAGAAGGATTAACGGCTGAAAAGAGACGAAACCTACATTAATCGATAAATCTCTTGACCAAGGTGGTGTAAAATTAATGGTGGATACTGAGAGATCGTTCATAATGCACCTAGTTTAGGGTATAGGTTACTACGACGGTGGAACCGACCTAAACCTAGGTAGTGAATTGCACCACGACAGTGGGCAATTCTGTTTTCAGGCCACTGCCCGGATAGAGAGATAAAATTGAGGCATTATATAAAATCGAATACAATGAAAACCCGCGGTGAAACCGCAATCCTAAAGATACCCTTTTGAATTGATTAAATTAACATTTAATCGATCTTTTGTTTTATTTTGTTTTTATTTTCTTTTAATTTTAACAACAGCCTTCAAATTGTTATTCGGCTTAGCTGATCTCAAATAGTTAGTAGGAGTCTCCAACAATTCCGAGTATCCCTGTGTTCGACTCGGGCCTCACAAGGTCTGTACTACTCGACGCGTTCACTTGCGTTTTAGCGCATAGTAAAATTGTGTCATGGTCCAACTTCCTTTATAATTTCATTTCACATTGTGTCAAATGAAACTCATAATTACTTGGTTTAACTATTCAAATAACTTTTTGATTAAGGCATATGCTCCACAATGTAATTAATTCTTTACATGCAATGTATTTTTTTTAAACAAAATTTCTCCACCGCAATAAAAGTCTTTTATCTCCTAACATGATCTTTTGGTGTAATTAATATATCAATACTCCATACCATCTTTGTACATTATGTCTTCCACCAACCTACTACTAAATTAAATTGACGTCTAGAAAATAGCATTACACACCTCAATACTTTCTTTTTCAAAATATTGTAATCTTGAAAATCCATAACCTATAATGTTATGAAATGTTAACCAGATCTTCTTTATTTTGTAAAACTTCTATGTCTCTCTCTATTTAATAAAGAGAAAAAATAGAAAGATTTGGGGTCTAGGTAATTCTCCTAACAAAGTATATGTAAAAAGTCATAATTGTCATTAATATTCATCAAACCATCAAAACATCATTCTAATTTTCAAAATAAATTTGTGTCTACCAAATTCATACTTATCCTATAAATATAGTTACACAATGCTTCACTAAGATTTTATTTTCTCGTGAACACTTTGAAACATATTTCAAATCACATCATCCATTAATTATGATTTGAAACACTATTTATAAACTATATCTCCAAAACAATGAATCCATAATTTCTTCAAAATTTATCAAAAATCAAAATCGTAATCAAAAGTCTCTGAATGAAATTTTACCTTATTTAGACACAAGAATCTCATGATATGGAAGTTTTATTCTTACGTTGAAATACTATAAATGATTTGAACTATTAAATTTAGTTCGACTATAGTTCTTGTATAATATTTTGAAATATCATACAAGCTCTGTGATGAACAAATATTCATCACAATTTATTCACATTTGTTAGACCGATTTTGCGTCCTAATCTAGCATTTTATTCAATAAATTAGTACATGCAGCATTGAACTCCTAAAATTATTATTATTTTAGGTTTCCCATCTTTTTAGACAATTTATGGGGTGTTTTGATTAACTTTGAATTTTACCACTTTTATTGTGAGTACAATGATTTTATTAATCGAATTACTTTATTTTGTGGAGGGAGTGTTGCAATGTCAAGCATTTATTCATGGCCACTCTCAATTTAACCAAAGAAAAAGCGAGGCAATTAAACCTCCGAAAGGAATTTCGTTGTGTGTTATTTTGGTTGCCGAAGCAATGAATTAAATGACTTCCATATTAAGCGGTCACGATACAAAAGAAGAAAAGCACTAATTCGTGGACCTTTACTTGCATGGAAATGTCACGTCATTTCCGATTCGGTTCACGCAATTAATTCTCTCCACACATTGATCTCACGCGTAAGGCAATTGATTAATGGCTACCGAAAGCAAACTGTAGACCTGAATTCCAATGGGCAATAAAATAATTGAAAAGGAATAATTCAAGCATTTTTGCAATTACAACAACGCAACCATCGATTAGACATTAAGGCATTAACTAAATAGCGATCGGTCATGCAAGTGACCTTCCCGCAAGACAATAGAAAATAAAGGCCTATGTCTTGAATTACGGGCTGTCGACCTTCCGTTGCTAGACCATCGAACCAATGAGGAAATCAGATGAGAGCTAGGCAAGCGAGAGATGCATCACTCCTGCCGGCCTCTCTTCGCAATAGCAACATGAAGTATTGGCCCCCACGCGCTGGCTAAAGTCATCAACCAACCAACCTCGACAGACCCTCCGAGCAGCAACTCGACATCAGCAAAACGACCACTGCCTAATTCAGTCTGCTCGACAGCCACAACAAACTATCGACACCATCCAGTACCTGTCGACCAAGACCAGGCTATCAAGCCCGATTACCAGAATATCAACCTCCGCCGGCCAAAATGAAATCGACAACCAGAGATCAACAATCATCAGCGGACAGCCACTCACTGCCCAACCAGACAGCTCGACAGACCGGCAATATATCAACCCCACGCTTCAGCAACATTATCCACCCGACACGTGCATGTCGACTCTCACTGTCTCACAGATAAAGGCATTAATCGGGTCTTATTATTTTATTTTGTGACTCTTGGACTCCTTTGACAGAAAGGATAAATAGGACTTGAAGACATCGGTTTAAAATGATAGCTCTCTCCGCCTGACATGATGTCATTCCACCACTCTACCAAGGCCCGACTTCCTTACTCGAAAGAGGAAGGTCGAAGACACCTTCATTCACCTCCAGTACCTTATCAGCGGACCAGATCTAAGCAAAAAGGATGACGAAGAAGAAGGGTCACCCGATGACAGTCCTAGACGACACTATTGTCGCATCTCTTCCACCCTTCGAGATGATGGCTATCTCTTTCCTTTTTCTTATTATTTATTCTGATCTCGCTATGAGTTCTGAATAGTTCCTTACGCTAGGACGTGGGGAGTAGCCCCGTTATTTACTTTTATTCTTTTATTGCATTCATACATTATGAACCCTTTTCATATAACTCAATCATTTTATTTCTTGTATTCTTGTTTGGCCAGTACATTTACATGTTTGTCATGATCTTGGGTGTAGAGAACTTTGAACCCATGATCCAGGATATTGATTGTTTTTTATTAGACTCTTGATTAGACATCGGATATTTTCTGGGGAGACGGATACAAAATCTCTAGGTAACGCGATAGCGAGCCTGGAAGGAATATGCCCAGGCTTAATCCTAGGCTCCTATTGGTTTGGTGTAAGTCATGAGTTCTGTGGAACTCAATTTCTGAGAACCCTAATTCAGTTTCTAGAACTTAAGTACCATTCACTTCCATGTGATTGATTTGTTGTAAGTGTAAATATGGAAAATCATTAAAAAAATTATTAATTTTTATTGAATAATATAAATAAGTGAGGATGGAAAATACAAAAAAAGAATCATATCCGTAAAAAATCATAATATTATTAAATCATAATAACCACAACAAGTGGTTATGGTGCAGATGTTGTCCTTTAAAAATATTTTATTTTATACAATTATAATCTTAATAAAAATATTTTGATTAAAATCACATCATAATGTTTTTATTTCACTTTGTGTATACAAAGTATTGTAATAATATCTTTGTTTTATGAGCTTGTAAATATAAATTTCAATTTATCATTTAACACAATGTAAAATATTAATTTTTACATTATTTTTGTAGGGAATTTTTACTATATTATTCGTGCATAGTTACAATTAATTATCATTTTGACATCATATTGTTTAAACATGAAAAATAAATATATATTATGTGAATCACATTGTTTTCACATGGTGGGGTGTGTTTCTTTTTCATAATGTTTGTGTTTTTTATTTTGTAGATTTAACTGATAATGGTGGTTATAGTGTAAAATCTTTTGCATAGTGTGATTATAATGTAAAATATTTTGTCATACTCTGTTGTGGTTTAACAATGAACTATGTCATTGCATGTTTATTTTGACAAACTCTACGAATTTCAGTCCGAGTGAATTTGTAGTGCGATAATATCCATATCACTCTGATTGGTCTGAAATTTTATATCACACGTCAATAGAAATGTAGCAGTTCTTCCACTAATTTTCATCAAAAAATAAATTCGTTTAGCCATCTAACTAAAATATGTCCAAAAACTATTTTTTGGCACATATGAATTTTATAATTATTCAAATGATCTCCAAAAATTCTAAAAGCTTAACCATAGATCTAATAAATGACTATAACCTTTATGGCAGATTTCGGGATCATTTGGATTCACCAAAATCTCAAATTCATATATATGAAATTATGAAACATTGAAAATTGAGTTTGTCACACCAAAATATGAGAAACATTATTCTATAATTAATTTTCTCATTTAGAGTTATTTAACATGTTATTTAATAATTTGGGCTTACAAGTACATTCTATCTCTAAATTACACTAGAGTATTTCAGATTGTCCAAATTAGATGAAAATTTACACATAGGCTAAACTTTGTATGTGAATTTCAAATTTGAGGATTATTTTCTCTTTTTGAGACTTTTAATAATTTTTTAAATACTTTTTACTCTTATCATAATTTATTTTATAAATAGAATTAAGATAGTTACTATTATGCAAAAATGTGAAACTTGTAAAACAAGCTAATTGACACCCAAAAAATACATTTTTATCATTATATATTATTTTTAAGATTTTCTTTTATGAGTTATGGCACCATTATGAATTTTGATACATTATCATTGTATTTATCAAAATATTATAGTAAGTCCTACTGATGTCACATTCTTACAAAATGTGTTATATATATATATATAATATATATATATATGGAGTTTATTCAATGTCCGCGTGGGTATCTTTGCTGAACTACCCGTGGACACAGTGGCAGCAATCTTAAATAAATAAAGTAGCTACATTCTCAAGTCCGTAGATGCGAGCCCGTTCCGGCTAATAGGACGCGGTCGTTGTCTGCCAGAGCTGTTAGTATGTATGCCCGTAGAGAAAGTCATGTGATGATTGTAATGGGATACTTTGCAAATTTTTTGAATAATAATAAAGGAAATTTCCAATCTATATGTTTTAACTATTTCTGAGATGATAGTGTAACATGATAGATGTCCAGAGAATTATTTTACTCAATGACATATGCTTTTAGGTTAAGGACCTAAACGATGAGATCATACGGATTTTAAGAGTATACATTCTTGTTTAGTCCCTAGTCGGTTGCTATTGTGGAAATAACTATAGACATCAATAACACTAAAGACTGGATTGTGTTTTGGTTGATGACAGAATCTTATTAGTCATGATATAGTGATATCAAACCAAGCACATAGGTACTTGTTAGAGAACAAGTGTACCGGATAGACTCACCGTGAGAGTGATACATGGAACCATGATTTAGTAGTCACAGTCAGCTCTCACAGTAATGGTGGTGAATGTGATTCTTCGACCTAAAATCACTACATTCAACACATGTCGTTGGGTACACTTTGACATGATCAAACACAGTCCTGAAACATGAATTGTTATAAAGGTGATGATTGGGTGACTTTGACACATGGGGCTTTTGAGGGGTGAGTGATAGATATGGGATTTGTCCCTCCTATGGGAGTTTGATGTCCATGGCCACTTGATGAGTAGGATTGAGAAAGGCATGCACATGCATGTATGAATCAATATGTGATATTGACGTCACACACATCTCACCCAGTCTACTCTGAGATCAAGAAAATAGATGAACGTTGAAAGGATGACTGTACCATGTCGTGAGTTCATTCAGGACATTAGTGACAAAGGAATTATACATTCGTTGTAACACAGTTCACGGATTGTAGGATTGAAAGTTGTTCTCCAACTTTTTATTTCACTTGGGTAGCACTGATGTGCGACTAGGCACCGCTCTTTACTTGTGAAGTCATAAGTCTTATGGATTTTCATTGCCAACGTGAAATGGACCTGCAGGGTCACGCACAAAGAATTTAACCTGGAAGAGGAGTTTGTCCACAAATGATGTTTAGATTGATTACTAAAGGAGTTTAGTAGTTCAATTAAACACCCAATCGATTGATAGCTCAAAATCATAGTATTCAAGGTGTTGGATCAGATGATTAGAGTATCAGATTGATTGAAACTGCAATTGACTGATCTGCTGCCCCAACCGATCGACTCATGGAGATGAACCGATCAACTCAGGTCAATGAACCGATCGGTTCACATAGTTGAACTGGTCGGCTGACAAACTGAGTTTGTTTCACTTGTCAAATTTGATTTGGATAAGGACTAATATATGATTAGTTGGAAACAAATATGGAAAGTCAATTTGAGTTGGACCAGGACCACGAACCAATCAGCCCATGCTTGAACCGATCGGCTCAAGGGCCCAGACGATCGGTTCAGGGTTGAACTGATCGGTTCAACTGGCACAGTTTGTTAGATTTTGTGGAAAATCTCGAACCCTTCTACTCATGCTTTAATCCTGCATTGCCCGGGGTAGAGAACCATGTACCATGACCCTCCTATATATATAGAGATTTTGGGGACTTCTAAAAGTACAACTCAAAACACCAGTTGCTCTGCAAAGTTGTCATTCTCTCTGGTTGTGGTAACCGAGAGAGCCCGAGCAAGTGCTACATGATAAGGGAGGCACATCA
The DNA here is from genome assembly GCA_963693085.1 of Alisma plantago-aquatica. NCBI lineage: Eukaryota > Viridiplantae > Streptophyta > Magnoliopsida > Alismatales > Alismataceae > Alisma > Alisma plantago-aquatica. Next base: position 430,514,997 of record OY856410.1, read on the forward strand.
AGGGAAAGACAACTGCAGAAAAGTGACTGGTTGCAAGAAAGTGTGTCAGTGACTAGTATGTCGACAGGAGGGTACGACTCCTTCCGATTCCTTGTGGGACAAGGAGATCAGAGTTCCAGGTGGTCTGTGTGGACTACTACAGAGGTGGGAGACTTCTGCCGCTCAGAGGACGGCTGTCAATCCTGACAGTCCCGGTGAGACTAGGAGCTACACAGACACCATCCAAGACCAGAGGTGAAGGCCGCACAAGCCGCGAGGTAGCATCACCGAGCAAGCTTCCGGAAACCATCCTCTTATTGTATAGACGTTGACGCGATTCCTTTATACTGGGTTTGGGGAGATTTTTTTTTTGTTTTCGCTGCCTTCTCTGTCTCCCCTAATACCCAACAATGGTATCAGAGCCACGTCAACTGCTCTATACTTTAGGATTATCGATATGATCGATTTTGGTTTTTCGCCTTTATTTATTGCATATGATGCGAATAAAATTGGCTTTATGCATGTTCAATCCTAAATCCACAAATACATATATGATATGTAATATGAATGCACTCGATACACGTCTCCCTTAAATGAGTTTTGTGTTGGATGTATAGCGTGGTTATGGCCAATAAACCTTATGTCTGTGTATGGTTGTATGTGGATGCATGAATCTCGGTCTACGCACTGATTCCCTACCTCCTTATTCCTGATGTAACTCGTGATAACTCGAGATTTCTTTCCTACCTTTTCTCCCCCCGAATGTATAACTCGGGGTTTCTCTTTTAAATGTACATGTAAATAGGATAGATCTTTATTTTATTTCCTGTTATGTCAAAGAATGGAGGACAAATTGACGACAACTGAGATGATCGGTTCAAGGCGTGAACCGATCGGTTGGCGATCCAGACGACTGTTTTGAGGAGCGAGACGAGTGGGTGGCGACCTGAGGAGATGCACGACGACCAGTGAACTGATCGGCTGGAGGCGCCAGTCGATCGGCTGGTGGCACCCAACCGACCAGCCTGATGGCAAGCCGATCAATCATGAAGATGAGTTGATCAAACCCACAAAGGCAAAGCACAGAGTCTATCTTGTACATGTTGTATGTGATGTGGACCTAGATGACCGTGATTCCTCTTGGCTCAAGGAATCACATTAGGATGGCCATAATCATTGCTTTTATCATTTCGCATGTTTTCTGTGGGATATAGCATTTATATGATACTTACTATATTGTGGTGATTCGATATGTATATGTACCTATAAAAATCAAACCTCTCATCTAAATATTAAGTCTTTCACACCTTCTATTAGCGACACACATGAAAAACTTGATCGACCAAGCGTAGGTTACGCCAAAGCGTGGTGCGCCGTCTATCTCGGGGAAGTGTGAAGGGGGAACATGAAGGTTCTGCCAAAGCAGGGTGCATGTTTACCGTGTCGGCTTTTGGGATAGACCTAACTGGTGATTCTCAGAGCGTCTAAGCCCAGAGGCACGGAATGTTCATGGCAAGGTATTGCGCATGTTCATTCATCAAGAGTTGCATATGATGCAATTGGCATGATGGCCTACCTAAATAGTCAAGTTGTGGGCGATCAGCCAAAGCTGACTCATGACTTGATGAAATACGGATCTTGCCCACTAGAAGATTGTGCACTGCAATCTTCCAAATTGATGGTGAGGGCTGTCAATTTGAATCAAAATAGTGGGAGCAGTAATTAATTAAAGGCCTAATTAACTATCGTCAAATTTTAACCAAATCAAATCAAAGGAGTTTTGACAAATGCAATTTTCTCTTTTAGAATGGCAAAAGAATCATCTTTTATAATGGGCAAATTAATTGAGAATAAATTCCATAACTGGTTGAGGATTGTGAGAAGTGTTCTGCACAATCCAGATATACCGGTAGTCTTTGAGTCCACTCTATGTATGCTTAAGGTGTTGTTTGAGACAAGTGAGAAGAAGGATAGTTCATTGATAGAGATCAATGACATAGGTAAGGGAGAGAAGGGTTTTCTCGCCAAACCAAATTCTTCTACACTCAAGACATGGAGAGGATGGAAGGAACGATGGAAGAAGAAGAGAGAGATAGAGATCTCTACTTTTGGTGCATACATGATAGAGATTAACTTTACTACTTCTTTGTCATGGGTACTTGATACTGGATGTGGATCTCACATTTGTTCAAATGTGAAGGATCTTAAGAGAAGTAGGCTTTTGGGGAAAGGTGAGGTTGAACTACGGGGCAAGGGTTGCCGCCAATGCCGTAGGAACCTATGTGTTAACTCTACCTAGTGGGATAATAATAGAGTTGAAGAACAGCTATTATGTACCAGCCATAAATAGGAATATCATTTCTGTTTCTTGTTTAGACAAGGATGGTTTTGAATTTGTTATTAAGAATGGAAAGTGTTCCATTTCAAAAGATGAGATCTTTTATGACAGTGCCCCAATGTCTTATGGTCTATACTTGATAGATCTAGAGACAAGTGTATACAACGTAAACACCAAAAGGCAAAAACTCAACAACTCAAATAAAATGTATCTTTGGCATTGTCGTCTAGGGCACATAAATGAGAAACGCATTTCTAGACTCCATAAAGATGGTTATCTAGACTCTTTTGATTATGAATCAATAGAGACATGTGAATCTTGTTTGTTGGATAAGATGACCAAGACTCCCTTCTCAGGTAAAGGTGAGAGAGCTAGTGATCTATTAGGACTCATACATACTGATGTATGTGGGCCTTTTAGAACTAATGCCAGAAATGGGTATCAGTACTTCATTACCTTCACTGATGACTTCAATAGGTATGGCTATGTGTACCTGATGAAACATAAGTTAGAAACCCTTGAAAGGTTCAAGGATTTCATGAATGAAGTACAGAACCAACTTGGTAAAAGTATAAAAGCACTTCGATCCGATCGAGGTGGAGAATACTTAATCCAGGAGTTTGAGGACCTTCTGCGAGCCTCTGCTATTATATCACAATGCACTCTGCCTGGAACACCACAGCATAACGGTGTGTTTGAAAGAAGGAATCACACTTTATTAGATATGGTGCGATCAATGATGAGTTTTGCTGATCTTCTAATTTCCTTCTGGGGTCATGCTCTTGAAACCGCCACATTTACACTTAACCGAGTACCATCTAAATTGGTTCAAAAGACACCATATGAGATATGGACTGGGAAGCGTCCCGATATGTCTTTTATGAGGATTTGGGGATGTGAGGCATATGTCAAGAAAATGTTTCCTAACAAACTAGGCCCTAGATCTAATAAATGTTATTTTGTTGGATATCCTAAGGAAACCAAGGGATATTACTTATACCACCCAACTGACAACAAAGTGTTTGTTGCTAGGGATGTTGTGTTCCTAGAAAAGGAATTTCTTTCCAAAGGAAGCAGTGGGAGGAAAATAGAGCTTGAAGAGGTTCAATCCCAACAAGAAGACATTGAACCATTAGATGTACAAGAGGAACATAGAGATTCACAAGGTGTTGTGGAATCTCAGTCTCCTCAAGTAATACAAGGACCTCGTAGATCTAGTAGGACACGCCTTGAACCTGAGAGGTTTGGATACCTTGTGACTTAGGAAGGCAGTGAGTTGATCATAGATGATGATCCAACTACCTATCTAGAGGCTATGGAGGGACCGGATTTTGAGAAATGGCTTGAAGCCATGAGATCCGAGATGGAATCTGTGTACTCCAACAAAGTATGGACTTTGGTGGAACCACCCTAAGGGATAAAACCCATAGGGTGCAAGTGGGTCTTCAAGAAGAAGAACGACATGGATGGCAATGTGTAAACTTATAAAGGTAGATTGGTTGTGAAGGGTTTCTGACAAGTTTAAGGTGTTGACTATGATGAAACTTTTTCTCCAGTTGCCATGATTAAGTCCATCAGGATCATGCTTGCTATTGTGGCTTACTATGACTATCAGATTTGGAAAATGGATGTTAAAATTGCGTTCTTTAGTGGGAATATAAATGAGGATGTGTACATGACCCAACCTGAAGGTTTTATAGATCCAAATAATGCCAATAAAGTCTGTAAGCTACAAAGGTCAATCTATGGATTAAAGCAAGCATCTCGGAGTTGGAATCTTCGATTTGATGAGGAAGTCAAAGTGTTTGGCTTTATTCAAAATGAAGATGAACCTTGTGAGTACAAGAAGGTTAGTGGAAGCACGACCACATTCCTCATATTGTATGTGGATGACATACTATTGATGGGGAATGATGTCACAGCCTTAGAGAAGGTAAAGACTTGTCTTGGGAATACTTTACAATGAAGGACTTAGGAGAAGCATCCTACATTCTAGGAATTAAGATCTCTAGAGATAGATCTAAAAGGATTCTCGGACTAAGTCAAAGCACGTACATTGACAAAGTGCTGAAGCGGTTCAGCATGGAAAACTCAAAGAGAGGAAACATCCCCATGCTACATGGAGTCACCTTCTCTAGAGCTCAATGTCCCCAGTCTTGTGAAGAGAGGGAGCGTATGAATGGGATCCCATATGCATCAGCCATCGGATCCATCATGTACGCTATGTTGTGCACACGTCCAGATGTCTCGTATGCTCTCAGCATGACGAGTAGGTACCAGTCAGATCCTGAGGATGCTCATTGGACAGCCGTAAAGAACATCCTCAAGTACTTGCGAAGGACTAAGGATTAGTTCCTTGTATACAACAGTGAGGAAGAACTGGTTGTAAGAGGTTACACTGATGCAAGCTTCTAAACCGACAAAAATGATTACAGATCGTAATCAGGATTTGTATTTTGCCTAAACAATGGAGCTGTGAGCTGGAAGAGTTCCAAGCAAGAAACAGTTGCCGATTCTACTAGAGAGGCCGAGTATATTGCTGCTTCACATGCAGCAAAGGAGGTTGTGTGGATCAGGAAGTTCATCACTGAACTTGGTGTAGTTCACAATAGCTATGATGCAATTGAACTTTATTGTGACAATAATGGAGCTATTTCTCAAGCTAAGGAGCCCAGATCACATCAGCGGTCCAAGCACATACTACGACGCTTCCATCTCATACGAGAGATCGTACAGCGAGGAGATGTGAAGATTTGCAAAGTACCAACTGAAGACAACATCGCGGATCCACTGACTAATGCCCTTTCTCAGCAGAAGCATGATGGTCATGCTAGGTCACAAGGACTAAGGTTCCTAGGTGACTGGCTCTAAGTGCAAGTGGGAATCTGTTGGTATGTATGCCCATAGAGCAAGTCATGTGATGATTGTAATGGGATACTTTGTAAATTATTTGAATAATAATAAAGGCAATTTCCAATCTATATGTTTTAACTATTTCTGAGATGATAGTGTAACATGATAGATGTGTAGAGAATTGTTTTACTCAATGACGTATGCTTTTAGGTTAAGGACCTAAACGATGAGATCATACGGATGTTAAGAGTATACATTCTTGTTTAGTCCCTAGTCGGTTGTTATTGTAGAAATAACCATAGACATCAATAACACTAAAGACTAGATTGTGTTTTGGTTGATGATCTTATTAGTCATGATATAGTGATATCAAACCAAGCAAATAGGTACTTGTTAGGGAACAAGTGTACCGGATAGATCCACTATGAGAGTGACACATGGAACCATGATTTGGTAGTCACAATCATCTCTCACAGTGATGGTGGTGAATGTGATTCTTCGACCTAAAATCACTACACTCAACACATGTCGTTGGGTACACTTTGACATCATCAAACACAGTCCTGAAATATGGATTGTTATAAAGGCGATGATTGAGTGACTTTGACACATGGGGCTTTTGAGGGGTGAGTGATAGATATGGGATTTGTCCCTCCTAAGGGAGTTTGATGTCCATGGCCACTTGATGAGTAGGATTGAGAAAGGCATGTGAATGCATGTGTGAATCAGTATGTGATATTGATGTCACACACATCTCACCCAGTCTGCTCTGAGATCAAGGAAATGGATGAACGTTGAAAGGATGATTGTACCATGTCATGAGTTCATTCAGGACATTAGTGAAAAAGGAATTATACATTCACTGTAACACCATTCACAGATTATAGGATTGAAAGTTGTTCTCCAACTTTCTATTTCACTTGGGTAGCACTGATGTGCGACTAGGCACCGCTTTTGGTTGTGAAGTCATAAGTCTTATGGATTTTCACTGCCAATATGAAATGGACCTGCAGGGTCACACACAAAGGATTTAACCTAAAAGAAGAGTTTGTCCACAAATGATGATTAGATTGATTACTAAAGGAGTTTAGTAGTTCAATTAAACACCCAATCGATTGATAGCTCAAAATCATAGTATTCAAGGTGTTGGATCAGATGATTAGAGTATCGGATTGATTGAAACTACAATTGACTGGTTTGCTGCCCCAATCGATCGGCTCATGGAGATGAATCGATCGGTTCAGGCTGGTGAGCCGAGTGGCTCAGGTCAATGAACTGATCGGTTCACATAGTTGAACTGGTCGGCTGACAAACCGAGTTTGTTTCACTTGTCAAATTTGATTTGGATAAGGACTAATATATGATTAGTTGGAAACGAACATGGAAAGTCAATTTGAGTTGGACCAGGACCACGAACCGATCGGCTCATGCTTGAACCGATCGGCTCATGCTTGAACCGATCGGCTCAAGGGCCCAGACGATCAGTTCAGGGCTGAACCGATCGGTTCAACTGGCGCAGTTTGTCAGATTTTGTGGAAAATCTTGAACCCTTCTACTCCTGCTTTAATCCCGTATTGCCTGAGGTAGAGAACTTTGTCCCGTGATCCTCCTATATATATAGGGATATTGGGGATTTCTAAAAGGACAACTCAAAACACCAGTTGCTCTGCAAAGTTGTAGTTCTCTCTGGTTGTGATAACTAAGAGAGCCCGAGCAAGTGCTACCCGATAAGGGAGACACGGTAAGGAAAAGACAACTGCAGAAAAAGTTACTGGTTGCAGGAGAGTGTATCAGTGACTAGTACGCTGACAGGAAGGTACGACTCCTTCCGATTCCTTGTGGGACAAGGAGATCGGAGTTCTAGGTGGTCCGTGTGGACAACTACAGAGGCGGGAGACTTCTGCCGCTTGGAGGACAGCTGTCAATCCTGACAGTCTTGGTGAGACCAGGAGCTTCACAGACACCGTCCAAGACCAGAGTTGAAGCTTGTGCAAGCCGCGAGGTAGTGTCACCGAGCAAGCTTCGGGACAAGGTATGTCTCTACAAACCATCCTTATTGTATAGACGTTGATGTGATTTCTTTATATTGGATTTGGGGAGAAATTTTTTTTTTGCACTGCCTTCACTATCTCCCCCTAATAACAACTTCCTAGTAATATACATAAACTTTCCCCACTCCAGTGGCTGGTTGTCCACACCCCATGCGTCGAGCCTGGCCCAGCACTGCACCTAGTCAGAGAAGCGGTGGTGGAAGTTCGGCCGCAAGGAAGGTGGTGTTACTTTTTTTTGGCTTCCTGCTCTACCTGTGAAATCAAATTTTGTTACAGATTTCCACGACATGGATTCCATCGTAATTAGGAACCAGAGTCTGGCGCAATTGGAGGCACGCTACCACACCATTGCCGATGAGATGCAGCATAATGATGGAGTTCGACAGGCTTGTGTATACCATCTCCATATCATCATCTCGGAACTGTCGCTCCTGGACCAACAACAACAAATGAGTGTGCTCGAGGCCTTCTACTAGGACATGTTGGGTGCCAAAGCTTGTGACAGATTCGTCCTGTCAACCAAAATGGATATGCCGCTCACGCTGCAACATCTGATCGATATGGTGCAGGAGGGGATATGGATGGTAATGAGGTTATCAACTTCTCAGAGTTTAAGATCGTGATTCTTACGGATGTCGTGTTCATTGCATTGTTCCTGGAAAAGGCATCATCAATTCGTCAATTCATAGTCAATGTCATGTTCATTGGATGAACTACCACTGAGAGCGAATGAGATATGATGCTCCCTCAAATATCAGAACTCCTTTCCACACATGCGTTCTTCGATTCCCCCTCCTTCTAGACAGCCTTGTTGGTTTGTTGTTTGCGTGCCTTCTGTTTGTGGAAATGGTTGTTTGACACGCTCTGAATAAATTGGTAATTCAATGTTAAATGTTGGCAGTCTGCTGTGGAAATTCCTATTTTTTCATATCGTTCATAATTTAGCCTAATATAGAGTGGAAATGGTCAAGCAATTGCATCTTGCATATATGTGTATAGAGTTTGTTTGTGTACAAAGATACATATACTCAAGAGTTTGATCGTGAAAATTATGTATGAAATAGAACTTAGTCGGTCGAGTTCATCCGTATTTGATATCCCCCTTTATCCCTCTACATACAGTTACTACTCTGTTCTCTATTCTACCATGTCACAAAATTCCTATACATACCACTCAATACTAGTGTTTGTCAAGTTTAGAGTTTTAATTGGACTTATAAAAGGTGTTTTTGTTTGTTGCCTCCTATGTATCTAAAATATCATCCAACAGCTCGATCAAAAAAAAGGGTAAGTTGTTTTCTTCCTTTTGTTGTTGCTCTATGTTGTACTAAAATAACGACCAGTTGCATCAATGTTGAATAGGAGTCAACCTGATAGAACTATAACTGAAGAGAAGAAGATAATAATTTTAATACATATGTCCTCAACAAATCAACTATGTCTATGGACAGACAGAGATAACACAACAAATTAACCACAGATACAGAATTTTGTTCCTAAACAAGGGATAAAACACTTTTTATTCAGAGAGGAGGCTCCATCATGATTCAAACACGAATCATGTTAGATGTAGATTTTTAATTAGTGACCTTTATTGTTTTCTTCCAGTATTGTGCGGAAACCTATAATCAAACTCCATTCCGATCATCAATCGAAATCCCTTACTCATAAAAATTAATTGTTACCGCGACTCCTAACATCAGTACATAAAAAAGAGGTCCAACACAGATCACGATTCCTGGCGCCCAATGGTGCTGGAAAGAAAAAGCCACTACGCTGGATCCTTGGGCTTATACCTTCACATCTAGGATTTGAGCAACAGTTTGTGATAGAGACAGGGGGTTCCATACTTACCAGCAATTACAACCACCTGTCGACCTATCACTGCCCATGAGCCTTGTGATAGAGATGGAGGTGGAACCAATGGACTAGGCATTAAAGATATGATTTTTCTTGACGACAGGCAGTACCATGTTATTTTCGGTGTTGGATAGTTACTTTTCCTGCCATATAGTTACTTTCAGTGTGAGATAGTTACTTTTTGTGTCTTTGTGTTACTTTTAGTGTCGGATAGTTACTTTTCTTACGATATAGTTACTTTTTTGTATCCCAGTGTTATTTCAGTGTCGGATAATTATATTTTTTATCACGATGTTACTTTTAATGTCGGATAGTTACTTTTGTTTTCATACAGTTACTTTTTGTGTCCTAGTGTTACTTTTGGTGTCAGATAGTTACTTTTTGTGTGATGACGTTACTTTTAGTGTAAGATAGTTACACTTTGTATCATATAGTTACCTTTTGTGTCCTAGTGTTACTTTCAGTGTCATATAGTTGCTTTTTATTCTATGTAGTTACTTTTTGTGTCTATATGTTACTTTCGGATGGTTAGTGGTTTTTCAAAGTTTGAATGAACGAAGGCTAGCAAGTAAACGGTAGTTAATAGGTGGTTGGGACCATCCATCATCTTTTCTATTTGCATCAACACCAAAGTACAAACATGGAAAAACTCAAGCTCATCAAGTCTCACTCATGGTGCCATAAAAATTGATACTTTCATCTGAGTTTGATGTTGTGCAGACAGTGAACCCTCCAACAAAACTCTCCTCTCTTTTGTTTAGATCACACTCCATTACTACTCCCTAAATATCCATTGTTGGCTTTCATTCTGTCACCATTGCTAGAAGTCAATTGTTTGTACCGGCATATTTTGGCCAGTTCCATATGCAGGCACATAAAGATCTCATCTATTTGAATTCTCCGATCGAGACTCGGCATCCACAATCGAATTGAGTATGGCTCCTCGCTGTCTACTCCTGATCGCGTTTTGTGTTTGACATTCTCAAAAGTCTGCAAGAAAATAACACAAAAGCAGTATCGCAACCTGCCCTGCCGTTGTAAAGACTTGGCCTCGTATCACTAGTGCCTCCCTCTCAACGTCACCGACATATTATATATTGTCCTCTCTTGAAATCGGCAGCAGAGTTCCCACCCATTAATTATGGGATTTTGAGGATCGAAGGAGATTGTTGGACATAATTGTCACATGGTCGTGACCACATTTTCAACCCCTTAGTACCTTTGACCGCTACCCCATCAAAACCATCACTGATATCCGACTGTTGCAGGTTGCAATCTACCTCACTAATATCATTGTTGTGTGCTAATTTCATTGCTTGTATAGATTCATGCCTCCTCCTCGCTCACTGTCCTTTCAACATATGATCTTCACGGCGGTGACACCCAGATCGGAACTGGCACCTACGATTGCCATCGCTACAATAAATGCCACTGGGGGGCTGGCACGGTCCCAGGTTTCAGGTAGGAACAATGACACAAACAATGTACCTTCTGACCTCTCTGTCGCTGCCAATGGCCGCCGCTGGACAGACGCTGGCTAGAGGCGATGACGTCTCCAATGCTGCCACTACCACCAGTAATGCCATTAGAGAAGACATGATTGTCGATTATTACCGCCTCCTAGGCTTGTTCCTCGAGTATAGCACAACCGTTGGCATCATTCCCACTTACACCTCCCCCTTCCTCCCCAGCTTGCTAGCACCATTGGGGGCACCAGCCGGCACGTTGTTGCGGGTCCCACCAGACGTAAACCCAACCGTGTGAAGAAGGGGAAGAAGCAACCCCCAGGTTCCAAATGCTCCACGGAGCTTTTGTGCCTCATGCTAGGACAGGACCACCAACACTACCGCCAGCTCGCTCGCTGCTGCCTGAACACCTACAACTCCCTCTGCCTCATCGTAGCTCGAGAAGACGACAAGGGCAGCACCTTGTTGGGTTGGAATTGGTGATGGGAGACGAACCATCCAGCCCCATGGTGCAGGTGCCTAACAACATGAAGTAGGGATCTTACATGTCGGTGTACTCTCCCGGAGTCTGCTGGCCGGCGGGCGAAAGATCTGGGGCCACTGCAGGAGGAGAGAGATTTGCTATTTGTAATTTAATCAGGTAAAGAAGATTCCCAAATTTTACAGCAGGGTAGAAATTGCTACAGTACCTGTGCGAGTATTAAAAACAATCATATATATATATATATATATATATATATATATATATATATATATATATATATATATATATATATATTATGAATAAAGATTCATATTTTACACAGTTAACAACTTTAGTTTATTCATTCCCTTTTAATTAAAATAGATGACAATATTAATATGAAATTACCAGTCGCTACTCCCAAGAAAACTAATCATTTCTATTTACTCATCAATTTAGTAAAGGAATTATATGCAATATATTTGATGATTTTACTTACATATTTCCACATAATTAAATTACTATACCTACAGTTGCAATATATTTGATGTTCTTGGGAACAGTGTAGTCCCGTAGTTGCTTGCTTCTTACCAATAGTTGAGCAGCAGCTTTGGCTGCTTCATTTTCAACACGGATGTGGGCTTGCTCTTCAGCCCGTACTTCAGTCTGAACTTGGGCGCGCGTGTCGGCAATGAGTTGTTCTCGCTGGGCTGGTATGGCAGCGTTGACCCTTTCCATCACTAGTGCAGCTTGGCATTGATCTTCGGCCATTTGTCTGGCTCTTTGACGATTAAGTCTAATGAGGCGGTGGAAACTTTTCTCTACCTCAGAGTCGTACTCTGGATCAAAGAATAATCTGAGATTATGCGATGGTTGCATACACGTCTTCTACCTGAGTAGAGGAAGAAACACACTTTTCAGATGATGCAGGAGATATGATGAAATCAAGAGAATATGGAGTAATATTTAAAGAAAAAGTATAAAACCCTAACCAACTCGAAAGATGATAAATGAAATTAAAACGTTCTGTTGTCCCTAGAAACAACGCCAATTTTTTATGGAGCTTCCACTTGCGTGAAGTTGTATGCACCACTAAAAATCCTAAAGACAATGAGTCTTTAGGTTTAGCCTTGCTTATACTAGATTAAAAACTCCACCCACGTATGCTAGGATATGTGGAAGTCTTATCGTAGTATAGTTAAGGGTCGAATCCACAGGACAACTGTCTTGTTAAGATCAAAAAGATAGAAAATGTTAGAATTTCATTTAACTCCTTAACAGTTGGTATTTAGATCAAAGAGTTGGTTTGGTTGTTTAAACTAAGTGCAAGTAAAGTAAAAGCGAGAAAGTAAATTTGGGGTCGTAAACAATGTTAAGAAACCACTAGGATGTGATCGGCTTTCACCACCACTACACATGGATCAAAACATGCAACATAGTAACATAACCTGCAATAAGAGTCTAAACAGTTAGTATCTTTGTAGATTTAGTTTCCTTTCAGAGAACTAACTACGAGAAGTGTGGGAATGTTGTAAAGCCAGCCATCCCCAAACGAATGGTCACTTACTTTACATCATTCCCTTCACAAAGTGTGTTCCTCAGACTTATCAAGGTTGTACTTTTATGCATCAACTGATTCCATTTCATAGTATGAAAGTACAACGATGGAAGTGAGTTTACTCCACTTCTTGAAAAACACTCCTAGATATCGAAACAGATGCATGGTGACTACATGCATCAAGAACCAATATTCAATCGAGATTCGAATCTAATGGTACAAACGTAGACAATTCATACTAATAGATAATAACACAAGTTGGTGATCAAGCAACAAGCATTCATCAAACGATTGATGTTGAACTGAAAAGAAAGTATATCTCGATTGCAAACTTATGAATTACATAACATGAAATGAAAACATGGGTAGCGGGGCTACTCCCTGCACCCTAGTGTATGAGACTACTCGCTCATGGAAAGAACAAAGAAGGGGGTGAGAAGAGAGAGAGAGAGCGTCATCTCCATGAAGGAGGGAGGAAGGTCGACCCCTTGGAGAGAGAGAGAGAGCAACGATCTTCACACTTTGTATCTTGCTTGATGATGAATCCTCCTCTTCCCACCTTCTTTGTCGATGAGATAGAAAGTAGCTTGAAGATGGAGTATGGATCTTAGACCGGCAGCCTCAGGGCAGTGGGCGAAGGATGGAATGGCTCTGGAACAATAGAGACAGCCTTTGGACGTCTGAAACTTGATAATTTGTGAGGACCCTTCGGGTCTTATTTATAGGCTTTGAGTGTAACTCAAACGGTTTGGGAGATTTGGGCCCAAACGGTCGTGAAGACCGTTTGGACTCTCTCTCGGTTTGGAGATTGTTTGCCTTTATTCGGTCTTGGGACCATTTGACTTTGGACGGTCTTGGGACCGTTTGGCCTTCATTCGGTCTTGGGACCGTTTGGACTTCATTCGGTCTTGGGACCGTTTGGCCTTCATTTGGTCTTGGGGCCGTTTGGAGTCCATTCGGTCTTCGGACCGTTTGGTGTCCATTCGGTCTTGGGACCGTTTGGAGCTTTTGTAATTTTTTTGTGCTTTTCTGTGAGAAATAAAAGGGGAAAAGTTATTCTGATGGTATATTTACAATAAAGTGGAAAATTAAAGATTGTGTCTAATTTATTTAAGAAAGAGTATGGAGAATTGAGGAAAACTAGTAAGATAACATCGCAAAATGGGAGGTTATCACCCCCCTAACTTAGAGTCTAGCTTGTCCTCAAGCTAGATAGAGTTGAGGCATGTAGTGGCGAGGCGATTTAATTTAGTGAAGATTTCCATACTCCTGCTTCAATTCTAAACCAGAGATCTCCTGAAGTTTTATCAGGCTTTTGTTTGCACTATTTCAGGTATCGGGATTTGCTTGGATCTCAGGTTTCTTCCGTATCGCGTAGCTCGCATTGGGACCTCCTTTTCCTTAATCGCATTCTGTGCATGTTTTTTACTCCAATCAGTTTTATACTTCTTTGGAAATTCTACTGGAAACTAAGATAGGCATGAGGGTTGGCGAAAGGCTGATGTGCAACTCCCCCTTTTTGTGGGGGAGGGTTTATCTAAAACATTTAGGATCTCACTACCAGGCGCGACACATCTGCCTTTGTGAGGGCAACTAAATGTACCGGTCGGGCGAGTCCTTTATCAGCTTTTTCATATATCCAGAGACCTTAGGATCTCATTACCATGCGCGATACATTTGCCTTTGTGAGGGTAGCTGAATGTACCGGCCGGGTGAGACCTTTATTGGTTCTTCATATAGGTCCTTATGTGTGGCACAACTCTCATGTTTTTATTCAATGCTCTGGCTTTTATTCTTATACTCACAGGCTTAGGAGTTGGATATTTAGGGATTTTGTTTGGGCTACCAGGCCTCTTTTGAAAAGAAGAAAGTTTTTATGGGAGTCTTCCGACATGCACTTATTTCGGTTTTCGTACTTGGTCGTCCACTTGCAAGGTTCCTTGATTTGGATTTCACCTGGTTCCCTCCCGTCCTTGAGAGAGGTTTGGCTGTCTTTGGCTATGATGTTAACTTGTGGAGGGTCTGAAATAGAATTGAAGCAGAAGCATGAAAATCAAATGTGAAAGTAAATTATTAGTTCGCCATTACATGCCTAAATTCTATGTCTGTTATTGTTGTTTGAGGACTACTTTGATTCTAAATTTAGCTGGGGGTGACTTTTTCTTATGTACAAGAATTATTCTATCAAAGAAATTATTGAAAAAAATCTAAATGTGAAAAGAAAGATGAAACAGGAGTGAATAAAAAAGCAGCGGGAGAAGGGTTGAAAAATGATACCTTGCCCTTGTCCAGTGTACCTCCCCCCTAACTTATCACTCACTCTGTCCTCATAGTGTCAAAGTGATAGGTTGAGAAGTACATGGACAAGAGCATTAGGCTTCTGTTAGTCCTTGGTTAGCTCCATCCGTTCGGAGAAGATTAGCTGTGAACTTTCCACGTAGAGCGTGGTAATCCACGTCCTTCATGTCCTCTACTGGTCTTCCAAGAATAGCGAGGGTGTACATCCAGTAGAGGATGTGGAAACCACAGTCGTTTGATTCTCAGAGTTGTTGGGGACATTTGTGGCTGAAGGCGGGGCGATGAAAGTGTTCTTTATTGTACGCCCTTGTGTACTTGCTTAAGAGATCATGTAGTTTATCAGCACATTCCTTTGCCACCTCCTCCGTGGGTGTGTTAGCTGTCACACTATATTGGGTTTGGTTAGGATCAAATTGGCTATCGGAACTGTTATAGATGATTGTTGTTCCTTCAGGAAGGTTTGTCGCCAGTAACATACAGTGCTCTGAGTGAATAAAAGGAAGCATAATGAACTTCGGAGTTGTATGCTGGAGGCAAGAGATAAGCACCTCTGTGGTTCCGAAGTTCTTTATCTTTAGTAGGTCGTCCTTCATGTAAGCTGATGCCATGTAAACCGTAGGATGGTTCCGTCCGAGGAGATATTGATAAGCAGTCATTAGGCTTACGGATAGGGATCCTTGTAATTGTACGGTTTCACGAAGGGTATCTGCCATGACTAGAATATCTCTCGCTAGAAAAATGAGCTCATCTTTCGCGGCATATAGCCTAGACATGATGAGTCAGAGTTCATTTTCAGAAAGACTCTTGCAAGCTGCAAGGTTGAAGCTAGGAAATGTCGGTTCAATGGCAGGTAGGGGCACCATTTGTGTGGAAGGTCTGTTGATGGTGGCCCATGTTAATAACTCGATGTCCCTTTGACTTTCGCCATATCGAAACTGTAAGGGTCCCATTGTCTTTTTTCGGGCACCGTGGCGGGTTGTTGTTTCTCCAACTCCTGTAGTGTCTGCTGGAATGGCTGTTTCTGTGGACGTTGGATAACCGAGTAGAGGTAGCGAGGGACGTCGTCTGGTGTCATAGTCGGGTCCCTAAAGAACCTTCTATCACAAATGAGCTCCATGGCATAACACCCTCGTAAAGAGTGAAAATCTTTTGCTGCCAGCTCAGTGAAAGGGATTTGTTGATTAAGCGCTTGTATGTGGTGTATAGTGCAGAAAGTGCAATCCTCGGATCCTTCTTACGTTTGGACTTGTGGGTTTATGATTCTAAACCATGGTTGGTTCCAACCCTGTCGGAGTGATGGCTTTGCAGCCCAAATTAATTTTAGAAGTCGGAAAGGGATGCATCTTGCCTCCCCGGATCCTAGACCAGCAAAATTGATGATTCCGGCTTTAAGCTCACCGGCGCAGAAGTTGTACACTTTGGCGTCGTGAGCCTCGGTGTCAACGATCATGAGCAGCCAGTGGTCGGAAACTTGGAAGGGTACTGTGATATATCGTACCTTCTTTTCAATCCCCCTACGTATCCGCTCAATAGTCTTGTTGTGTAAGTCCTTGTACAGTAGACTTAGAGCCAAAGCAGGTGAAGCATTGAGAACTGGTTGTGGCCTTTTTGAGCTTCTGTATATTTCGATAGCATTGACAAGAAGGACACGAAATATTTCCATCTTCACTTTTGATTGAGGTCGAAGGATGATGCGGGAATCTTCACGTGTCATCTTGCGGTTAGTCTTTATATTTGTGTAGATGATGTCCCCCCCCTTCTTTGGCATCATCTATGATAGTGTTCAGGATGAAGATATCCTGGACATCTAGGGTAGAGATGGTCGCCATGTCTAGGTTGTGCATCTTCTTAGGTAGAGGTGGCAGTGGGGGGAGCTCTTGCAGTGGCAGAAAAGAAGTCTGTTCTAGGTCGTCCATATAGTGTTGCAGAACTTCATCTTTTTCTGATTCAGAATCAGAGTCGAGTTCATCATCTGTGTCTAGACTCACTCTGTCTGAATCTTCTTGCTCTGGGGGTAAAGGCATCGATTGTTCTGGTGGGGAGGAATGATGAGCTGCTGATGTTGGTGGACTAATGTTGGTTCCTAGGATACATTGCTGGAACTCAGCAAAAGCCGCTTCTTTGGCAGCTTCCCCCATAGATCCCATGGAAGAATAGTCAAGGAACTGATCCCCATATGACATGTTAATATTGTCATTGTGATTGGGGGATTTGGGATCTTGTCCACCTTCTTGGTGGTCTTTGTCTGCTGCCTTCTTTGAAGGTTCTATTCCTCAGCTGGTTCCCTCCCCAGCATGTCCTGGGTCATCAGGTTTGTCATCTGAAGAGGAGGTGTCATCGTTGGAGTCAGCGGAGGAGTCAGAATCTTCTTCTTCATCTTCGTCTTCTTCTTCTTCGTCGTCATCTGTCACCTTATCTTTTATTTGTTTTGGCGTTGTTTTCTTGCACTGCCGGTGAAGTGCTTGTAATTCATCAAGAGCCACTTGCACATGCTCGTGTGTCTCAAGCAGTGCGTCGTGGGTTTCCTTGAGATCAGAGTATCGTACCTCGGCAGAGAGGAGTCGTATAGAAAGGTCTGTGACTTGGGCTCGTAGATGATTGATTTCATTATTTGACGACTCCTCTTAGAAGCTATTGAGTTGTGCAAGGATGTTAGTGACGTCATCCAAATGCGTGATGAAAGTAGTTTGCTGCTGCTTAAGCTCGCGAAGGCTCTCTGGCAGAGGTTGAGTCTGTGTAGAGATCCTATCGACTTGTTGAGCCAACGTTGCTTGCTGGTTTTTCACCTCAAGCACCAACTGTGGCAATTGTTGTAGGTGGTCGTCGATGCGTTTGACTTGCGTGGCCGCTGCTTCCTTCTGTTGGTTGATGCTTGAGAGGATGCCAGGTAAGGCGTGGTTTTGCTCGTCGATCTTGGCGACCTATTTAGTAAGACCATGCACACAAGAAAAAATAGATTGCATTATGTTAGAAGGGTCGGTGAGGAGGTTTCATATGGCGTCAAATTGACGTATGAATTCCTCGCTGACATTTGTAAAAGGGACCCCAAAAAAAAATGGGTGGGATGGCTGGGGTCGGGGTGGAAGGGTGGTAGTGTCTTGCGAAAGAGACACTAATGATGGTCCCACGAACTGTGTGGTGACTGTAGATGGAGTCACCAGTGGTGTCGGGGTGGTGGTGGATGTGAAGGGTGGCGACATTCTGAGAGAAAAGGGTTGATCCATAAATGTCGATGGGAAAGCGGTGGAGGTGGAGTGAATGAGGTGAAAGTGAGGTCGGGCGTTGATGTGAATGGAATGCCCGATGAGAAGGGGATTAAGGCGGAGGATGCGGGTGGAGGTGCGGATGTGGGGAAGGGATTTGTTGGTGGAATTATTGTGGAGAATGATGGGGGGTGGTGGATTGTGGAATGGTGGAGGATGGTAGTGTGGTGGGGGAGGTGGGGGAGGTAAGCTCAACATTTAGACTCATGATGAAGGAGTTTAGTGATGAGGTGGTGATGTGTTCTTCAGGGAGAGGAGGTTCTGCTTCTGGATTTGGTCTTGATGTCAGTGTCCCCGATAGCTGTTGTGTTTCCAAACGCCCTTTTGATGGTAGTTTGACTGGGATTTTTGTTATTCTAGCTGTCGGGGTGGTGATGCTATGCTCCGTCTGACCTGCCTTTACTTTCTTTTCTGCTACTTGGACCGACGCGAGGAGGTTAGTAAGCTCCTCTTCAGTGAAGATAAGCTTATCCTTGTCATAATCTGTGAGCTCCGGTAGAGAAAGCAGTGTCCTAGAAGATTTTACTGTGGGGCAGAAGATGTAGTGTAGCTTAGCATCTTTTTCCTTAATGATGTATGAATTCTTTAAAGTCTACTCGTTGGTAAGGATGTCGCCCTTGATCTTCGTGCATCAGGGCAGTAGTCTGTCCATCTTGAGATAATTTAGAATTGAGGTTATGTGTCCTCTAACACATACTTCTTTCTCGAGGGTGTAAGTTGTGTGCTTGTGTATCAATTGTCGTCCTATGTTGACCGGCAGCCCATTAAGGACGGACCAGAGGATGAAAAGATCAGAAATGCTAACATTTCCGCCCTCTGTCCTGGGGAAGAGTGCGTCTGTGAGGATTTTGTGTAGTGTGCGCACCCAGAATGAATATTTGAGGCCTTGCATGTCTTTGCCTCATAGGTTGGGATCCCTGTCAGGGATTTCCAAAAGATATGCTTGTTGAACTGGGAGCTTTCAACGCCTACAACTTTGGCTTTTTCCAACTACTCCTTGTTGTCTATAAAGATTTCATTGAGTAGGTTTTATGTTATGACAACTCTGTTGCCAAAGAGTTTGGTGACCAGCCTATGGTCGCCTCCTTCTCTTGATCTGTCCATTATGTCCACTGCTTCTTTGTGGATGAAGGAGAAAAATTCAGTTGTTGGCTCAACATAAGAATTCTCTACAACAAAACAGAGTCTTGCGAGGTTGGCATTATCGAGCAAGGTGAGGATTCTGTCATAAATCTCCATCTTCTTCAGTACGTTGGAACATGCGTACTTTGTCGGCTTCAGCGTTTTGTCGAATGATGGGAAGGTGTGGATGAATAGGTTTGTTGGTGGTGGTGTTGTAGTGGTGATGGTGGAGAAAGCAGGAATAGTGGTGGTAGCGGGAGTGGTAATGGCGGTGGTGGTAGTTGTTGATGGAATGTATCCCGCCAGGATTTGTTCCCTTGCAGTGGCAGGATGGACATGCTTCCTTGCCCGTTTCTTTGTTGGTTGCTCTGTGCCAGCTTCCTAGGCCTTCCACTTCCCCTTGGACTTTGTGGTCGGGGATTCATCCTCAGAATTTGGCTCGTATTCCGAACCTTCATCACTTGAAGAAGTTTCTTCTATATCTTGGACAGGCTCCTCGGTAAAACACATGTTGATGCGGTCAATTTCATTCATGACCGTGAGCAGGTTAACTTTCGGTGGGACCTTTCCAGTCTTGTCATAGATGTCTACAATCTTCTGGAGCTTGGCGCGGTCTTCCATCAGTTGCTCCCTTGTCCAGAAGGGAGCATCATCGGTTTCGGTGGCTTCTTTTGCGGGTGATGCCATATTTGAAAAATTAGCAAAAAAATCGTGTGTTAAAAGGATTTGAATTTGCAAAGATAACAAGTTTATTAAAAGAAAAAGTTACATTATGTATGTGTTAATATTTTTAGGTTTTAGTGGAACCCAAACGGTTTGTAAAACCGTGTGGGTCCAAACAGTTTGTAAAACTGTTTGGGTTGAAACGGTTTTGAGACCGTTTTGGTTTCAAAAGGTTTTGCAAAAACGTTTCATGCACTTATTAAGTGAAGAGTGAAAGAGAAAACCGTTTGGGTCCAAACGGTCTTGAGCTAAAATGGTTTCAAGACCGTTTGGCACCAAATGGTTTTAGGACGGTTTGGGTCCAAACGACATCGATCTCAAACGGTTTCAAGATTGTTTGGCACCAAATGGTTTTAGGACCGTTTGGTCCAAACGGTCTCGAGATCGAACGATTTCAAGACCATTTGGCATCAAACGGTTTTAGGACAGTTTGGGTCCAAACGGTCTCGAGCTCAAACAGTTTTAAGACCGTTTGGCACCAAACGGTTTGAGGACCGTTTGGGGCGAGACCGTGAGGAAGGTGAAGCGTCCGGAAGCACAGTTGATTGTTGAAAAGGAGGCGAAAGCAGCAAATGACGACGGTGACACGCGCGTCTGCGGCTAACGAGAACCCTGTCGACGACGTGGTGTTGGCGACAGTGAAAACAAGGTGGATGTGAAGTGTGGTGTGGTGACGGAGAAGACGGCAGTGGCGATGGTATCGAACTGTTGGTTTACCTTGCTGTGTGACGATGACGCTGACGGTGAAAAACTCCGTGAAAACACACGGGGAAGATGGCGGTGGCATCGGAGATGGTGGCAGAGAGAGCACGCATTACGAGTTGCGTGGGAGCGAAAACGGAGGGGATGAAATAGTGGTCGCGTGAGGGTTTAGGGAGTTCGAGATTTTAGAAGAGGAAAAGGGAGGGGTTGGGGTTATATTTATAGGATTTGGGGGGCATTACAAATTCCCAAGGGTAAACGGACCGTTTGGGGTCCAAACGGTTTAAGGACCGAGAGGACCAAACGGTTTCGAGACCGAGAGGACCAAATGGTTTCGAGACCGGGAGAACGACCAAACAGTTTTTAGACCGAGAGGACCAAACAGTTTTGAGACCGAGAGGACCAAACGGTTTTGAGACCGTTTGAGTCCAAACAGTTTCGAGATCGTTTGGTTAAGATTTATTTATGCTTTTGGATTTTATATTTTTATGTTTGTTTTGGTTATTTATGTGAATTTTTATATTTTCGGATTAAAGATGATAAGTCTAAATCAAATGAAGGGATATGAAAATTAGTAAAACTAGGAAAAATAAAATAGTGGTACTCAGATCTTGGGTTGCCTCCCAAGTAGCGTCTGGGTTTTACGTCGCTGGCTCGACGAAAATCCAATTTGGTTATGTTGATGCTGAGGGATCGTGGATCTCGATAGTTTGTCTTGGAATTTTGTCTACTGGTGTGTAGTATCTCTTCAATCTGTGGCCATTAATGGTCCGTTCTCCCCCATTATTGTCAAGGATGATGACTGCTCCGGTGGGGTAGATGTGTTTAATTTGAATGGTCCAGACCACTTTGTGCGAAGCTTTCCAGGAAACATCTTAAGTCTGGAATTGAAGAGGAGGACCTTATCTCCGATAGCAATGTCTTTTCTTTTGAGGTGGCCATCGTGCCACATCTTGGTTTGTTCTTTAGAGATTCTGGCACTATGGTAGGCTGTCATTCTAAGCTCCTCAAGTTCTTGTAACTAGAGTTGTCTATATTCGCCATTGCTTTTAAAATCAAAATTCAGTTGTTTAATGGCCCACCAGGCCTTATGTTCCAGTTCAACTGGAAGATGGCATGATTTCCCATATACCAGTCGGAACGGGGTTGTTCCAATCGGTGTTTTATAAGCTGTGAGGTAAGCCCAAAGGGCATCGGGAAGCTTGGTGGACCAGTCGGTACGATGTCTATTGACTGTTTTCTCTAAAATTACTTTCAGTTGTCTATTCAAAACTTTGACTTCGCCACTAGTTTGTGGATGGTAAGGTGTGGCGACCTTATGGTTGACTCCATATTTTTTTTAGGAGGGCTTCAAAGCTTCTTTCCAGAAAATGGGTCCCTCCATCGGATATGATAGTTCGGGGGACTCCGAATCTGGGGAAATGATATCTTTGAACATCTTGATGACTGGCTTTGAATCGCTGGAAACAGTGGGTATAGCTTCTACCCATTTTGAGACATAATCCACAGCGACCAATATGTAAGAAAATCCATAGGATGAGGGGAAGGGACACATGTAGTCTATTCCCCAAACATCAAAAAGTTCGATTTCTTGCCACAAAGTGAGAGGCATTTCATTCCTTTTAGTTATACCGCCAGAAAGATGACATTTATTGCAGGATCTTACAAAATCATAGGAATCTCTTGCTATTGTTGGCCAAAAGAAACCCGATTGTAGAACTTTCAGAGCGGTCTTTTTCAAACTCATGTGTCCCCCAGTGGGGCTAGAATGACAATGCTCTAAGACATGAGTAATTTCCTCTTCTGGTATGCAGCGACGGAAAAGTTTGTCTGCACATAGACGAAAAAGATAGGGTTCGTCCCAGTAGTATTGTTTAGCATCATGGAGAAATTTCTTTTTATTGTGGTGAGAGGTGGAGGGGTGGATGACTCATGTAGCCAGATAGTTCACTATGTCGGCATACCAGGGGAATCCGGTGGTAATTTTCATAAGTTGGTCGTCAGGGAGGGAGTCTCGGATAGGTACATTGTCATCCTCCTGAGACTCGATGCGACTTAGGTGGTTAGCGACGACGTTTTCTACTCTTCTCTTGTCTTTTATTTCAAGATCGAACTCTTGCAACATCAATACCCAGCGGATGAGTCTGGGTTTTGCATCTTGTTTCTGAATAAGATATTTGATGGCGGAGTGATCTGTATATACTACGACCTTTGATCCAATTAGGTAAGAATGAAATTTTTCAAAAGCGTAGATGACGGATAAGAATTCCTTTTCAGTGGTAGTATAATTCTTTTGTCATCTAACGTCTTGGATGCGTAGTATATTACATATGGCTTTTTGTCTATTCTCTGCCCCAACACAGTCCCTATGGCATAGTCACCAGCGTCACACATTATTTCAAAAGGTTGTGACCAGTCAGGTGCTCTTAAAATGGGTGCAGAGATTAGAGCATTCTTCAAGGTTGTAAAGCTATGCAGGAATTCATGGTCAAAGTTGAAACCAACAACCTTGGTCAATAGGTATGTCATAGGTTTCGCTTTTCGAGAAGTCTTTGATAAATCTTCGGTAGAACCCGACATGACCCAAGAAAGCTCGCACTCCCCTTATGTCTTTGGGCGGTGACAGCTTTGAGATGACATCTATTTTTTTCTTTGTCTACTTCGATTCCTCTTTCGCTTACTCGATGTCCGAGGACAACACCTTCGGTCACCATAAAGTGACATTCCCAGTTTAGTATAAGGTTTGTTTCCTCGCATCTCTGTAGGACTTTACTTAGGTTGAACAGACAGTTATCAAAAGAGTATCCATATACTGAAAAATCATCCATGAACACCTCCATAATGGTTTTGGTTAATCCCGCGAAGATAGCAGTCATGCACCTTTGGAAGGTTGCGGGTGCGTTGCATAGCCCGAAGGGCATCCTTTTGAAGGCGTATGTTCCAAAAGGGCAAGTAAATGTCATTTTTTCTTGGTCTTCGGGGTGAATTGGGATTTGTTAAAACCAAGAATATCCGTCGAGGTAGCATAAAAAATTTTGGTGGGCTAGCCGCTCAAGGACTTCGTCAAGGAAGGGTAAGGGAAAATGGTCTTTCCTTGTTGATTTGTTCAGTTTTCTATAATCTATGCACATTCTCCAACCAGTACCGGTCCTTATAGGTACTAGTTCATTCTTATCATTTAAGACAACAGTGGTTCCCCCCTTTTTAAGGACCACTTGGACATTACTAACCCACTGGGAGTCAGAAATTGGATAGATAATACCTTCTTTCAAGAGTTTAAGAACTTCGAGGCGAACTACCTCTTTCATATTTGGGTTCGGTTTTCTATAGTGCTCCCTCGAGGGTTTGAACTCTTCTATCATAGGTAGTTTATGCATGCAAAAAGCTGGGTTAATGCCTGTTAGGTCAGTCATATTGTATCCAATTGCTTTCTTGTTCTTCCTTAATTCAGTGAGAAGCCTTTCTTCCTGGTTTCCAACCAGAGAGCAGCTAATGATAACTGGACATAATTTATCTTCATATAAGAAGACATGTTTGAGCCCGGTTGGTAGAGTTTTCATTTCCGGGGCCTTGGGTACTTCTGTTGTCTCTACTATGGTGACAGATTTCAGTTCTTCAAAAGTAGCTTCAGGGGCTTTTTCAGCCAGCTCCAAGTATTGCAGGCATTGCTGAACTAACTCGTTGGTTGAAAATTCAGCTTCCGAATTTATTAGAGCGTCCTCTAGGGCATCTGCTAATTCTGGATTTGCTTGCTTAAGTTGAGACATTTTATCAATTGCTTCAAGTAGAAAGACCTCTTCATGTATACTAGGGCTCTTCAGGCTATTGAAAACCCTGAATTGAACGGTTTCTTTACCCAGCCTCAAGGTAATTGTGCCAGCCTCGACATCAATTAATGCTCTAGCTGTGGCGAGGAACGGTCTACCGAATATTATCGGGTACCTTAGGTCTTCTTTTATATCCATAATGACGAAATCACAAGGGACATAAGAGTCTGTCCCCACTCTTACTGGAATATCTTCAATGATTACCAGGGGTGCAGTAATGGTGGAATCAACGAGCTGGATGGTCGTTGATGTAGGCAACAAGTCAGTAAACCCCAATCTTCTGCACATGGAAAATGGCATAATTGATATGCTGGCTCCCAAGTCGGCCAATCCCTTTTTATAAGAAGTGTTCCCAATAGAGCATTGTATGCCAAAGGAGCCAGGGTCCTTCTATTTTTTCGGCATTTTATTCAAAATGATATCAGAGGTGGTTTGGGCTAGCTTGACAGTTTCATGCTCCTCTGTCATATATTTCTTTGACATCAAGGTCTTTAGGTATTTGGACCAGGCTGGGATTTCAGATAAGGCGTCGAGAAAGGGAATATCAACATAAAGTTTCTTCATTGCCTGTTTGAATTTCTGGAATCTAGAGTCTAGTCTGGTTTCCTTTAGTCTGCCAGGATAGGGTATCCTTGTCTTATATTGTGGAACCTCTGGTTCTTTGGGACCTTGTTCCTTTTCTTTCTTTTCTTCAACTTCTTGACCTGATTCTTCTATTGGGATGATTTCAGTTACATCCTTGTCTTCTTGATTAACCGAGATGGCTTCAGTAAGAGCACGACCAGACCTTGTTGTAACATCATTTAATTGTTCTGGTCTGTGTTGATCGTGTCTTGGATTTGCTTCTGGCTGGCCAGCGAAAGTGCCCACTAGAGGTTTTAGCTGAGCTGCTATCTGTGCTAACTGAGTTTCCACAGCTTTCTGATGGGCTTGCTGGTTAGCCAGCATGGTTCGTTGTGATTGCAACATTTTCCTTATCAAGGACAGTTCATCAGTCTGCTGTGGTGGGGCATTCTTTTATTGAAATTGAGTGAGTTGATGCTGCCCTTGAGGTGGTTGTTGTTGAGGTGCTGGCAACTGAGGTTGCTACGGCTGTTGTAGCTGAGTTTGTTGTAATTGCGGGTGCAGAGGAGGGTGAGTATATTGGTAGTATGCAGATGGATTTCTTGGGTAGTTGGATCTCTGGAAATTGTTTCTAAGGTTCTCTTGATTTTGGGTGTAGTTGCTTTGAAATCCAGGTGGTAGTCTGTTGGAGGATCCACCTTGTGTTTGATGTTGTGGGTTAGCAGTCCCCACATGATTTCCATACTGAAAACCAGGATGATTTCTCAGTTGATTTGGATTGTAGTAAGCTTGTCCTGGTATGGAATGAATGGGATTTACTTGTTCTGGCATATGACCCTCAGGGTGTTCAATGATTGGCTCATACTATGGTTGAGGAGGTTGTAAATATATCATTACATTGTATAGGAGACCACATGACAATGTGGGATGATCTGATGCATGACAGGCCTCGCAAATTCATGTGGCTACTTTAGCTTGTTGGGGGTTCTTCTTTCTTTCATACTCCCCAAATGATGCTTCGAGGGCTTGTTGTTTGTTGGCTATGGTTTTCAAAGCTTCGGCTATGGCTTTCATTTCCATAGATTCTTCTGCTTTACAAACCTTTAGAACTCCTCCTGTGGTCACCCTCCCCCAATTGGATTGATTTTCAGCTCCGAGAGTGACGATCCTCCAGGCGTCTTCGTAGTTCTGTCTCATAAAGTTTCCTTCAGATGAGGAATCTAAGAACTTTTTAATTTCATCACTTACTCCCCTATAAAAGTTTCTATGAGTTGATTTTGCGAGATTCCATGGTGAGGGCATTTCCTCAAGAGTTCCTTGAACCTTTCCCATCAGTCAGCCAGTGACTCTCCCGGTAGTTGAAGGAATTGGTTGATTTGTCCTCTGATTTGGTAGGTTAGTGAAGGAGGGAAGAATTTCTCTAAGAACTTCTCTTCTAAGGGAGCCCATGTGGTGATTGGCTCCCCATCCAAAGAATTATACCAGCTTAGGGCTCTTCCAAACAAGGTAAAGTTGAAGAGTCTGAGCATGACTACATCCATGGTTTTCCCAGCTTGTGGTACCAACCTGCAAACAGCTTTGAACCTCTTCAAATGGTCCATGCAGTCATCTCCAGTACTTCCAGAGAATGAGATGTCATGCATTATTTGGATCCATTGTGTCCTAATCTCAAAATTAGGAGTGTTGATGAGTGGTGGTTGGACTGGATGGTTATCTTCGTAGTTCTTGGGAACAGCGTAGTCCCGTAGTTGCTTTCTTCTTACCAACAGTTGAGCAGCAGCTTTGGCTGCTTCATTTTCAGCATGGATGCGGGCTTGCTCTTCAGCCCGTACTTCAGCCTGAACTTGGGCGCACGTGTCGGCAATGAGTTGCACTCACTAGGCTGCTATGGCAGCGTTGACCCTTTCCATCACTAGTGCAGCTTGGCGTTGATCTTTGGCCATTGGTCTGGCTCTTTCACGATTAAGTCTAATGCGGCGGTGGAAACTTCTCTCTACCTTAGAGTCGTACAATGGATTAGGGGAGAATCTGAGATTATGTGATGGTTGCATACACGTCTTCTACCTGAGTAGAGGAAGAAACACACTTTTCAGATGATGCAGGAGATATGATGAAATCAAGAGAATATGGAGTAATATTTAAATAAAAAGTGTAAAACCCTAACCAACTAGCAAGATGATAAATGAAATTAAAACGTTTCGTTGTCCCTGGAAACAACGCCATTTTTTGATGGAGCTTCCACTTGCGTAGAGTTGCATGCACCACTAAAAATTCTAAAGATAGTAAGTCTTTAGGTTTAGCCTTGCTTATACTAGATTAAAAAATCTACCCATGTATCCTAGGATACGTGGAGGTCTTATCGTAGTATAGTTAAGGGTCAAATCCACAGGACAACGGTCTTGTTAAGATCAACAAGATAGAAAACGTTAGAATTTCATTTAACTCCTTAACAATTGGTATTTAGATCAAAGAGTTGGTTTGGTTGTTTAAACTAAGTGCAAGTAAAGCAAAAGCGAGAAAGTAAATTTAGGTTGTAAATAATGTTAAGAAACCACTAGGATGTGATCTGCTTTCACCACCACTACACATGGATCAAAACATGCAACATAGTAGCATAACCTGCAATAAGAGTCTAAACAGTTAGTATCTTTGTAGATTTAGTTTCCTTTCAGAGAACTAACTACGAGAAGTGTGGGAATGTTGCTAATCCAGCCATCCCCAAACGAATAGTCACTTACTTTACATCATTCCCTTTGCAAAGCGTGTTCCTCGACTTATCAAGGTTGCACTTTTATACGCCAACTGATTCCATCTCATAGTATGAAAGTACAACGATGGAAGTGAGTTTACTCCACTTCTTGAAAAACACTCCTAGATACCGAAACAGATGCATGGTGACTACATGCATCAAGAACCAACATTCAATCGAGATTCAAATCTAATAGTAAAAACGTAGACAATTTATACTAATAGATAATAAGTAACACAAGTTGGTGATCAAGCAACAAGCATTCATTAAACGATTGATGTTGAACTGAAAAGAAAGTATATCTCTATTACAAACTTATGAATTACATAGCATGAAATGAAAACATGGGTAGCGGGGCTACTCCCCGCACCCTAGTGTATGAGACTACTCGCTCATGGCAAGAACAAAGAAGGGGGCGAGAAGAGAGAGGGAGAGCATCATCTTTACGAAGGAGGGAGGAAGGTCAACCCCTTGGAGAGAGAGGGAGCAACAATCTTCACACTTCGTAGCTTGCTTGATGATGAATCATCCTCTTCCCACCTTCTTTGTCGATGAGAGAGAAAGTAGCTTGAAGATGGTGTATGGATCTCAGACCAGCAGCCTCGGGGCAGTGGGTGAAGGATGAAATGGCTCTAGAACAATAGAGGTAGCCTTTGGACGTCTGAAACTTGATAATTTGTGAGGACCCTTCGGGTCTTTTTTATAGACTTTGAGTGGAACTCAAACGGTTTGGGAGATTTGGGCCCATATGGTCGTGAAGACCGTTTGGACTCTCTCTCAGTTTGGAGACCATTTGCCTTTATTCGGTCTTGGGACCGTTTGACTTTACACGGTCTTGGGACCGTTTGGCCTTCATTCGGTCTTGGGATCGTTTGATGTCCATTTGGTCTTGGGACTGTTTGATGTCCATTCGGTGTTGGGACTGTTTGGTATCCATTCAGTCTTGGGACTGTTTGGTTTCCATTCGGTCTTGGGACTGTTTGGTGTTCATTCGGTCTTGGGACTATTTGGTATCCATTCGTTCTTGGGGCCATTTGGTGTCCATTCGGTCTTGGGATCGTTTGGTGTCCATTCGGTCTTGGGGTTGTTTTGTGTCCATTCGGTCTTGTGACCGTTTGGCGTCCATTCGGTCTTGGGACCATTTGGAGCTTTTGTAATTTTTTTGTGCTTTTCTGCAAGAAATAAAAGGGGGAAATTAGTCTGATGGTATATTTACAATAAAGTGGAAAATTAAATATTGTGTCTAATTCATTTAAGAAAGAGTATGGAGAACTGAGGAAAACTAGTAAGATAACATCGCAGAATGGGAGGTTATCATTTATCTACTTAATGTAACTTTAGTGAATTAAAATTGTGGCAAAGGAACACTGACCTACTGCCTTGAAGACAGAGGCATCTGGTCTTTAATAATTTGGGTTGAAACTGGCCTTAGCCAAATAGATTAGTGATATTCTCCTGTCACAAACAAAGTTAACCATTGACTAGTCTCATGGAGTTAGATCTTTGTACTCTTGGTCGTTGTTGATGACGTTCCATGATTCTTTAGAAAAGTGGGTATCATGGTGGTAGGAGATGTTTCTTCGTGTCATGGTGGAGGGGAAGAATAGGGAATGGAGAGGAGAAGAGGCCATCTTGCTGCAACAGCGTGTTGTCATCACAATCTTGGGACAAAATCACAAGGAGGGGGGGTCGGGGAAGCAATCCAAGTTGTTCGTTGTGTACATGGATATAGTCAATAGGGTGTGTTTATATAAGTATAGGATAAAATGTGTAGTCTAACTTCCTTTATAATTTAATTTCACATTGTGTTAAAAGAAACTCATATTTACTTGGTTTGACCATACAAACAAATTTTTGGTCAAGGCATATGTTCAACAATGTAATTAATTCTTTATATGAAAATGTATTTTCTTAAAACAAAATTTCTCCACAACAATAAAAGTCTTATATCTCCTAATATAATTCCTTGATGTAATTAATATATCAATATTCCATACTATCTTTGTACATTATGTCTTCCGCCAATCTACTACTAAATTAAATTGACGCCTTTAAAACAACACTGTACACCTCAATACTTTCTTTTTTGAAATATTGTAACCTTGAAAACCCATAACTTACAATGTTATGAAATGTTAAACATATCATCTTTATTATTTAAAACTTCTATGTCTCTCTTTATTTAATAAAGAGAGAAAATGGAAATATTTGTAGGTCTACATAATTAACCTAACAAAGTATACGTAAAAAGGCATAACTGTCATTAATATTCACCAAACCATCAAAACATCATTCTGGTTTCCAAAATAAATTCTTGTCTACCAATTTGCCCTTATCCTTAAATAAAATAACACAATGCTTCACTAAGACTTTATTTTCTAGTAAACACTTTAAAACATATTTCAAATCACATCATCCATGAACCATGATTTCCAACACTATTTATAAACCATATCTCTAAAATAATGAATCCATAATTTCTGTAAAATTTATCAAAAATCACATTTGTAATCAAAAGTTTTTGAATAAAACTTTACCTTATTTACACAAAGGAATCCCACGATATGAAAGTTTTACTCTTACACCGAAATAATGTAAATTATTTGAACCATTAAATTTAGTTCAACTATATTTCTTGTATAATTTTTTTGAACCATCAAACAAGTTTTCATTGGTCTGAAGTTTTATATCACACTTCAATGGCAGCATAGCAACTCTTCCACCAATTTTCATTGAAAAATAAACTCGTTTAGTCATCTAACTAAAATATCTCTAAAAACTATTCTTTTTCCACATATGAATTTTATAATTATTCAAACGATCTCCAAAAATTCTAAAATCTCAACCATAGATCTAATAAATGATTATAAGCTTCATGCAAAATTTTGGGATCATTTGTATACACCAAAATCTAAAATTCACATATATATAATTATAAAACATTGAAAATCAAGTTTGTCACACCAAAACATGAGGAACACATTCTATAATTAATTTTTCCTTTTAGAGTTATTTAACATGTTATTTAATAATTTGTGGTTATAAGTACATTCTATCTCTAAATTGCACTATGGTATTTAAGATTGTCCAAATTAGATGAATATTTACACATAGGCTAAACTTGATATGTGGATTTCGAGTTTGATGTTTATTTTCTCTTTTTGAGACTTTTAGTAATTTATTTAATAATTTTGGCTCTTGTCTTGTTTTATTTTCTAAATAGAATAAGATAATTATTATTATTCAAATAATGTGAAACTCGGAAACCATGCTAATTGACACCCAACAAATATGATTTTATCATTATATTTTACTTTTGAGATTTCCTTTTATGAGTGATGACACCATTATGAATTTTGACACATTATCCTTGTATTTATCAAAACATTATAGTAAGTCTTATTGATGTCACATTGTTACAAAATGAGTTATATATATTTATTATGAACGAAATTTTAAATTTTGCATAGTCAACAACCTTAGTTTATTCATTCCACTTAAATTAAATTATATGACAATATCAATATGAAATTACGTGTTGCCACTCCAAAGCAAATTATTCATTTTTATTTACTCATCAGTTTAGTAAGGAAAATATGTATAACATATATCATAGTTTTATTTACAAGTTGCCACATTATTAAATTATTAGGTAAATGTGTTCTAAATTTTAATTCTTATTTGGCCACATCCAAAGAACAAACCTAACTAGCTTCCTAATCATGGAATAAGGCAAGATGATATGTTTTGGTTCTCTACAACACTCCACCCCTTTAAATGATTTTGTACTCGAAATTTAATCTTCCCAATACAAACAATCACCTATACTCCATCCCTTTAAAAAGTTTTACCTAATAAGTCAAACAACACAATAGGTTCAAATAATAGTCTTTAAAAAACTAATTGATTTTATCACTTTTATCTTCGAGGTACTACGCAAAACAAAAAACATATCTTTAAAGTCTAACTAAGAGGCTATGGGATACTTATGTATCTTTTAGATGTGAACATTTTAGGGGTTTATGTTGTTCATAAATCATGTACCCAACTAACAGGTCATAACAAAATAGGGTTAAGCTTTAGGTCCTTGTGTTTCTAACCTAACAACCATGAGATTCACTACAACAACCCAAAGGTTATATTGTACAAAATGGTAGGTCAACTAAACCTTTGTATTATGTCACATATTCCTAGTCACCACTTCACAGTCAAAGCTAGGGTTGAGATTTCTGTTCTAACTAATTTTTGGGTTTCTCTTCTCAGACCTCTTACAAACTTTTATTGTGACTTATTTCAAGAAAAAAAATTAATAAATCTACAAAGATTGTTTTTATATATAGTATTATAAAGAAAATAGTTTGATGACAAAACTTTACGATACAAAATTGAAGATAAAGTGAGAAACCAAGTCACAATTTCCATTTAAGATCTCCTCATCCTACTACTTCATTGTCCTCACAGCCTAACTCCATCATCAATTCAAACCCTATTATATTCAAAGATACATGTCACAACTAACCTACATCATAGGGTTTGTGCAACTAGAGCCTCTTCACATAAGGTTTTACCATCATGATTCTTATATGTACTTCCTATGATCCTAAATCGACCTTTCATCATCTCATGAATTAATATAGGTCAATTCTAGGGTATCTCACTTAGAGGATGACTACGTAAGGCAAGAGTTTTAATTAGGGAGATTAAATTGAAATAGTCAGTAATATGACCACTATGGCTCTAATACCATCTTGTAGGGATTTGGACCCAAGAGGGGATCCACTCCCTTCTAAATTTGAGAATAAACTCATCTATTCAAACATATTTTCAAAAATGCTCGAATAGACATTTTTTTCAGGTATGATGATGTACAAGAAGAGACCAAAGTATAGCAGCAGAATAATTTTTTTTAACTAAATTCAATTTTACAAAAGTACATCATTATCTCCCATGAAGGGTTTACATGAAAGTTACAACATAAGTATATAAGTAGATGGATATCCAACTATGTCAACTCTATCTTCCCAAAAGCATCACCTAGCAGATCCATGTCACCAAGTCCAGTCTTCTAAGTCCTACACTTGAGGTGGATTGAAATACAACACCTAGGAGGAGGAAAAATAAAAGGAAGGGACATTGGAAAATCTGAGTATGTGTAGTAAATAACAACTAGACATTACTTTAGAAAGTTCAAAAGAAGAGCATCAAAATAAGGGATGATCAAGAAAATAATTGCTAAGAGAAATATATCAGGTCAAGAGATGTGGCATGTCTAATTAAAGATTATCAAGTAGGGAATCTTACCTTTAAAAATTTTCCTTTTACAGTAACAAAAATAAAGTGTGCATTTAATAAACAAAGACTAAAACTATTTCAAGCAGAGTTGAGACAACATTGGATCTCAACCTAAAATAATGGGTATAAAAACACACCCTACGCGTAAAAGCACACCTATGTAAATAATGGGTGGAAAAGCACACTTGGGTAGAAAAGCACACCACTATAAATATGGTTATACTGATGTACCACTACAAGAAATAAGACTAGTCTAAGCATGCACATAAATTGGGAAAGGCAGGTAT
Source organism: Alisma plantago-aquatica (assembly GCA_963693085.1). Lineage (NCBI taxonomy): Eukaryota > Viridiplantae > Streptophyta > Magnoliopsida > Alismatales > Alismataceae > Alisma > Alisma plantago-aquatica. Next base: position 430,548,392 of record OY856410.1, read on the forward strand.
AACTTTAGTCCATATGAAATAACATGATGGGAGCATCCAAAATAAAGCATGTGGGGTCAGAGGATCTATAAGTATTGTCTAAGAAAATAAGAATTTCATAATGATGAAAAAGAGAATAACTACTCATGCCTCATATAGGAAAGAATATTTAGTCATTATAGTAGTGCCTAGATAATAGGAAAGATGCACATACTTTAGTTGGAAGTCTAAATATCCAATACACCACAAGATCATGGTAAGGGTCACACCAACCTATATTCATTGTATAATATTTGAATTAGGATCTCAATATTTCTTGGCCTGACCCCTAACCCCGTCGAAACTAAGAGACCCCAAGCGCTTGTGCAGACCTAACTACTGTCCACATTTATAATCCAAATAATAGACCAAGACAAGCTAGTTCTCATCATCATTATGATGGTTTTTGCAGTTGAGGAAGATGTTTCATTATTTACCGTCTTCCTAGACTTTTGGGCATGTTTCAAATGAGTGGCTCCTCCTAAAAAGCTATAAATTCCTTTTATGGTTCTTGTTATTATGGTCCTAAACCAGTTAACGTACCTTACCTAGTTTGTATCTACCCAAAGTACTTAAGCTTTTATAGTGGTACATCATCCTTACATGTGAAGTGCTTTTTCTATCCTGTGAATGGAAAATATTACCAAAAATATGAAGAAGAAGAAGGGATTGAAGGAGAAGGTTTCCCCACCTTATTTCCTTATGTAGAAAACGTCGAATAACAATGCATGTGACTAATTTATTTAGGATTTTTGTGGATCTTATTTTAAACTGAAGTTATAGTATATAGATGTAATGTCTTGGCTAATTTGGGACCCAATCAAATTTTATTAGAATCTCCATATCTTCCATGCACCCGCTCTTCATCTAGGGTTTCTCTGGGTGACACTGAAGTGCACAAAATTTTCGCATGATCATTGCAATGTTATCTCTTGTGGTCTGTAAGTGTCATTTAAGCCCCTTTGAGAATGGGATAGTATAAAGATATGCAATACTTACAATCTAAGACATAGAAGATGATGTGATAAACTTTAATAAAGAACAACACAAACAATGATCATCTTGAGTTGACTTTAATAGGGGGTAGAGTTATGATAACCGAACCATATAACTTCGAGGCACTAAAAAAAGCCACTTTTAGGCGGACCGAAAATAATAGATTCATCATCTAGTTCCTAGATTGCAGGGATAAGGAGAAGATTCAACTTGAAGGCCATAAAATTTTAATAATCATCTTCTTGTCACCAAAAAAATCAAATTGAAAGACATATTAGAGGAAGTGGCTATAAACTTAGCTCGCTTTTGGATCCGTCCATACAACCTCCCCTTAGGGTATCAGACATAGGAAGTTATCATGGCAATTATAGGATGGGTAGGTGAAATTGTGAAAGTAGAGAATGAGGATTTGGGATGGGATACTTTGCGTAGAGAGATCTAGGGTGACCATTGATATTACCAAACTAATGAAACAAGTACATAAGATTAAATAAAAATTTAGTCAAACTATTTTACATTGAGATACAATATGAACAACTTTCATCCTTTTGCTATCTCTGCAGACTAGTTAGTCATACTAAAGATTGCAATGAGGATGAAACAAAGATACATACTCCTAGACCATGGGGGACATGGATCAAGGTTTCACCGATCAAAAGATGGAGAGTTGCCTTAAAAGAAGAACTCTAGGATAGGGACAATGCAAAGGGAAAACCCTAAGTTTCATGAAGAATCCATTTAGGGAGAGAAGTTCAGGAATCATGCAAGAGTGTGACAACCAAAATAATAACAAAGACACTTTGAAGGATAAGTCTTTTGATATTGATTCTCTATGAATGATAGATCCACCGATGCGACGGGGATAAGGACTAGAGCGGTCCAATGAAGAAGAGAAAGGGTTCTGGAGGGTGGGGTGGAAGTGAAAGCAAGGAGAAACATAGGCGATACTGAATAAAAAGAGGCTGATGAAGGGAGGAAGACCCAAATAAAGATGATATGAATCAACGAAAAGAACATAATGACAAAGAAGGAGGCTCTAATAATAAGGTGAGATCTTTTCTATACTGATCCCAGAAGAGGCACCTGAAGATCAAGAGGTAGATGGAAGCCAATGTGTTGACAACAAACATGGGGAGACTTGCATATTTTAGTAAGCAAGCATGCCAAATCATACCCATCTAAAACATCAACACCCAACCAACCCATTGACGGTCCAAAAAATACAAATCCCACAAAGAAATACCAAGTTTAAACACCATTCACATGTGAAAAACCAAACCAATCGACCCCGCCAAAAATGGACGCCTTTCAAACCAAAAACTTCATTCACCCAACAACACACGAATCCCTACCCATCCACCCCCAAATAATATAAACCAATGTTTTTAGAGCCGTACCGGTGGATGGATCATTGTTGACTTGGATCGTGTTAAGCCGGGTTGAACTGTAGTAGTCCAACCGGCTGGATCTGAAATGACATCAACACGACATCAACAAAATATTGAACAGGACAAAACTGAACCAATCACTATAGTATAAGGCAATTAGCGGTTGGACCGATCAGACCGCTTGAACTGGACATATATATATATATATATATATATATATATATATATATATATATATATATATATATATATATATATATATATATAATACCCACGGGTACTGCTACCCGTCTCATTGACGCGGTGTCACATAATGTAAATAAATCTAATACACTCCCCTGTACAGCGGCTTCTGTAGTTCTGTTCTCGGTTCTAGATCGCAGTCTTCTTTGTCCGATCAGTCTTTCTCGTGTCTCAATCCGCTACGGTCGTGGAGAGACCCAACCACTGCAGAAGCAACTGATTGTCGTAATCCCAGAACTCGTCAGTGACAGCCCCATGGTGAATTAGGTCCTTTCTGACCCCCACATCCTATCGCTGTCAGACCTGGGGAACGACTACGCCTCCACGGACTTGCCCGTGAAGGCCAAGCATGTTGCCGATGCGAAAGCGGATCACGACAGTCCGGATAGAAAAATGTCCCCTTCCTCCCTCAGTTCGTGTAGGCGATGCAATCTATCTCAGACGGGAGCACAACCTCTTCGGGACGGGGTCTTGAGGACCACCACTATGGATGCTTTGGATGAGACTGAAGGGTTTGTTCATAGACAGAAAGAGTTGGACTTCGACTCTCCTATCATTGTGCCTGATGACGTGGAGGCGTAAATGAGTGCTTGTCGGATGATACAGAGGGACTGGAGATAGGCGGCGTGAGTGTTGTCAAAGTCGTACCGGTACTCTATTTCCCTCTGGAGGTGATGGCACTGACTCTGACAGAGGAAGGCAAAATCACTGACCCGGTATGCTTGGAAGGTCTTTCCGGTGATAACTAATGGGGAAATCACATAAATATCGTCTGAAGAAGGGAATTTGACGACTTGCGAGACTTTTTCTAGTCTTTAGTGGAGGTGTGGTGCCTGATGATTGTGGTCTATGCTTGGATTAGGCTTGGGGTATGTGCGCTCCAACTGTTTGAGGAAATGAGGAGTTGTGTGTCACATTCGACCACTTTGAAATAAGCTATGGAGTTCCATGAGCACTTCACACTTTTTGTTTAATGCAACTGATGAGGACCGTACATAAGGAAAAATACACACCATTAGCTCTTGGATTATGCTACCAATCTAATTGTTATGGAGTGAGATGATCTTGGTTAAGGTGAGAAAAAGAATCCCATGAAAATAGCCTCATCAGTCTGATCTCGAAGCTTTGTATGCGGAGGAGTAAAAATAAGCTTTGATACTGGTATCTCTATCCACGATGGTACTACGGAGGTACTTCAGAAAATTCTATAATACATATGTCATAATCGTATGAAAAGGTTTTGGTTCCCATTGTAACGAGTTTAATTGACTATGAAAATTTATTTACAAAACAACCTTATCATTTTTGGACTCAATTGTAAAAAATCACAGTGGTAGCTTGTGTAAAGAATTATGTTATAATGGATTAAATTTGTCTTGGAATTTTATCTCAAGACGAAAATTTTGAATGTACAAAGTAACATTTAGTAGTTTTTACACAAAGTAATATTTGACCAAGTAAAGTAACTATTAGAAGCAGAATGTAACTATTGGTCGCAAAAAGTAACTACTACATACATAAAATAAACTATTGGCACATAAAATAACTATTTGGACACTAACTATTTGTTGCAAATCAATGTGCACATATGGGAAAATATAAAGTTATTTAATGGTCTTATGTTACTTTCTATGTCAAATAGTTACTTTATATAGCAAATAGTTACTTTTCATACCACAGAGTTACTTTTTATACAAAATAGTTACTTTTCGTACCACAAAGTTACGTTTTATACAAAATAGTTACTATTTACACCGTATAGTTACTTTTGTGTCTTGATGTCGGTGTTGTACGACTACTTTTGTACCGTACAGTTACTTTTGAGTGATGGTGTTATTTTTAGTTACGGATAGACACTTTTTGTGCTCTGGTACTACTTTAAGATAGTTACTTTTTGTATCGTGTTGTAACTTTTCGTACCACATAGTTATTTTAGTCCTGTTTATAATTCTTGTATAAAATTATACCAACGCAACTTACCAAATAAAATTACTTTTTGTGTCTTTGTGTTACTTTCTATGCCGGATGGGTACAATATCGAACAAATGTAAGAATTGGTAATTTTGTGTGTTTGGAATCTATTGTTGTGTTACCTTGAGCTCCTGAAGTTGTATGTATACATTGATTATCACTACTACAGAAAAGGCCTTTAGCATCGGTTATTTAGACCCTTTAGCATTGGTTTCTAAGCGACACCCAAGTGGGCGCCGCTAAAAGTCGACATATTCAGTGTCGGTGTCTAACTGATGCCATAACCCTTCCCGCCATCGAAAACGCGCCAGCAAGGGGACTATAGGCATCGGTTATTAAAAAAACTGACACTATATCATGGTTAAAGATGTCGGTTAATAAATAAAAACCGACGCTATAACCCTTCCCGCCACCGAAAATGCGCCAGCAAGGGAACTATAAGTGTCGGTTATTAAAGAAAACCGACACTATATCATGGTTAAAGACGTCGGTAATTAAAAAAAAACTGACGCCATTACCCTTCCCGCCACCAAGCTAGTGAGGGCACAAAGACGTCGGTTTTTTACTATTAACAGACGTCGTATGTCTTTGTTGTCGATTTTATACAAATAAACAACGCCTATGTTCTATTTTTTTCTTATTAGTTTGCAGGCCTGCTGTATGGCTGGTCAACAGGATGTTACAACATCTATTGATATCAGCCACCAGTATGCCACAAACCTGCAAAGTCATTCACATTCAAACACATGTATTGATCAGATACATGTAGAAACCTGCAAAGTAATTTACATTCACATTCAGTTCCATTCATTTCATCTTTTTTCACATTCAGACACATCTAGAAACATTCATGTATTGATCAGAAAAAGTCATTCCCATTCACACATATGACAATTCAGACAAAAGTCATTCACATTCACACTAAAATAATTATGAGAACAAGTAGAAATATCATTCTTTATTCATCATCGTCATCATTGTCATCATTGTCCCAATTATATTTGAAATTTCCCACTACTTGTAGGGCTTTTGTCCATTCTTCTCTTACAACATCTAATTTCTCCCTCGTATAGGGAGTATGTACATCTAATAACTTTCCACCTGTGCTGAAGTTAGTTTTAAACACCTGCAAAGAGAATGATGTATATATAATTAATAATATATAATAAGATTGATATATTTCACATTATCTAATGAGACTATATATAATACCTGATGTATAGTATCGATTTCCATTACGGCATATTTGATGATTAGGCCCATAAATCGTATCACATAGTAGGCACATGCCCAGCCGTTGTCTTGTATAGCACACTATAAATTGAAACATACAAAATATTCAAAAATACATATAAGAACATTTCACATAAATAAGATATACATTGGAGTCGGAAAATTACTGTCACATTCTCCCAAATTAGTGGCTGGTTCTTTTTTCTGGGGACCTTTCCTCCAACTTTTTTGAACTTTTCTAAAGCCCTACATGTTAATGTAACACATTAAATTGCATAATTAAATAGTAATCCAATAACATGTGTTAACGGATATAAAAATATGAAATATTTCTTACGCGAATAATGGCCTTTTCATTGTGTGTCCATATAATGTATTCAATTCCTTCCTCGTAGGATCCAGATAATAGACAATGAACGTCTTGGGGACAATAACTAGTAACTCCCAATGCTTACCACTACAGGTAAGAAAGTTAAAAATTAATAACTCAAAATCAACAATAAAAAATATAATTTTCTTAAGTCCAAATTACAAGTAAACTTACTCGACATTGAATGGAGCTATTATCACCGTCTTCTTATTTTTATCAAAATATTCAAAAGCAGCACAATAGTATGAAGTAACTGAAGAAGGGTTTGTATCTACAAGACTAATCAAAGATGGAACTAAAAATCCCACATGGGAAAATGCAAAATCTTTACATATCGTGTGTAAGTGGTTGCAAAACATGTATTATGTATGCATTAATATATAAGAAACTCGATCACCATATATAAAACAAGGTATATGGATGTATAAACATGATCTCACGATATCCGCAGCTCTATCATAGATGTGTTCAGCCAATCATAACAAAACAACTCCAAAATATCTTGTATAAATAGCTTGTTATCGTATGATTGACCTGCATTAATACGTATGCATTAATGTGTATGCAAAACTTGTATTACGTATGCATTAATGTGTATGCAAAACTTGTATTACGTATGCATTAATATGTATGCAAAACTTATATAAATAGATTGTTATTGTATGATTGACCTGCAGCATCCTCTGAAATAGTAACATTTATAGGGAAATTTGAATCATGTTCGCCTATCCATACTGCCATACCCCTACAATTAGGACCTAGCGAGGTGTGTAGGTCCTTTGGAAGCCAAGTTGGTACTTTAGGAGTTGGAGGTGGAGGCAGAGATGTAGCGAGGGTCTTCCTTTTGACATGTATATATAATTTCAAATCAATTGACTCATATATACACACTAACAAATTAACGTAATGTAAATTTACCGTACAATATTAGTATAGACGACATCCGCTTTGGGCCACATTATCACTCCGCCTTCTGCCTCACCAAGCGTTTTAGAATCTGGGTGGGCATACGGCAGTGGAATCCCTCCAATCGGGGAGTATATGTATCGGGCTCACACGAACCGCACCATCTGGTACTGGAGTCTCATGAAACATCTCCCCTGGAAGGGTTGGGTAAGCATGTGCCTCTGCAACGATATATTCTTGACTTTTTAGACGACATGGCTTCAACCCCTACAAATTTATGTAAAGAATGTTATATACATATATACATAAACATATCATCTTGAAAAGACTAGATACTATATATGTCATAAAAACACTTACATCGGACGTGCTAGGTGGTGGGTCTACAGGATTACTCCCAACTTATGCAGTAGGAGAAGAGCGGGCCACCACAGATACTGTCTGAGTGGTAGTCTGAGATAGCTGCCACTTGCTAATTGCTTCATTGACTCTCTTATCACGTGTTTCCTCGACTCTCCTATCAAGTGCTTCCTCGACTCTCCTTTCAATTAACTAATCTACCTATACATAGACAAAAGAAATGCTAGCTTCTGATTATTGAATTCTCTTTCACAATAACATTCTAAAAAATAATAAGTTACCTCAGCTTGTGAAAGTCCCGCTTTTGGGACTGGTTTGCGCAGTGATGGCCCAAAGAATGCATTGATTCCCACACCAGTTCCTGCACCCCTATCACATCCAGGATGATCTAGGTTACCCATAGCAACTCTTAATTCATCCCTTGTGCCCTCAGAGATGAACTTGCCTACCTTCCTCTGCTCGTGCAGCTCTCGCTAATCGACATCAACAGAATTTGGTAAGTAAACATAATAATAATCAATATCGATCGGTTGTTCTAAGAGTTGAATTTTACCATTTTTGCAGCCGCCTCAGCAGTTGCGGGCTTCATTATATCTCCCTTCTTGTTTTGCCTCCCAGCTATCCACATAGCATGGCCAGGCAAAGGTGTGGGACCAATAGTAGAGGACTCCTGAGTAGCAGCAGCCTGAGCAGTAGACTCAGCCTGTAGTCTTTGGTCGAACGCCTGCATAGCCTCTTGCACCCATTGTGTGGTCATGCACATTCAGTGCACGGCTTGCTCTTTGAGCATCATTGATAGCCTTGTTAGTAAGCACATTGATTTGGTTAGTAACACTAAAGGTTAATCTTGAATATGTGAATAAATAAGAATGTATATTAATTAAATTGAGAGTGGCGCTTAATACTTTGAATTCATCTATTTTTCTTTGGGTAACAAACTCCTTCTAGTCTTTGGTGTCCAAGTAGTTCCATTGCTCAGTGGCCGCCTTCTGCCTAAATTTATTTTTTAAAGAGAATACAAACAAAAATTATTAGTGTAGAGTTAGTCAAAAAGTGATCAATGGCTAGAATTGGAAATCAATCAAGAACCTCTTCTTAACATTGTGTATGTAATCTCAGGTGAGATTTGTCCTATAGTTCCTTAGGACCCTCCCACAGCGTTGCATCATGCATTTACGATGCAGCTTTTCATCCAAATCAAATATACTCTGCAAAATAGAATTTCTGTTAACTAGTATCCTAAAATTAGTATTCTATAAAAATAGAATTGGAAATAATAATAACTCACGCATAGTTACTTTCATACTAAGTCTTTCTTCCCCTTAGAAACTTTATGCCAGGATTCAAAAATAGGACTACAATGGCTGCGAGTAAGAACCCCAAGATATGAAATAAATGAGTTGCGGTTCACTCCAACCGGATTTCCTACATGATCGAAATCCACAACTAGTTTGGGTCCATTGCCCCTTGGATGTAGTAACTTGTTCATCATTGCGATGTCCCTCACTTTCTCAATTTTTTTGTTGCTCATCAAGTGCCCCGATTTCTTCAAGGATACATTACCAACCTAAAATTTGACAAAAAAACACACTTACATGATATAACTATAAATGAACATATAGATAGAAACCTCAGGGATATATTTTTAAAACTTACATTGTGATGTGGCGCATTGACGTCCTCACCCTCACAGTAATCATCAGCACGGTCATCAGGAGAATGCTCAGCCATCTGAAAGTTCACATTCACACTGTAAAGTTCACAATGTAAAGTAATTCACATTGTAAAGGTCACGTTGTAAAGTTCACATTCACATTGTAAAGTAATTCACATTGTAAATTTCACATTCACATTGTAAAGTTCACATTTAGAAAAATAAAACATATAAAAATATAAACATGCATGCCTCTAATAGTGCGATCTTTTATCAATTAACAATCCTTCATTGTGATCTTCGTGCACATACAAGTCATCATTAGCTTCAATATTTGGTGGTGTTGGCAACCCAACTGAGAATGGACTGGAGTCATCATACTTATCATAGTACTCTTCCTCATCTATAGGATCTTCAATCAACTGTCTTTTATCATGAAGAACAACTGACCATTTATCATTTGCAAGATCATCAATATAAAATACGTGTTTCTCCTGTGATGTCAATATGAATGGTTCACCCTTCTCGCCAATCTTTTCAAAGTTCACTAATGTGAAACCCAATTCATCCACTATAACTTCTTTGGTGTTATCAACCCAATTACATTTAAAGAGTGGAATTATGAAATCTACGTAGTCAAACTCTCATATGTCTTCAATGACACTGTAAGATGACATTTTAGCTTCATGTGGACTCTTATCCTTTGCACTTACAAAAAACAATGAAGATGCTTGAAGGGTGACCCCACTATTTTGGACAACACTCTTATCATCTTGATGCTTTGTGTAATATGAGAATCCATTTATGTCAAACCCTTCATAAGACATAACATTCAATTTTGGTTTAAAGGTGAGGCATTTGATAGTTTCAGTAAGATTATCTGGTGTTTGAGATAGTTGATGTAAGACTTTATCTTCAAACCACTTAATAAATGTCTTATTATGCTCTCTAGCAAGCCAATTTGAATTGGCTTGAGGATATTGTCTCTTGATGAAATTGGTATGTTCCTCGATATAAACACTCACTTCGTCGATGTTGTGTAAAATATACAAGTGACCTTGTTCCAACTACTCACGGCTGATTACTTTCATCCGGGATCCCAAAATTCCTTTGCCAAAATGCTCCTCAATATTCTTGTCATTTACAGGAGCGTCATTAGCACTCTAAAAGTCATTGTAAAAATCCATAACCTCTCTCTCCACATAACCCTCAATAATACTCCCTTCAGGCCGATAACGGTTTCGAACATCACCTTTAAAAACACTCATGTATCGTTCAAAGGGATACATCCAATGCAAGAAAACTAGTCCCAACATTTTCACTTCCCTAGTCAAGTGGACAATAAGATGTACCATGATATCAAAGAACGAAGGAGGAAAATACATCTCAAGCTAACATAGGATAACAACCACTTCTCTTTGCAATTTATTAAGAGTATCAGGGTCAATAACTTTGATGCACAGACTGTTGAAAAAGAAACAAAGTTTGGTGATTGTAAACCTTAAATGTTTCGGCAACATAGATCGAATTACCACGAGCAATATTTGTTGCATTAGAGTGTGACAATCATGATATTTAAGACCTATCAACTTCAGATCTTTCATTGATACTAATGTATGGATGTTGGATGAGTAACCCTGTGGCACCTTAACATTTACCAAGCATTCACAAAAAGCTTTCTTCTCCTTTCTCGACAACGTGTAACAGGCAGAAGGTAAGTATGTTCTCCGATCGCTACTAAGTACTTCTGTTAATTCTATCCTTATTCCCATTTCACATAGGTCCATTCTGGATTTTATCCCATCTTTAGTCTTCCCTGGTATATTCAACAGAGTACTGATGACACTATCACAGACATTTTTCTCAACGTGCATGGCATCGATAAAATGTCGGACTGCCAAAGAACTCCAATAAGGAAGATCCCAAAATATTGACTTCTTCTTGAATAAAGATTTGTCACTCTGTTTGGCCATCGTACATTGTGATCTCTTACCAAATTCATTGGCAAAGTCTTTTACTCTTTCATAAACATCCTCCCCTGGTATAGGTTTAGGTGCACTATGTTCCTCATTCCGTCCATTGAATGCTTTGCGCAACCTATGATACGGATGAGATTTTAGAAGAAACCTTCGATGACCAAGATATACAGTCTTGCCGCCATGTTTTAGTCGTATTGAATAAGTATTCTCTTCACATATAGGACACGTTTTAGATCCTTTGACACTATATCCAGACAAATTCACATATGATGGAAAGTCATCCACAGTGCAAAACAACATAGCGTGCAAAAAAAATGTCTCTCTTCGTGAAGTATCATAGGTCAACACACCTTCACCCCAGAGTTTCTTCAAGTCATCAATCAGAGGTTCAAGATAAACGTCAATATCATTTCCAGGTTGTTTAGGGCCCCATATCAACAACGACAGCATAACGTACTTATTTTTCATACACAACCAGGGAGGAAGATTGTATATAACAAGCATAACTGGCCAAGTGCTATGTTGGTTGCTCACTGTCATGTACGGATTCATCCCATCTGTACAAAGCCCAAGTCTTAGATTCCTGACTTCTTCACCAAATTCAAGGTACAATAAATCAATCTTCTTCTACTGTGGGGAATCAGACGCATGTCGTAGGATCCCATCATTATTTTTCTTAACATCTGCATGCCACCTCAAATTCTTCGCATCTATCGGATTGGCAAACAAGCATTGAAATTGTGGTATTATAGGTAGATATTGCATCACCTTGGCAGGAGAACCAGTTTTGGACTCCCCCACAGTCGTCAATTTATACCTTGATGCACCACATTTGGGACAATCTTTCAAATCCACATGGTCCTTTTGAAATAATACACAATCATTCGGGCATGTGTGTATCTTCTTGGCCTCCATTCCCATTGGGCACAACAATTTCTTTAACTGGTATGTTGAGATTGGTAGCTAATTTCCTTTAGGAAGAATTTCTTTCAAAAAAGACAACAATGACGTGAAGCTTTTGTCGCTCCATCTACTGTTAGCTTTCAGCTTATACAATCTCAACACAACGCTAAGCTTTTTAAACTTACAACCTATGTATAACGGTATCTCAGCATCATGCACAATGTTTCTAAACGTGGGAGGTGGATCAATGTGCTCTACCCCACAACTATCCAGCATCGCATCAATGATGTCTACTGGAACCGGTTCGTTCACATCTACATCATCGGAGGCAATTTCTTCTTCCATACAAGCACTGCTATCGACATCCACTAATTTCAAGTTTGAAATCTCTCCATGCCAGTGCTACAATCCCGTTGCACATGACATGACTTTTGATTTCGTCACCAGTGCTGACTTTCAAGTTGTTACCGCAATGCCTACATGGACAGTAGAACCTATCTCCAGGTTGTTTCCTATGTTCCTCAGCAAATCTAATAAATTGATCAAGACCAGAAATAAACTCTGGGGTGTAGCGATTTGGAATGGACATTCATGATCTATCCATTCTATGATCAAAGAGAAAACAAGTATATATTAGAACAAGATTTGGGTCTAGGGTTAAAATATTAGGGTTTATGGTTAAAACATTAGGGTTTAAGGTCTTATATATAATAAATGTGTACCACCTATCCCATTCTTGAACACCTAATCTCACTAGTAAGTGTATTGTATTGGGTTTTCAAGAAAATTTCAGTAGCATTTCCCCGTTGTTCTCTAAGTACATATGTACTTAGAGAACAAACGGGGAAATGCTACCGAAATTTTCTTGAAAACCCAATACACATTATACACTTACATCCTAAGTGAGATTATGTGTTCAAGAATAGTTCCCAAATTGGGGACTATCCAAGATTTACTACTAATGAGTAAATCTTTGGCGGGTTTCTACGCCAACAAATACATGTGTTGTCATTCTTATACCTACAATCCTAGTTTCATCATTCATATCTTAGTTCTTCAAGTTAGGGTGATTATTGATGTCTTTAGAAGCATGATTGGCAATCTAGGGAAAAGTTCATCATTTACATTCCAAGCATGTCATGTGAGTGCATTAGTATTTCCCTTTTACTAAAACCAAATTGGTGTATTAGTGAGTCTTCAAATAGATAAACACTTGAAGATGACTCAATGAATATTATGAATAGTCAACTCAACTATAGCTTGTTGGTTCTCATTCATGACTTGCATAATATTTTGTTGATCCTAAATAGAAGTAATATTTTACATGCCCCATATGACCCTAGAATGTTGACATGCCTAGGTTTAAAGCACTCATCAATCTTGAATAATGTTGACATGCCCCATAATAGGGAAAAATCAAGATGAGATCAATAAAAACACAAATCATTAAAAATGGACTGCATAATGAAATAATTGCTTAGTAATAATATATATTGCAAGATAAACAAAAGATCAACTCATTATTTTACAACCAAACATTTTTTTCATGCATCTTTCATTACACATTTATGGCCATTATTCATCTAGTGACTAAGGTTCTAGATTGCCTTTTACTACTTGCTACTTAATGATTACAATGTTTGGTTGTTGTACAAGAATCACCGAATATAAAGTCCATGAGGATAAACTAATATTTGGGAATGATAATGTGGCTTCTCTATATTAAATCTAATCTGTCTTTCTTTCTTCTTCTCTATATTTAATTATTACATAAGTTGTGTGTGAACTTTGTGAACTTTGAGCTATTTAGGGGCAGTCACACTAAATTACTTTATCATTGTCTACCCAAGAAATGGGATTGGATCGATGTAATAACACTTCTACGACAGTTGGTATCACAGACTAACACACTATGCATCTATGTAATTGTGAACTTAATTGTGAAATCCCTCATTTTCCTCTTATCAGGATTTGAACTACTATTTTTTCGTAAAAGTAATCATCTGGTTCATATACAACAGCCACATTTGGCTATTGTTAGGGTTTGCGTTAACCCACAGGGCTACACAGCTATTTCAGGTGGAGACAGAGCGGAAAAAAGGGGGTTGGAAGTCGGCAGAGGCGGCGAGCTCAGTTGGTTTAGAAAGGTACCTGTCCGGTGGCGGCGAGCTCAGGTTCTGAGCGGTAGGCGGCGGTGAGCAGTAGGGGCGGTAGGCGACGACTAGCACCAGCAGCGGCGGGAAGCAGTCCGGCGGTAGGCGGCGATGAGCAGCAGCGGAGAAGGGACGGCACGCGGCGGCGAGCAGGAGAAGGGAGCGACGAGCATAGCATTGACGGCGGCGAGCACAACAGCTGTGACGGCGAGCGGCGGTAGGAATCGTGCAAATCGCCAGACCTAAGCGGAGGGCAATGAAACAGAGAGAAAGGGGAAGAGTCTACTTCGCGCAGGTGCTATTAAGTTAGCAATAGTCGTCGATTATTAAAAATAATCGATGCTTATAATAATAGGCGTCGATCACCACAAACAAACTGACACCTATGTTCAATGATAGTCTTCATTTCAACTAAACATATGCCGGCAAAAAAAATGTTCACGAATTATGACCATAGTCGTCGGTTGTCGTAGAAAACCGACGCCAAAGGGGGGTGAAGATTTTCGCGGGGACAGTGCGTGAAAAAACATCGGCATTAGTTATTGAAAAAACACCGACGATAAAAATTGGCCCAATTTCTGTCTTGTGAAAAACCTTTAGTCGTCGGTTTATTTGTTAACAACTGACGCCGTATGTTAAATTTTGGAGGTGATTTTTTCACAGGAAAATTTGGATTTGGCGGTCGATTTTAGGCTTCGGTTGCTTATTGAGGAACCGACGCTAAATAAAAAGTGATACCCATGTCTGGACGCTCTTCACAGATAGATGTCGGTTTGTGTATTCAACTGATGTTGTAGGATTTAGGCGTCAGTTTCTTGTATACAACTGATGCCTGTAAATGTGACGTTATAAGCCATTTCTATATTAGTGTATGTTACAAAGAATCTTTTCTGATCAGATGTTACTCTTTGAAGAATAGTTGTCTCTCTTTATGTCCAATGAATACTCTTTCTTCTGAAATACTTACATTTTTATATTAGAATAGTTACTTTCATATTTGTACAGTTACTTACAAAATGTCAGTTTGTTACTATGTGATTCACATACACTAGTTTCATCTATTTGACTTACCTTCCTCCACAAGAGTTACTTTACAAAGTATAACAGTTACTTTTTGAATGCACAGAGTGACTTTTATGTTGTCAGAGTTACTTGTAGTGCTCTTACAGTTACTCTAGGTGTTCTTATAATTACTTTATCAATGACGAGTTCATCTCTTTTATTTGTCAGTGAGTTTTGATATAGATAATTTTTTTTTGGAATAGAACACTTGCTTTTGTGTTCGTACAGTTACTTACAAGATGTCCATGTTACTCTATGTTCCATACACATTGTTTTTACGATACATGTTTTACCTTCCTCTATTAGAGTTACTTTTACAGAGTTACTTTTTTGAATCACAGGGCTACTTTTCTCTGTTGTCACAGTTACTCTTAGTGTTCTTACAGTTACTCTTAGTATACTTACAGTTAATCTTAGTGTTCTTACAGTTACCCTTAGTGTTCTTACAGTTACTATTTGTGTCCTAGTGTTACGTTCTATGCCGGATGGGTACTGTCATACCATACAATTACTTTTATATGTATTAGACCTTTGCCTTCAGCCTTCTTCGGTTGTCGGTTCATGTTTTTCACACACTACGAACGCCTAGAAGCAGGCATCTGAGTTGGATATATTGAATGGTCGGCTGCTACAGGTTGTCATAAGGCCTAGAAGCAGGCATCTGAGTTTGATTTGCTTGGCTTTCGTATTCTTTTGTTGCAACAATGTTTTTGAAGAATCAACTACTACTAACTGACTTCATAAGTAATTGTAGGCATGTGGTTTTTTACACTGCTCACACTTCTGCCATTCATACTTAATACTGTTTAATAAACTACTAAGATGGTCATCGTATATTCGTATTTTTTCTTCAGTTGTGTACATGTAATCTTACCCAGCTATTTTTCTTTCTACAGATTCACTATCCACTTACACAATGTCAACAGTGGTAATCTATTAGAGAAAACAGTTCTAATGAGCATACCACAGAAGTATATGATAGTTACTTTTTGTGTCTTGGCATTACTTTTAGTGTCAAATAATTACTTTTCTTACCATATAGTTACTTTTTGTGTCTTGGTGTTACTTTTAGTGTCGGATAGTTACTTTTTGTATCTTGTATTTTTTCTCCATATCATATAGTTATTTTTCTGTCCTAGTTTTACTTTTAGTGTCGCATAGTTTCTTTTCGTGTGATGACGTTACTTTTAGTGTCAGATAGTTGTGTTCCGTACCACATAGTTACTTTTTGTGTCTTGGTGTTACTTTTAGTGTCAGATAGTTACTTTTTGTATCCTGGTGTTATTTTTTCTTATCATGATATTATCTTTTTAATGTCGAATAACTACTTTTTGTACCATACAGTTACTTTCTAAGTCAAATAGCTACGTTTCGTATTGCATAGTTACATTAGTGTTTGATTGTTACATTCCCGTGAATCTCAAATATTCATGCCTGGTGACTTGACGGCATTAGCCAGTGCTCACCCAATTGGAATCGCCCTTGTGGTGGTAAATCATTGGAGCCGTGGAGGCATTAGAAACAAACGAATGAGTTGGAATTCAAACGGTACATTACAACCAACTAAATTAAGAACAAAACAAAGAAAATAGATGACTATGTGCTCGATTCACTTCTTCTTTATATGCTTGATATTATAATAGAATGGTCCAGACCATGGTCTGGGTGCCAACTGCGATAATCCCATTCTGCAAGACTCTTTCACAAGCGGCGTTGATGAAATTTTACAACTTAAACTTGACTCTAACCTCACCCTCCTTAACAAACGACAACTGCAAGGTCATCTACTGGCACACGAACAGAGACACACCACACTGGTTGCACATCTCATGAAACTTACAGATCATTGATTGAATAATAGGGAACAATATCTTATGGCGTAGCTTTGACTACCCATCCCAAATGAAAGGGGAAGTGTCGAGTAACAGTTTTGATAATAATGATTCCATGAAAAAGGGGAATGCTATTTTGTTTTCCAAATCGGTGAAGAAGAATAAGGTGGAGAGATGAAAGGTGAAGAATTCTGGTGATGGTGTTCATCTGAGCAGCAACCCGTACGGCTTCACCATCCCGTCTTCTGGGGGAGAGAGTGATGTTGCTGGTGATACTCGAGATGCCATATTCAGCTCTGACGACGAGTTATGGGTTACAGTGCGATTGTGAAAGTAAGGGGACAATACAGAGATGTTGTTCTCATCTCAAGGAGCTTTGTATCTGACTCCATGGCTGGAGTGGATTACTACGGCCATCGGCTATAGAGCAACAGAAGCAAGAACAACTGTGGTGGAAGGAGGAAGAGGTTGGTCGGTGGTACTGTAGGAAGAGGAGGCAAGGGAATCGTGTACATGAGCACTTCTAGCCGTGGTGGGAGCACTCGATTTGACCTAGACTACAAGTTTCGACCTAAAAGGGCTAAATCCCTCCGGATTTGCCAGGTCGTCGTGACTAAAGTCCCCCTATTTGGCTGTAATATTGAGCGCAAGATGACATCCACCACCAGATAATCCCCGTGTTTGCAGTGTCCCATATCAATGTTATACACAGATCCTATGAAGATCTGTGAAAAAATTGCGTCAGGGTAACAACGCTATACTACCCTCGCGGGCAATAAAAATGAACTATATATATATATATATATATATATATATATATATATATAGTTAACACACACGTGCATATGCACGTTCCCCATTGAACGTGTTTATTTTACAGTAAATATTTGAAAAATAAATTTTTCCAAAAGAATAATCATAATTCTCGTAAATGTTTTGTAGAAAATTTAGAAACATATTATTTATTGACTCCGAAACGCACGTTTGAAGGAAGGAATGTGACGGAGAAGTTGAGAGGTTTGTGGCAACTGATTTTATCATGAAAGAGAAAAAATAAAATAGAGTAAATATAAAAAAAAAAGTTGAGAAAAATTGTGAGAAGAGAGAGAATCAAGGAGAGCACAACATGAACTTGCTCTTTTATGATACATATATAATATATATATATATATATATATATATATATATATATATATATATATATATATATATATCCACATATATACTCCCCGTTCATATATGTATCCCATAATAAATTATATTGTTATGCATACCTTTATAATAATGAGATATATAAGTTCATTTTATTGGTTACTTAATATCACTATAAATTAATCACATTTACCAACATGATTCTAAATTAATAACAATAATTAACAACTTGTTTAAAATTTTAAATTAAATTGAATTTTGTCCATGTGGAAAGTAAATTTACTCCCAGCAGAAAAAGTCAAAACACACCCTAAATGTTGGGTTGGTGAGAAAGTGTGATTTTTGGTGGAAAAATTGGCAAACGAAGACATTTGTGTATCTTTGTTATCATACATGCTCCTAAACCATATCCTCCAACTACATCAATCTTCAAAACTTATAGGAATAATGTGTAAGGATTTATCTTTGCGGTCATTTATCACTTGTGTTATGAGAAACAACATTGGTTGTTGGGTATGTGAGTAGTTTCTTTTACGTAGTTGGAATTTGTATAATTTTTAGGCAGCTCAAGAGTTATTTTTTGTATTTTTTTTTATTTTTTTCTTCGTCTAATTGGGCCACTGGTTCGGTCCAGTCAACCAGTTGGACCGGTCCAACTGTATTTCTGAGCGGTTGGACCAGAAAAGGGCACATGGTCACTTTTTTAGGCTTTCAAACCAGTTGACCACCGGTACACCGGTTTGACCTGTGACATCGCGCCATCACAAAGATAGTGAAACAGCATGTGAAAACGTGTGGAACCATCATAAACATCGTATTACCAAAAACACGAATTAATTAAAACCGATTGTGGAAAGCAGATAAGAAAGGAACTATTACAACCAGATCCACATCCTGCAAGGAAACATGTTATATAAATATACATAACTTGATACATGTCCACAACTCATAGGTTCTAGTTGTCTCATAAGCATAAGAGTTCACCACCTATTTATGTACATAACAGACATAGCCAGGTCAACAACAAGATAAGAAAGCCATATCAACTATACATCATGAAACCTCGTCAAAACACCTCCAAGGACCTAAGAGTACAGGGATGACTCTAGGACTCTACTACAAAACACCCAAAAATAGCAGCATATCCATCTCTTGCCTTCTATTGTTCTTCTTGCTGCTCAGCTGCAACACCACAGTCACCACCACATCTAGCACATCCACCTAAAAAGGTTTGAAACCAACGAGGTGAGACACACAGTCCCAGCGAGAAACATAACTCCCCCCCGAACTATAAAACCTCAGGAGAGCTAGAACAGATAGAGCAGGTAACTGATATAAGCAGATCATATATGCAACATACTGAGCAGAACTAACTCTATAACATCTTATTAGGATATCTAAGAGGCATATATATAGATAATATATGGAACATGATTGACAAGACAAGTCATCTAAGAACTTATCGTAATATTTGAGGAACATGTAATTAACTGCAAGATATAACGAGGACAACATTACAAACAAGGTCTCAACCAATGTTCTGTGTTTGCCCTAAGCAAATATACTCAACTGCTGGATTACGATTTATTATGCCCTGAGGAAGTGAGTTGTACCGCTCAAATCCAACCTTCGGTTGTGAAACCCAAAGCCGGTGCCATACAAGGTCAATGGAAGAGTCGGACTCCACAAACTCATCCTCTTCGTGGACAGTGCACGATATCCAAAGTAGGACCACAGTATCTTTCTTAAGTGACCTCAGTCATAGGGTCAGCTCCCGTAGGCTACCCTTTCCTCTAGCCCGCCTCGGTACAGGTCTCGGCGCTAGCATACCTTGAGTCGCGGGCCTATTCACCATGCTCCTGAGCCATGAACGTATTCATGCTCTATCATACTGATCCATGGGCCTATTCACCATGCTCTTATACCCATCTGAGTCTACAACTGAAGTTGTACTCTATACCTCCTACTTTCGGCTAAGAGAAACCTCGCATATTCAACAATATGTGCTCCGGGTTAACCTGTAGGAGAACCCGTTTCACCATCACCAGCTCATGACGATGATGGATCTATGGCCAAGGAAAACTATAAGAAAGGTTTATCTATAGTTAATTAACTTATTTTAAGTGGATTGCAAGACTCAACCAAGTTATGTAACATGTAAATTATAAAAAAAAAGTCACATAGATCTCATTATCATGTGTTACATTGTCATTCTTATTCTCAAAGCCATCAACATCATCCTGATCCATCACAAGGATCAACATTACATGTTACCATTTGGCCTCTTGACAATCATCAAGATCCATCTCAAGGATCAACATCACAGGGACTCAATCCCATCATCAAGGCACACATTGCCATTTCATGGGTAACACCCATCATATATCACTGGGTTCATCCTAACCCTTAATGTTCCATATCATATCACTATCATACCATCACCATGGCTATTACCTGATTTCATATCCATACGCATGGAAGCTGCATGGTTAGCATAATCATAGAGAAACAATGGTACTTGTACAAGGAACATCTATAACCCTTTACTCCATTATGAGGAACCACAATGCAACATAGGTAAGCGTATCTATACAAAGCATTCTCATGTAACCAAAGCAAGTATTAACATAACAATTACCCTAAGTATGTCGGGTAAGGGATAACCCTTACCAAAAGCACATCATCCCTCACTAAAGGTATCACAGCCTATAATGTTCCTCACTATAGGTGTATCAACCCTCACCAAAGGTGTAACGTTCATCACTGTCTTGGGTAACACTGCATAAAGGACTGACATGGATATCAGTCAACATGTATCTCGGGTTGACACCCATATCGGGTTAACACTCAAGGTCAGGCCGATAATGCCCAGCACTCTTATAACATCAAAATCGGGGAACACCCAAGAACATCATAACGGTTAACAGCTAACACCCTTCCCGGGTTATCACTCATAACGAGCTAACGTCCTACTGGACATGAGTCAAGATAGCACACAGACCGATATCGCCTAAAGCCACACTGGTCACACAGCGCCATAACGGGCTAACACTTAACAGGTCGATATCGTCCAGGGGTTTCTAGGTGCATAACACCCCCATAACGGTTAGCATCATATCGTACAACATAGCCAAGCTAGTCAATATCGTCCATGCATAACGCCATAACGTGCAGCAACTCAACAGATCGATATCGCTCTTAGCCATAATGGCTAACGCTGCATCCTGGGCAGAGCCTTATATCGGCCAAGAGCTCAACTCAGCCAAACCCACATATCATATCGTCCAAGCCTTAACTAGGGGGATAACAGGAACCAAGCTGATATCGGGCAACAAGGGATATCGGGTTACACCACCTATTGGGTTGGTCATCTTCAACCTCAAGACAACCACCAAACCCTAAAAGACATAAGAGTGTTGGCTCACCTCTCAACAACTAAGTGAGAGGGGTCTTGCACAACCTCTATCACATATTGGGCAGCAAGGTAGATCATCACCATATCATCCATCCAACCAACAACTAGGTCAACACCCAACCCAAGGCTCACTCTTTCAATTCCATGGTGAGAGAGAGGGGTGTTGCTCAAGCAACTAGAGTGTAGACTCACCTCTCAACAACTAAGGGAGAGAGGGGTTTTGCCCACACAACTAGATCTTAAGCTCACCTCTCAAGACCAAAGAGAGAAAGGGGTTTTGCCCCAAGAACACGCCACAACACACCATTGAATTAGGAGACCCTAAGCTCACCTCTCATCAACTAAGAGAGGGGTTTTTCCCAAGGAACCCTAATCCAAGGTTCGGCCAACAAGATCCATGGTACATCTAGGGTAACAACATGACCATTAAAGCAAGAAACATATCTAGCAAGATAACATGGCCAATCAAGATAGCATATAACAAAGCAACATGGTAAGTAAATAGTATAGTTAGGGTTAGGAGTTATGTAACCTGCCTCAAGCACACTCCTCAAGCTCAAAAGCTCCAAGCTCCACGCTCCAAGCACCAAGGCACCACCACAAGAGAAGAAGGAGCAAGGTCACTCTAGGGTTTTGGCCACCACTAGAGGAAGAACAAGACTAGATCTATGGCTGCCAAGGATGTCGCCCTCCAAGCTCCACCAAAGGATATCGGCCACCAAGATCCACCAGGTGGGGGGGGGGGTATCGGACACCAAAGGAAGAAGGGAAGCAACTAAGGAGCTAAAGGGATTACAAACTAGCAAAGGAGGGGGTATATATACAAGGGGGTCAAGTGGGCGTCCACTAGAGGGTTGCTCCACATGTGCTCTCCCAAACCACCACTTGTCCAAGCTATGACACCTTGTTAACAAAGAGCAACAAGTGTCACCAAGGGTGACACAAACAATGCTAGGTCAAGAAGGGTGTGTATCACCCAACATGGTGCCATGGACGATACACCACTGCCCGACACACTCTTGGTTGATACACCCTTGCCCGATACACCAAGAAAGGAGGTGGCACCAAGCTCAAACAAGGCCCAAGAAAGCCCAACAACAAGCCTAGGCTTCAACAAGCTCAAACGAGGCCCAAAGAAACTCAAGCAAGGCGCCCAACCCATCCTCTCAACTCTAGAGGATGCAAGGAGAGAGAAAGACATCTCTCAAGGTGACAAACTTGCACACCAACCCTAAAACTTGGGTAATTTGCAAGTTGCACCTAAAGCACAAACAAAACCCTAATCACAACTCAGGTGATTAGCAAACATCTAAACACAAGGTTTAGGCAAAGCAAACAGGGTAAGCCCAAAACAAAGGTCAGGGTCCTTACATGACCGGTCCGACCGTCCGATCTAGTTTGGTTCTTAAAACACTGATATAAACACCAAAATAAACAAATCCAACGCCTAGCCATTCAAGCTCATTAAATGTAGATCGACAATACAACCTTGACCAGAACCTAAATTAGGCAACCCAACCTCAACTTGCTTTCCATGCATGATCGTATGTAGTTTTCTCTACAAACAAAGGGAAAAAAGTTACTAGACTACAAGGAAAGAAAGAGGTGCAAAAGGGTGTGGAAGCAACAACTACCTAGGAAGGAGCATGATGGAGGAAAATAAAAGAGAACACATTTTGGGTACATAGATGGACTTATATGAACGAGGGACAAGAAAAGAAGTATGTGCCTCCTCTTTTCTGATCTCTAAAACTATCAAGTAAGTAGTGGGCACTGGCCATGACCATGACCATAAAAAAATGAAACCCTTATGTTGGAACCTCCATGATTTTGGCACCCTTAGAACATCTTCCTCTCTTCATTCTATATGTTGGAGAGAGACTCCCAATGTAGTTTTCATGATGGAAACTATGTCAGATGTAAAAGAGCAGGAAAAAATCTTACATAGTTGAGGTTTCGACAATGGTTTGGTATGAATTGCAAGGGCAAATCAAGAGGCATAGACCTCTGGTGGAGAGGAAACAAGGTGACTAAAATCATTTTATCAATGGCACATCCAGGAAGATATAGGCAACAATGGCCAAGAAGATAGTTTTACTTTTGTGGGAATGCATGGTTGGGAAGCAGTCAATTAAAGGCATAACACATGGAATATAATGCACGATGTTAAAATGGTTTCTAACTTACCAATGATTATGGGAAGATATTTTAATGAAATTATGTCTCGCATAGAAAAATTAGGAGAACAACTAAGGCCAGAATAGCAAATTAAGAACTTTAGAGATGCTATTGATAGATGTCAATGGTTTTACTTAGTGCAAAGGTAGACATGAAGGATGAATCATACTAGAGATACTTGACATTTTTGTGGAGGACGAGTCATGGTGTGACCTTTTCAACACCATAAGAGTCAAACAATTTCCAATATATAAATATGATCATGGTTCTAATATGATATCAAAAAACATTTTTAAATGTAGTACAAGGAGGGGAAGAAATTTATATTTGAAACCCTCTTGCTATCATCTCTAGAACATAGGGTTGTGGTGGAAGAGGGGTTGTGGTGGAAGAGGCATGGGGGAAACTTTCTACTTGGACCTCCATGCACATATAAAAATTTGTGTTGAGAAGCTGGAACAATGGGCAACAACAAAATTCGGGAGCACGAAAAAGGATTTCAAGAAAGTGGAGTATAGTTTGATGCAGGTGCATGGCCAACCACCTTGTGCTTTTATAATTGAAGAATGCACCCATTTTTCAAGACAACTTCATGAGCTACAAAAATAAAAGGAAAGTTATTGGCATGCCAAAGCAAGAACAAATAAATGAAAGACATGGACAAAATACAAAATATTTTTACAATAAAGTCAGTCATATGAACATTGTTAAGGGATTAATAAATGTGGATGGAAGTAAGAAGACCAATCCAAATGATCTGTATAAAATTATATCAATTTTTTTTCAACACTCCTTTCACAACCCAAGACTAGGAGGGGTGGAATATCTGATTGTAGGGATGTTTCCGTTGATAGAAAAAGAAGAGGCAGAAGACTTAGACAAGGAGTCCACTATGGATGAAATATGGAGGGATTTAAACCAGATGCATCCAAATAAGGCTCCAGGCCAAATGGTGTGAAAAGAATCATATACCAAAAGAAATGGGACATAGTGAAGAATGGAGTTTTCTCCTTTATCACTATTTGGTAGGAAGGAAAGATCTTGCTAGATGGTGTTCATGATACTGATATCATGATGACACCAAAAGTTCAAGAACTGAAGTACATCTATGAATTCATACTGATAAGCTTATGCAATGCACCACACTAAATAATTACCAAGGTGCTAGCTAGAAGAACAAAGTATGTACTTGACAAAATGATATCAGAGGAACATATAGCCTTTGTGAAAGGGTGCCATATAACAAACAATGCTTTGGTGGCATATGAGATTTTCGACATAATGATATAAAAGAAGAAGGGCAAGGCAATATTGATGGTTGTAAAGTTGGATATGAGTAAGGCGTATGACATGATACTAGAGTTTTATAGATAGAGTCATGGAGAATATGGGGTTGCCGAGTATGTGGAAAGGCAAAGTGCGTGAATGCATATCCATTGTGTCACACTTGTTCATCATCAATGGGACTTGGATGGGCTTCATTAAACCTACTGGAGGGCTACACAAGGTGATGATATCTCCCCCTATCTCTTTCTTTTTGGTGCTGAAGCTTTTTCTTTTTCCCTACATAGAGAATTATACAACCCTTCCACATGGGACAAAACCCAACATGCTAGGATCTCATGTTTCTCACCTATTTTTTCCTGATGATAACATACTATTCACAAGGGTGATTACTCTGGAGTGCTCCAACTTAGATGTAATAATCAGTCAGTACAAGAGAGCATCTAGGCAAAAAATCAACTATGAAAAATCAAAAGTCTCGTTTAGTGGAAACATCACCGAAGACAAGGAGGAGAGTAATAAAGGAGACACTAAAAGTCTAAGAGGTGGATAGACATGAAAAGTACCTTGGCCTTACAATGACCCGTGGGAACATATAAGAAGATTGTTTTTCCACAATCAAAGATAGAGTAATGAAAAAACTACAAGGGTGGAAGGAAAAATTATTACCAAGACTTCGAAAAGAGGTCTCAATCAAAGAAGTAAATTAAGAAATACCAACATATTACATGAGCACATTAAAGTTACCAGACAACATCCTAGAAGAGATTACCAACATGATGACATGCATTTGATGTGGATCAAAAGAAGGGGAAAGAAAAATACACTAGGCAAAGTGGGACAACTTATGCGAGTTTGAGGGGAAGGGAGGTATGGGATTCAAGGACCTAAAAGCTTTAAATCAAGTGTTGTTAGGGAAACAAGGATGAAGATTGGCAACTAACCCATGCATTATGGTGGGAAGAGTACTTAAAGTAAAATACTACAAGAATGATGACATCCGTATAGTAGCCCAAATTGGAGGGAACCCCAGCTATACCCGATGAATAATTTTTGGAGCTATCTAGGAGACAAAGAATGACAATACACGGAGGGTATGTAATGGCTCAAAGGCTGATATATTCAAAGACAGGTGATTACCAAGCATGTCTTGACTAATAAGCCTCTACGTAGAGGAAACAGACGAGGGACTGAGAAAGGGGAGCCATCTCATTGACCACACATCATGAAAGTGGAACATCAAATTGTCATGAGTTTGTTTTAGTCTTATATAGCATAGAAGATCCTACCCACACCCTTTACCCAAACAACAGTGAGGATGAAGTATACAAGATGCCAGACGTAAAATTTCTGCACTTGGTGAGGTCATCTTACCACTAGTTGAAACTAGAAAATGGTGCCCTAGAAAGACTGGAAGACTGGCAAAAGCTTTAATATATAAAATTCCTACCTAAGCTCATCCATTTTATGTAGAAGTTGAGCAACAATGCCCTACCCACAACAACAAAGCTACACTAGAGACACATTATTGAAGATGAATAATGCAAGCACTACATACTAGATCGAAAGGATGCTTCCCATGCAATCTTCATCGTGCACTTGCTTAAAGAGTGTCGGCATATAGTGAGGCAGACATCTCAGGCCTCAACTCAGACTTGTTAATGCCAAGAGCATTTCTTCAACAATTGCTTCAAACAGAAGATGAGAAGAAGATGGGAGACTGGGCAGTGACGTGTTAGGTTGCATGGACCATAAGAAACAAGAGTCTAATTCAAGAAAAAATGGTTCATTCCATCTTTGGTGGCAATAATTACAAATCTCATAAGAGATTACCAACAATATCATAAAGACATGGTAGTGATACCCATAAAGGGTGAGGAACGAGTCAAGCTTTTGGACACCTCTGCCATTGAAGATCATTAAAGTGAACACACATGCGACATTTAAGTCAAATACGCCAATTGAGATTGGTGGACACGACGAAGACGACCTTTGAAGGATGTTTGATTCTTTAAGTTGAAGGATGTGCCATCTACAAAGCCACGAAGAACTCCATACAGATAGGGATCCCAGAGGTGACAGTTGAGACGAACTTCAGAGTTATAGTTGAGGCATTGAAGGGAAACAACTACGGTCGAGGGTATGAATGAGTCAACATCAAAGAAATAGCATAGTTCTCCTATATGTTTACCACTTTTAATATTAGCTTTGTCTATAGAGAGGGTAACAAAGTCGCCAAAGCTTTACCATGTGAAGCATCCATGAACTAAACTTTTTAGGTCTGTTAGCAAGTGTTGGGCATGAATAAATATTAAGAAGAGGAGTTTCCCTGTAAAAAAAAAAAAAGGGATCCGGTCGGAATGTCGGATTTTGTATGGATTCAGTCTATTTTTACGGATTGGGTCGGTCTGATCGGATGTGGGTTGTACAACTGCTGGTGCTGGTGGAATCCGATTCGGTTCGAATTATCAAAAATCCCACTCGTTGTCATGCCTACCCGCCTGCCATGGACTGAAGGGGGGGACGATAAGGTGAGGTCCTCACAGGCGCCGAGGCCCGCATCGCCTACTAGCCGAGTCTCGGAGCAAATCATGCAAGCAGCAAGGATTGTCATCGCAGTCGCCGCCGGGGCTAAGGAACCATCGTTGTCTTGTGCTCGTGGCGGGGAGTCTGGCCTAATCGCAGCACCATCGTCCATCGAGGGCGCGCTTGCTTTGCCAGTCCGCCATCCCGAACCCTCGAGCTGCTGAGGAGGATTCCCGCAGGACTGAGCGTTTCCCGAATGCAGGGGTAAGATCAATCCCACCAGTTACTTCCTTCTCCAAGGATTCGGCTCCTCGCAAGGTTTGGGAGTTCAATCCGATCAGAACAGAACTCTCGAACCTGGCCATTTTGACCACCATCACTTCCTCTATCTTGCTGGGAGGTTTCGATTCCGGGCTCTCCTAGACTCCCTCCGACCGCCGGCAAGTACGACAGCACTAGCTTGCTAGCTGCTAGCTTAGTAACAAAGAGCTGGGTCATTCGTGATTTATGCTTTATTGGACATGCTACTCATGGTATACCGCCTATGTTCAGGGATGGCTGGATGCAATTATCGGGGGCGCCTTCGTAGTGTTTCTCAGGAGCGCCGCTTTGCTTCAACAGATGCCTCAAAACGCTTAAGAAACCTAACTACCCTCTCAAAGTTATTTGGTTCGCCATCACAACAGCGACGGACAAGCGCTCCTCCAAAGTGCTACAAGGTAAAAACAATGATTCCATTGTTTCGGAACAGCTGATCACGAATACGTCTGGTATTTTACCGTCTTTCTCAACTTTACTATCTCTGATGAAATCTTTTACACGCATCCACAAGCATGATGCGGCTCTTGGGGCTGTGGCAGCTATGCAAAAGCTTGGATTCAGAGTAGACACCACAGTCACGAACTCACTATTGCCAGGACTGCCCAAGAGCAGGCAGCACTTGGAAAATCTATCTGTAACTCCTCACTTTACCAGCTACAATCTTGCTATCCTCGGGCTTTGCCTGGAGGGAAAATTGCTTGCAGCAATGGATTTGCTCAGGGAGATGGTAAACAATGGTTTTGGAGCCAATATATTAACCTATGGGAATCTAATAAGCCGTCTTTGTAAGAGTGGAAAAGTGAAAGAGGCAATGATTTTGATGAAGTAAATGGACGAGAAAGATATAAATGCCAGCATCATTACATACAGTATACTTATAGATGGATTGTGTCGTATTAGTATAATTGAGGAAGGGTTCATGCTATTGACAAAGATGCACAAGGAGGGTATCTGCCCTGATCGGGTGACCTACACCATTCTTATTAACGCATGTATTCGTTCTGGTAACATTGATGAAGGGCTAAAGGTTCTTAATAGAACACATGACAATTCCTCAAATGCGGTTACCTACAGCTGCGTAATCAATGCTCTACTAAAAGCTGGTCGGTGGATCGAAGCTATAGAGTTGTTGCATGACATGGAAGTACAAGGTATTCATCCTGACGTTGTTACTTATATTAGTCTAATCGACGGCCTATGTAAAAATGGAAGGATGCAAGAAGCTATGGCCTTAATAACTAAAATGAGAAAACAGGGTATAAATCTTGACACCTATACATTTAATAGTCTAATTGCTCCACTCAGCAAAGCTAAGAAGTGGAAGGAGGTCGCAGAGCTACTAAACGAGATGATAGTACAATGCATTCATCCTAACATTGTTACTTTCAATTGTCTAGTTGATGCCCTCTGCAAAGATGGGAAGCAGAAGGAAGCCGTGGAGGTCGTATATGAGATGAGAGAACGGGGTATCTGTCCTGATATTTTACAATTAATAGTGTAATTGATTCACTATGCAAAGATAGAAGGTTGAACGAAGCCATAAAGCTATTGAATATGATTGAAGAATGAGGCATTCAACCGAACATTGTTACTTACAATTGTCTAGCTCTTGCTCTTAGCAAAGATGGAAGGCATAAGCAAGCCGTGGACTTCATAAATGAGATGAGGAAACGGGGGTTTTATCCTGACAAGATTACATATAATAGTCTAATTGCTGCACTTTGCAAAGATGGAAGATGGAAGGAAGTTGTAATATTACTGAATGAGATGCAAAAACAGGGTATTGACCCTGACATTATCACTTTTAATAGCCTAATTGATGCACTCTGTGAAGATGGAAGACAGAAGGAAGCAGTGGATTTGATATTTGAAATGGAAAAGCGAGGTATTTATCCCGACAGTGTAACATTTAATAGTTTAATGAATGCACTCTGCAAAGATGGAAGACAGAAGGAAGCAGTGGATTTGATATTTGAAATGGAAAAGCGAGGTATTTATCCCGACAATGTAACATTTAATAGTTTAATGAATGCACTTTGCAAAGATTTGAGGTGGAAAGAAGCTTTAGAGCTATTGGATAATATGATAAAACAAGGCATTGATCCTGATGTTGTTACTTACAAGTGTATAGTTCATGCACTTTGTAAAGTCGGGAGATGGAAGGATGTTGTAGCATTGCTGAATGAGATGCAAAAACTGGATATTGTCCCTAATGTTGTTACTTTTACCAGTTTAATCAGTGCGCTCTGTAGAATAGAGAAATGGAAGGATGTCATAGCTTTATTAAATGAGATGCAAAAACTGGGTGTTATCCCTAACACTGTTACTTTTGAAATGTTTAACTAATGTGCTATGCAAAAAGGAAAAATGGAAGAAAGCCATTGAGCTAATGAGACGAAAACGTAGGGTATATATCCTAATAGTGGCACACATAACACTGCGATAGATGCACTTTGTAAAACTGAGAAAGCATTACAAGCTGCAGACAGATGATGAGGAAGATTGGCGTAGAGCCAGGCAAATGTACCTACAGTGTGTTGATCCCTATGGCCTTTGAAGAAGAAGCATTCCAAATAATGGATAAATTAGTCAAAGACGGCTAACAGCTTTATTTCCCCTTCACAGGTTACATGCTTACTGACTCCTTTTGTCACATAAATCTAGTAATGGTTTTGCATCTTAAAAGATAGGATGATATTTGATGGAGACCATATGTATTTTTGGTTCTTTTATGTATTAAATGAGCGAGATTGTGACTAATGGAATATGGTTCATAAATTTAGTTCACTAATGTTAACAATTAAATTAGGCAGCCAATGTCTATCGATGGCTCTACAACTTATCCGTGCATGTTGATAAAATGGCTAAAAATACATCTTGCCTACCGTAGCCCTCCAAAGATATATGATTCCAAAGTAGTGTCACCAGCAAATGCAGCATTATGTATTTGTATTGGCCAGCCTTGATTCTGGTGTTTATTCAATAGAGAAGACTTTGAAGTCTCCAATTGGGGCTGGAATTATGTATTTGAATACTAGAATGATCAAGTACTGGGGAGATGAAGCTTGATTTACCGCAGCCCATGATGGGTTGAAGGATACTGATTAAATGCTTGGTGTAGCTATTGTATTTGACACACTAACCTATATATAAGAGAAATTGTATCTCTATTCTTCTCGGAGGATGTTGTTCTCTATTTCTGGTGCTAGATTTCTATGGTGGTTCCCTAGAACAGCATGCTAATAAAACATGAACCGTGATTTTTATCACAATATATTATTATAATTATCCTCATATCTGATTAACGATTTTCCATTTGGTAGGATTATTAACATTTTACATAAGAGATTACCCCTCAATCTAACTACATGCCTTTTGATTTTGTTTGAAGTCCTTCCAGAGTTTATGCTTGTGAACTTCCAACATTAGTATGACAAAAAGAGGAACTTTAAAGGAATGATACCATTGACAACTTCTAAATCACACGATTTTCTTTTACTAAGCCGCATTAAATAGGTAACTACAGCTTATCAGCATGCTATAAAATCTCTAACTGCTTTAACATGTTAAAGTTAATGTTTGAAAAATACCGCTCAGCACTTATTCATTTAGAACTTATATGTGCTCTTTGTTAAACTTTTCTATGTAAAGTCATGTGAAATCAATGTGGTGGTTCCTTCGTTCAACTAATCTGTAAAGTTTGGTAAGATTATTGATATATGTACACCTGAAACCTTACTCAATGTGGCTGCTAGTAAGTATTTTTCCTGTATGATCTCAAGACTAGGTTGGACTTAGCTGATTTTGCTTAATCAGTTGATTTTGCTTAATCACTGATCACGTAGAATTGGATTGAATGTATTCATATTTGAAAACACAAATATGGATTGAGTTGCATTATTTCATGTCGTTTCTATGGCTTTATATGAAGAAATCACTGTTATTATTTCAAAATACTTTTTGGCTTTCTCGGAAACCACAGAGTTACTTAATCAGATGAGAAGGTCGGGTATATATCCTAATAGTGTCACACATAATGCTTTGATAGGCACACTTTGTAAAACCAAGAAAGCATTCCTAGCTGCACACAGATGATGAGGGAGGTCGTTGTAGAGCCTGGCAAATGGACCTACAGTGTCTTGATCCCTATGGCCATTGAAGAAGAAGCACTCCAATAATGGTTAAAATAGTCAAAGGTGGCTGACAGCTTTGTTTTCGCTTCACAAGTTTCATGTTTACCAACTCCTTTTGAAACATATAAGATGGTATCTGATGGAGTAGACCACAGGTATTTTTGGCTCTTTTATGTATTTTATCAGCGAGATCGTGACTTGTGGAATATGTTTCATAAACGTCAAACCCAGATATGTTATTGCAGTTTTTCCTGTTGGAGCGCTGACTTAAGACACATGTAGCTAATGTATACATAGAAATAAAAACATGAGTATATTCTTTGACACATGCATATATTCTTTCCATACCCACATTAAGTTCTTCACCCCATTTCTCAGAATTGTTCAACTTTTGAAATTTTATTGTTTCAATGCTATATAAATGCTATAAGATTCCTTTGTTTTTTGTATATGGTTATTTCCATATCGAAGTTTTAGACCTTGTTTAACTAATTTCACTTAACCTAGCTCTAGCAAAGCCCACCCATGTCAGTTTCTCATCTTTCATTTCATGCTCTAGCATTTTAACTTCTGGCCATTTTTCTTGCCTTTTCACTAGTGTTTACATCATTTTGTCGTTCATATATCTCGTTTCCCTATGTTACAACTCCTTGTAAACATATGTCTGGATATAAATGGTAACAGTTAAGATGATCAAGTATGAACTTGAATGGTTTATGTTTTAATCAACATGGTGATTTGTCTAAATATGTCACTATTTCCAGTGAAAATCAATCAGCTTCGTACCAGGATACTATCCATATATGGCTATTTAAGCATCTAGCTGGTAATTGGTACAATTTATTACTTCTCTTCATATGCAACCAATTAACTGCCTTCATGGGTTCCTCCGATGGATATGGATGTTGATATCTCAAAACAGTCAAGTCAATTTTAAATTTAAAGTGCACCCATATTTAGTACTATATATATTTTGCACAAAAGCTCCTAGAAATATCTATCTCCCTCACATTGGTATGCTAGCTAGCACATTCTACTAAGTATCACACACAGTGATAAACT
Organism: Alisma plantago-aquatica; assembly: GCA_963693085.1. Taxonomy (NCBI): domain Eukaryota; kingdom Viridiplantae; phylum Streptophyta; class Magnoliopsida; order Alismatales; family Alismataceae; genus Alisma; species Alisma plantago-aquatica. Next base: position 430,581,531 of record OY856410.1, read on the forward strand.
AAGAACCCATAATTTTCAATAGCTATTTATACTTTATTTTTTCTTCTTTGAAAAGTCTAAATTTGCCGAAATCAGGCCTTAATAAAAAGAACTCGAAGTCTGGGAAAATAATTTTGAACTTAGAAGGATGATGCTGGAAATTTGACTCATGATAGAAGAGACTGAGCGAAGTTACTTCTGCATCATTTGCAACTGCAAAGCAATGTAGCATTTGTAGTGCTAAAACCAGCTTGCCTAACATTGGTGTGGCATTGCAAACATAAATGTTTGAATATTAGCCTATTTAGTTAATACTTAATAGGTTGATTCGTCTATTGTGTACATGGTCATGTTGCCCATGGCCCATTAGGGTTTAGTCTGCTTCCTTGTAATTGCCTCCTCTCCTATATATATAGGACAAGGGTGTACAGTCTTTTATATCAATTCTATATACATCACTTTATTATTACTCACATGGTATCAGAGCGTTAGATCCGAACCCTAGAGAGTAAAGGAGAGAGAGCCTCCGCATGCGTACGGCCGCCTTCCTTTTTGAACTTGGCCGCCCGCCAGACATCATCTCGGCCACACAGTCATCTCCTTCCTTCTTCTTTCATAAAAATCCGATTGTTTGTATCCAAGATCTATTATATTCAGACCAAGATTCATCTTCCCAACACCATGGATCGTGTTTAGTGGTCAATCTAACTTCCGGCCAAATATACTATGGATCTTTGCGAGAAACCCCTCTTAAGCACCGCCACACAATTCCATCTTCATCGTACTTTCAACATCAGCATAGTCGTTGCGGGTCTCTTCATACATACTGTGGCTTACGCTATTTGCTTCCACCCTCTCGCTGTTTAGCCTTGCGCAAGCATGGAACAAAATTGCGCTCGAAATTTCGTTTTTTTACAATCGGACATTGAAACGTCAGTATGCAGGAACTGGTCCGCAATTTCGTGAAAAATTTTGCAGCTATAGTGAAAATTTCGCAAAACATGAGGTATTTTAGTGCAAAAAAAGCCCAGTTTGGGCCTTGATATTGCGAAATCAGTGCGAAATGCAATACCTATTTTGCGAAATTGTGTTCCATCGATTGGATTTGCTGGGACTTTGATCTTTTAACGTTTTTTGTGATATCTTGCTCTTGAAGGCTGCTTTACTTGATTTTAAGGTATGTAAACCCTCTCCCTAGCCCATCTACTCCTCCTATTTCTACTCCCTTTTCGACATCTTAATAAATACTTCGAAAATCTTAAATTTCTAAGTGACATTTCTCTTAAAATTCTCAAGGTCTTGAAGTGAACTTGTAAATCTAAGAAACAATAGTGTGAAATATGTATATCTCTACTTATTTTGAAAATCTAATCAATATATTTCATATTTATACACAAAATGGCTACAAAAGCCTTTTTAGTGGAAGTTCATATATTTTTGTATTTTCACTTATGTAACCCTATACATATAATAAAAGTAGCCTTGTACAAAATGTCGTGTAAGTTGTAACTTGTAACCCTAATTTTTTATTATTCATTTATGTAACTCTAAATATATTATAATAGTAGACTTATACAATAAATATACTAATCTATAATATTGTAACTTGTAAGTTGTAACTCTAAGTTATAAAGTCCAGTACTCTAGTTGTTTTAACTTGAGGTTTGCAAGTTAGTAACAGTCTAACTGTCTAACTGACTTGACATTTCTATTCATTTGTGCACTCACTCATCAAGACATGGATCCCACCCTAACCTCTAAACATATAAATTTATTATATAATCTAGTGTGTCTATAAAGTCTAGTACTCTAGTTGTTTTAACTTGAGGTTTGCAAGTTAGTAACATTCTAACTGTCTAAAAAACTTGACATTTCTGTTCATTTGTGCACTCACTCATCAAGACATGGATCCCACCCTAACCTCTAAACATATAAATTTATTATATAATCTAGTGTGTCTATGTTTAAACATTGTGTTTGCAAAATTGCATAACTTAATTCCTTCATTTTGTCATTGAAATTGCCATCAAAATTGTTCAGCTTCCTTCAATTACAAATGTGGGAGACCCCACCCCCCACATATCCAATATGAAATATAATTGCATATTTGAGTAGATCTTGGCGATTGGATCGTCCTGGTCAATTTTAATGATTTAGTTTGCTTATTTGGTTGTCAAAATCATTAGGGTCGTAAATATCAAAATTTCTGCCGAAATTTCACAAAATTTCTATTTTTGGGCCATCGGGAACGACGTCAAAATCATACATTTAATTCTATGCGCGCAAGGGAAACTTGATCGGATACAATTTCAATTCTGACTATTCCCCCCGAGGTGCGGGGGTGGCTCCTGTGTTGGCCGAGGCGATGGAAGAGGGATTCTGCTGGTCTTCCTCGAGCCCTAGCAGACAGTTGACCAACGATGTACAGGAGTCTCCACAGTCCGCGAGGCAGCATGCCTTCCATACCGATAGCGGAGTTGAGGGCGTCAATGAACCAAGTCTCCGACTTGGAGTCGTCCACGAGTGAGCCCATGGAGGAAGACAACATCGATTTTGACTTGACAGGGAAGAGGAACAACTGCAACCGGGAATACTTGCCGCTCCCGGCTCCACCAGCCTGATTCTGACTTGATGTGTTCAATAAAAAAGACAAAAAGCTTGAAACACTCAAAAAAGTCCTACACCGGAGCCACCAATTCTTCTCTGGTTCCCGCAAAGGAGGATGAGCAATATTATGTCAGTGTGTTGTTGCTACTAAGGATTGCGGTCGAAATTCATCTTTAGAAAGAAATTTTTGCGGGGCTCTGCCTCCGCACCCTTTTCGTGTCGAGATTAGATCCATTTAATTTTCTTACTCAGACCTTACATTGACCCATTTAGCATCTTCTCTCCAGTTATCAGTTTCTCCTCTATATCTCACTTTCACAGATTCCTCTCAATCTCACCAATTCCTTTCCCACCCTTCCACCAATCATGTGTGTATCTCCTTTTCCACTTGCGGGGGGGGGGGGGGTCATATATCCTTTCCTACACACCATATACTCACTCTTGTCATATTTGGTGTGTGAGGGAGATAGAGAGGAGAGGAAGTGTAACATCCATGACCTGGGTTATGACCTAACCCTAGGTGTTTTGCCTAATTATGTGATTAGATACTTATGATTATCTTTTTATATATAATTAAGGCTCCTGAGGAACATATGTTTCCATTTCTGCCCTTTTTGAACAATGTTGTAGTATTGTTTTGTAATACAGGGACCTATGTGCAAGTTACCCAATTAGAAGTGTTAACTTGCAAATTGTACATGTTAGGATGTTCCTATGGTGTTGAGACATCATAAGAATGAATATGATGAAGAATGATTGATTCCCCAAGCTTGGGCACCAAGATGCAGCTTGTGGAGCAATCCTTGTGCTAAAAACCCTAGTTTTGGTGTAAAGTGCAATTTACCCAAAATGTGGGGTGCAACTTGTAAAATACACCTTCTAGAATATCTTTTATGACTCTTGACATCATTTAGAGTAAAAATGATGAAGAGTGCGCTTCTTTTGAATAATCATATAAGAAGGAACACCCTTGTAATTGAATAATCAAGTTGTAAGCATAATAACCTTTTTATATGTGCACCTTAGTGACAAGTTGACCTTGTTTGCCTTTAGTTCTTGGTTTTAGAAGGAGTTTTACCTTAGTAATTAGGAGGAGGGATGTGCCCAAAAGAAAGGAAGGACCTAGTTGAGAAAAGGAGGAGTAAGTTGTCCTTATGTTGGAAATGACCCCAAAGTACTTATACTCCTTTCCTTTGCAACTAAAGGCAATGTTTCCTTTCTTCTATCACTTATCACCTTGCTTGGACCGACTAAGGCAGAGCTCTGGGGCAGAGGAGAATGACCAAAGAGAAGCTCGGTAAGCTTGGACCATCTTCTTGCTCAAATTCATGGAGGAAAGTGGATTACAAGGTTGGTTTCATGGTTATCTTACTTAGTTCTTTCTTTCTAGCCGATCTTTCCCAACCTTTTCTTGGAGAAACACCCTTGGCCGACCTGCGGAGATCAAGACGCCATTGAAGGCTTGAATCTTGGAAGATTGGAGCTCAAGGAACGACCTTAAGGCGGGTTTTATAACTCTAAACCTTGTGCTTTCTTATGCATATCCTTGTTCTTGCAAATAAGAAGCTAGTTCTCTTTTTCCCCATCTGTCCTTGCTTTCTTGCAAGCAAATCCGTGAAGTAACCGACCTATTTTGAGGTTGAAGATCATGGGCGTGATTTCCTAGGTAACTTCACCAAACGACCTTGGACCCTTGGGTCTAAACGGTTTGCAAACCGTTTGAAATCAAACGGTCTCAAGACCGTTTGATCTCATGCGGTCTTGCAAGACCGTTTAGAATCAAACGGTCTCAAGACCGTTTGGAAAGTTTGACCAAGAGAAGACCGTTTAGAGGTCTGCTGTACATATGTTGAATTAAACATCTACAAAGAATTGTAACCTAATTGCAAATCAATCATAAGTTGAAGGAACCTCAACCCTCTAAACCCTAATCGGGTGAAATTGCTGATTTCAATGACCAATTTGGGTGAACTTTCGGTTGAAGGGCCCAAACGGTCTCAAGACCGTTTGGGGGTTCACTCAAACGGTCTCAAGACTGTTTGGTGACTACCCAAGACCGTTTGGAGGTCTAGGGTTAAGATAATTTGATAAATTGAGGGTCCAATCACAGTAGGTTGATGAATTGATTAAAAGTGCTGATTTTAGACCTAATTAGGGTTCAACCCTCATCAACTTGAATTAGATTTTGATCAAACTTTGGGCAAACGGTCTCAATACCGTTTGGAGGATGTCCAAACGATCTCAAGACCGTTTGGGCCAAGTTTGGGCCCAATTGAGTGCCAATTGATAGGTTCAACTTCAATTAGACTCATGATTATCAATGTTGATGGTTAATTGATTACAAACCCTAATTCAATCGGTTTCAACCCTAATTGGCTAACAATTAAGGGTCAATTAAGCGTCCAATTGGTTAAGGATAACTCTAATTAGCTCAATTGATAATTGATTAGCAAGGAGGTGGCCAATTGAAGGCTTCAACATGGAAAACCCTAATCGAGTACAACCTTTAAATCACATTTGAGGTCCATGCGGTTTTGAGCCATTGGACCAAACGATCTCAAGACCGTTTGGGCTCAAACGATCTCAAGGTCGTTTAGATCCAATCGATCTCAAGGTCGCATAGCTTCATGCGGTTTCAAGGTCGCATAGCTTCAAACGGTTTCAAAGTCAACTCTTTCAAACGGTCAACGCACTCATGCGGTCTTGGAGGTCATGCGGTCTTGGAGTCAACGCCCCCAAATGGTCTTAGGACCGTTTGGAGGTTGAAGTGTGTAATCGTTTGAGGATCTTTAGGGCTGTGATTGCTTAGTAGTTTGGGGGTTTAATTGGTCCAATGGTGGTCTAATCCAAACCCTAATGATACCTAAAAACAATAAGGGGCTAAGTGATTAATAGATTGAACCATGTTGTGAGTAATGGTGAATATTAACAATGTGCCCCTGGAGGGTTCAAGAAGATGACACCTTTGTTTAATCAAAACCCTAATGACATGATAGTGGTGAATTAGCTTATGATAATCAAGATGGACTTGACCTAATCTAATCTAGAGTGATGTAATCACCATCCATTAGTAAGAGGAGAGAGAAGGTTCTATTTATGGTTGAAACTCAAGTAAAGTACCTTCAATGTATATGAATGTGCATGATTAGGGTATGATCCACTTATGTGAGATCATGAAAACCCTAATTATGATAATTAATGAATCTTAACCTAATTTGAAGGCATCAAGGATGATAATTTCATACATGGTGATGCTATGAGCTCAATTCATTATGAAGTGAATAGTAAACCCTAGTTCTAGGGTAATAACATATAATATGAATAGTAAACCCTAATTTAGGGTGATTTAATGAATGGAGTAATTCTAGGTTATGCCTCTGGGTATGAAACCCTGGAGATGGTCTACTAGGTAATATATTAAAGAGAGGTATAGCTAAATTAATCATACAAGATGATTATATCATAAGTATATTGAATAGGGGTTAATGAACCCTATGATTGATAAATGTAGTAATCTCAATAAATAAGGATATAAGACATGAGATGATGCTTAGATCTAAATGTCTTTATGGATGAGCAAATACCCTTACAACTTATAATAAGGATAGGCAAGAAATCCTTAGGAGAGATATGTATCAAAACATATACATATAGACGACACCATGAATATGGAGGTACTTAGAATAGTTGATGATGGTTTATCCTACATCAACAATGTTTAAACCTACATCATTAAAGATAATTGTATAATTCTGATATGTGATACATATATCATATGAGGAAAGAAACAAGTTAGTGGATGAAGTATCAAAAGAGAAACATCTTAATATAATTATTTCAAGTAAGATGGTAATGAGAAGAAAGTGATACATCAAGATATGATAGATATCACATTTAACAGCCCAGGGTATTATACCTGGATGAACCTCTAAACCATTGTACTTAAGCAAGGGACTCAAAGAGTATATGATGGGTAGTTATCTATAATACAGACATAATGAACTTGATGTATTCAATAAGTACATATTAATACATCTTGAAAGGGGAGTAATCCAAACTAATTATATGAATGAGAAATGGGTTAATACTTAGAATTAATGCTCATTAATGATAATCGATGAATATAGTAATCAAAAGTAAACGTTCATAATGTCCTTGAATGTTACCAAGAGTGGTGGAGCAGTTTGTTAGGGTTGGACTGATAACATGAACAGGAAACCCTAACTATTGAAAGGAGGGGTATGTTAACCCTAGTCCTGGGTTATGCTATCAAGCATGAAACCCTGTGAACAAATTACAATAAAATAGTTCTTATGCCTTATAAGATAAAGGGATTCAATAATCTTATCTGAGTGGAATAAACCCTAAATCTACTTATGCTTTTAAGCATGAATCTTCATGATTAAAGTATGAGATGAGGAATCATTATTCCTAGTCATAAGAAAGAGATTGAATAATCCTAATTAATGTGAATAAGGGGACCTAGCCTTAGTAAAGGCATGAAAGTACAACCCTTAATTTGAAAGATTAATTCTTCTTTATAAATTGATGATCTGGGAATGAATTGTTTATTGTTGTCAATTGATTTAACCATGCAGGTTCTTATAAGGAAATGATCATAGCCAGGTAAAGGTTATGATATCATATTCATTGAAAGCATGTTATTAACTTTATGAATAGTGATACACTATGTTGCCTAGTTAAGTGGCATCATATAATATTGATAGGTTGTGAGAGCCATGAGTAACATCAAGGTCATGCTAATAAGATGACTTATGATGATTTAAAGGTTTGAATACCCTATTCTTGAATCATAGTAATGAAATGGTTAAGAAATGATATCCAAATGATAACTGATGTGAGTTAGACTTGATACATTTAGTATTCTACTTTTATAGCTGTTGTTCTAATGATTAATGCTTGAAAACATGCTTGATGCTAAAAGAATGTTGAAATGTACCTAACTAATCAAGTTTAATCATACCATGTAGCGCCCTGATCATAAATCCATCATTGTCAGAGACCAAATGATGGTGAAACAGGTTTTCCTAAGGGAACTCCTGGAATATATACTTTTGAGTATATGGGGGAAAATGGACGCAAATATCCTTACGTCCTAGTGTAGGAATTGATGTAGATGTATGTTAATCTATCAACCCTTCACTATAAGTTTATACCGGGTGATGTACCACAAATCTCCCGAAGAAATCACCAATACCGCATCGATGAGGGATAAACAAGAGATCTTTTGATGACGAAGAGAGTACAGAACGCCACTGTAACTCTATAGCGAAGTTTCCAAAATACCCTGGATAGCTACTACAGCAGAGACACAAGATGTCCTGCAAGTAAATCCTCTTACTGACTGAGGAAGATGAGGTCATAAGAATCCGGCTCTTTTGATGACCTATGTATGATACCGATGCAACTTAGTAGTGATCGGTTGGAGTATGAGCGGTATACCTCATCTCCGCAGGGCATTATAATGTTTGTAAAACATAATCAACCGCATAGCATATCTGCTTAAGTTGATCTACGAGAAATAATGATTGATGTTACATTGTTTACATTAAGGATCTGTTCAAGTACCTAGTATACATGTTCTTCATATTCTTTAATGAAGTTGCTTTATTTATTATCAAACCTACTATTGAATGATTTAAGTTGCTTTGCTTATGTTATTCCTTACTTGCCATAATAAAGCTTCTGGCAGAGAGTTATAACTCTCGCTGGGACAATTGTTCAAATTGTCTCACTTCTGTGGGATTCTACTTTTTAGGTAGACGTCGAGGACGAAGAAACCCATCTAAGTATGAGCAACAACAGCAACAACAACATCAGGGGGAGAAGTGAATCTCAGGTGGAGATATTGACTGTTTAGTCTTATAGATAGAATGTCTTATGTTGTCTCTATACTCTCAGGTCCTAGGAGTCAGTAGATCTGAGGTTTTTGGCTTTGAGCCTCGAGATTTTGTTGTATCTTGCCTTGTATAGTTAACAGGAAATGGATGTATATAATCACTCGAGAGGTGATTTCACAATGATGTAAACTGTTTATCTTATTTCTTATAAAGGAGTTTTATGTTTCAAAGAGCTTTTCTTAAAAAGTTTTAAATTTCCAGAAATTTTCGTATTCCGCTGCTAATTGAATGCTTCCGCTGAGTTTATCTCATGATTTATAAGTTGGATCCCACAATTAGTGGTATCAGAACTTTAAGTTCGCTGAGTCTACGGAGACATAGGACATAGGTAATAGAGTTTGTTCTAAGTGTCATCCAGTGTATCTGATAGTATCTTCTGCTCACATAGGAGAAGAAGAACTTAAAGATGACTGGACCGGACGAAGAGTTTGTTGCAGAAAGCAACAATGCTACACCAAGAAGAAGTGCAGAGGAGCAAGTAATAGAGGGATATTTACCTGAGATTCCCCTAGCTAATCCAACCATAATAAGGAATCCTTCCTTAGGAATCATTGTTGGGGAATTTAGGGCAACCATGATGTATCTAGTGGATCAAACACTAGCAATAAAACCCAGATTACCAGCTCCTAATGATGATGTTTTGGATATTCATAGAATATGTAGCCCTCAACAGCAGGTTGAAGCAGAGGTAAATGATGAAGCTTTGAACTTAGAGCAAGCCTGTGCTCAACCTCCGTCTGATGAATCAGTATATAGCAATATAGGGGTTAGAATACAACCAGAAACCAGGACCTGCCATAGGTTTAGGAAGCCTGGACATATCAGACCTAATTGTCCAGAAAAGAAATATAAGGGAAGAATTGAGAAAAGGCCTATCCAAACCCAAAAGCTGAGACCTAGTAGTTCCAAAAAGAAGAAGTTTCTGGTGTCACCAACACAACCAGGACCTAGTACAGCAAGGCAATGGTTATCTAGAAAGGGTAAGGAACCCTTTAGACCACACAGGGAACCCAGAACTTGCTATCAATGTGGACAGGTAGGGCATCTGATGAGAGATTGTCCAACCAGAAATGTTATGGCAAATCAACCTCTGAGGCAGAATCAGCCTGAGATAATGAATAATCTTCGAGCCATGACAGGTTAGACAAGATAAATGGTATCTCTTATATGTCTTTTTATGATCTTTTGGATAAAATTTAAAAATCAATTGATTGAACCTTCCTTGATTTGGTCTTATAAAGACTTATAATGTTGCATAAAATAGATGTTTCATGTCGCATGCTTATTTCCATAAGAAGATAAGGTATTAAAAGAATTGATCTGGATATAAAATTCAAAAAAGTTAATACTTATACTTGTGATGATAAGAAAAGAGAAGGAACATGATAATATACAAGTGCATATTGCCTTATCTCAGTAATTATATACCCTGGCCAGGTATACAATTGCTGATGATAAAGTAACTATGGAAACTCTTAGATTGTTATCTTTTTTATTACTCTGATCAAGTAGTCATTCTGAAACAACCTAAAGAGTATCATAAAATAAGAAATATGAGAATACGGAAGATTGATCCTGATCAGTAAAGGTTGAAAGAATAATAATAAAGATGTTATGTGATGAATACTTATAAAGAAATCAGTTTAACCTAGATTTTTGGTTCTAAGGTGAGAATATATGTAATGAGTAGTATCCCATGATAAAAGAAAGAAGAAGATATAATGTGTTGATAAAACATGTGATAAGTACCAAAATAAGAATGCAATAATATATCAAATGAATATATTAATTACTTGAATTGGTTAACTATGAAATTAAAATTTTGACATATAGAATGATATGAACATCACATGTTAGGGGTTTATGTTTTTCATAAACATATCCTTCTCCAGGATGTCTATCAAATGAATCCTTGTTTGATAAGTAACTTTTCCTTATGATATGAAAATGTACAACTAATGGGATAGTTAGTGCAAATAATAAGGAAAGTTAGTATGGTGATTATCAGATGTGATGACACACTTAAGGTGCGAAAGCACTTATATAGTCTCAAATAAATAACAAAGTATGTGTGTGATCTTAAGAAAAGTTGAATCAAAAACTCTATAACATCTCCCTATTAATGGAATGTTACCTAAGGATGTAATAATATGATGCTTGAATAATATCTGCTTTCCCTCTTCTTTCTGGGATTTCGAGGACGAAATCCTTGTTAGGGGTTTATAATTTGTAACATCCCTGACCTGGGTTATGAGCTAACCCTAGGTGTTTTGCCTAATTATGTGATTAGATACTTATGATTATCTTTTGATATGTAATTAAGGCTCCTGAGGAACATATGTTTCCATTTCTGCCCTTTTTGAACAATGTTGTAGTATTACTTTGTAATACAGGGACCTATGTGCAAATTACCCAATTAGAAGGGTTAACTTGCAAATTGTACATGTTAGGATGTTCCTATGGTGTTGAGACATCATAAGAATGAATATGATGAAGAATGATTGATTCCCCAAGCTTTGGCATCAAGATGCAGCTTGTGGAGCAATCCTTGTGCTAAAAACCCTAGTTTTGGTGTAAAGTACAATTTACCCAAAATGTGGGGTGCAACTTGTAAAATACACCTTGTAGAATATCTTTTATGACTCTTGACATCATTTAGAGTAAAAATGATGAAGAGTGCGCTTCTTTTGAATAATCATATAAGAAGGAACACCCTTGTAATTGAATAATCAAGTTGTAAGCATAATAACCTTTTTATATGTGCACCTTAGTGACAAGTTGACCTTCTTTGCCTTTAGTTCTTGGTTTTAGAAGGATTTTTACCTTATAAATTAGGAGGAGGGACGTGCCTAAAAGAAAGTAAGGACCTAGTTGAGAAAAGGAGGAGTAAGTTGTCCTTATGTTGGAAATGACCCCAAAGTACTTATACTCCTTTCCTTTGCAACTAAAGGCAACGTTTCCTTTCTTCTATCACTTATAACCTTGCTTGGACCGACTAAGGCAGAGCTCTGGGGCAGAGGAGAACGACCAAAGAGAAGCTAGGTAATCTTGGACGATCTTCTTGCTCAAATTCATGGAGGAAAGTGGATTACAAGGTTGGTTTCATGGTTATCTTACTTAGTTCTTTCTTTCTAGCCGATCTTTCCCAACCTTTTCTTGGAGAAACACCCTTGGCCGACCGGTGGAGCTCAAGACTCCATTGAAGTCTTGAAGCTTGGAAGCTTGGAGCTCAAGGAACGACCTTAAGGCGGGTTTTATAACTCTAAACCTTTTGCTTTCTTATGCATATCCTTGTTCTTGCAAATAAGAAGCTAGTTCTTCTTTTTCCCCATCTTTCCTTGCTTTCTTGCAAGCAAATTCGTGAAGTAACTGACCTGTTTTGAGGTTGAAGATGATGGGCGTGATTTCCTAGGTAACTTTACCAAACGACCTTGGACCCTTGGGTCTAAACGGTTTGCAAACCGTTTGAAATCAAACGGTCTCAAGACCGTTTGATCTCATGCGGTCTTGCAAGACCGTTTAGAATCAAACGGTCTCAAGACCGTTTGGAAAGTTTGACCAAGGGAAGACCATTTAGAGGTCTGCTGTACATATGTTGAATTAAACATCTACAAAGAATTGTAACCTAATTGCAAACCAATCATAAGTTGAAGGCACCTCAACCCTCTAAACCCTAATCGGGTGAAATTGCTGATTTCAATGACCAATTTGGGTGAACTTTGGGTTGAAGAGGCCCAAACGGTCTCAAGACTGTTTGGGGGTTCACTCAAACGGTCTCAAGACCATTTGGTAACTACCCAAGACCGTTTGGATGTCTAGGGTTAAGATAATTTGATTAATTGAGGGTGCAATCACAGTAGGTTGATGAATTGATTAAAAGTGCTGATTTTAGACCTAATTAGGGTTCAACCCTCATCAACTTGACTTAGCTATTGATCAAACTTTGGGAAAACGGTCTCAAGACCGTTTGGAGGATGTCCAAACGATCTCAAGACCGTTTGGGCCAAGTTTGGGCCCAATTGAGTGCCAATTTATAGGTTCAACTTCAATTAGACTCATGATTATCAATGTTGATGGTTAATTGATTACAAACCCTAATTCAATCGGTTTCAACCCTAATTGGCTAACAATTAAGGGTCAATTGAGTGTCCAATTGGTTAAGGATAACCCTAATTAGCTCAATTGATAAGTGATTAGCAAGGAGGTGGCCAATTGAAGGCTTCAACATGGAAAACCTAATCGAGTACAACCTTTAAATCACCTTTGAGGTCCATGCGGTTTTGAGACATTTGACCGTTTGGGACCAAACGGTCTCAAGACCGTTTGGGCTCAAACGATCTCAAGGTCGTTTAGATCCAATCGATCTCAAGGTCGCATAGCTTCATGCGGTTTCAAGGTCGCATAGCTTCAAACGGTTTCAAAGTCAACTCTTCCAAATGGTCAACACACTCATGCGGTCTTGGAGGTCATGCGGTCTTGGAGTCAAAGTGTTCAAACGGTCAGCGCCCCCAAACGGTCTTAGGACCGTTTGGAGGTTGAAGTGTGTAATCATTTGAGGATCTTTAGGGCTGTGATTGCTTAGTAGTTTGGGGGTTTTATTGGTCCAATGGTGGTCTAATCCAAACTCTAATGATACCTAAAAACAATAAGGGGCTAAGTGATTAATAGATTGAACCATGTTGTGAGTAATGGTGAACATTACCAATGTGCCCCTGGAGGGTTCAAGAAGATGACACCTTTGTTTAATCAAAACCCTAATGATATGATAGTGGTGAATTAGCTTATGATAATCAAGATTGACTTAACCTAATCTAATCTAGAGTGATGTAATCACCATCTATTAGTAATAGGAGAGAGAAGGTTCCATTTATGGTTGAAACTCAAGTAAAGTACCTTCAATGTATATGAATGTGCATGATTAGGGTATGATCCACTTATGTGATATCATGAAAACCGTAATTATGATAATTAATGAATCTTAACCTAGTTTGAAGGCTTCAAGGGTGATAATTTGATACATGGTGATGCTATGAGCTCAATTCATTATGAAGTGAATAGTAAACCCTAGTTCTAGGGTAATAACATGTAATGTGAATAGTAAACCCTAATTTAGGGTGATTTAATGAATGGAGTAATTCTGGGTTACGCCTCTGGGTATGAAACCCTGGAGATGGTCTACTAGGTTATACATTAAAGAGAGGTATAGCTAAATTAATCATACAAGATGATTATATCATAAGTATATTGATTAGGGTTAATGAACCCTATGATTGATAAATGTAGTGATCTCAATAAATAAGGATATAAGACATGAGATGATGCTTAGATCTAAATGTCTTTATGGATGAGCAAATACCCTTACAACTTATAATAAGGCCAGGCAAGAAATCCTTAGGAGAGATATGTATCAAAACATATACATATAGATGACACCCTGAATATGGAGGTACTTAGAATAGTTGATGATGGTTTATCCTACATCAACAATGTTTAAACCTACATCATTAAAGATAATTGTATAATTCTGATATGTGATACATATATCATATGAGGAAAGAAACAAGTTAGTGGATGAAGTATCAAAAGAGAAACATCTTAATATAATTATTTCAAGTAAGATGGTAATGAGAAGAAAGTGATACATCAAGATATGATAGATATCACATTTGACAGCCCAGGGTATTATATCTGGATGAACCTCTAAACCATTAAACTTAAGCAAGGGACTCAAAGAGTATATGATGGGTAGTTATCTATAATATAGACATAATGAACTTAATGTATTCACTAGTACATATTAATACATCTTGAAAGGGGAGTAAGCCAAACTAATGATATGAATGAGAAATGGGTTAATACTTAGAATTGATGATCATTAATGATAATCGATGAATATAGTAATCAAAAGTAAACGTTCATAATGCCCTTGAATGTTCCCAAGAGTGGTGGAGCGGTATGTTAGGGTTGGACTGATAACATGAACAGGAAACCCTAACTATTGAAAGGAGGGGTATGTTAACCCTAGTCCTGGGTTATGCTATCAAGCATGAAACCATGTGAACAAATTACAATAAAATAGTTCTTATGCCTTATAAGATAAAGGGATTCAATAATCTTATCTGAGTGGAATAAACCCTAACTCTACTTATGCTTTTAAGCATGAATCTTCATGATTAAAGTATGAAATGAGGAATCATTATTCCTAGTCATAAGAAAGAGATTGAATAACCCTAATTAATGTGAATAAGGGGACCTAGCCTTAGTAAAGGCATGAAAGTACAACCCTTAAATTGAAAGATTAATTCTTCTTTATAAATTTCTGATCTGGGAATGAATTGTTTATTGTTGTCAATTGATTTAACCATACATGTTCTTATAAGGAAATGATCATAGCCAGGTAAAGGTTATGATATCATATTCATTGAAAGCATGTTATTAACTTTATGAATAGTGATACACTATGTTTCCTAGTTAAGTGGCATCATATAAGATTGATAGGCTGTGAGAGCCATGAGTAACATCAAGGTCATGCTAATAAGATGACTTATGATGATTTAAAGGTTTGAATACCCTTTTCTTGAATCATAGTAATGAAATGGTTAAGAAATGATATCCAAATGATAACTGATGTGAGTTAGACTTGATACATTTAGTATTCTACTTTTATAGTTGTTGTTCTAATGATTAATGCTTGAAAACATGCTTGATGCTAAAAGAATGTTGAAATGTACCTAACTAATCAAGTTTAATCATTCCATGTAGCGCCCTGATCATAGATCCATCATTGTCTGAGACCAAATGATGGTGAAATAGGTTTTCCTAAGGGAACTCCTGGAACATATACTTTTGAGTATATGGGGGAAAATGCACGCAAATATCCTTACGTCCTAGTGTAGGAATTGATGTAGATGTACGTTAATCTATCAACCCTTCACTATAAGTTTATACCGGGTGATGTACCACAAATCTCCCAAAGAAATCACCAATACCGCATCGATGAGAGATAAACAAGAGATCTTTTGATAGTACAGAACGCCACTGTAACTCTATAGCGAAGTTTCCAGAATACCCTAGATAGCTACTACAGCAGAGACACAAGATGTCCTACAAGTAAATCCTCTTACTGACTGAGGAAGATGAGGTCATAAGAATCCGGCTCTTTTGATGACCTATGTATGATACCGATGTGACTTAGTAGTGATCGGTTGGAGTATGAGCAGTATACCTCATCTCCGCAGGGCATAATAATGTTTGTAAAACATAATCAACCGCGTAGCATATCTGCTTAAGTTGATCTACGAGAAATAATGATTGATGTTACATTGTTTACATTAAGGATCTGTTCAAGTACCTAGTATACATATTCTTCATATTCTTTAATGAAGTTGCTTTATTTATTATCAAACCTGCTATTGAATGATTTAAGTTGCTTTGCTTATGTTATTCCTTACTTGCCATAATAAAGCTTCTGGAGGAGGGTTATAACTCTCGCTGGGACAATTGTTCAAATTGTCTCACTTCCGTGGGATTCTACTTTTTAGGTAGGCGTCGAGGACGAAGGAACCCATCTAAGTATGAGCAACAACAGCAACAACAACATCAGGGGCAGCAGTGAATCTCAGGTGGAGATACTGACTGTTTAGTCTTATAGATAGAATTTCTTATGTCGTATCTGTACTCTCAAGTCCTAGGAGTCAGTAGATCTGAGGTTTTTGGCTTTGAGCCTCGAGATTTTTTTGTATCTTGCCTTGTATAGTTAACAAGGAAATGGATGTATATAATCACTCGAGAGGTGATTTCACAATGATGTAAACTGTTTATCTTATTTCTTATAAAGAATTTTTATGTTTCAAAGAGATTTTCTTAAAAAGTTCTAAATTTCCAGAAATTTTTGTATTCCGCTGCTAATCGAATGCTTCCGCTGAGTTTATCTCATGATTTATAAGTTGGATCCCACAGGAAGAGTATGAGAAGAGAGAGAGTACGAGGGAGAGCATGAGTGAGAGTATGAGAAAGAGATGAAAGTGATATATATATATATATATATATATATATATATATATATATATATTCCAGGCTACTATTATTATGGAGCTTTGTATGGTTCAACACATTTTTTCTCCACTTCCAGATAACATTGAAAGATCTCCATTGTAGCATTGACACCGAGCTTGTCGCATTCGTATCGCCCTATGTACGTCAGGATAAGAGTTTGCTACACATATTTCAGTACTCTTGTTTCATCTTCCTTCGGTGTTAATGGTGGTTCAGTTGATCACTCTTGTTGTATTCTTGAGAGATAGATGAGTGCTTCTTCAAACTTTTAGAAGCTCATCAATTCCAAGCCTGCCAAGTCTACATCTGCAAGGTTGATAGTTCATCTAGTTCTTTTTCCTTCACCGAGCTGCTTTCATCACGTCTTCTCTGAGCTGCATATGTTGTTTTAGCATCATCTTCCACTGATCTACTTGGGAGTTTCCTTGATGGATGATCTCCTTTCCCGTCAAGCCCCCAAGGTTCATGCAGTAGAGTTATGGGACCTGCATTGTATCATCAACATGTTGTCCATTTGTGTTTGTACCACGTTATGCATGTCTTCCCAGACAATTTGAAGATTCCGCTACTGCGACATCGACATTGTGTATCTGCATTCATGCCGCGTTAAGTACGTAGGATGTGTGATCATGCCCTCTTTTCCACTCACACATATTCCTTTCCAATGAAGATGGTGTGGTCATGGTATTTAATGATCGTTTTCTCCAAGTGGCGAATTTCAGCTATAGTATTCAGGTCCATTCATCAGATGTTCTTCATTCCAGATACACTCCAAAAGACCTTCTTCAAATCTCGAGGATCTCCAGCCTACAGAATACAATTCCAAAGAAGAGAGGCGGCGTCATCATATTGTTTAGGGGGAGTATTGTTTAAGGGGGAGTGTCAATTTTGTATGGGGAGTGACATGTCTCTTCTTTTATCATTTGTCTTTCATTTATCATGTAATCAAGTCATGTAACTCCAAGTTTGGACATGTGTTTCTCCCACGATCCAGCTTGAGGGGGTCTTAGAATATTAGTCTATTTAGTTAATAGGTTAATTAGTCTATAGTGTACATGGGCATGTTGCCCATGGCCCATTAGGGTTTAGTCTGCTTCCTTGTAATTGCCTCCTCTCCTATATATAGGACAGGGGTGGACAGTCTTTTATATCAATTCTAAATACAACACTTAATAATTCTCACAATAAAATTATTTCAGTAATGTTGACAATTATATCAGGCAGTTGGCGTCTATCGAAGGTTCTAAAAATTGTCAGTCCATGTTGATAAAATGGCTAAAAATACATCCTACATATGCAACCCTCCAAAGAAAATTGATTTCAAAATCGTGTCACCAGCAAATGTAGTGTTATTGTTTCGTATTGTCCAACCTTGATTCTGGTTGCTATTCAATCGAGAAGACTTTAAAGTCTCCAATTGGGGTTGGAGATATATATTTTAACACTAGAATGATCAAGTACTGGGGGGATGAAACTCGATTTACCGCAGGCCATCCTTACATCAAGTGGTGATGGGTTGAAAGATACTGAGTAAAGCTTGGTATAGGTATTGTATTTGACACACTAACTTCTATATAAGTGGAGTTGTATCTCCATTTTTCTCAAAGGATGTTTTCTATATCTGTGCATGATTTCTATGGTTGCAAGAAATGGCGTGCTAATAAAACATGAGCAGTGACTTTTATCACAATTTACCATTATAATTATCATCAGATCTGATTGACGATTCTCTATTTTGTAGGATTATTAACATTTTACATAAGAGGTTACCCCTCAGTCTCATTACACACTTTTCAATTTTGTTTGTAGTCCTTGCAGACTTCATGTTTGTTAACTACCAACATTAGTACAGTAAAAAGAGGAGGTTTAAACGAATGGTACCATTGGCAACTTTTAAATCACACGTTTCTCTTTTACTAAGCAACATAAAGGAGGTAAATGCAGCTTCTCAGAATTCTACTCGTATGCTGACTTCTTTTCTATTAACATGTTAAAGTTTATGTTTGAAAAGTACCACTCGGAACTTTTATTCATTTAGAACTTATTTATCCTCTAGGTGAAACTTTTATATATAAAGTCATGTGAAGTCTGTGGTGCTTCCTTCATTCAACTAATCTGTAAATTTTGGTGTGATTATTGACATATATACACCTAAAACCTTATTTTGCCTGTCTAATCTCAAGACTAGGTTGGACTCAACTGATTATGTTTAATCATTGATCATGTAAAACTGGAATCAATGTATTCATGTTTGAAACGGAATATAGAAATATTGATTGAGTTGCATTATTTCATGTCGTTTCTATATCTTTATATGGAGACATCACTATTATCATTTCAAAAAAAATTCGGGTTTCTCGGAAGCCATTGAGTTAAAAATGAGCTGAGAAAGTAGGGTATATATCCTAATAGTATCACACATAACACTGTGAATTTGACAGATGCACTTTGTAAAACCGAGAAAGCATTCAAAGCTTCACACATATGATGAGGGATATTGGTGTAGAGCCAGGCAAATCCACCTACAATGTTTTGATCCCTATGGCCTTAGAAGAAGAATTCTAAATAATGGATAAAATAGTCAAAGGTGGTTGAAAACTTTATTTCCCCTTCACAGATTACATGCTTACTGATTCCTTTTAGCACATAACCTAGTAATGATTTTGTACCTTAAAAGATAATATGATATCTGATGGAGTAAACCACATGTAGTTTTCGCTCTATTATGTACTATATCAGCGGGATTGTGACTTATGGAACATGGTTCATAAATGTCAAACTTAGATATGTTATTGTAGTCTTATTTCTTTTGGGGTGCTAACTTAAGACACATTTAGCTATTATATATATATAAATAGAAACATGAATATATTCTTTGACACATACATATTCTTTCCTTACCCACATTAAATTTGTCATCTCATTTCTCAGAATTGTTCAACATTCAAATTTTATTGTTTCAATGCTATATAAATGCTATTAGATTTCTTTAAAGCTTTTTGTATATGGTTATTTGCATATTGAAGTTTGAGACCTTGTTAAACTGATTTCACTTAACCGGGTTACAGCAGAGCCAACTGATAACAGTCAAATTCATGCATTTATGCTAAACATTTAATCATATTTCAATGCTAATGTTAGCCTTAATATGCCCGAAATAACTCTAGATACTTATCTTTACATAAATTATATATCTTTTGAAGTTAAATTCGCTCAACTAGCCAATTTTGGGACATGCAAGCATCATACTTGAAAAGATATCGAGTCTTTAAGATTTATCCACGTCATCACGACCGCGTCGAGTTCATCACATCATTTTTGCAGCAACCAATCTTCCAACTGTATCGACCACTATGAACTTCAAACTGTCACGACCGCTACACCAATCGCGACCGCGACATCTGTCTCGACCGCTACACCTGTCGCGATCGCTACGCTCGATACTGCCGCGCCGAGCCCGGTACGGTCGGGTTGAGGATAAGGGTTAGTTGCACCTGTCTTGCCCACAACATATGTCTTAACCACGACTTCTGTCTTGACCGTAATACCTGTCTCGACCGCTACACCTATTTCTGTCGTGACATCAACCACTACGCTCGGCACGGGCCGAGGACAAGGTCAGTTGCACCTGTCTCGCCCGTGACATTTGCCTCGACCACTACACCTATCGCAACCGCTACGCTCGATACGGCCGTGCCGAGACCGAGTGTAGCGACCGAGATAGGTGTTGCGACCACTTATCACATACACCTGCCTTCACCTATAAATACCCACCCTCGCTGCCTGGAGAGAGGTTCCACATATTTTTTATTCCTAGAGCCCCGTGGGAGAGTTCAAAGGTCAGAAAAGGATGAAATGCTCATCCTACGTACGTCTCTTCAGTTTGCTTCCATCTATCATTATTTTACACCACCATTCACCCATTTCCTATCATCCTTAGCCATCTTTACCTCCATACACCCACCAAGCTGTTGTTTGGGGCGAAATCAAAGAGAACGGATGCCAAGGAGTTCAGAAGACCAAGGAGGATGACGCAAATATGAGATCCAACCCAAATGGAGGCTAAGGAGCATGAGCCACCTCTCCTCTACGGGCTAAATCTCTTCATCTTCTCATTTCTTCTACTGTTCTCCTTTGTTTCTATACAAATGATGTTATTCTATCTTTGTTCGGTGCTGACTATGCTTGTCCATGGCTAATTGAGCTCCTTAGATATGTAGCCCATGTTGGGCATGTCTATGTACTTTTATCTTACGCAAGTAGTTTTATTACGTTTTCTCTTCTATCTTCTCTTTCTGGTCATGATTGCTAGTTTGGTTGATCTCTTCCTTACTTGAACTTCTATTTCTGCCTATATCAAGAAATTCGTTGTAGAAATAGATAAAAGAGGATAGTTTAGACCGTAATCTGAAAAGAAGATGGTCAAGGTGATTTGTACAGAACCATGGACCTAGGCACGGTTGGGCCCACCGTAAGGTTCTATCCAGATCACACATGTTCCTAGCATCTCAGAATATTCTAGACCCAAGTGGGTATCTGTAATATTCGAATGTGTTGATTTATCAACCTCGAAAGAGGTTTCATATCATTGATGGGTTATAGTCACGCTGTGCGAAAGCGAGTAGGATGACCCCCACAATACATACTATGTTTGGATGTAGGTTGCCAACTGAGGTGTTCGAGGGTTGTCTACGCCCGAGAACGGGTGCATAGGTTGTCCAACTTGTGGTTACATTGCTAGGAACTCCTCTCTAATTACTAGAATCCGACGGATTCTATTTTATTTTCTTTACCTTTTTTATTATTTCGTGACATTTTGCTAGACTAGTTCTAGTTCCACTTATCAACTATTAGATTGGCTTAACTAACATTAGAGTGAGATCTTAAGTGTCCTAAATGTACCCACGTCCCTGTGTTCGACCCCATAATAAAGTTGCGGGGGTCCTTGAAGGTTTCAGGTTAGAAATTTAAAAATCCGATTGACTTTTGGGATTGTGCCTCCACTTTTGGAGTGTGCGCCTAGGGCCGATCACCAACCCATGTTAGTTTCTCATCTTTCATTTCATGCTCCGACATTTTAACTTCTGGCCAAATTTTTTGCCTTTTCACTAGTGCTTACATCATTTTCTTGGTCATATATCCCGTTTTCTTATGTTACATCATCACCTTGTGACATATATCTGGATCTAAATGGTAATGGTTATGATAATCAAGTATGAAACTGAACACTTTATGTTTTGTCTTGACTTCCAATGAAAATCAATCACTTCTGTATCAGGATACTATCCATATATGGCTATTCATGCATTTAGCTGGTAATTGGTACAATTTATTACTTCTCTTCACATGCAACCTATAGAAGGGTAAATATCTTGTATTGAGTAAAATGGAGTACAATGCTTTCTCTTTTATAGGATAAGAGAATAAAGCAATAAACACAATTGAGCAATAAATATGGGATATATAAAAAAAGTAACATGTAGAGTAGTGCACAAGTAAATAGAAAATATAAGGATATCTCTATACTCCCCCTCAAGTTGGAGCATAAATGTCAAACATGCCCAGTTTGTCCACTAGAGTCTTGAATCAAGCTTTAGGTAGAAGCTTGGTGAAGATGTCTGCCACTTGATCTTCAGTACTGAGATGAGAGGTATATATACAGCCAAAAAGTACAGATTCTCGAACAAGATGGCATGCTACCTCTATATGCTTTGTGGGCTCGTGAAATGTAGGATTGCTAGCAATAAAGATAGAAGCTTTGTTGTCGTAGAACATAGGAATATGACTAGTATCAGATATATCAAATTTGTTAAAGAGTATATATTAGCTTGTTTAGTTAATAGGTTAATTAGTTACTGGGCCTTTTAGTGTCTCAGGTCGTTTAGATTACTTGAGTCCCAAGTCTCAGGGTTTCTCCTTTGCTCTTATATATAGGACATGGTTGTACCTCTTTTATTCATCTATTCGAAACAGTTCAATACAATATTCTTTCACATGGTATCAGAGCGGTGAACAGTACGACGACGTGAACAGTAAATTCGGCGTGAACAGTAATTCTGGTGTGAACAATATGATGTAAAAGAGTAACTCCTAGAGAGAGCAACAAAGGGGGCGCCTTCACCTGCGCGCGGCTGCCGCCATCTCCATGGCTTAGGATGCCCAGCCGCCAGGTAGATCTCGGCCTCCATGGCTCATCCTCCTCTTTCTCAATTGATCTTATCTTCTTTACATATGTCGACGTCATCGTTCCTAGCTATCTCCTGTCTATCCATACATCCACTGCCGTATCATTCTCGTCGTCGCATCACGCAGCCGTCAGCCACAAGCAACAACGCCACTACCACCAGCCGCTTCAATCAACATCGTCGGCCAGGCTAGCAGTCGCCGCAGCCTGCCCATGCGTCGCTGATGACTGCCGACCCTACGCTTTGTGTCGTCAGCGCATGACTATCAATGCCACCACCACATGTATCCAATAGCAAGCAGCCGTCGGTCGCAACCGCCACAGTCTCAGGAGGAGAAATCAATGCCTTTGCAATCGCAACCATCGCCTCTGCCGCTGCATCGCCCTGACGTCCTCCGCACCAGCCTTCGCCGCCTCACATGGAGAGGCTCCACACTTGACTTCGCATGCAGCCTCATGACATGCAATATCTCTAGAGCCGTGCAGGAGACCGGTATCATCTCCTTCATTGCGGCCAAGTGCTGCATCAGCCGAGAGACACAGTCATCGTGATCTTTTGTGTCCGTCTGTTGCTGAGTTGCTGCCTCATTATCTAGCAATCATATCCCCAGCCGACGATCGCACTCTTCAGCCGTTGTCATCATCATCCATGCCCATAGGTCACTTCTCCATATTGCTATCCTGCTGCTATTCATCACGCAATCTCCACCCATTATCTTTGTCCATTCATACTGCTGTCCTACTGCTATTCACTCCACTATATCACCCCAAAGTGTTCAACCCCAATATCTATTTTTTTACTACCCCCAACAACTTCTCTATCTCTGTTGATATTCTGATTCTTTCTTGGATCTATATTTGGCTAATCGGATCCATTTTTAGCCTAATCAGATTTTTCGAGATTAGGTCCATTTAATTTTCTACCCGGATCTTATATTAAACCATTTAGCATATTCTCTCCGATTATCAGTTTCCATTCTCCACATACTACCCATCTCCATATTACAAGTTCCTCTCAAATCCACCAATTCCTTTCCCACCCATCATGTGTGTATCTCTTTTTCCACATATGGGGGTCGTATATCCTTTTCTCCACACCAAACACCCACTCTCGTCGTATTTGGTATGCCAGGGAGATAGAGAGGAGAGGAACATATGAGGAGATAGAGTGTGAGAGAATATGAATGATAGAGAGTATGAGAAGAGATGATATATGTATTCATGCTACTTATTCCAGGCTACATGGAGCTTCATATTGTTCAATACATTTGTTCTCCATTTCTAGACAACATTTCTCCAATGCAGCATTGACACCAAGCTTCTCGCGTTCATACCACATTATGAACGTCAGGACATGAGTTTGCTACGCATATTTCAGCCCTCTTGGTTCCTCTTCCTTCGGTGTTAATGGTGGTTTAGTTGATCACTCTTGCTGCATTCTTGAGAGACATATGGGTGCCTTTTTAGAGTTCTCATAAGCTCAGCAATTTAAATCCTGCCAAGTCTACATCTGCAAGGTTGATTTATATTCACCGAGTTGCTTCATCACATCTTCTCTGAGCTACATCTGTTCTTACGGCATCGCCTTCCGCTGATCTTCTTGGGACTTTCCTTGATGGATGATATCTCCTTTCCTATCAAGCCCCAAGGTTCACGCGATAGAGTTATGGTACTGTTAATACGTCAAAGTGCACTACAATCACTAAGATAATTATCCTAGAGTTCAATCCTTTTTCTACTTTCCGATTAAGATTAGTATAGAAAGGGTCGATCCCAAAGGACAATGTTTTTAAAGTTGTTAACTCTAATCCCAATTGTTTTGAAGAACTTTTTATTTCTTTTTGGTGTTTTTGTTTTTGGAACAGAAAGTAAAGATCGAGTTTGTGGTTGGGTGATTATCACTAAAGTGAAAAAGGAAATAAAAGAACAAGATTGCACTTAACAAGAAATAAATTTTCCCTGCCACAAGGAAAATGAGATGATTGTTAGCACAAATAGACTATTATGAATGAAAAAACTAGAATGTAAAGAGAGAGGATCAAACGGTAATTGAATCAAGAGATGGGAAATTGAGGCTTTTAGGGGTTTTCACCACCTTAGCCTAGGTGAGAACAAACTAAATCCTTAAAAATGACGAATTCGATGAAGGCATGTGAATTAATTAAAACCCACAAAAGATGGACTCCACATGAGCCCATTGGTCCTGGTGTTCATCCTTCGTAGTTCATCATCCCAAAAAAGGAAGATCCATGTTCGTTTTAATACCTCTATGCAATTGGTTTTAGTGTTCTAAATCCGGATTTGCGTGGTCATTTCCACATGGATCAACATGTGATCAAACAATTTAATTACTTTGATATATCAACAATTATTAAAACCAAAAGCCATCTAGAATTCGTTCTTAAGGATTGGTCGATTAAAGTCATGGCTAATGGGTTATTCCCCTTCCCCCGATAGGAAAACTACTCACTCATGCTTGTAGAAAAAAGGGAGATGAAGGAAAGAAGTGTTCTAGCCATAGTCTAGACTTATCAAAGGATTAGTTCCTTAGGCTATAAATAATCAAATGGTCAACCCTTAATTATTTGCCCTGGTCTACAGAAGAGGAATAATAAGAAGGCTAGATCTAAAACGAGTAAGGTAAAGAACAAAATTAAAGAGAACACTTAGCTTGCAAAAATAACTTTATTGATGAATAGAACTTAAGAACACAGAACGAATGCTCAGAAATCCCCGTACAAAGATGATACAAAATATGATGCTCATGCTGAGATGGATGTGTGGGAAGACAAGAAAAGATCGTTTGAGAAATGACTATATCAGGAATAAAGTGGGGGTGGCGAGCATTGAGGACAAGTTGTGTGAGGGCCGACTCAGATGGTACGGACATGTGCAACGCAGACCTACTAGTGTGCCTATACGAAGCAATGCTATTGAGCCAAACACTATAAATAGAAGAAGAGGAAGGCCTAAATTAACATGGGATGAGCTTATAAAGAGAGATTTTGAATCTATACATCTCAATCAGAATATGGCCCATGATAGAGCTGAATGGAAACGAAGGATCCATGTAGCCGACCCCAACATAGTTGGGATTAAGGCTTAGATGATGATGATGATGATGATGAGTAGGAAGTGCCCCTCCTTTTATAGGATAGGGAGGGGACTTTTACATTTAGGGTTCTGGATAAATGGGGTTGGCGGCTGCAAATTTGAACTGGTCACGCATTGCCAACCGATCGGTTGGGAGGCAAGTCGATCAGTTGAGTGTCTGGCAAGGGCGGGAGTCAGGGCAGCAGTCAGCAACCCTAAGTCCCGGGTGGCGGTGCTCTTTGACCCGCTCGGTTTGAGAGGGAAAACTCCCACTTTGAGGTCTAAAATGATCGTTTGAATTTCAAAAGGTGTGCCATCTAAACTGAATGTTTGGACGAGACTCGATGGCTGAGGGATGGCGTCAACTGATCGTCTAGAACACGTGAAGGGATCGGCTGGAACAGGTGAGCCGGTCGTCTGGAATAGGTGAAACGATTGGTCGGAACAGGTGAGCAGCTCGTCTGGTGTTCTGAGTCTGCAAGAAAGGCATAGATTCTGGTGAGATTCAAGTTCAATTGTGATAAAAGGAAGCAAATAACAATTTGTTTCTTTTTAGTGGATAATAATAAGAATTTTCATATGACAAGACTTAAAAGGCTGTGAAAAGGGGTGCTAAATCAACACACATCAAAATACCATAGACTTAAGCCTTTGCTTGTCCTCAAGCAATTAAGATATCAAAATAATTCAATTTTTTTAAACAACATCTTCATTTTCCCTTAATTAAAAATATCCTCTATCCTTTTCATGGCCAAGCAACCCATCTCCTAGAGTCGCAAAATACAAGTTATATATTTCTTACAACAAATATTTTTCATAACTTTCTCTTTCAAACCTATAATTTGCAAAAAAGTCTTAATCCTACTTGCGCTTAAATACTTGATTTTTTTTTGCACGGGAAATGAGAAAAGGTGAGGTGTGGAAGAAGGATCCCTCCTCTATTCGACTCGAGATTTTAATTTCATAGACTTGTGGTTACATTGACCAAATTTTTTGTGTGCTCCTATTACATTTACGAGGGGCGTGGAAGAATGATCCCTCCTCTATTCGACTCGGGATATTGACCAATTTTTTTGTGTGTGCTCTTTTTGGCATCTTTTGGCGGTACACCCCTATTAAATTTACGAGGGGTATGGAAGAAGAGAGAAGGAGCATGCCACCCCGGACTTAGGGTTTGATGTACAGATTATTTTCCAGTGCAATTTTTTTTCGAGTGTTGTTACATTAGTAAGAAAAATCGTGTAAATACATTATATGAGAAAAATTGATCAATTAATCTAATGTTAAAGATAAGAAAGTTTGCATTTGATTCTATTTGATACTCTAATTCTTGCCATCTTTTTCAAGAATATTGATAATTTAGGTATGGAGAACTTGATATTTTTTTAAAAAGAAATGAATATTTTGAACAATTATGTGAAATAAAGATTTGTCTAATTTTGAAAAAGAATATACATCAATTGGTCGACTAGGTAAAGGCCAAAGGTTTGAAAAGGGAAAATGCACTAGATTTTGAAATACAAAAATAAAATGCTGAAAGGGAAGATAAGGGGTGGAACACGTACCACCCACCCCCACCCC
Organism: Alisma plantago-aquatica; assembly: GCA_963693085.1. NCBI lineage: Eukaryota > Viridiplantae > Streptophyta > Magnoliopsida > Alismatales > Alismataceae > Alisma > Alisma plantago-aquatica. The sequence goes on from OY856410.1 coordinate 430,608,951, forward strand.
AGACTTAGAGTTTTGCTCGTCCCAAGCAAGCCCTTAGACCGAGATGGAGGGAAGAAAATCACTGTGGTGGTGGATGTTGCTGGTGGGAGTAGTAGTTTCCCCAGTAAGGGGAGTGGGAACCTGGGTAGGCCAGCTGGGCCCCATACTCCTCGTAGGATGGGCTGCTAGGGCATAGTGGTTGCAGTCCACATGCCAAGACCGTTCGGGATTCTCCAACCGATCGGTTGGCTCAGTGAGCCAATCGGTTAACATGATGAAATAACAAGGTACAGAAAAATGCAGTAAAAGGAAGATAGAGTTGGGTTGCCTCCAAACAAGTGTCTTGTTTAACGTCGGAGGCTCAATAGATAAGAGACCAGTTTATTGTGATTCTATGGGAGGCTGAGGGTCGGTCAGGTTGAGATCTTCCAAGGATGAGTGTTTGTTGGTGTCTGAAGCGACAAGGTCTTAAGTGGTGATGTATCTTTTAACTCGATGCCCATTAACCATAAATTCACCAAAAACTTTATCCCAAAGAAGAAATGTTCCATGTGGATAGGAACACTTGACGAGGTAGGGACCATACCATCTAGATTTAAGCTTTCCAAAAAAAGCCTTAGTCTGGAATTAAACACTAGAACCTGGTAACCTTCTCTAATGTCCTTGCGCTTGATGTGACCTTCATGCCATAGTTTAGTTCGGTCCTTGTAGATTCTCACATTTTTATAAGCATTCATTCTAAGTTCGTCTAGTTCATTCAGTTGGAGAAGACATTTTTCTCCAGCTGTAGAAATGTCAAAATTCAGGTTTTTGATGGCCAAGCTGGCCTTGTGTTCTAATTCTATCGCGAGGTGGCAAGACGGTCGGGTATGCCCACAGAGTGTCATTGATTTTCAACGCCCAATCTTTCCTAGCACGACCAACAATTTTCTCTAAAACAGATTTGATTTGCCTATTGGATACTTCAACCTGCCCACTAGTCTGAAGATGGTAAAGAGTGACGACCTTGTGGTAGACCCCGGATTTCTTCAATAAGGCCTCAAAACTTTTCTCTAAAAAATGGGATCCACTGTCAGAAATGGTGGTGCGAGGGACTCCAAATCTAGGGAAAATGATGTCTTTAAAGAGTTTCTTAACATGTTTGGAATCATAGGTTTTAGTGGGTACAACTTCAACCCATTTTGACACGTAATCGACTGCGACTAATATGTAAGCAAACCCATAAGAAGGAAATGGGCCCATGTAGTCGATCCCCCAGGCGTCAAAAATTTCTAGTTCCTACCAAGAGGTTAGGGGCATTTGGTCACACTTAGAAATGCTACCCGTCCTTTGACATTGGTCACATGAGAGCACATAATCATATGAATCTTTGAAGATGGTGGGCCAATAGAAACCACACCGCATGACCTTCTTGGCAATTTTCTGGGAACTCATGTGTCCACCATAGGGCCAGAGTGACATTGTACCAGAATGTCAGTGCTTTCTTCTTGGGAGACACATCGATGATACAGACCGTCGGCACAAAGTCTAAATAGATAAGGTTCATCCCAATAATAGTTCTTGACGTCATGTAAACATTTAGCTTTAGAATGTCTCTTGTACTCAGGGTGCAATACACCAACTAAATAATTTATGAAATCGGCAAACCAAGGAAATTGGGAGTCTATCTTAAGCAGTTGGTCATCAGGAAAAGATTCATTTATGGGGGTTTCATCGATTGGGATATAGCTAAGTCGACTTGGGTGATCATCCATGACATTTTCAGACCCTTTTTTGTCTAGGATCTATAGATCAAACTCCTATAATAGCAAAATACATCTTATGAGTCTGGGTTTGACATCCTTTTTGGTCATGAGATAGCGAATGGTTGCATCATGAGTGTAAACAATAACTTTAGTGCTAACTAAGTATGAGAGAAATTTATCAAATGCATAGACAATGGCTAGCATTTCCTTTTCGGTAACAGTGTAATTTTGCTGAGTTTCATCTAAGGTCTTGGATGCATAGTATATGACATGATGTTTCTTATCAATTCACTGTCCTAAGATGGCACCTACAACATAATCACTAGCATCACACATGATTTCAAAGGGTAGGGCCCAATATGGAGCACGAATTATTGAAGTGGTTGTGAGATCATTTTTCAAACATAGAAATCTATCCATGCATGCCTTATCAAAATGGAAAGGCACCTCTTTTTGAAGAAGATTGGTGAGAGGTTTTCTGATTTTGGAAAAGACACGGATGAATCACTGATAGAAACTGACATGCCTTAAGAAGGCTCGAATGACTGAGGATAGGGGTGGAAGCTTGGTGATAACTTCATATTTTGCCTTCTCGACTTCTATGCCTTGGTTGCTTACCTTGTGGCCAAGAACGATGCCCTCTTTAACCATGAAGTGACACTTTTCTCAATTAAGGACTAATTGTGACTCAATACTTGTCAAGAACAAGGGTGAGATTTCTACGTCATGAATCAAAGCTATATCCATAGACGGAGAAGTCATCCATGAACACTTCCATGACGGTTTTGGTCAATCCTGCAAAGATGGCTGACATATACCGCTGGAAGGTGGTTGGTGCATTGCACAAGCCAAAGGGAATTCGTCTAAAAGCATAGGTACAAAAGGGACATATGAAGGTAGTTTTCTCTTAATCTTCAGGATGGATAGGAATCTGATAAAATCCTGAGTAGCCATCTAAATAACATAAGTATTGTTGATGGGCTAAGCGTTCAAGAACTTGGTCTAGGAAGGGAAGTGGGAAGTGGTCTTTCCTAGTTGCTTTGTTTGAGCTTCCTGTAGTCAATGCACATTCTCCACCCTGTGACGGTGCGAGTGGGGATGAGTTCATTCTTCTCATTTCTAATGACAATGGTCCCTCCTTTTTTGAGAACAACTTGAACTGGGCTGACCCATGGGGAATCAGAGATGGGGTAGATGATTCCTACAGTCAAAAGTTTGATCACCTCTAGAAGGACAACTTCCTTCATGTTTGGGTTGAGTTTTCGTTGTGGGTCTTGGGAAGGTTTGTTGTCTTCTATCATTGGGATTTTGTGAATATAGATGGATTTATCTATTCCAACCAAATCGGTCATTTTGTACCCCAAGGAAGTTCCCTTTTTCCTAAGTTCAACCATAAGTTAGTTTTCTTGTTCAAGGATAAGGTCAGAATTTATGATGACATGACACAATTGTTGTTCATCAAGAAATACATATTTTAAACCTACGAGAAGAGTCTTCATTTTTGGGGCCTTGGGTGGTTCAGGTTTTTCTTCCAGGATGGAGATCATTTTAAGTTCCTCAATTTCAGTATTAGGGATCTCCTCAAAATTATCTAAACGAACCTTACATTGATCTAATTGTTCATTGTCAATATCGCATTCAGAGGGGGTAGTGAGGGATGTGTTTAGGGGGTCATCAACTAACTCTCATTCATGCCTCAGTTGGGATAATTTATCAATGCATTTAAAGAGGTAAACTTCTTCCTGGAAACTAGGCCCCTCCATGCTTTCAAACACCCTAAACTTTAGGGTTTGCTTCCCTAATCTTAACTGAATGATACCTGCCTCAACGTCATTCAAGGCTCAGGCTGTGGCTAGGAAAGGACGTCCGAAAATGAGAGGGTAGTGCAAATCCTCTTTTATGTCTATGATCACATAGTCACAAGGGACATTGGCATCTTTCCCAACCTTAACTAGAATGTCTTCTATGACTCCCATGGGTTTGGTCATGGATGAGTCCGCAAGTTGGATGGTCATGGTTGTGGGTAACATGTCATTGAATCCTAGTCTTTTGCAAAGACTGTAGGGCATGATGGATATACTGGCTCCTAAATTAGCTAGGCCCTTTCTACTAGCATTGTCACATAAGTAGCATCCTATTCCAAAAGAACCAGGGTCCTTCTGTTGTTTAGGCATTTTACTTTGGATTATGTCTGAAGTGGTCCTAGAAAGTTTAACAGTCTCGTATTCTTTAGTAGAATATTTCCTAGTCAAAAGGAATTTCATGTATTTGGACCAGGCAGGCATGTCTGCCAAAGCATCAAGGAAGGGAATGTCAACATGTAATTTTTTCATAGCCTCCCTAAATTTCATGAAGCGGGCGTCGAGCCTTGTTTGTTTAAGGTGGGCTTGGTAGGGAGGTCGTGGTTTGTAGATTGGTTCTTCAGCTTCTGCCTGAGGGGGTTCAGGGATGGTTGGTTCAGGTGTAGCTTCAGGTTCAACAACTACCATGTCCTCATCCTCACATTCTAGAGGTGGGGCCGAAGGTTTTTCTGGAGGGGGAGGGGAGTGCACCTTTCCCGAATAAGTGGAGACTACTTGAGTTGTTTGGGATGTTTGGGATTGTTTTCAGGCTGCCTAGCAAAAGTGCCGGCAGGGGGTTTCTGTTGGGTGATCAAGCGATCTAGTTGGGTGTCAGTCACCTTTTGATGAGCTTGTTGGGCAATGATGATTTGTTCCAAGGAAACTATACTTTCATCAACTGAGGGAGTGGGAGTAGGAACATTTGGTGGTGGTTGAGGAGGTGACTGATTGAGATTTTGAGGAGGGAGGTTCAAGTTTTGAAATTGTTGTCCTTGATATGATGGTCGGTTTGAGTGATTGCCTTGGTAGTTCCCTTGGTTTCCAAAGTTCATTTGATTGTTGTAAGGGAAACTAGGTGGTGGTTGGTTATTGCTTTGAGGGTAGGGAGGCCTTTGTTGGTATTGGAGTTGGCTAGAGTTTTCAGTACCGGAAACATTCCCATATTGGAAGACAGGATGGTTTCTACTCTGGATGGGGTTGTAGTAACCTTGGCCTAGTACGGTGTGGGTTGAGTTGAGGTCTTCTAGTTGTTGTCCCATTTCTAGTTGCATGGGGGTGTTGAGGTATTTACAATGTAGAGAAGTGTTATCATATCCTTGACAGATGCCACAAAGAGAGTCTACAACTTTTATTTGTTGGGATAACTCTCTAAAGGTGCCCAGAGATGGCTCTAACCGATCTTGTTTTAGAGCAATTAGTTTAAGGTTTTCTGCTATGCTTTGAATATCAGGATTAACTTCAGCCTTGGCTACCTTAAGGACTCCACTAATTTCCCTTCTAGTCCTTGTTTCAGAAGCACGTTTAACCACCTCCCATGCACTGGTCAGACATTGGAGCATGAAATTTCCTTCAGATGAGGAATCAAGAAAGAATTTGGTATCATCATCAACACCACGATAAAAGATTTCTGAGTTGGGCTTGAGAGATGTCATGATGAGGGCACTTCCTAAGTAAGTCTTTGAACCTTTTCCAAGCTTCTCCTAGGGATTCTCCTAGGGACATAGAAAAGTGAGTGATTTGTCTCCTGAGTTCATAGGTGAGAGAAGGAGGGTAAAATTTCACTAGAAAGTTATTTTTTAGAAGTTCCCAAGTTGACATGTTATTCACTTTCCATGGTGTTGTACCAGCTACTAGCTTGGCCGGAGAGACAGTATTTGAACAATCTAAGGAGGATGACATCTTAAGAGATGCCTGGGAGTTTGTTCAAAGAGAAAAGGTCAATGAACCTTTGAAGATGATCCTGACAACTTTCCCCATTGTTGTTAGAGAATGGGTTTGCTTGGATCATAGTGATCCATTGAGTTCATATTTCAAATTGGGGGGAAACAATGTCAGGAGGCACGACTGGGTGTTGGGCATAGGTAGATTTGGGAACGGAAAAATCTTTCAATTGTTTTCGCCTTTTGGCTTCCCTCCTATTGGCCTGTAGAGTTTCTTGTTCAGCCATGTAGGTTGCTCGCAAAGAGGCTTCTCTAGCCGCTTGGTCGACTAAGATGTGCTCTCTTTGAGCCGCTAAAGCTTGGTTGATCCTACGAGCAACTTCTTCCTCATCCATACTATTTCGATTTTGGCAGTGTAGACGGTAAAAAGTTCTATCTGTATCGGGATCAAACGATTGAAAAACAGCGTTCGAGCGTCGCATGCACAAAATAAGCAGAAATTTGCGACGTTTAATCGTGTGCAGAAAAAACGGACTTCCAGAATGGAAACTCGGTAGAAGGAGTAGTACTTCCGGAATATAAATTGGAAGGCCTAAAAAAATAAATCAGAAAGGTTTTTCATAATTTTTTAGGGGTTTAAGGAAACAATCTGTTGTCCCCGACAATGGCGCCAAATTGTTAATGTGTTGAAGTGCACTACAATCACTAAGATAATTATCCTAAAGTTTAATCCTTTTTCTACTTTCTGATTCAGGTTAGTATAGAAAGGGTCGATCCCAGAGGACAACATTTTTGAAGTTGTTAACTCTAATCCCAATTGTTTTGAAGAACTTTTTGTTTCTTTTTGATGTTTTTGTTTTTGGAACAGAAAGTAAAGATCGGGTTTGGTCGGGGGATTATCAATAAAGCGAAAAAAGAAATAAAATAACAAGATTGCACTTAACAAGAAATAAATTTGCCCTGCCACAAGGAAAATTGAGATGATTGTTAGCACAAATAAACTGTTATGAATGAAAAGGCTAGAATGTAAAGAGAGTGGATCAAATGGTGATTGAATCAGGAGATGGTAAATCAAGGCTTTTAGGGGTTTTCACCATCTTAGCCTAGGCGAGAATAAACTAAATCCTTTAAAACGACGAGTTCAATGAAGACATGTGAATTAATTAAAACCCACAAAAGATAGACTCCACATGAGCCCATTGGTCCTGGTGCTCATCCTTCGTAGTTCATCATCCCAAAAGAGGAAGATCCAAGGTCGTTTTAAAACCTCCATACAATTGGCTTTAGTGTTCTAAATCCGGATTTCCGTGCTCATTTCCACTCAGATTAACATGTGATCAAACTAGTTAATTACTTTGATAGATCAACAGTTATTAAAACCAAAAGCCATCTAGAAGTCGTTCTTAAGGATTAGTCGATTAAAGCCATGGCTAAGGGGTTATTCCCTTGCCTAATAGGAAAACTACTCACTCATGCTTGTAGAGAAAAGGGAGACAGAGGAAAGAAGTGTTCTAGCCATAATCTAGACTTATCAAAGGATTAGTTTCTTAGGCTAGAAACAATCAAATGGCCGACCCTTAATTCCTTGCTCCGGTCTACATAAGAGGAAGAAGAAGAAGGCTAGATCTAAAATGAGTGAGGTAAAAAAACAAAATTAAAGAGAACACTTAGATTGCAAAAAAAACTTGATTGATGAATAGAAATTAAGAACACAGAACAATTGCTCAGAAATCCCCACACAAAGATGATACACACGATGATACTCATGAGGAGCAAGTGCCCCTCCTTTTATAGGAGAGGGAGGGGGCGTTTACATCTAGGGTTCTGACAAATGGGGTTGGCGGCTGCAAATTTGAATTGGCCGCACACTGCCAACTGATTGGTTGGGAGGCAAGCCAATTGGTTGAGTGTCTGGCAAGGGCGGGAGTCGGGGCAGCAATCATCAACCCTAAGTCCCAGGTGGCGGCGCTCTTTGACCCGCTCGGTTTGGGAGGGAAAACTCTCGCTTTGAGGTCTGAAACGATCATTTGATTTCCAAAAGGCGTGCCATCTAGACTGAATGTTTGGACGAGGCTCGGTGGCTGAGGGATGGAGTCAAATGATCGTCTGGAACAGGTGAAGCGATCGGCTGGAATAGGTGAAGTGATTGGTTGGAACAGGTGAGTCGGTCGTCTGGAACAGGTGAAACGATCGGCTGAAACAGTTGAGCCGCTTGTCTAGTGTTCTGAGTATGCAAGAAAGACATAGATTCTGGTGAGATTCAAGTTCAATTGTGATAAAAGGAAGCAAATAACAATTTGTTTCTTTCTAGTGGATAAAAATAAGAATTTCCATGTGACAAGACTTAAAAGGCTGTGAAAAAAAGTGCTAAATCAGCACGCATCAGGTACCTGCATCGTATCACCAGCATATCGTCTGTTCATGTTCGTACCACGTTATGCACGTCTTCCAGTGAAGTAGTCGTAGTCATGGTATTAATCATCGTCTGCTCCAAGTGATGAATTACTGCTGCAGTATTCAAGTTCCATTTCAGATGTTCTTCATTCCAGATGCACTCCAAAAGACCTTCATCAAAGCTTGAGGATATCCAACATGCATAATACAATTTCACAGAAAAGAGGCGTCGTCGTATGATTCAGGGGGAGTATTGTTTAAGGGGGAGTATCAATATTTTGTGTGGGGAGTGATATTTATCTTTTATCATTTCTATCTTTTCTCGTATGGAGTTTTGTAACTCCAAGCTTGGACATGTTTCACCCATGATCCAGCTTGAGGGGGTGTTAAAGAATATATATTAGCCTATTTAGTTAATAGGTTAATTAGTTAGTGGGCCTTTAGTGTCTCGGCCCGTTTAGATTACTTGAGTCCCAAGTCTCATGGTTTCTCCTTTGCTCCTATATATAGGACAGGGTTGTACCTCTTTTATTCATCTATTCGAATCAGTTCAATACAATATTCTTTCACAAAATTCTTTGAGAAGACTTTGCCACATAAGTTCACATGCAATATGGGCCATAGCTCTATATTCTACTTCAACACTGGATCTAGCTACCACACTCTTCTTGTTGCTATGCCAAGTAACCAGGTTGCCTCCAACAAAGGTGCAATATCCAGATGTAGATTTTCTGTCACATCTACTCCCCGCATAATCAGATATTGAGTAAACAAAAAGATTGCAATGTCCATGTCTTTTATACAATAGACCTTTCCCTGGAGAGATTTTTAAATATTTTAGAATGTGGAAAACAACATCCTAGTGACATTGTCGGGGTTTATCTAGATACCTTCTTACAAACCCTACAACAGAAGTAATATCAGCTCCCATGACAATGAGGTAAATGAGTTTGCCAACCAATCTTTTGTATTGATGGTTATCAGGATAAGGTGGAGAAGTTTCATCATCCCAATTAGTGTTGGGATCCAGAGGAGTGCTGGTTGGTTTGGATCCAAGCATGCATGTTTCCTACAAAATATCTAAAACATATCTGTGTTGTGAGAAACATACACCAGCAGATGACCAGGACACTTCAATGTTTAAGAAATATCGCGGTTTGCTAAGATCCTTGGTTACAAAGTGATTTTCTAGATAAGTTTTGGTTGCCTGAATGCCTTTGGTGTCATTGCCAGATAAGATAATGTCATCTACATAGACAATAAGAATGACAAGACCAACAACAACTTTCTTGATTTAGAGTGATCTGAATGAGAATGACGAAAGTTGAATTTTATGAGAATCTGAATGAGTTTGTCAAACCAGGTTCGGGGACTTGTTTTAGTCCATAAATGGCTTTCCTCAACTTGCAGACTCGTGAAGAATATTCTCCCTGAGCAACAAAGCCAGATGGTTGATCTATGTAAACTTATTTATGCATGTCTTCATAAAGAAAGACATTTTTATCAACAAAGATGAGAACTCTAACAGAATTGAGCCTAGCAACAGGAGAAAAAGTTTCAAAATAGTCTACCCATAGGTTTGAGTGTACCCTCTTGCTACCAGACGTGCTTTCAACCATTCAATTGTGCCATCGGGCTGATATTTGATGGTGAAGATCCATCTACACCCAATAGTAGGACAAGCATGAGGATGATCCACAAAATCCCATGTCTTGCGATATGAAAGGGCATTCATTTCAGCTTCCATTGCTAGACGCCAAGCAGGTATTTGTAGTGCTTTGCAACATTCTTTGGAATAGATACAATAGAAATAGAGGCAGTAAAATAAGCAAAGCTAGCACCCATGTTAGTAGAGGAACATAAATGACTAATCAAATGTTGAGTGTAGGAGTGGACACATTTCTGGAGATTGATAGGAAGTTGTAAGTCAGTGTACCTAAGTTGTGCTCTAATCTTTCGCCGAAGGAGGATCTGGTTGTTGAGGGGCCATGGAGGGGATAATAATCTTTGGTCATTTTCTGTATACTTATAATGGACGAGCTTCAGGCATAGTTGCAGTGGGCAGATCAATATCCACAATATCTGGTAATAGGGTGGGTGTCTAGAGATCATAGGATAAGGTGGCCCCATGATCAGAATAGTATGACATATGTTCAAAGAACACTACATCAACACTAACATACCAATGTCTCGTGATAGGGTCGTAACAACGACACCCTTTTTGGGTTCTGGAATAGCAAAAAAAATGCATTTGGTTGAGTGAGGGTCAAGTTTAGACACTAAGGTTTTTAACAAAGCAAGTGCACCCAAAGATGCCTGATGGTACATACAAAAGCAGTTCATCAGGAAAAAGAATGGTGTATGGAATCTGGTTTTATAGAATAGAAGAAGGCATGCAATTTATAAGGTAGCATACGGTAGAAACATATTCTGGCCAAAAACTCTGTGGAACTTGATAATGAAGTAGTATAGTGCAAGCATCCTCTAGTAGATGATGTATTTTTTCATTCTGCTACCCCATTTTGTTGTGGAGGATATGAGCATGATGGTTGATGAATCGTCCTATGAGAAGAGCAAAAGTCAGTGACAGACTTTTGCATAAATTCAAGAGCATTGTCGGTTCAAAAGATTTTAAATAAATTTATTGAACTGAGTAAGAATTTCAGAAAAAAGGTAGTGATAGTGTCCAAAACAATGCTGCGATCTTTAAGTAAAAATAACCAAGTTGCTCAAAAGAAATCATCAATGAAGGTCATAAAGTATTTAACACCAGAATGACTTGTAATTGAATAGGGAGCCCATATATCAGCATGTACAATGTCAAAAATGAATTTAGATCATCTTTTTTTTTGCAGGAAACATTGAATGAGTTTGTTTGCCCAACTGACACGATTCACAAGAATAACTTTTACTAGCTACAGTAAGAAATAAATGTTTCACTTTTGCAGAAGACGGGTGGCCAAGACGGTAATGCCACTGAAGTCTAGTCATTGATGAAGATAACATAGCAATCACTGATGTTGGTCCATCCAGGTAGTAGAGCCCATCAGGCCCCTCATGGCCTGAACCAATCCTTGTCATAATGCGGAGATCCTGAAAAACACAACCCGAACGGTCAAATGTAATAGAGAACTGAAGGCTCTTCACAGTTTTATTGATTGAGAGAAGGTTAACAAGGAACTTAGGAACATATAAGACATATTTCAGATGCATGTTGCGAAATAGAGGAATAGTGCCAATGTCATGTACTGTCTGAGAACCATGAACCACTGTCACCGGAGGTAGACGAGTGGATCTTGTTAGCGTCGAAATTAAATTAGAATTACCGGCCATATGGACTAAAGCACCATAGTCAATGCCCCATTTATTTTTATCAGTAGATGGAGCAACAAGCAAGACAGACAAGCCGACATCTGAAGTAGACAGTAGGTTGGATATGCGTTCCCGAAAGAGCTTCTTAAACTCAGACTGGATCCAGGCCGACGAAGGTTGGGATGAATTGTGATTATCTAAAGTAGAGTCTTCAATTGCATCGGAAGTGACTTGGTTGGCCCATGAGGGCCTACCATGTTTGATTCAACAACGATCTTCATTATGATCGTCATGTCCACAAAAGTTACCAAAGTGTGTGCCAGTGGTTTGACTGTGGCCAGAGGTAGTAGAAGTCTGTCTCAAGGTAGTAGGTGGACGTCCACCACGTCCACGACCACGTCCGCGACCACGTCCAGTATCAACAGAGCACACAACAAGAGCAGGATGTTCAATAGTAGGAACAAAATTAATGAACAGAAGAAGTTGAATGTGCTTGAGCACATCTCAGAGAGTGGGCAGTGGATTATTAGAAAGAATCAGATCAACAATTCCTGAAAATGAGGAAGTCCGGCAAGAAACTAGACAAGTTGTTCATTTCGTTGCACTGAATTTCCGTAATATCATCCGATAGGGGATAATAGACTTCATATTCATCCCAGAGTGTAGAGCATTGGTTGTAGTAGTCTCGATAGAATTGACAGCCGAATACTCTTTTGCCAGGTTCTTGAATATCTTGAACACCTTGTTGGGGTTTTATTGATGAGAGTAGACATGGGATAGCTGATCCCACATTGCTTTGACATCATGTAGGCAAAGGAGAGACTGATTGATCCTCTTCTCGGTGCTAATGATGATCCAAGACATGACGGTAGAGTCATCTTTAGTCCACTGCGCATATGCATGTTGCATCTTATCATCTGCCGACGCATTAAGAGGAGCTTTAGGGTCGGTGGTGATATGTGAGTAGTGACCTTGGTTCTTTTCATAAAGAATAAAGGATGCCCACCAAAGATGGTAGGTGTAGCCATAAAGTTTCACAGTGGTGATGCAAAAAGAACGTGGAGGCTCAACAAATGCCATAATGCGCAGAGTGGTAGCCGAGGTAGAGCAGGTAGCAACAATATTAGATCTGATGTTTAGATCAGGAAGATCCGCATAGGGGCAGCAGAAAGTAAAAGAAGTAGAACTACATCATCATGATGAAAGTGAACACCATGTGACGTAGGCAACATATAGGGAGAACCTAAAGGCCTCTTAAGATGGTGTGATAATGGAAGGTGGGAGGGAGTGGTTGATGACGGCTGGAAGGGAGTTTGAGAGGAGGCGGCTAACGACGTCAGGAGGCAAGACTAGGGAGGTGGCTGGCGGTGGGTGGAAGGGAGGGTTGAAGGGGATGGTTGGCCTTGGCGGGAGGCAGGAATATGGCTGGCCGGTGGGTGGAGGTGGGTGGAGGTGGCTGGCAGTGGCGGCGGGAGGTTGGTGGTGGCAGGGAGGGTAGGTAGGGTGGCTGGCGGCAGAAAAGAGGGCTTGCAGTGGCAAGGAGGGGCAGCGGGATGGCCGCCGGTTGTAGGGAGGGGTGACAGGAAGCAGGGAGGGAGGGGCGATGGCTGGCATGGGGTGGCTTCGGGCGGCTTAGAGGCAGGCTACGTCAGGCAGGAGTCAGGCGGAGAGTGGGTGTGGGGGTGATTAGGAGAGAAACATCTCAGTGGTGATCATAGCCATCGTCTGATACCATATAGAAGGGTAAATCTCTTGTATTAAGTGAGTAAAACTGAGTACAATGCCTTCTCTTTTATAGGATAAGAGAATAAAATAATGAACACAGTTGAGCAATATGGGATAAATAAATAAAAACAAGTAACATGTGGAGTAGTGTACATGTAAATAGTAAATATAAGCATATCTCTATACAACCAAATAACTTCCTTCATTGGTTGCTCCCATGGATATGGACGTTGATATCTCAAAAAAAACACTCAAGTCTACTCTAAATTCAAAGTGCCATATTGAGTATTATATATCTTTTACGCAAAAGCTCCTAGAAAGATCTATCTCCCTCACATTGGTATGCTAGCTAGCACATGCTACTAAGTATTGCACATAGTGAGAAACTAAAAACTTTCATTTTCAATAGCTATTTATACATTTTTTTATGCTATAAAAAGTCTAGATTTGGCCGAACTAGATTGAATAAAAAGAACACGTAGTCCAAAACAATAATTTGAAGTCAGAAGGATGATGCTGAAAATTTGACACATGATGGAAGAAATTGAGCAATGATACTTCTGCAACATCTTCAGTTGCAAACCAATGTAGTTCTGGTCGTGCTAAAAATAGCTTGCCTTATATTGGCATAGCATTGTGTGAAGATAATAGGAGTTTATTATTAAGATATGTAATACAAGCATAGGCACCCTCCTTATATAGTATAGGAGTCCACACTATAAAAAGTTTACCAATATGGGACAAAAGACAAGACACTAAAGAGTGCACAAAATAAACAAATAAAACTAAATATATTAATACTCCCTCTCAAGCTGGAGCATGGATATCATGCATGCCCATCTTGTCCACCATAGAAAGGAATCTTGTCTTTGGCAGTGATTTTGTAAAGATGTCAACTAGTTGATCTTCAGTCTTGATGTATGGAGTGTCTATGTGTTTGGACTTTCGAATGATAGGAGTCCACACCATACAAAGTTCACCAATATGGGACAAAAGACAAGACACTAAAGAATGCACAAAATAAACAAATAAAACTAAATATATTAACACTCCCTCTCAAGTTGGAACATGGATATCATGCATTCCCAGCTTGTCCACCATAGAAAGGAATCTTGTCTTTGGTAGTGATTTTGTAAAGATGTCAGCTAGCTGATCTATAGTCTTCATGTATGGAGTGCCTACGCATTTGGACTCGGTGACAAAGTGACAATCTACCTCAATATATGTGGTACGCTCATGGAATGTTGGGCTACTCACAATGAAGGTGGCTTCTTTATTATCACAGTACATAGGAATCAAGGTAGGATCATAGACTTCAAATTCTTTTGATAGTCTTTGAACCCACATGAGCTCATAAGTAGTATGTGCCATGGCACGATACTCAACCTCAACACTAGATTGAGCCACAACCACCTGCTTTTTGCTTCTCCAAGTGACAAGGTTACCGCCTAGAAAGGTGCAGTAACCTGAAGTACATTTACGATCAACCCTGCTTCCAACACAATTTGAGTCAGAGAAACCAGATTTCTTACAGTGCCCATTGTTTCTATAAAGAAGATCCTTTCCAGGTCATCTTTTTAAGTATTGGAGAATGTGGCACACATCATCCCCATGACATTGTTGAGTTTTTTCAAGGTACCTACTGACAAGTCCTACAACTGAAGTGATATTTGCTCGTGTAATCGTGTGATAATATATATTATTTGTTGTCAGGGTAAGGAGAAGAATCATCATCCCAATTGGTATTGGGGTCTAGAGGAGTGTTAATTGGCTTGACACCCAACATGCCAGTCTCTTGTAGAAGATCAGGGACATACTTGCAATGAGATAGACAAACTCTAGAAGAAGAATGAGATACCTCAATTCCCAAAAAATAGCGTAGCTTTCCTTGATCTTTACTAATGAAATGTTTTGTAAATATTCCTTAGAATCTTGGACCGATGGTCACTCCCGAAAAGGATGATATCATCCATATACAATATCAGAATAATAAGACCCTCACTATCTAATAAATACAAAATGACCGAAATGCAAGCGTGTAAAGTCAAATTTGACAAGAATTTGACTTGATTTATTAAACCATGCTCTTGCCCTCTGTTTCAGTCCTAAGACGCCAGAATTTAGCACAATCCCCCTGAGCAACAAATTCAAGAGGTTGCTCCATATATACTTCCTCACCCAGGTTCGGAAGCACATGCACAAATACGGATATAGACACAACCGTGGACATGGACATATGACACATCAATTTTGGAAAATGTAGGACAAGGACACAGAAATGGACACGTTGATTTTGTTATTATTTTTTTAAAATTAAACTTATATATATTCATAAGAAACACAAAATAAGACAATCTTACTTCATTTAAGATATAATTAAAATAATGAAACCAATTGACAATCGTATAACTAGAACATTGAAACATTAAAGTAGAATATCCATAAAAGAGGCCTTTTCATTTTTATGTCAAATACAAGTTACAAAAAAGACAATTTGACTTCCATTCATATGCCATGTTCAATACTCAAACTTGATGAGAGATACAGATTATAATGAGAGAGACTGGTAGATTAAATAAGAGAGATTGAAACATGAAAATGTGGGATTCAATTTCAAGATTTTAAGATGTATGATGGGACTCATGAAATGATGTAAAGAAACCCTGAAACTTAAGTTGTGCTCATTTTGAAATAAAAAAGAATCAAAAGACAAAAAGATTGGAGAAAAATAATAAGCAATTTTTGCAGTTGTAGTAGTCTAGTAAGAATGGACTTCATGGATTCACTTCTAATGATGTAACTGTTGCATTTTAGAATGTTGACCATTAGACATACATATCTTTATGTCAGTAGTTAGTACTTAGTCATCAAAGATGTCATATTAATTGTAAGTCTGTTCATAAGAAATTTATTTAGATACACAACAACTATTGATATAAATGTACAATTGGATATTTAAGAAAGTGATAAACATAGAAACATTAATAGAACAAGGTAATAATGGATAAAGGTTGATAGTATACCTTAGTTAACCAGTTTTCCTCAAATAGATGAAGACCCCAAGTCCAAAAATAAATGAGTGAGCTGAGAGATTAAACAAAAACAAGAATAGGGAGAAATTTGTTGCTGCTTTAAACGTAAATATGCAATAAAAATAGCAAGAATGCAGTTGTTGCCCTCGTTTGAATAGAGATGGATTTGATCTAAATAATAGATGTTGTTTGACTGCGTAGCTATGTGACTAGGATTAGTGGAGAGGCAAGCATGTTTTTTGTTGGGTTGTAAATGGGCATGGCTGTTCAAGGTTGTGTCCAGGCCGTGTCTACCCACGAAAAATTAATTTTTTTAGACATGGTTGGAGAAGTACCCAATATGTACTTAGGCGTGTCTACGGAGTACGCGTGTCCAATGCATGTGGATACGGCACATGTACTAAGAGTTTGCACTTCCTAGCATGCATGTCACCATATAAGAAAGTATTTTTAACATCCAACTATAACAAGAGCCACTTCTTGTTGACAACAACAAAAATAAGAATCTGAACAGAATTAAGTAGTGCAATAGGCGAGAAGGTCTCAAAGTAGTCCGCACCATAAGTTAGAGTGTAGCCCTTAGCAACAAGACATACTTTAAGGCGTTCAACCGTGATGTCTGGGTGATACTTCACAGTGAATATCCAACGGCAACCTACAGGTAAAACATGTGCTCTACTAAGTCCCAAGTTTGTTGAGTATGAAAGCTTCCATCTCCACTTCCATGGCACAACGCCGAGCAGGATGCATGAGGGCTTCAACCACATTTTAGGAACACATGGATGAAGATCAATAGTAAAGTTTGCAAAACTTGAGCCAAGATTAGCATCAACGCAATAATTATTGATAGGATGGAAAGTACAAGAGTGCACCCTTTTTCTTATGCTAATCAGAGTATACTTGATTTATGTCATGATCTGCCTATGAGGATGAGGGACTGGTTGAGGAAGGGGCCATAGAGGGAGTTGGAGTCTTGCAAAATTTTTGATACACCTAGAGAGGAACCTTAGTATATGGAACAAAAGGTTGAGATGATCTAGCTCAACATTAGCAAGAAGCAGTGTATCCACAAGCAGTTCCATAGATAGAGTTGAACCCATAGAAGAAAAATATGGTGCATCCTCAAAGAAAACAACATCTGCACTAACACACAATTTCTTAGCAGCCAGGTCATAACATGTGTATCCCTTCTGAGTTTGAGAGTATCCCAAGAAAATGCACTTAGTCGAATGGGGATCAAGTTTTCTTAAGCCAGTCTGAAGATTTTGGACAAAACAAGTACTACCAAAGTGGCAAAAACTCTAGGTGGTAGAGAGAAAAGAGGGGCTCCATGGTATAACACAGTATAGGAAACTCGATTGTCCAAGACAGTCGAGGCCATTCTATTTATTAGAAAACAACGATGGAGACATCATCAACCCAAAAGTATTCAGGGACATGATGGTGAAACATAAGGGTTTGAGCTACTTCAAGCAGATGGCGATTTTTGCATTCAGAAATCCCATTCTGCCGAGGAGTGTAAGAACAATGATGTTTGATGGATAGTGCCAAAAGTTTTACAAAAAATGCTAACAAATTGTTGCATAAATTCAAGAGCATTGTCGGTCTAATTTTTTTGATGGGCTTATTAATTAAGTCTTGATCTCAGCAAAGAATGTTGTAATAGTATGAAGGGAAACACTTTGTCTTTAAGTAAAAACAACCAAATAGCCCTAAAGAAGTCATCGTTAAGGTCACAATGTACTGGGATCCATACATAGTTGTGACAGAACAAGGTCCCGAAATGTCAACATAGACAATGTCAAAAACAAAATTTGAGGCCAGTGTTCTAAAAAGCAGTATGTGTTATGTGTTCAGAGAGGTCACCTTGTAGAGTATATGTGGTATGCGGGAGTATATGCATTTTTAGATTTTATTTATTAATTTATTAATTTATTAATTTGTATATGTATATATATTAATCATGAATATACATATTTAATTTGTACAATTCTAAATCTAAATTAGTACAATTACAAGAATAATGGATGCAATCACCACAGCTTAAATAAATACAAACATGCATAATGTTTTAAATCTAAACAAACATGGATGAATGTAAATGTAAGAAAGAAGAAATGGAAATGTGTCTATCTGAAAATTGAGAATTAATCGGCCTTGTATGCGGCTGTGTGACCAATTATGCGGCTTGGTCTGCTTTTGGGAGGAATTTCTAGTATGCAGTTCGGTAGGTGGTATGAACCTTATATGCGGCCGCACAAACTGCTTTTAAAAAACCCTGATTGAGGCTATAGTGTTTTTCTAGAAAAACTACATAATGTTTGTTTTCCTAATGACATGCTTCACATTTAAACACTATTTCAGATACATTAGGAATCAAATGCTTGAGCTTGGATGTAGATGGATGTCCTAATCCAGAAATAGCCGAAGATAGAAGAGTAGTAGTCATTGGAGCATCAAGGTAGTATAAGTCATCTGGTCCTCATGCCCGAACGATTCCTCATCCTTGTGTGGAGATCCCGAACGACACATCCATCTGGGTCAAACGTAATAGAACATTTAAGTTTCTTGATGATTTTACTAACTAAAAGAAGATTCTGAGGGAATCGAGGAGCTTATAAAGTCGATTTGAGCAAGAAATTATTTGTATTCCAAATATTTCCTATCCCATGAGTTGGGGCTTGAGTGCCATCAACAATGGTCACATGTAGAATAGAAGAAGAACAATTAATTTAGAGAACAATTTTGAATTTCCCAGAATATGGGTAGAAGCACCAGAGTCCATGATACATTTGCTTTTACCATAAGGAGTCGATGATGCTAAAAAGCAAAGTCACCATTTGAACGTGGATCCAACGTCACAGTCTGAAGTTGTTCTTGGAAGATATCTTCAAATTTATCCCGAACCCAATCCATAGAAGTAGTGGAGGGTTGGGTGGGTACATCCTCAGTATAGTCAGTAGAGACATGATTGGCTCATGTGTTGGAGTAGTGATAATTATCCCAACAATGATCCTGAGTGTGATTGTTACGACCACAGAAGTTGCAATGACACGGTCCAATAGGAGGTGTGTTGCTTGGTCCAGTAGGAGGGGCGTTGCTTGGTGCAGGGGAGGCTGACTACATCCCAATCCTCTAGGGGGTTGGCCACGTTCAGGTCCTGATGGGCCAAAATGACCACATCCTCTACCACCACCATGACCTCTGCTACGGCCAGAATCGCTAGAGCGGACTGCAAGAGAAGATGCCTCAGTGGAACCAACAGGAGTAGAAGAGACAGACATCACAAAGCTTTGGGAGTGAATCACAACAGAGGATCTGATCTACTACACCTGAAAAGGAGGTAGGGAATCTAGCAAGGAACTTGTTGAGAGTTATTTAGTTAGTGTTTTATTATTAGTTTGTAATATGGGCCTAAGTGTTCTAGCCCATTAGGGTTGGTCTTATGTTTGTACGCTTCCCTATCCTCTTATAAATAGGAGCAGGGCTTCTCTTATCTAATACAAAAAATAGTTGTCTTTTATTTTCTAAGATGGTATCAAAGCAGTCGTCCTAGGGACCAAAACCCTACGTGTAAGATAGGGAAAAGAAAGAACGCCCCTTGCGGGAGGCCGTCGCCCTTGGTGGTGTTTGGCTACCCACAGGGAATTCCTTCCCTAGTTCCATGTCTTCTGCCTCGTCCCTCTTCTCTCTTAGTACTGGCCACCGCCCTACTCCTGGCCTCTAGCCCAAGCAACCATCAGCCAGCCTTGCCGTCTGCTACACTTGTCTCTCCTCCACAACCGCTACTGCCTACATGCTCATCTCCAGCTCCCAAGCCGCCCGCTCCTTGTGCCATGCAACTGGGCCACCCATCGCCCACTGCCATCATCCATCTGATGCCTAGCCGCCGCTGACTGCTGCTAAGCCAAGCCACCTACCCATGTGTTGTTGTTGCTCCATGTGCCGCCGCCCCATAACCGCTGCTCACTGCTACCTTGCCGTCGTCGGTGGTCCTTCGTCCTGCTGCTGCCACAACGTCGCACGCTGCCACACTACTCCTTCCCACCAGCCCGCTGCCGCCAACATTCCTTGCACCGCATGTGCCATCCTATGCCATACTAGTTGTGAATCCTAGCCGCCGATGGACCCCGATTGCATGCCCACTGTCGTCTACTTCTCTACTGTTGTTGTTGCTTGCCCTACAAAGGTTGTCGTGACCACTAATCTTTATCGCTTCCCACTGCTACCAAACAACCCTATATATCTTTTTGAGTACCTCAACATATATTTCTTTTCTACTACCCCCATATACACTCTACATTTTGTGCTAATCGGATCCCATTTTTTCCCTAATCGTATTTTTCGCGAGGGCTCCGCCCCCGCACCCCTAGATTTATTGCCCTATCGGGCCAAACTAATCCCCTTTTCGGGTCGGCAAAAGATCCATTTATTTTTCTATCTAGATCTCCCTATTCGGGTTGTTTTCTACCTTGACTTGTGTTATCGGTTACCTCCTCCACATATTTTCCTACACAAACCTTGCCTCTACCATTGTTTTTACTCTCCATGCCAACCACTCATTGACTCCTTCCGTGCTTGGCATGAGAGGGAGAATAGAGGATGAAGAGTAGAGGGAAGAGATGAGATGGAGGAGAGATGAAGAGAAGAAGAAAAATTTTATTCTGTTGTTCTATTGGACTTCATGCCACATTTACTCTCGATATATGGTTTCTTCTACTGCTATGTGATGTTTGTTGCTGCTATTATTTCTTATTCATCATCTACCTCAACTACTTCTACGAAGTTACATATTCAGACGTCGTTCTTACTACTTGTGCTATGATTAGCACATCTTGTTTGCTGCTTTGTGCTTTTGCACTTTCTACTGTCCGTGCTATTTTTGCACGTTGACATTCTTCTGTGGACCAACACTCTCTGGACTCTATGGATCAACACTATCTGGACTTTGACGTCTACTGCCGTGATGGATACTTTATGAAGAGGGAAGATGATGAAGACATTTATTGTTGACTTTACATGGAGCTTCGTCTATTGGAGTTATTTATTTACTTGCTACTCTGCCTACCGGTCTTCTATCTGCATACGTCGTCAACTTTTGTTGTTGTGCGTCAGCACTCTCTGGCATGTCCGTGCCTTGTTTACACGTTGACTCTCTACTTCTGTGTGCTAACATTCTCTGGCTCTTCCGTTCCCTGTTTCGCATGTTGAACCGTCTGTACTTTATTTGTATGTTGACAACTACTACTACTGTGATCCAACACTCTATGGGTTTTGCTACTCTGCCACTGTGACCCAACACTCTCTGGCTACTATGACGACGACTTTGATGAAGACCTTGGTGTTATCTTTGCTCTAGATGATTGTGTTGCTGCTTATTTCTACTCCAGATGATCGAGAAGCTTCTACTAGCCTTCTTGCTTGGAGTATCTACTTGAGGGGGAGTGTATGAGTTTCTGAGTGTTTGAGTGCTTTAATGTAATATTGAGGGGGAGAAAAATTTTGTATAGGCTTGGTTTATCTTTTTTTGTTGTGTTTCTTTGTTTTCTAGTTTGACTCTCTATTTGCAAGCTGATTTGGGATTCTCCCAACTTCAGCTTGAGGGGGAGTGTTGAGAGTTATTTAGTTAGTGTTTTATTATTAGTTTGTAATATGGGCCTAAGTGTTTTGGCCCATTGGGGTTGGTCTAATGTATGTACTCTTCTCTTTCCTCCTATATATAGGAGCGGGGTTTCTCTTATCTAATACAACAAATAGCCGGCTTTTACTTTCTAAGAGAACTGTACCAACTGAATTTCATTTCACTGTTGTTGAACTTCAATGATATTGAAGTTAGGGAATGGTAAACTTCAAATTCATCCCACAAAACACAACATTGATTATAATAATCCTCAACCAAAGTATCTTTAGAAATTCCTTTAGTCAGATTTTTAAAAGTTTCAAACACCTTTTTAGGTTCTTGTTGGTGTGAGTACACATGTGCTAACTTATCCCACTTGGCCTTTTCTATTTGAAGTCGTAAAAGAGACACTTATTTTTGGTTCGACAATGTTGATTATCCAGGTCATAATTCCATAATCATCTTTGACCCATAGGTCATAGACATGCTTAGTTTTCTCTTCAGCGGTCTCAATAGGTTAATCAGATCCTTTAGTGATAAGATGAGAGTACCGACCTTGGGCCTTGACGTACAAGTTGAAGGAAGCTGATGACATATGGTAGTTAGAACATCCAATTTTAGTGTGGTCACACAGAGAGTTATGTAGTTATCAATAGAGGCATTATGGAATCAATTTTGGATCAGTCTGCACAAGTTCTTAGTCCAGAAGGGCATGAATTATCACACTAGTAATCAACTGAATAGTTCAGAGACCTAAGCAATGGGCATTAAGATTGTTTAATTAAGAAACCAACGTCACATCGTCATATTAAACTGACTTGTGATGAAGGTTGATTGGAAAGAGAAAATCCCTCCCAAAGATTAAGATGAAGCAAGGAGCGGTTGTTTTAAATATAGAGCAGACTTCTAATTACAGGCAACTCAAAACAAAAAGTAAGGTGTGGATATCCATAAGAGTTTGGATGAAAACAAAAGTGATGGATGGTTGGTAGAGGAGAGATGGATGAAGGCGGAAGTGGTGGGGCGAGTGAAGTTGGCTTACATGTTGTTGGTGGTGGAGAGGTCGGGCGGAGTGAAGTTGGTAGAGAGGAGCGGCGGAGGAAACATGGAGCTTGACTGTAGGCGGGTGGGGTAGCATGCAGGGTGGCGGGTTGAGGAGTTGCAAAGGAGAGTAGCAGGCGGGTGGTGGCATGTGGATCAAGTGGCGATGGTGGGTGAATTGGGTGGTAGAGAAGGACAGTCCGGTGGCGGTGGGTGGATGGCACAACAAGGGTGGCTGAAATGGATGGCGCAACCAGCGGCGGAAAGGTGGGATGGTGGGTGGAGCGGCTGGTGAATGGAACGGGTGGATCAGACCAGTGGCGGGGCAATGCGAGTGGCTGGAAGGGAGGCATGAGGGGAACAGGGAACTGGGCAGTGGACAAGGAGCAAGGGAGAGGGTGAAGGGTGACGATGGGTGGATAGGAAGGGGAAGGATGATGGCAAAGATGGGAGGAAAAGAATTAGGGTGGATCAAACCTCTCTGATACAATGTGAAGTTAATAGGAGTCTATTATTAAGATATGTAATACAAGCATTGGCACACTCCTTAGATAGGATAGGATGAGTCCACACCATATGGAGTTCACCAATATAGGACAAAAGACAAGACACTAAAGAGTGCTCAAAAAAACAAATAAAACCTAAATATAGTAATACCTTGCAAACATAAATTTTGTTCAGTAATGTTTACAATTATATCAGACAATCGATGTCAATCAATGTTTCTACAGATTGTCAGTGCATGTTGATAAAATGGCCAAAAATACCTCATGCATATTATAGCTCTCCAAAAAAACTGATTCTAAAACAGTGTCACCAACAAATGCAACAATAATGTATTGTATTGGCCAACCTTGATTCTGGTGTTTATTCAATGGAGAAGACTTTGAAGTCTCCAGTTGGGGATGGTATTGTATATTACAACACTAGAATGATCAAGTACTGGGGGATGAAACTCAATTTACCGTAGGCTATTCTTGTAATCAAGTGTGATGGGTTGAAGGATACTAAGTAATGCTTGGTATAGCTATTGTATTTGACACACTGACCTCTATATAAGTGAAATCATATCTCCATTCTTCTTGGAGGATGCTCTCTATTTTCGTGTATGATTTCTATGGTGGTTCCATAGAACCAACATGCTAAAACCTAAATAGTGATTTTTATCACAATGTACTATTATAATCATCATCAGATTTGATTAGCAATTTTCATTTGGTAGGATTATTAACGTTTTACATAAGTGATTATTGTTGGATCTATGATGGACTCTATAGGGGTTGAATAGAGCTATAAAAATTCAAAAAAAAATCATTAGACCGACAAGATATTTCACAAGATAAGGTTGCTAATATGAAATTCGAGTGCAACTAAACATACACAACAATGGAGAGAGAGATTGAACAAGCACAAGAATACAAGCTATGTATAGTGGTTCCAATCTCCAAAGTAGGAGAGTGTACATCCACTACTTAGAGAGGTCAACCTCTAGGATTTTTCAACTATGTCTTACTCCTTATATTTTATTATAAAAGTTACAACATATGACCTTCCTTTTCTAGGACAAGGATACCTAGCCTTCCCTTTAAAGAGATGGGAGCCAACAACCTACCAAAGGACTTACGTATCCACAAGGTTACAAAAAGTGTGAGGCGTAACGAGGCGTTTTTGTCTTAGTGAGGCGAGGCGTAAGCCTCGAGGGGTTTGAGGCGTAAGCCTCAAAATATGCATGAGGCGGTCCTAACAAATAAAACTATATATATACATATTCATATATATAATTATATATGTTTAAATATATTTTATGTATATGCATGTGTGTAGTATAAATATGTATATACAAAGTGACAAACAAAACTAAAATGAAATAGAAAATATTTATGAAAATTAATAAGGACATAAAGGAATTAAAGACCACCATAATTCAAAAGAATATGCGTAGAATTAATAAGATATCAATTAATTATACTATTGGGTTAAAATATGTAATTAACAATGAAAAAGTAAGGGAGATAGAATTTGAAATTAGCAGTAATACAGATCCAAAATTAGTTAACAATGAGATGAAAATCACCGACATAGTAAATAAAAAGGTAGAAAACAAAAATAGATTTAGCAATGATGATTCAAAGATGTCACTCGGAGAATGATAATTATAAATTTTAGAAATAAATATTTATAATGAACTACAACAACTTTGAATATTATTTTCTAGATAAAGTATTTGTAGAAATCTTATTAGTAGAAAATTTGGTGGTTAACATGATACATTATCATCCGGAATCGAGGTGTAATCCGAAAATTTGGTGGTTAACATGATAAATTTGGTGTTAACATGATACATTATCATCCGGAATCAGTGCTTTGAGGCGAGCCTCAGACATTGTGAGACGTAAGCCTCAGTCCAGGACATCGAGGCGTAAGCCTCAAGGTGCAAATGGGATAGCCTCGAGAGCTTCAAGGCGGTATTTTTTACCATGCCTATCCATGATCATGAGTCTTCTACCTCACCAACAAACTTACCTACTTTTTCACCGAGTCTTCCGCCTTCACCAAGGACTTACCCACTCTTGCAACTAGTGTTTCGCCTTGAGGATTTACCCACTCTTGACTTAGATCTTCCACCTTTGACTTCACCTTCACCAAGGAGATGCTTTCACCAAGGAACTCCTTCCCTTCTTCACCTCTCTTAACCAAGAGAGAGAACCTTCATCTTCATGGTAGAAAGAGAGATTAGGAGGTGGAGGAAGTGAGAGCCTCACAAGATATACATGTAGGACTAGTTCTCTTAAAAATCTCCTACTCACTCTAATGGATGTAGCAAGTGATTAAGCTTAAGAGTGGAACGAGGCTCCTGGAGACACTCAAACCTTCATAGTACTTGGCTAACCATGAGATGAAGCCCAATGGGTCCTATTTATAGTTGAGGATGCCTATTAGCCAATGAAAACACTTAGTAGAGAATTCTAACCGTTTGCGGTGTCACAACGCATATATTTTCGAGTTTCGCAATACTCCAACGGTTAGAAACACTTTTTCCGCACATCCCGTACAGTGCGGTCGGTTGAGTTTACTTTTTGGAAACTCGGCCGACAACACTATACGACAAATCAAATTTGAGTTGTCGGTCGAGTTTATCCTAGATGAAACTCGGTTGATGGTTTAAAATTAGTTTTCCTATACAGGGTGTCGGTCGAGTTTATCCTGGGTAAACTCGGTCGATCCTGGAAGTTCCCAAGATCCACCAAGGGTGTCAGTCGAGTTCATCTTATATGTAACTCGTCTGACAAAAGTCCCTGTGATGAATTTTGAAAAGTGCCATGAAAATGCTTAAATATTTGATTTAAGTGCTCTTGATTTAATCTAAAATTAATTATGAGTCATACAATCATTACAAGTGATTTACAACATTATTCTTATGGATTTTAGGCCTTTTCCACAAAAGTGCACTTGCATTGATTTTGACTTGTTTTACTCCAAGTTGAGATGCGCAAGTTTTGGCATTCGGAGTGTGTCTATCTAATCTGAATCACTCAAGTAGAAACATTAGACACAAATAAGTAGAATGGTTAGTCATCATCAAAACAAGAGTTTAGTCAATTAGACTTGGAATTGTCATTCTCCCCATTTTTGAAATGACAAACCATTCCATAAGTGTATTGAAAGTATTTACGTAAAATCATACATTTGAAGAAACCTAGGGGTTTCAATAGAATTGAGTTCATATGCTTCCCCTCAATTGATGCTAATGAAGTTCACATACTCCCTCTCAATTGATATTATTTCTCCTGCATGGTTAGTTTTTATAGAGAAACTGGGAATTGCTTATTGCGTGAGTAAAATAGTGTACAATGCAGTCTCTTATATAACAGAAGGGAATATAGACTAAATCAGAGATGAGCAGTATGAGACGAAACTACACAAGTGAAAGAAAAAGTGAGGTACATGCTATGCACATGACACTCAACAAAACACAACATAACACCATATATCTCTATACTCCCCCTCAAGCTGGAGCATAGATGTTGAACATGCCCAACTTGTCAACTAGAGTCTGAAAACGAGCTTTAGGAAGTATCTTGGTGAAGATGTCTGCAACTTGCTTGTCAGTGCTGAGATATGGAGTGCAAATCCAGCCAGAAAGAACTGCCTCTCGAACAAAGTGACAGTCGACCTCAATATGTTTTGTTCTTTCATGAAAAGTGGGGTTGCTCACAATAAAAATGGAGGCCATATTGTCACAAAACATTGGTATAGGGTTGGAATAGGATATATCAAACTCCTGGAGGAGACTCTGAACCCATAGAAGTTCGCATGACATCGCTCGATATTTCACCTCTGCACTAGATCTGGCAACTACAATCTACTTTTTGCTTCGCTAGGTGATAAAGTTTCCGCCAACAGATGTACAATATCCTGATGTTGACTTATAATCAGAACGACTACCTGCATAGTCAGAGTCCGAAGCCAGATAGGTTGCAGTGGCCATGCTTCTTATACATCAAGCCTTTTCCTAGAGAACTTTTAAGATATCGCATGGTATGACATATAGCATCCCAATGACATTGTTAGGGTTTATCAACATACCAGATGATGAATCCGACAGTAGCAGTGAGGTCATCTCATGTGAGAGTCAGATAGATAAGCTTGCTTACCAGCCTTCTGACTGGTGATGATCAGCATAGGGAGGAGAGTTTGCATCATCCAGTCCATGTTTGGGTCAAGTGGAGTGTTGGCTGGTTTGCAACCCAGCATGCTAGTTTCCCGCAAGAGATCAAGTACATATTTTCTCTAAGAGAGACACAGTCCTACAGATGATCTGGAGACCTTAATGCCTAAGAAATACCTCAGCCTTCCGAGATCTTTAATGACAAAGTGTTTTTCTAAGTAGGTTTTAGTTTCCTGTATACCCACAGTATCACTTCCAGATAAGATAATATCATCAACATCAACAATAAGAATGACAAGTCCAGCCACTGTTTTGTGGATAAAGACTGAATGATCAGAATGAGAGCGACAAAAGCCCAAGGTGACTAATATCTGGCTGAGCTTGTCAAACCACGCTCGCGGGCTCTGTTTGAGACCATAGATAGCCTTTTTCAGCTTACATACTTTGAAGGTAGACTCCCCCTGAGCAACAAATCTAGGTGGTTGCTCCATATATACTTCCTCCTGTAGATCTCCATAAAGGAATGTATTTTTGACATCTAGCTGAAAAAGAGACTAGTCTTTATTAACAACAATAGAAATTAGAATTCTAACATATTTTAATCGTGCAACATGAGAGAAGGTCTCAAAATAATCGACACTGTATGTCTTTGTGTAGCCTTTTGCAACAAGACGGGCTTTCAGACGTTCAATAGTCCCATCAGGTTGATATTTAATGGTAAAGACCCAGCGACATCCCACAATAGGGTAAGAAGAAGGGCGATCCACAAGTTCCCATGTCTTGCGATTGCAGAGTGCCTGCATTTCCCGATCCATTGCCTATTTCCATGCAGGAATAACAAGAGCCTCTGTAGCATTTTTTGGAATGGTGACAACAGAAATTGCAGAAGTAAATCAGGCAAAGTTGTTATGCAGATTGGCAGAAGTGCAGTAATGACTGGTAGGATGTTTAGTACAGGAGCGAACACCTTTGCGCAGACGGATAGGAAGGTGCAAGTCAGAAGTTACCTCAATGTTTGTTTGATCAACCGCAGACGGAGGAATTGGTTGGGGAGGGGCCATGGAAGGAGTGCTTGTCTTCGGTCGGTGTTTGTACACTTGCAGCGGATGCTCTTCAAGCTTGTTAAAAGAAGACAAGTCTTCAACAATATCTAGTAGAGGTGTCGGTGCTAACATATCATGAGATAGTCTTGTTCCATCATCAGAAAAGTAGGGCATATGCCAAAAAAGATCACATCCGCACTGACAAACCAATGTCTTGAGTATCAGATCAAAGCAATGATAACATTTTTGAGTTCTCGAATAACCCAAGAAAATGCATTTAGTGGAGCGAGGGTCGAGTTTCGTCATTCCTAGGCGTAAATTTATAACAAAGAAGGTACACCCAAAAATGCAAGGAGGAACAGAAAAAGAGGTGCATCAGGAAACAAAATGGAGTAAGGTATCCGATTTTGTAAAATAGAAGATGACATGTGGTTTATAAGAAAACATGTCGTAGTGACTGCTTCAGGCCAAAAACGGTGAGGAACTTTATAATGGATAAGAAGGGTGCGAGCAACCTCTAATAAGTGGTGGTTTTTCCATTTAGAAACACTATTTTTCTATGGAGTATAAGAGCAAGAGGTTTGGTGGATGGTGCTACGATCAGAACAAAAATAAGTGACACATTTCTACATAAATTCCTAGGCATTATCGGTATGGAAAATTTTAATGGTTTTATTGAACTGGCTTTATTTCAAAAAAGAAAATGCGGATATTGTCCAAAACAATACTCCGATCTTTGAGCAAAAATAGCCAGGTAGCACGAGAATAATCATCAATAAATGTCAAAAAAACATTTAACACCAGTTTGACTCAGGACAGAGCATGGACCCCAGATGTCTGTATGAACAATATCAAAACTTTCTTTAGAATCAAGTTATTTCTTAGTAGGAAAGACAGACCTCATTTGTTTTCCCAAAACACAAGATGCACAAGAGAAATTTTTTTCAGATAATGCAGAAAATAAAAAATTGAATTTAGCAGTAGACGGATGGCCCAGTCAGAAGTGCCACTGAAGTCCTGTGACTAATGTAGATAAGAGAGTTGAAGCTGCAGGAGGTCCATCCACATAGTATAGTCCATTTGGTCCTTTGTGTCCTGAACCAATCATCGTCTTCGTGCGGAGATCCTTCAAAATACAACCAGATGGATCAAACTTAATGGAGCACTGGGGTTATTTAACAGTTTTACTAATAGATAATAAATTAACAAAAAATTGTGGTATGTATCAAATAGAGTGAAGATTCATATTGCAAGATAGAGGAACTGTGCCAACGCCATGAACAGGCGTCTTCTAGCCATTGGCAACCGTGACCGATGGAATATTAGAGGTTTTAGACAGAGCAGAAAATAAGTGGAATTGCCTGCCATATGGACAGATGCACCAGAATCAATGCACCACTTATGGTTACCAGCAGAAGGAAATGCAAGCATTGCAGAAGAACCAACAATAGATGTCGAAGGCAGTTGAGACATGTGCTCCTGGAAGAACTTCTCAAATTTAGAGTGAATCCATTCATTGGTCGGAGGAGCAGCTGGTGGATCGGATGCATCATCAGTAGTAGTTTCTGTAGATACCTGGTTCACCCAGGTTGGCTTGTCGTGCTTGATCCAACACCTATCTTCAGTGTGATTATCACGACCACACCAGTTGCAGTAGCGAGGTCCAGTGGCTTGACCTCGTCCAGGAGTAGCAGGGGAGCCTCGTCTGCCAGTAGGAGGTGGACGTCCGCTATGAGCACGTCCACGACCATGGCCACATCCAGAATCAGCAGTGCGAGCAACTAAAGCAGGATGCTCAATAACAGGAGTGGAGGATACAGATGGTAGCCGTTGAACTCTCTTGAGGATGTCACGAAGAGTAGGCAGAGGTTCACTAGACAGATCTTGATCGACCACGCCCGAAAATAGAAGCATGTAGGGCAGCCATGAATTGAACTAGTTGTAGTTCATTGCGCTGCTTCTGAGCCTCTTTGATGTCAGCAGTCAGCGGATGGTAGATTTCATACTCATTCCAGAGAGCATAACATTGGTTGTAGAAATCCTCAATAGAAGCATGTGAAGAGAACTCCTTCTTGGCCAGGTTTTTGAAAATTTTAAAAACTCGTTTAGGATTTTGCTGATGGGAGTAAACATGAGACAGCTGGTCCCACATTGTTGTAGCATCATGAAGGCATAGCAGAGACTGACTAATGCACGACTCGATGCTATTGAGAAGCCAGGACATAACACCAGAGTCGTCTTTAGACCATTGAGCATAAGCGTGTTTGCTCATTTCATGAGCAGTAGCAGCATGGACAGCAGGAGGATCAGTGGTAAGGTGTGAGTATCGGCCTTGAGCCTTAACATAGAGAACAAAGGATGCCGACCATAGATGGTAGTTCAAACCATCAATCTTGATGGTGGTAACACATAGAGAGCGAGGAGGTTCAACATACACCATGATGTGCAGAAGCATGCAGTAATGAGGTGGTGGCACAGCTGCAGTAGGCAACAAATAAGGAACCCACTATGGGGCAGTAGCAACAGCAACATGAATCTGACACATCAGATCAGAAGGAGCCTGTGTGGGGCAGATAGATCGATGAAGAAACCTATGTCGGCATGAGGAAATCAATATCCCAACATGAGGTGCGGGCAGAAAAATAATCGGAGAGTTAGGAGACTCTCAACGTGGGATAGCTATGGCTGTCCCGAAGTTTGTACATGCGAAAAAGAAGGTGGGTGGGGGAACCGAGAAGTAGAGGGCAGCAAGGTGGAGGGGGTGACGGTGGATGTGGTGGAAGAAGGTGGAGGAGAGGAAGGGTCGATCGACGGTAGAAGGGAGAGTGGTGGTGAGGGGCAGGTGCGTCAGCAATAGGGAGTGGTGGAGAGGGGCGGGTGGAGAAGGGGGATGCGCGGCGGCAAAGCGGTGTGGAGAGGGGCGGGTGGCGGTTTTACTTCTAGCGGCAGCAGTGGCAGGTGGGGAGGGTTGGGGTGGCGGCTGGCAGGGGGTTGAAGTCTCAGGGCATAGGGGCAAGGTGGGAAAAAGAAAATTGGAGAATCAGATATGCTCTTGATACCATATAGAGAAACTGGAATTGCTTATTAAGTGAGTAAAATAGTGTACAATACAATCTTTTATATATATAGAAGGGAATAGAGACTAAATCAGAGATGAGCGGTATGGGACAAAACTACACAAGTGAAAGCATAAGTGAGGCACATGCTATGCACATGACACTCAACAAAACACAACATAACACCACATATCTCTATAGTTCTCATAACATTTATAGAAACTATGTATGTCGTCTACATATATGTGTTCTCCCCTTTACATCCATTTTTACATAAGACATGTCTTCTCCCCCTTTGTCGTTTCAAAAAGTGAGGGGGTTGAAGAGTTAATAACACAATTTGTTGGTAAAAAGAGATACCAATAGTTAGAATGGAGAGTAGAAGAGCAAACACTAAGGGTTTTTCCAAGCAATGTACATAAAGTTAAGCATGTCATGTATTTGAATAACCCTAGATGTGATTCTAGCAATAATATCAAGGTAAGGCTATGCAAACAAGTAACTCAAGATAGTAGATATGCAATTCAAGGAACAACCTTGAGTATGTATGAAACAAGATACAAGCATAATGAAACAAGATACAAGCATAGAATAGTTGAAAACCAACAGATGTTAGATACCAAAAGATAAACAAGACTAGAAATACATATACATGGGATACTAGTAGATGATATCACAAGTTAGAATTACTAGTAAGATCATGTGTTGTACAAGTGGGCGCCTAGGCGGCCCAAGCCCCGCCCCAATCTGGGCACCCAAAAGTAATACACATAACTAAGCTATTAGTTTTACTGATTTGTATCAACTGGTTTGAATTTACTTATCTACTGATTTGAATTTATGTATCTACTGACTTGTATTTATGTATCTACTGATTTGTATTTACTTATCTACGTATTTGTATTTACTTATCTACTGATTTGTATTTATTTATCTTCTGATTTGTATAAACTTATCTATTGATTTGAATTTACTTATCTACTTATTTGAATTTATGTATCTACTGATTTGTATTTACTTATCTACTGATTTGTATTTACTTATCTAGTGATTTGTTTGTCTACTGATTTTTTATTCATCTCATTATTTAAATTTAGGGCTTTGTATTTGCTCATCTAATTTTTAAAATTATTTAATCATCTACTGATATATATTTGTTTATCAACTGAGTTGTACTTTTTTTATCTAATACATTGTATTTTTTTATCAATTGGTTAGTATTTATTTATCTAATTCTTTACGTTTACTTATCTAACATTTTGACTTTTTTATCTACTGATTTGTATTTACTTATCTAATATTTTTCATTTATTTATGTACTGGTTTGTATTTACTAATCTAATGTTTCAAATTTTTTATCTACTGATTTGTATTTACTTATCTACTAATTTGTATTTATTTATCTACTAATTAGTTTTTACTTATTTACTGATTTGTATTTATTATCTACTATTTTTTATTTATTTATCTACTGATTAGTATTATTGAACTGTTTAAACTTGTCTACTATCTGACTTTATTAATCTACTATTTTGTTTTATAAATGTACCGCCTCATGAATAGAAATACAAATATAGTTAACATTTCTGATTTGTGATTTATGAGTAATCAATTTGTGATTAACTCAAATGGGCTTCAAAAAAGCCCATTAAAGGAAAATGGCAAATATCTCCTAAAAGTACTACAAATTTAGGTTTTTTAATGTACTATTTTTACTATATATATATATATATAGAGAGAGAGAGAGAGAGAGAGATATAGATATAGATATAGAGAGAGAGAGAGAGTCAGGCTAGAATACACTCGAGTTTATCCGGAGCGGAATACACTCAAGTAGTTTTTCATGATGCAGTTTTTTTTTTTTGAAAATCCAATCCGTTGATTTTCTTAAACATCTCGTGAACAGCTCATATGTAAAATTGAGTCCATTTGGATATGTATAGCTCATGTTATGAAGACCACAAAAATTATATATTTCAAATTAATTTTGTGCGTTGATTTTGTTTCCCTTGGATGAGTGACTCACACTCATCCAAATGAACTCAAAATTTGTATGCTGCCAAATTGTAGTATGACAAAGAAGATCAATGGTCTACATTTTGCAAAAAAATAGTCTTGATATGCAAATACCACTTGCGTGTAGTGTGTGATCCGTACACTCAAGTGTATTCTAGCCTAACTATATATATATATATATATATATATATATATATATATATAGTCAGGTTAGAATACACTCGAGTGTATTCGGAGCAGAATATACTCAAGTAGTTTTTCATGATGCAAAATTTGAGCACATTTGGATATTTATAGGTCATGTTATAAAGACCGTAAAAATTCTGCATTTCAAATTAGTTTCGCACGTCGATTTTATTGCCGTTGGATGAATGACTTATACTCTTGGCTCATCACAAAAGCAATAAAAAGGGAGAGGCACGCTTGGTTCACAAAAAAAATCATAGAATGCCACAGAGGGTGCTTTTCAACATAGAAGGCACTTCATGCTGAAAAAAGAAGATCCCTTGGTGTCACTAGAAGGCTCATGTCATTAAACGTACTCTATACCAAAAGAATGCACATTGATTCCCAAAGAACTTGTGATGTACGACACACTGTAATTATAGAACATTGTAATTATATATGATGGGACAACATGTGTAACATGGTATTTTAACCACATAATTGATTTATGTATGAAAAAAAAGTAATTGTTTTTTTGGGTCCAAACAAGTACTAATTGTTATCGAGTGTGTTTCTATTAACTTTGTCTTATATGCTAAACTATTTGTAGTTTAGTAAAAAAATATGCAATAACTCAGAACCATTAGTTTGATTCATTCAGCAAAGACAAATAAGTAAGACGTATAAATAAAAACGTTGAATCTATCCTAATGTTATGAAATGTATCCAAAGAGAATCTAACTAGAACTACAATGCATCCATATTGAGTCTTATATCTTTTAATGTTATAAAAATATAATTAACTAAAACCAAACTTCATCGAGATTGAACCATGCAATCTAACTGATATCTGAATAGAACGTGACAAGAAACAATGGAATGTAGACTAAACCATATAATTCTAACTACTATCTAACTAGAAATAACTAAAATTAGATCACATTAAGGTTTGATCTCTGCAACTCTAGCTCCCATTCAAAGTTAATGTGACTAGAATCATATTCGATTTACAATTTTTTTAGCCAAATTTTGACAAGCCATTCTCGATCCTAAGACCGAATTAATATAGATTCTAGATTCTTAGCCCTATGCCAAGATTAAGAGGCTAGGGGTGTCAAAATACGAGATTTAGATTGGTACTCAGGTCGACTAGATTTCTCATAGCCATACTCGTTCATACCAAGAGCGACTTAAATCTCAATCCCTATGTCCAACTTAGCTAGGCATGTAGAATATTATTATACACATGCAGTTTTGACAGCTATCTGAATAGAATATTATCGTAATCAGACTGCATCTAGATTGAACCATGCAATTTTGTATGTTATGCAAATAGAATGTAACTAGAATCAAACTGCATCTTGACTAAACTGTGTACTTCTAACTGTATACAAAATTGTTTGCCAAATAAATTTTAGCGACAATTTGATTGGCTAGTCTCAATCACAAGACCAAATCCTTATACTGAAGTTCTAGGATGTCCAATTTTTGTATTTGGATCTGTTCCCATATGAAAAAAAGGCAAACTATATTTTCTCGCAGTCAAAGCCATACTGGCCTTGTTTGAATTCTTGGTTTCCATGTGAAACCCAAGACAATCTTAGATTGTTAAATCAGTATCTAGAATCGGTGAACTAAGAGTGTCCTATGGATTGGTGTATTCAACACAAAACATACATTTATTTTTAAAAATAGAAACTTTAAACTCTTTGTGGTAAGATTTAGTTTTACATAACTTAGATTTTTTACCAGTTTAATCTTAATATGAACATGACTCATATTTGCCAAACTCGGACTGTACACCGAGTGTCAAAGTTAGAACCGTAGGTCTACACGAATGAAGTTCTAGTCTCAACTAACCTTTTTCTCCAAGAATGGAATCAAATTGGCACGCACTAAGTACATAACTACATAACTGGACAATTGTGTTCTTAGATCGTTAACAAATTTTCCAATTAGACTATTTTGGACCCGCTACGTGTAAAGCATATTAAATTGCCGTTGCCAAAATAAGGGGACGTCGTCTTAATCAGCTAATTGGCATTGAGATTGCCGAGTACTACAGAAAGGGATCGAGGAGGTGGAATGAAGGAGTCGGTTACAAAAAATATTTTATCATTTGCTATTAGTATGGAGATGGAGGGATTGTGGTTAATGAATTGATTTAGTTTGTAATGTCTAATCACAACTACACACTGGCCAATGCACAAGACGTCATTCATGCGGGAGCATCAACACATACTCTCACCTATACTCTACGCCTCCTACTGTTATTCTTCTATGAAATATGATACTTGAGCCAAAAACGGGATCATATTTGGGATCCTTTTTGTCCCTTTGTATGCACAAGAAAAAAATAGATGAGGAAAGTAACTTGCTTTTCTCTTCTATTTTGTTGTTATGCATGTAAAAGGACAGAAAGAGTCTCGAATCTGATCTCATTTTCAATCTATATAGCAAACTTCTTCTTCTATAGAGCTCACCGGCTAAAGCTTCACAAACTTCATGAGTTTATAGCGTGGAAGCTATGCCATAGTAACACCTGGGATTCGGCAGAACTACATCCCCTATGTGATCTTTTCGATCTTTGAGATAGTAACGGAGACACATCATTGAATGCCTTTTTCTTTCCTTCATCTTTTTTGGGCGTAACATTTGGAGAACATACCACATGACATTTGACGGAAACATCTTTTGAGCATTATGTAGCCACCCTTCACAGGCTTTACCTCTGTATTTAGAACCGAGGGTCTCTTGACGTTCGTAAAGTCACGCTCTCATTGCCGCTCATGTGAGACACGACGATCATACTCATCACTTATCACCATAGTCACAAATTCGGTATTCGGGATACGTTCGGTTGAATTGAAAAATTCAGAATTCGACAATTATATAGGAAATTCGGATAAAAATTGGTCAACATACGGTAAAAGTGTGGTCAATTATTCGGAAAAAGGTCGGAAAAAATCGGAGGATATATTCATATATTGCATACAAATATATGGATATATATGTTCTGCACATATATATATATATATATATTGCATACATATATCTATAACTATTACTTACATATACATGGATATATTACATACATACGATACATATGTGCATTCACATATACACACACACATATATGCATGTACATATACACACATATATATGCACTCAAACTAAGTTGGAGTCTCAATCATCATAATATGGAAAATGAACATATAAATCGAGAAAAAACATTAAACATGATTTGTTCGTGAATAATATTGGAATAAAACGTAATATTTGGGAGTTGAGATTTATATGGAAGTTTCATGTCTAGGAAAAAAATCGTGTTTTAAACCTGACTTTTTCAAAAAGTCAGAGTATATTGTGACTATGCTTGTCACAACACGCATGCTAGACACATACAAATGGGAACCCTATTTAACAAGGATTCCATGGCTTGACCACTGCAACAAAGTACAAACATGGCCTCTAGAATCATAGCCAGAGTGGATTACATATCTATATCTTTCATCACCCTACCCAGATATTGGCGATACTTACACTACAACAAACAACCAGGATAATCGCATTCACATTGGGGAGTAGACATTATAAAGTGTTATTCCAAGTGGATGTTAATTGAAGGCTCCGATCAGTTTGGGGTTGGACACAATCATATATGAGCTCGGTCTACTAGAAGGATGGGTCATTGAACTCCGACCCCTTTGAGATTTTAACATAGCTATGAGTATCTCCTGGATCATACAGGTAATCCACTACTACTTCCCCCATCAATTATGGTTGAGGTTGACTGATCACTTATCATGGGCCCACATCTCTGTCAATACCATATACGGCCTCCAATTGGCAATGCCTCCACTCACATGATCAAAACAACTACACTCCAGATGGATATTATAGAAGAATCTGAGCGTCAACGACATCAGATGGCAAACAATGGAGCATCTTCATATGTTCAATCCAATACCACATAATATCAGTAGATGACACAGCTAAGGAGACCAGTCCTGAATCTAAAATACGCAACAATGAACTATTGGAGACCCAGCCTAATCTTAGGTATGTATTTACCACTAAAAACTTTGCTGTCAATGATGATGGCTCATTGTCAACTCTCAAAATTCTTCACAGAAACTATAGCTAACATGGAATGGAACACAATCGGTTGGAAAAAATATATATATGTTAAACATATATATAGATGTCGATGTTTCA
The DNA here is from genome assembly GCA_963693085.1 of Alisma plantago-aquatica. Lineage (NCBI taxonomy): Eukaryota > Viridiplantae > Streptophyta > Magnoliopsida > Alismatales > Alismataceae > Alisma > Alisma plantago-aquatica. The sequence goes on from OY856410.1 coordinate 430,646,687, forward strand.
ATTGACTTGGGCACAAATGATTCAACTGTCATTTTCCAAAATGTTTCTATGCTTGCTGTGATCAGGGTCATTTTTCAAATATGTGCCCAAATATGACCCTCCGTTCTGCGTGTTGATTGCTCATTCAACCTCTCCTCCTTGATCTTCACATAACACCCATTTTGTCTCATCACTAGACTCCATTGGACCAACAAATCAGTTAGTTCATCATTATTGTCATGCAAAATCACCCCCTCCTATGCTTTCCTATAGATCTTTGCAAAAACCACAAACCTTTATGACTAATCCTTTCTCCCCACACAAAGGATGCTCTATCATATTTATTCACCAATCATGAGATCCTATCGTGCAAACCCTCCACCCCCTTTCCACGCAAACAACCTCTGGATGTACCCTTCCCCTACCCTTGAACTTATATACCACATCTTCTCCACCGCCTCCAATCCAACCAAACTACTCACTAGACCCATCACTTGTCTCCCCTGGAAATATCCCAACTACTTTCACACCCATTATGGATCCCTTCCTTGATCCTACTGAACTGATGGCTATCATAGACCTCCATGTTAACTCCACATGGTTACACAAAGTCCTTACTGACTGTAGTATTTTGATTATCATCCAAAACAATTTTGATAACCAACATGCCCTCACGATGGATGTTACCTGAGCTATTGCTCTACTCCTTCCAGAATGTACCATTCTCAAGCAAAAAATCCTCTGAAATGATCAATTTTTGTACTATATTCCTAGTGGCACTAAACATGACCACCTCATGGGAGTCACCATCACTTTACCCTATGCCAGTGTTTTTGTACATGCTCACATCACAAATGGTCCTCTAACATGGGTGCTATAATGTCACCTAAAGGAGGCTAAGAATGGGCCTCTGTTCAACTGCTTCCAACACACCTTTAGGACGTTGAGGTTTATAGAAAAATAGCCTCGGTTGTAGGTGCAACCTTACAATATATCAGCCAACAAACTCTATTATCCAACAAACTCTTCTGAAGCCTTTTGTGTGTTCTCAGTCACCAAGGAAATTAGACTCCTTGGCTCAATCAAAATCCAGAACGGAGAGACTATGCACATTGTCATTCTCAATGGTGATAATACTCATCATACTCAATCCATCTTTCCTTATCTTGTAGCCAATCCACTTCATGCCTCAACCCAAAAGTTATGACAAAACCACCTAGATCAGAACACCAACTACCAATTCTTACAACACACTTCCATGGATGATCAGAGGAAATTTCAATCTCACATGAAACACACAAGAGAGATACATACATATCCCTAATCTCACATATACACACTGTAGAATATTAGTCTTATTTAGTTCTTTATATTTATCTTGTTATTTCTTTATTCTATGTGGACCTACACGTAATTTTTCTCTTAAGCTTTTATATGAATATATGAGGGGACACACATTGTGTCCTCGACAATTTTTGAAACCCTCATAAGATGGTATCAGAGCGGGACTCCTAGCCGCCACTCCACGCGCCTGCCGTCCCTCCCCCTTCTCTCTCCTTCTCTCCCCATCACCGTCAAAGTTGTATGCCCTCCCTGTTGCCACCCACTGCTGCCCACCTCTCTTGCAGCCTGGCCACTAGCCACCGTTGCTACTAGCCATAGTCGCCGCTGCCAACATCCCTTGCTCCTACGGGTGTTGGGCCTCTAGCAGTAGCTAGTCGAGCTGCTTGCCGCTGTCGGCCGCAAGCCTTGTGCCTATGGAGTCGTCTTCCTTGTCTGCCGCATCGGCCTTTGAGCCGTCGGGTTCTCTACTGCTCCTCAATGTAGTCTTCATGTAACTGGTCCACCCGTCTCTCTTCAGTGTCTAATGCCGCCTAGGAGGAGGATCTAGGCGGTTCTCTACTACTGCTTCTATCTGCTATGTTGGGTTTGGTTTCTATCATGACTTCTTCCCATGATGATTACTGTCAATAGGTGACAACTATGAAACTAGATGGGTGAAACTATCAACACTGGGTATGCTCCATAGATATTTATGCCAAATCCCAAGGCAAGCATTCTCATCTTATCCATGATGCACCTCCTACTCCATCTAATACTATCGAGTCCAAGGATATAAAGGCCTATGATGATTGGGTCAAAGATGATTCTATTGGGATGACATCGATCCTCAATAATAGTGAAACTCACATCGATGTTACTCTACTTCATCTTCCGACTGTGAAGGAAATGTCAGATCTCACAACAAGAATCTGAAAAAGGTGTTTGACTTGAACAAAAAACTGACTCGTCTGCAATTTTCTAGGCCCAAAATTGCTCATTTTTCCTCCTTTAAAGGAATCTAGGCTAAACTTGAGAGTTATCATTCTCTGCCTACTAACTTAGCCACCATGCAACGACAACGCCAAGAACTTCAGGCGGTTCAGTTCTTATGTGGACTTCCTGAGTCGTATGCGAGGGTGGTTGATCAGATTCTTGTTAGTGATCCACTACCGACGTTGGAGAGTGTGTTTTAACGTCTTCAACGCCTTCCTACTTCTTCTTCTGCACTGATTTCAGACTCTGGTGACACTACTGCTCTTGCTGCCATGACCAGACATGGACGTGGATGGGGTCGAGGTAGGTTTAAGGAGTACCAACCTCCTCTCGATTTTGGTAGACGACGTGGTTCCTTTGGACGTGATTCTTCATCTGGACCTCCGGGCACTTCTGGGAGTACCGCAGGCCAGTGGTACCGTGACTTCTGTGGCCGCTCCAACCACACTGAGCACAGGTGCTAGAAGAAACATGGGACACCTGCTTGGGCCAATGTTGCGTCTGAGGGTGGTTCTTAGACTCCTGCTACTGATACTTCGAGTCCCTCCACTGTTGATTTGATTCGCTCGGACGTGGAACACCTACTGCTCGAGCGAACCGAATCTTCCTCGTCTACAACTACTGATTCTAGGACTCATGCTGCTACCTACATTGATTGTGATTCTGCTTTTCTAACTGCCTCCTCTTCTAGTAATGGTAGTACCAAATGGGTGATTGATTCTGGGGCTTCTTCACATATTTCTAGAAATCGATCTCTTTTCTCTAAATTATCTAAACCCTCTTCTAAATATGTTTTTATGCTTGTTAATGGATCCAAATCTATTGTGTATGGTATTGGTGATATTTATTCTCACTTTCTTCTGAGATCTTCTCTATATGTGTCGAATTTTCCTTTGAATATGCTATATGTCAGTAAAATTGTGTGTAGCTTGAACTGTAGTTTAACCTCTATATCGAGTACTTGTGTTTTTCAGGACCTTCACATGAGGATGAAGATTGGTGGGGGCATGAAGGACCTGATGGACTCTACTATCTAAATGATTTGAAAAGGATTGACAATACAACTATAGCTTCCACTTTATCTTCTTCTGATTCTACATTATAATGGCACTATAGACTTGGGCACCTCTCTACTGATAAAATAAAGCATGTTATTTCTGGAGTAGGAACACACAGTTTCCAATGTGAGTCATGTCAGTTAGGCAAATAGTCTAGAACTGTCTTTCCTAGAAAGACTCATATTGGTAGTAAAGGCATTTTTGATTTAGTTCATGCTGGTGTATGGGGTCCATGTAATGTTTTAAGTTTGTCTGGAAATAAATATTTTATTCTGTCCATTGCTGATTTTTCCCATGCTACTTGGTTGTTTTTTATGAAAGATAGATCACAAGTCTTGCTTACTATTAAATTCTTTTTTTAAATTAAAAGTCAATTCTCTATGCCCATTAAAATTCTGCACACTGATAATGCCTTGGAGTTTATTCAAAAGGATGTTGAATTTTTTTGTCGATCTTTTGGTACCATTCTTGTGCCAACACACCTCAACAAAACAAAGTTGTTGAGCAAAAAAAATAGGCATTTACTTGAAGTTACTAGAACTATTATGATGCACTCTAATGTTCCAAAATAGTTTTGGCCTGAAGTTGTTCTCACTGTCTATTTTTTGATTAATTGCATGCCATCATCAGTTATTGGAACAAAATCCTATCCAGGTCCTACAACCCCACATTCCCCTTTTCTTTGTTCCTCCAAAGATTTTTGGGTCAACCTATTTTGTTCGTCTACTTGGACCAAATCATGATAAGTTGTTTCCTATGGCTGAAAAATGTATTTTTCTTGGATATTTTCGTACTCAGAAAGGGTATCGTTGATATAGTCCTACTGGTAGGAAGTGGTTCACGTAGTGATGTGGTTTTCTTTGAAGTTACTCCTTTCTACCTACTAAAGGGAAATAATTGAGTTCATATATTATTTTAGCACCTCTACCTGTTATCAGTGATTTTAGTTCTGCTATACAACCTTCTGAGACTATGTTTCCAACTCTTATTGTTTATCAACATAGGAATCGGCCACCACATTCTACTCCTGCTAAAGACCCCCCCCAACAGTCAACCAATCTTCTCCTCTAGAAGGTCATGCGTCTGCCGAGGTTACTATTGATCTACATCTACCTATTTCTCTTTGAAAAGGCACTCGCTCATGCACATCACATAGTATTGATGACTATGATTTTACTGCTCATCTTAGTATTCATGTTATTAACTTTGTTGTTTCTCTTTCTGTTGTTGTCGTTCCTAAAAATATTATGCTTTATAAAGTACTTCCTGGACACATGCTATGAATGAGGGGATGACTACTCTTACTGACAGAGGTACTTGGGAATTAGTTGATCCTCCATCTGATTGTAAGCCGGTTGAATGTCGTTGGGTGTATATTGTGAAATATTATCCTGTTGGGACTGTTGAAAGACTGAAGGTTTGCCTAGTCGTAAAGGGGTATACTCAAGCTTATGTCGTAAAGGGGTATACTCAAACTTATGGTATTGATTATTTTGAAACATTTTCTCCTGTTGCCATACTTAATTTTGTATAGGTCCTTCCTTCTGTTGCTATCAATCTAAATTGGCCCCTAATTCAGTTAGATGTGAAGAATGCCTTTCTTTATGGTGATCTCCAAGAGGAAGTCTATATGGAGCAACCACCTGGATTTGTTGCTCAGCACGAGTCACACAAGGCATGTCGTCTCAAGAAGTCTATTTATGGACTCAAGCAAAGTTCACGTGCCTAGTTTTACAATCTGAGCAAGATTTTGACAACATATGGTTTCCAAATATCTAATGTTGATAACTGTGTCTTTATTAAGAAGACTTCCTCTGGTATAGTTTTTCTAATTGTGTATGTTGATATTATTATTTTATTTGGCAGTGATCTTCCTGAAATTCATGCTACCAAAGCCTATTTATGCAAGCACTTTATCACTAAAGATTTGGGAAAGCTAAGATACTTTCTAGGAAATGAAGTTTCCAAGACCTCTAACGCTCTTGTTTTGTCTCAGAGGAAGTTTGTTCTAGATCTTCTACATGAGAGATGGATGCTTGGAGCTCGATCTACTGATACTCCTCTAGATCCTAATATAAATTGGGATGATGATGAATCTCCCATGTATCCTGACAGTAAATGATATAGGAGACTAGTTGGAAAACTAATCTATATGACTACTCCTAGAGCTGATATTTCTACTGTAGTTGTTCTTGTTAATAGGTATCTTGACAAACCTAGACAGTGTCACTGGGAAGCACTGTTCCATATTCTGAGCTATCTGAAGAAATCTCCTGGTAAGGGCATTTTCTATAGGAAACATGGTCATTTCTCTCTTGATGGCTACTATGATTCTTACTATGCTGGAAGTAAAATAGATAGGAGATCTACTTCTGGTTACTGCACATCTGTTGGTAGAAATCTTGTAACCTGGAGGAGCAAGAAGCAGACTGTTATTGCTAGATCTAGTGTTGAGGCTGAGTACCGGGCCATGGCTCACACAACTTGTGAACGTCTGTGGGTAAAGTCTCTACTAAAAGACTTCAATTTGAGATCTTCTAATCCTATTACCATGCATTACGATAATAAAGTAGCTAATTTATTGCCAATAATTCTGTTTATCATGAGTAGACCAAGCACATTGAAGTTGACTGTCATTTCATCAGAGAAGCTCTCTTGATTGTTCGCATCTGCACTCCGTTCACCCGCTCAGAAGATCAGATTGCTGATGTTTTTACAAAGTTGATGGCCAAGAAACACTTAAGCTCTCTCGTTGAAAAGTTGGCCATGATTGATATCTATGCTTCAACTTGAGGGGTAGTGTTAAATATTAGTCTTGTTTAGTTCTTTATATTTATCTTGTTATTTCTCTATTCTATGTGGACCTCCATGTAATTGTTCTCTTAAGCTTTTCTATAAAAATATGAGGGGACACACATTGTGTCCTCAACGATTCCTGAAACCCTCGTAAGACACACCGACAAGATGATAGATGTTTTGAATCTTTCATTTAAGAACATCTATTCATTGACCTATCATCCACAAATGCTAATTTCACCTAGAACCATGGTCATACATGGGTTAGACTGGATCATTTTCTATGTTCAAAGTCTTAGGACGCTTTGTACCCTCTCTCACTTGTTCTCACACATCATAGACCCATATACATCACTTTCTTGTTTCCCTCAACACCACAATTACTACAAAGGGCCCTAAACCTAATCATCTTGAGATTTTATGGACAAATCATCCTTCCTATTCTAACTTCATCAAAATCTCTGGTGGATACGCCCTATCAATGACTCTATGTGGTTACACATTCACCTTAACTTCTAATCCATCAAACATCATCTGAGCCATTAGAATAAATCAAATATTTGTATCATAGCCAGAAACTAACAAAGATCCAAGATCATCTATTCTTTGTGGAGTAACGACCCACATTTGATCCAATCTACCTACAATCACTAAGGGAAAATGGTAGCATTTAGATTCTATTAGTGAATCAACGTGGAGACAATGCACCATGATCAAATTGATTCAAGATGGAAAGAAAAACACAAAATTCTTCCACTTTATATACAATCACCACAAGTAGAATTCCCATATCTGTATCCTTTTGACTAATGGGGTAAACCAAACAAACAAAGACCTTATCATCAAGGCATTTGAATCCTTCTAGAAACTCTTCATCCATGGCAAGACACATTCCACCCTTATGCATTGTGATTGGAATATCATATGCCTCAGCAAAATCAATAATGTTACTTCACGTTTATAGTGTATCACAGATTCTGAGATCAAGCTTGCTATGATTTCTCTTGGTGATGAAAAAGCCCCAAGTGTAGATAGTTTCAGTAAAGAATTATCCTACATAGTTGAGGTCACATCAAGCTATGTTTTCATCAGCTATTCAACTACATACACTTACAAGATGACATTTCTCCATAGATTAGACCCCTAAAATGAAACCTTCATTGCTCTAATAAAAAAGGTAGAACACCTACCATGGTCTTCCAATTCAGATACATTAGTCTGATGAACACTTCATATAAGATAGTTACCAAAGCTCGCAGTACTCGTATGAATCCTACTATTATTGATTGTATCAATGTGCCTTTATTCGTGGTAGGAGCATACAAGATGCTTACATCATGGTGAGTGAAACCATACACACCTGCAAAATCAGATTTGTTCCATTACTTACTTTGAAGCTAGACTTTGAGAAAACTTTCAATGACATCAATTGGAGTTTTCTCTTGAACTATATGATCGGATAGGGTTTCCCTACCATATGGATTCAAGGGATTAGATCATGTATGTAACATCCCAGACTTGGGTTATATGTTAACCCTAGATGTTTCGCCTAATAAGGATGAGTAAATGCTTAATCTTATCTTGGGAAAGGTAATTAGGGCTCATGAGAAACTTATGTTTCAATTTTGGTCTTGTTTGAACAATGTTGAAGCAATGTTTGCTTATTTTGGACTAAAGTGCAAATTACCCAAGTTGAGGGGTTAACTTGCAAATTGCACATGATAAAATGTTCCTCTGATGTTGATACATCATAAGAATGAATATGATGTAGTGGTATGGTTATCACAAGCTTAGGCACCAAGATTAAGCTTGTAAATCAATCCTTGTGTATTAAAACCTAGTTTTGGTGTAATGTGCAATTTACCCAAAACCTAGACTTCAACATGCAAATTACCACTTTAATAAGGTCCTTAATGTTTCTCGGCATCATATAGAGCAAAGAAAATGAGAGGGGCACCTCATTTGAATTAAGTTGGAGGAGATAGAATCTTGATATTAAAATAATCAAGATTTAATCCTAAGTGAAACCCTAATTCAATTTAGGGAAAAAATGTATGTATTAATTAAAGGGCCTTCAACAAAAATTAAAATGGTTGGATTCAGATGTGTGTCGATGAGCTTAAAGCCTTGAAAAGGCACGAGCATATCCTAAGGAGGTGAAATTCCACTCACCATTATTATAAGAAAAAGAATTTCCACTCAAATATGGATATTCTTATTATAAGGGTTAAGGTGCTTAATTTCTTTTCCCTTAATTCATGGATAATGGAAGGGATCTCGGTGGGGATATATATGCCCTTGCATGCAAGAAACCAATGGGGAAGTGGTGGCAACAATTTTGGAATAAATAGACTTTTATAAAAGATTTTCTCTCTCATCAGTTTTCTTATAAAAGTACCCTTTCCAAGCCAAAACAAAGGCTTTTTCAGATTTCTTTCTTTCCCCTTGCTTGGAAAACGACCAGGGAGATGTGGAGGAGCACGAGGACGACCCCCAACCTGTTGGTAAGGTTCTTGACCTCCCTTCACCTTGAATCCATGGTGAAAATCAAAAATCAATGCATGAATTCTTCATATCTCGACCCCCTCTTCAATTCTAACCAATTCTTTTCACTCAAATCTTGAGGACGAGCCTTGGAATAGTGAAAGGAGTTGCATCCACCATTGTTGCCGTGATCTTGGAGCTTTGGAGCTCAATTGGAGGTGGGTTTTATAACTTGAACCCTTAATTTTATTATTGCAATCAATTCCTTATCAATTGGTGATCATTTCTACATTTCTGAAATTAAGTTTGGTTGATTGATGCAATCTCCATGGAAATCACAGCAAATATCTTGACTTTGGAGCTTGATTATGAAGAAATCATCATAATCATACACATCCTCAAATATCTAGGGCAAACAGTTTCAATGTTGGGACCAAACGGTTTCACCAAACCATTTGGTGGTTTGGGTTCCAAACCGTTTGGGATGGTTGACCGTTTGAAATGGTTGACCATTTGAAATGTTTGACCATTTGAAGATATATGCTGTGGTGCTTGGATCTTGATCCAATGGTTTCAATTGGTTGATCTTGAAGGTTTCAATTGTGAATGATTCCTTAATTGCAAACCCTTATCGGCTAAGTGTTGATTTTGAAATTGATTGAGATGATGTTTTGGATTGATTGACCCAAACGGTTTCAAAACTGTTTGGGGATCACCCAAACGGTCTCAAGACCGTTTGGGGGTCACCCAAGACCGTTTGGAGGTCTAGGGTTAAGTATGGCTAAGTGTTTGAAGGTCCAAAGGTACCATATTTGAATTGCAACCAAGTGTTGATTTGATAATCAATCCAATGGTCCAAAACCCTAATTGGATGCCATGGATTTTAATGATGGGATGGGAAAACGGTATCAATACCATTCGGAGATCAACCAAATGGTCTCAAGACCGTTTGGTGGTCATCCAAGACCGTTTGAGGTCAGGTCATATCATGTGATGATGATAGTTCATTGATTTCAATTGATTTGATTCCACAATGTCAACCATTGATGGATCCTCGATTTCAAACCCTAAGTGATGGTTTCTTGATTATCAAACCTAGTTCAGTTGAGTTCAAAACCCTAAATTAAAGGTCTAATTGAATGGTGATTCAGTTGTCCAATTGATGAATGCTTTAGTGGTTCAATTTATAATTGGTCCATGGATTGAAACATTGAGTCGATTGAGTGTTGAAGTATCTTTTTGGTCCATGCGGTTTTGAGAAGGTTTGGAAGAAACGGTCTCAAGACCGTTTGGGTCCAAATGGTCTCAAGACCGTTTTGGACCAAACGATCTCAAAATGTTTGGAGACCCAAAGTGAAAACGGTTTCAATACCTACTTTGTCCAATTAGTTTCAAGTATAACTTGTTCAAATGGTTTTCAACCAATTGATGTATGAGAACCAAGATCATTGAGGATCTAAGTAATTAACTTTGTGAATATCAACATGGTTAATCCATTTGAATATCTCATGTAATTGAAGGTCCAATATGGTGAACCTATTTAGATACTTAGTGCATTTGAAGATTTCAATGGTTAACCCAATTGATCACTTTGTGGAATTGAAAGTTTAATTGGTCAATTCTTTTGAATTCCTTATATAATTGGTGGTTTAATTGATTAGACCATTTGGACATCTAATATGATCAAAGGTCAATCAGCTATGTGATTACCCATGATGACTGTGAAGGTTAACCCTAGCTATGTGTACTCAAGTGAAGAGTTGACCTAGATTAATCTTGGAGTACTTAACATCCTAAAGAGGATGGGAGAGAGTGAGAAAGATGAATGCTTATTTAATTAAGCCCTAATTCTCTCTTTATGAGTAAACTATGTGATATGGGTTTGATCCATAATAATGAGATCATGAAACCCTAATCAATGAGCCCTAACCCTAATTAGAGCAATGATATGTGTGAAACCCTAATTAGAGCAATGATATGTGTGAAACCCTAATTAGAGAAAATCTATGTGTGAAACCCTAATTAGAGCAAAGCTATGTGTGAAACCCTAATCTAGGGCAAAGCTGAGTGTTATTATAAATCCAGGGTGATGATGTAACCCTAACTTAGTGTAACAATGAAGGAAACCCTAATTTAATGGGAATTGTACATCCTAACCCTAATTTGGGCATGAAGTAAGATAAACCTTATTTGGATGTGAATAGAAAACATTAATCCCTAAAATGGGGTAAGGTGTATGAGACCCTAACATAGGGTAGTGCCACTAATCCTATGTGAAGACCTAGCACTGGGTGATGTGTTGTGAAATCCATAAATATATGGAATATTCTATGTGAATCCTCAAATTATAAGTATCGAGAATACTATTCCTAATAGTGGAATAGTGATTAATGTTATGACAAATGTAACACCTAGAGAGGTTGATAATGGATATCCTTATATTAATAGTTCCTAACTTAAGGATGAGTCCATAGTATTGGCAACAGTTGTATAATCTAAGTGAGTGACTAATGACCAATACTTTACATGATAAATGTGATGAACTGGTGCATAAAGTATTAGGATGGGGAATACCCTAATACAAGCTAAGTGTATGAACTCAAGTAAGATAAAGGTGTTGAGGGAAGTGATACATCAAGATATGATAGACATCACATCCAACACCCCAATACTGGTATACCTTGATGTGTTATAAGTCCAATATAATTGGATGAATGACACATGAGAAGTGTCATGTCAATGGTTACATTGAGATGCAATGCACTCTGTTGAATGTAGGCTAACATGCCTTATGAAAAGGTTAATCCAAACCTATAAACTATGATGTAATCATATTCTGGAAAAGATGAGAGAGAAACTCATGTTGTGTGTTGATAATTCTTTTAATGATGAATGATGAAGAATAAAGAGTATGGTTGAATACTTATGATTATCTATATTGATTCCTTGCTATGTGAACCTTTTTACAGAGTAATGCTATGTGAAACTCTATTACAAGTCAATGCTATGTGATCCCTAATACAAGGTAATGCTATATGAAATCCTATGACAAGTTAATGCTATGTGAACCCTAATACAGGGTATTACTATGTGAAATTCTAACACGAGGTAATCCTATGTGAAGCTCAAATACAGACTAATGGGTTATGAATGTAATAAGATAACCCTCGTATTGCATGATATTGATATGTAATTGTGTCATGATTACTAATCATGCAGATATGTTGAGACGATGAGCATAGCCAGGTATGGGATATGATTCTTTGTTATTAATAATGTTTTATAGGCTTTATAAGCCTTCACGTGCTTTGTGTAGTAAGAATCATAGAACTTTGTGTACTATGTGCAATATATTATGTAGCAAAATTTAGGATGTCCTTGGTTAAATGATCTGAAGGTATTAAGTTACCTAATAAGTGATAATAAGTATCCTATGATGAGTCATGGGTTCAAATACCCACATGCTATAATCATGATGATGAACTTGTTAAAAAGAGGAAATGTACTTGGTGAGTTGAGGGATTAAGATCCCAACACTTTATGAAAAGAATATGGCTATAGGCCATGACTCCACAATGACAATGCCAGGCTTTAGATATATGATCTAAGTTTGAAGAGAGTTAATGCTATGGTAATGATTCTGTAGTGAATAAATGTTATACATGTTCTTCATATTCCTTAATGGATAAGTGACATGTTGCTCTTACAAGTTATAGTTGCAATGTTTTAGATAAGAATAATATTCTAATCGGTTAGACAATGAATTAACTACTTCCAAACAAATATGATTCCTATGTGCATATTTATCTTCTTAAGCTGCAATAATAATGTTTCTGGCGGAGAGTTATATCTCTCGCTGGGGCAATTTACAATTGTCTCACCCCCATGGGAATCACATTTTTAGGTGGACGCGGACGAGGAGGCAGGAATCCTTCAGTAGGTGAAGGATAGCAGCAGCAGCAGGGATAGTAGTGAAGTCTCAAGTGGAGACACTGGCTGTTATGTCTTGTATAGATGTAGATAGAGTCCTATGTGTCGTCTCTGTACTCTCAGGTCCTCGGAGTAGTAGTCAGTGCTTTTGAGATTTTGGCTCAGTGCCTCGAGATTTTATACTGCCTGTGTTTAGCTTGACAGGACAGTTAATGCTTGTAACTCTCAAAAAGAGATGATACAGAATATGTACCTTCAAACAAGAATGTAAATGTGTTGCTTTGATTCTATGTGAGAAAGTTTTCCTTTGATGGTTTTCTTGATAAAAAGGTTTTAATTTTTAGTGATTTTTGGTAATACGTTGTTTAGTGAACGCTTCCGCATTAGTTAATTATAATTTCATGAGTTGTATGCCACAATTAAGTGGTATCAGAGCTCTAGGTTCTGTAGAGTTTGTTCTAAGTGTCTTCCCATTTATCTGATAGTATCTTCTACTCACATAGGAGAAGAAGAACTTGAAAATGACTGGAGAACATGAGGAACACTTTGCTAAGGGCAATGTTGTTGCACCGGGAGAGGGTGCATGGGACCAGGCAAGAGGAGAACAAGTGCCTGAGAATTCTTACCTTGACCTAATCAGGATAGAGAATCCTATGTTATGCTCTTGAAGGACAGGATAGGACAACAGTAATGCATATAAAAGACTGGATACTAGTATTACAACCTAAATCACCAGTCTTTAATGCATAAACTTTGGACTATGAAAGGATTCCTGAGTGACATGGTTATATTGGAACAGTGGAAATGTAGGAAAGATTAACAAATGGAAAGAAAGTAGACTCTTCCATAAGTTTAGACAGATAAATACATCTATGATGAAAGTGCCCAAGGAGGGGCAATAAGTTGAGATTTAAGGTAAGGTCTCTATAATTTTAGAAACATTTGCCTAGTTATCCTGAAAAGCCAAAGTTTTTGGTGTCACTAGTGCAATATATGCCTAGTGCACCAGGGCAGTAGCCACTAAGTGAAGGCAAAAGCAGCAATATGAAATAACTAAACATTATGTGTTGAGCCAACCTGAAGTAGAAGATAACCATGATGGGTAATAGTCAAATGAAACATATTCATTCTGATACTTTATTTCATGATTCTATGTGTTGTAGTTGTTTTTGAGCTTCCTTTGACTAGTCCTATAAGGACACAAGGAAGATGAGAATCTACCGGTGATTTCTTAAAATGCTTTCTAATCTCCCTTATCTGTGTGTTAAAAGATGAGATTTAGAAGTAATGCCTGAAGAAAAATTCAAGAATGGAAAATCTTGTGTATATAATGATATGAAAAGTGAGGAATATGATAGTAAGTAAAGGGCATACTACCTAATCTCAATACTTATATACCCTGGCCAGGTATATGATTATTGAAGATAAGGCAAGTATGAAACTCTTAGATTGTTATCTTTTTTATTACTCTGATCAAGTAGTCATTCTGAAACAATCTAGAGAGTATAATGTAATCAAAAAGGGAAAAGCTAGGTGAACATTCCCAACTAATAGGAAGAGTTATGTGAACATTCCCAACTAATTGGAAGAGCTATGTGAACATTTCCAACTAAAAGGAAGAGCTATGTGAACATTCCCAACTAAAAGGAAGAGCTATGTGAACATTCCCAACTAAAAGGAAGAGCTATGTGAACATTCCCAACTAATGAGAAAAGTTATGTGAACATTCCCAACTAATAGGAAAAGCTATGTGAACATTCCCAACTAAAAGGAAGAGCTATGTGAACATTCCCAACTAATAGGAAGAGCTATGTGAACATTCCCAACTAAAAGGAAGAGCTATGTGAACATTCCCAATTAAAAGGAAGAGCTATGTGAACATTCCCAACTAATAGGAAGAGCTATGTGAACATTCCCAACTAATAGGAAGAGCTATGTGAACATTTCCAACTAAAAGGAAGAGCTATGTGAACATTCCCAACTAATAAGAAGAGCTATGTGAACATTCCCAACTAAAAGGAAGAGCTATGTGAACATTCCCAACTAATGGGAAAAGCTATGTGAACATTCCCAGCTAATAGGAAGAGCTATGTGAACATTCCCAACTAAAAGGAAGAGCTATGTGAACATTCCCAACTAAAAGGAAGAGCTATGTGAACATTCCCAACTAAAAGGAAGAGCTATGTGAACATTCCCAACTAATGGGAAAAGCTATGTGAACATTCCCAACTAATAGGAAGATCTATGTGAACATTCCCAACTAAAAGGAAGAGTTATGTGAACATTCCCAACTAATAGGAAGAGCTATGTGAACATTCCCAACTAAAAGGAAGAGCTATGTGAACATTCCCAACTAAAAGGAAGAGCTATGTGAACATTCCCAACTAATAGGAAGAGCTATGTGAACATTCCCAACTAAAAGTAAGAGCTATGTGAACATTCCCAACTAATAGGAAGAGCTATGTGAACATTCCCAACTAAAAGGAAGAGCTTTGTGAACATGCCCAACTAATGGGAAAAGCTATGTGAACATTCCCAACTAATAGGAAGAGCTATGTGAACATTCCCAACTAAAAGGAAGAGCTATGTGAACATTCCCAATTAAGAGGAAGAGTTATGTGAACATTCCCAACTAATAGGAAGAGCTATGTGAACATTCCCAACTAATAGGAAGAGTTATGTGAACATTCCCAACTAAAAGGAAGAGCTATGTGAACATTCCCAACTAAAAGGAAGAGCTATGTGAACATTCCCAACTAAAAAGGAAAAGCTATGTGAACATTCCCAATTACATAGAGTTTGCTGAGTGAACTTTCCTAAATGAATAAAGGATTGCTGAGTGAATTATCTCTGTTAGATATATATGTTTTTCTTTTGGTAAATATTCTTGAGTAATGATTGAAGTATGTTCTTTTATGCTTCTTCCTTGTCAATAATATGCACATCATATGTTAGGGGTTCATGCTCTGTATAAGAATAAACATTGATAAGGCTGAATTAGTGTAAGGAACTTTGTGTGAATTACAGATCTATGGTATTTCCATAACATCAAGAATTTAGGTGGAGACTCGAGGGCATGATTAATGAATAACATGTCCCTCATTTTTCCTGGGATTTCGGGGACGAAATCCTTATAAGGGGGGATAATTTGTAACATCCCTGACCTGGGTTATGTGTTAACCCTAGATGTTTTGCCTAATAAGGATGAGTAAATGCTTAATCTTATCTTGGGAAAGGTAATTAGGGCTCATGAGAAACGTATGTTCCAATTTTCGTCCTGTTTGAACAATGTTTGCTTATTTTGGACTAAAGTGCAAATTACCCAAGTTGAGGGGTTAACTTGAAAATTGCACATGATAAATTTTCATCTGATGTTGAGACATCATAAGAATGAATATGATGTAGTGGTATGGTTTTCACAAGCTTGGGCACCAAGATTAAGCTTGTAAAGCAATCCTTGTGTATTAAAACCTAGTTTTGGTGTAATGTGCAATTTACCCAAAACCTAGGGTTCAACATGAAAATTACCACTTCAATAAGGTCCCTAATGTTTTTTGGCATCATATAGAGCAAATAAAATGAGAGGGGCGCCTCATTTCAATTAAGTTGGAGGAGAGAGAATCTTGATATTAAAATAATCAAGATTTAATCCTAAGTGAAACCCTAATTCAATTTAGGGCAAAAATGTATGTAATAATTAAAGGGCCTTCAAACAAAATTAAAATGGTTGGATTCAGATGTGTGTCGATGAGCTTAAAGCCTTGCAAAGGCACGAGCATATCCTAAGGAGGTGAAATTCCACTCATCATTATTATAAGAAAACGAATTTCCACTCAAATATGGATATTCTTATTATAAGGGTTAAGGGGCTTAATTTCTTTTCCCTTAATTCATGGATAATGGAAGGGATCTCGGTGGGGATATATATGCCCTTGCATGCAAGAAACCAAGGGGGAAGTGGTGGCAACAATTTTGGAATAAATAGACTTTTATAAAAGATTTTCTCTCTCATCAATTTTCTTATAAAAGTACCCTTTCCAAGCCAAAACAAAGGCTTTTTCGGATTTCTTTCTTTCCCCTTGCTTGGAAAACGACCAAGGAGCTGTGGAGGAGCAGTAGGACGACCCCCAACCTGTTGGTAAGGTTCTTGACCTCCCTTCACCTTGAATCCATGGTGAAAATCGAAAATCAATGCATGAATTCTTCATATCTCGACCCCCTCTTCAATTCTAACCAATTCTTTTCACTCAAATCTTGAGGACGACCCTTGGAATAGTGAAAGGAGTTGCATCCACCATTTTTGTCGTGAGCTTGGAGCTTTGGATCTCAATTGGAGGCGGGTTTTATAACTTGAACCCTTAATTTTATTATTGCAATCAATTCCTTGTCAATTGGTGATCATTTCTACATTTCCGAAATTAAGTTTGGTTGATTGATGAAATCTCCATTGAAATCACAAAAGATTTCGTGAGTTTGGAGCTTGATGATGATGACATCATCATAAGAATACACCTCCTCAAATATCTAGGGCAAACGGTTTCAATGTTGGGACCAAACGGTTTCACCAAACCGTTTGGTTACCAAACGGTTTGCAAACCATTTGGTGGTTTGGGTTCCAAACTTTTTGGGATGGTTGACCGTTTGAAATGGTTGACCGTTTGAAGATATATGATGTGGTACTTGGATCTTGATCCAATGGTTTCAATTGTTGATCTTGAAGGTTTCAATTGTGAATGATTCCTTAATTGCAAACCCTAATCGGCTAAGTGCTGATTTTGAAATTGATTGAGATGATGTTTTAGGTTGATTGACCCAAACGGTTTCAAAACTGTTTGGGTATCATCCAAACGGTCTCAAGACCGTTTGGGGGTCACCCCAGACCGTTTGGAGGTCTAGGGTTAAGTATGGCTAAGTGTTTGAAGGTCCAAAGGTACCAAATTGAATTGCAACCAAGTGTTGATTTGATAATCAATCCAATGGTCCAAAACCCTAATTGGATGTCATGGATTTTAATGATGGGATGGGAAAACGGTCTCAAGACCGTTTGGAGATCAACCAAATGGTCTCAAGACTGTTTGGTGGTCATCCAAGACCATTTGAGGTCAGGTCATATCATGTGATGATGATAGTTCATTGATTTCAATTGATTTGATTCCACAATGTCAACCATTGATGGATCCTCGATTTCAAACCCTAAGTGATGGTTTCTTGATTATCAAACCTAGTTCAATTGAGTTCAAAACCCTAAATTAAAGGTCCAATTGAATGGTGATTCAGTGTTCCAATTGATGAATGACGTGTATTTTACTACGCGCTTAAACGCAAGTATACGCGTCGAGTAATATAGGCCTTGTGAGGCCCGAGTCGAACTCAGGGATACGTGAATTACTGGAGACTTCTACTAACTAATCGCAATCAGCTAGGCCGATTAACAAAGTAGGGTTTTGTTGTTGAAATTGAAAAGAAAATAAAAATCAAACAAAGAAAACAATCGATTAAAGGTTAATTTAATCAATTCAAAGAGATATCTTTAGGATGGCGGTTTCACCGCGGGTCAACATTGTATTAAGTTTCATATAATTCCTCACACTTCTCTCTCTATCCGGGTAGTGGCCTGAAATGAGAATTACCCACTGTCGTGGTGTAATTCACTACTTAGGTTTAGGTTGATTCCACTGTCGTAGTAATCATTCCCCTAAACTAAGTGCATTAAAAACGGTCTCTCAGTTCCCACCATTAATTTTACAACTCCTTTGTCAAGGGTTTTATTAATTAATGTAGATTTTGTCTCTTTTCAACCGTTAATCCTTCTGTTGAAGTGATTAAGGGTATTAAGTTATTATTATGGTGATCAAGCATAACAATAGAAATGGAGAAAACGAATCTATACCACGGATTTGAGAGAAAAATATGAATTATTGCTACAAAAATGTCATACAATGTATTCCCGGGCTACTCCCGGTCCTAAAGATTGAGGGTTTTAGCCTCTCATGTTCATCTCACACGAATACATGGTAGAAAATGGGGAATTCATAAGAAAAACGGGAAATAAATGGGAAAACCCCTGAACGGAGAAGAACCGGTGGATCATTGGCGTAGAACACGAGCTTCCCCGCCTGTCGGTGGTGGAAATCATCTTCGGCAGCGTCCGAATCACCCGGGATGAGCTTCTCGGCCTCCGTTCTCCTTTCTCTCCTCCTCGGCACTCGTGCAATCAAAAATGAGATGATGATCTCGTGTGGGCGGCCGTCATTAGGTATAAGTCCCTAATTAGGTCGTCAAATAACAACAGCCGTCCGATCGAGATCAAAACAGATCCAACGCATATCTGCCGGCGTCGATACCATCGACGCGAGTCGATGGTATCGACCCAGTGGATTAGCGGCAGCTTTCCTTTCTTTTATTCTGAGCGCCTGTGGTGGTCTCGATACCATCGACTTTGGTGTCGATGTTATCGACTCCTGAAGCGTTGGTTTTGTCTTCTAGCGACGTTGTAGCTCTCCTTGTGTCGATGGCATCGACTTTCGTTGATGGTATCGACTGCATCCTCGCCAGCAACCTGAAGTGATCTCGATGCCATCGACTTAGGTGTCGATGGTATCGACTCTGTATTGCTCTTCTCGGCTAACAACATGTGGCTTGGTCGATGGTATCGACTTCCGTCGATGGTATCGACGGAAGTAGATACTTATTTTTCCTGAAATTTCACAACAAGACCAAGTAAATCCACACAATTTATAATAAGATGATAAATGATGCTCAAAATAGTAAAACAAAGGGGATTTGATATAATATGATGGCAAAGACCAAATTAAGTGAATTATGCAATATTATCCATGAAAATGAGTAATTAGAGCACAAAACACATATGAAATAGGTCTATAAATGTGACTCAAAATCATCGCATCAAACTCCCCTAAGCTTAAACATTGCTCGCCCTCGAGCAACTAATCCTTAGAATAGAATTGCAGATGTCAACTAACAATCAACATACCAACCTACATCACACATGACTCCCACTGGACGTTCTCAAACCGGCCTTTCCTAATCACAGAACAGTAATTACCCTACAGGCGACAATAATCATCAATAAAAGAAATTATCCTTCAAACCGATGAACACTATCACATAAGGCAGTTAACATAATAAAATTCTCCGATTCAGCATTGGTGCATCTTGTGATTGCCTACACTACGTTTCTCTCCCTAACTACCATCTACATGGAAGCAGTTCTCCTGATAAACATGAGTGAGGAGAAAATCACAGTGGCCTACCAATCCGAGCAACGGGTGGATGGAATGGGTGGTTCATGGAAGAATTTGGAAGTATTACACAGTTTCAAAATGCATAAAACAAAATGCCCTAAATGATGTAAATGCACATTAAAAATGCCCTAATGCCTATAATTGGGTGGCATGATGCATGCACTAACCTTCCACCTCAAAAATAGATAGAAATCTAATTAAGCCACATCATGTACTCAATTTCCTTGTTATGCAAGTGATATCATGTTCCTTTCTCCCTCTTATTCCATTTCCTTCTAAATTCTCTCTTTTTTTTCTTTTCTCAATTTTTTCAGATTTTCAGATTTTTTTTTCTTCTTTTTCTCTTAGCCCACATATCCATAATTGCTTAGAGATACATGTGTTAGGCTATTTTCTTCATGATTGGAAATCTTTGTACTATTTCGAGGGTATGGAACAATTTAGATCCACTTTTTAAGACAAACTGAGGTACATGGTGTACTTATGCATGAAAATCATGAAAGTTATGAGTGCAACTACATGACATGCACCTAAAGGTAATGTGCATGAATCACTATACATTTTTTCGTTTTATGCAAAAGTATGAAAATAACAATGCAAATCATATCTAAATGCTATGCACGCAACAAGGAATTAAAACTGTACTTTACTTCCAATTCTTTGGTGGATTATGGAAAAATATGAAGTGGAATGATCACAAGATTAAGTTACTGAACCTTAGAAAAATATCATGTGTCCCTCCTTACTGACATGTGTAGTAGTTTAAAGGGTTCTTTCTCTTATATCCAATTAAGGTATCATTACCATTTGATTAGGTTAGGCTCAAACAATCGTTACTATCCACTTTTCATGAGTCAATGGGGGTGTGGGTGTGACATATTGCTTCAAAGTTGACATAATCAATCATTTTCATAGGACAAGTTCCCCAAGGAAAACCAAGTTAAGCTATCCAAAAGACACAGAAATTTTTAAATTCCCTTAAATTTCCCATGAAAACAGCGAGATGACAATTTTTAAGACATCCACGGTTACACTAGATAGATGTGGATCCTAAACAAACTAAAATTGCAAGAACAAATAACAAAGCAAAAACTAAAAACAACTAAAGAAAAGATAAAAGATAGAGTTGTTCCAGCCACCCCCCTAAGCTTGAATTCGACTATGGCGTCATAGTCAAAAACCAACTTAAGGGTGGAACAGTGATACCCTGATCAATCCTGCGGAGGCGGTGGTGGGTATTGAGGTGTCGTAGGATCCCAAGACGGGTACTCCCCCTGGAAGCTTGGATCATATTGGGTCCTCGGCGGAGGCTGTGGATAGCCTCCAAAGTAGTCTTGACTCCAGTAATGGTCGAAGAAGGGCTCCTGTTGCATCTCTATCCGCTGCAACCGGTTGTGCATTTGCTCTTGGTTGGCGAGGATGAGCCGCTCGTTCTCAAACATAGCCCGTTGATTTTCAAGTAGCCGACTCGTAGTCTCGTGGATGCCGGCATACATAGCCATGTGCTGTTGCTGCGTCTGCTGGATGTCCTGCAGCATGGTGTACATCCCCTGCATGGAATAGGGATCATCGGCTGGTTGCTCGTGCGGTGGTGATGGTGGCGGGGGCTGAGATGATGAAGAAGCACCTGGATGCATCCTAGGACACTTCCGTGGTGCCACACGTGCCCGAAGAGGTGTGAAAGCCTCCTCTTCCTCTTCAGCCTCGGCTTCTTGCTCTTCGTCTTGGCCTTCTTCCTCGGAGGACTCGATGGCTATGATTGGCCACCGGAAGTGTTGCTTGCCCTCAATGTTGAAGACGTCGTCCGGTAAAGAGCTCTCCTGATAAGCTTGGTTGACGTGGCAATGAGCGTACGCCAACCCGTCCCGGAGAAGAATGAGGTTTGAACGGTGCAAGTGAAGCACGTTCACCTTACTCTTCATGGAGATCGGAGTCATGGACTGAAAGTTCAGCCCCAAGTAGGACGCCAACTTGGTGACAAGCCCACCAAAATGGATTGGAGCCTTCCTTGTACTCCTCTTCACCGCCAGGACGCGCTGTAGCCAGAACGCCCCCCAGTTGCACTCTTGACGTTTCAGGAGTGCGTAGAGGAAAAACAGATCACTCTCCTAAAACTTGCTCAAAGCAAGGTCACTTTGAGCGAAGAATGTCAAGCTCAGCATCCTATGAAGGACCCGGACGAACGGGTGCTCAAAATCTGCTACCGCTGCATTATGGTAGCTCACAGTCTTTCCTGCCGGCACTGTAACTATCTCGGCAAAGATCTTTGCATAGTCGGTGTGGGCATCTGGGCGTTGGTGATCGTTGCGGCCGTGGTTCCAGTTGAAGATGTCGTTGAACTGCTCCAACGTGATGTTATAATCATTGTTGAAGAGTCGGAAGGACACCCTTCCCTTGATCCACTCTCGGTCCGATGCTACCACGTCGTTGGGTATGACGCAGACGTCGAGGGACGCCATGAACTCCGCCACCAGTTCCTTGTAGGTGGGCCATTCGCCGAAAAACGGCTGCCCATCTGCATGATATTCCAGCTGATCATGACGGCGGCCGGTGTGCCGTGCTTGCCCGGCCAACACATAGGCCAAGTTGGCCTCGAACCCCAGCTCCTGGAGCATATTCCGGTCCACATACCGGGTTGGCTCAAACTTCCGCTTCATAAGCTCTTCATAGACCTTCCTCGTCTCCGCGGAAGGGTGAACTAGGCGTGGACGAGGGACGGAAGCGGTCAGGGGAGGAACGAACTCCTCGGTCTCCATGGGATTTGCGCGCGAGGAAGAGGCTCCGACAACATGCACCATGGTTGCGAGAAGATGGGATTAGAAGATAAGAGCTCGGTGAAGATGGAGAGAAATTCTCCGCTCGGTGAAGATCTTCGCTCGATGACGCTTCTCGGCAGTCTTGGAGGGCTCGGGGGAGTGCTCGGCGCAAAGGAGGATACTTGCTCTGAAGGTGTGACGTCAAATGACGTTGCAAGTCCCCTTAAATAGGCTTGATCGGCACCACTGTTGACCCGTCGATACCATCGACGTGGGTCGATGGTATCAACACGTCTCGCGGGTAGCCGCCTCCCTCGCGAGTATCGACGGCTGACGTTTGCTGGATCGAGAGACCCAGATTGCTGACGGGTCGATACCATCGACGGAAGTCGATGGTATCGACACAGCACCCGGATCGCTGACGTGGCTGTTGCGATCGTCGTCGATGTCCGTGTGCGGATCGGTGACATGTCCGTCGATACCATCGACGGGGGTCGATGGTATCGACTTGCTTTTATTGCGACACCGCCGTTTTGTTGCATTCAACCTGTGATGATGTTGATACCATCGACGAGGCCGTCGATGGTATCGAGTTGACTGAGCAAATTTCGTCTGAACTTCTCCAGAGATCTCGATGGTATCGACTGGGGTGTCGATACCATCGACACTTTTATTGCGACCTGCCTGTGACCATGTCGATACCATCGACTTGGCCGTCGATGGTATCGACGCAGTGCGATTTTTGCTGGTGTCAACCTGAACCCATGTCGATACCATCGACGGGTGTGTCGATGGTATCGACCCTGCCTGTGCCTGCACATTCAACAAACGGATCAAGGTATCATTTTTAAACTAAAATTTAAACGAAATAAAAACAATCTATG
This sequence comes from Alisma plantago-aquatica, assembly GCA_963693085.1. Taxonomy (NCBI): domain Eukaryota; kingdom Viridiplantae; phylum Streptophyta; class Magnoliopsida; order Alismatales; family Alismataceae; genus Alisma; species Alisma plantago-aquatica. The sequence continues at coordinate 430,670,155 of OY856410.1, forward strand.
ACTAAAATTAAACTATCCTAATGTACCGATGGTTGGGTTTCCTCCCAACAAGTGCCCTTCTTTAGCGTCTTAGGCTGGACGTCTTCCCTTCATCTCATTCATGCACAAGTGAAATGAGTTTGACCTCATTCACTTTCCTCTTGTAATTCTCACCAAAATACAACTTCAAGCGTTGCCCGTTCACCAAGAACGTGGCATCTCCATCACGCACGAGAATCGCTCCGTGCGGTCTCACTTCTTCCACCTCGAAGGGTCCACTCCACCGGGATTTCAGCTTCTCGGGATGCAGTTTGAGACGGGAGTTGAACAATAGAACGATGTCTCCCTTCTTGAACGTGCGCATCTCAATATGGTGATCGTGGATCAGCTTTGTGCGCTCCTTGTAGATGCGGGCATTCTCATATGCCGTCAAGCGTAGCTCATCCAATTCATTCAATTCAAACATCCTTTTTCTCCCGGCCTCATCATAGCGCAAGTTCAGCCTTCTTAGCGCCCAATGGGCCTTGTGCTCCAATTCCACCGGAAGGTGGCAAGCCCGGCCATACGCCAGCCTAAAAGGCGTGGTGCCTGTAGGTGTTTTGTATGCCGTTCGATAAGCCCAAAGCGCGTCCGGTAGCAATGCACTCCAATTCTTCCTTGTGGATGCTACGGTCCTTTCTAAAATCTTCTTGATTTCTCTATTTGATAACTCCACTTGTCCTTGCGTCTGTGGATGATATGGGGTGCCGATGTTGTTCTTGACCCCATATTTCTTTAAAAGTGTCGCGAATTTCTGATTTCGAAAATGTGTGCCTCCGTCACTTATGATCATTCGGGGAATCCCGAACCTGCAGAAAATGTTCTCTTTGACAAACCTGCACACTACATTCGAATCATTAGTCCTTGTGGGGATTGCCTCCACCCACTTCGACACATAATCTACAGCAAGTAAGATATAAAGATTTGAATTTGAGGACACAAAGGGTCCCATGAAGTCAATGCCCCATAAATCAAATACCTCAACTTCGTGAAATACATTCAGGGGCATTTCTTGTCTCCTTGAGATGTTACCTGCGCGCTGGCACGGGTCACATTGCCTAACAAAATCATAGGCATCCCGGAATAGAGTGGGCCAATAAAGGCCACTCTCCAACACCTTGGCTGCTGTCTGTGAGCTGGCATGGTGTCCTCCTATAGGCGACGCATGACAGTGGTGGAGAACACTCTCGTACTCCACCTCTGGCACGCACCTGCGAAGAATACCATCCCTGCACTGCTTCAAGAGAATCGGGTCATCCCAAAAATAATATCTCAATGAATGAAAGAATTTCTTTTTCTCTTGATAGGACCAATCCTCCGGGATGATCCCGCAAGCCAAATAATTCACAATTTCCGCAAACCATGGTTGTTTAGAATCAATTTTTAAAAGTTGTTCATCGGGAAAGGTCTCGGTAATGGGTATGTGCAAACCTTGTTCATCAACCCTCTCTAACCTAGACAAGTGGTCAGCCACCACATTTTCAATTCCCGACTTGTCCTTGATTTCAATATCGAATTCTTGTAGGAGCAAAATCCACCTAATTAGTCTAGGCTTCGCATCCTTCTTCTCCATCAAATACTTTATTGCAGCGTGATCAGTCCACACAACCACCTTAGAACCCACTAAGTACTGCCGAAATTTTTCAAAGGCGAACACGACGGCCAGTAACTCCTTTTCCGTTGTTGTGTAGTTCAATTGAGCATCATTAGGCGTTTTTGAGGCGTAGAAAATCATAGCAGGCTTGTTATCTACCCTTTGCCCCAAAACAGCTCCCACAGCATAATCGGACGCATCACACATCAACTCGAATGGCTTTTTCCAATCCGGCATTTGAACAACCGGAGCTGAAATCAACTTTTCCTTCAAAACCTCGAATGCGTGAAGACATTTCTCATTGAAATCAAAAACTGCGTCTTTTTCCAACAATTACGATAATGGCTTTGCGATTTTTGAAAAATCCTTGATAAATCGCCGATAAAACCCGGCGTGTCCTAAAAAGCTTCTCACCCCTTTTACAGAATTTGGTGGGGGTAGCTTAGAAATCACCTCAATTTTTACGGGGTCTACCTCAAGACCCTTGCTAGACACCTTGTGTCCTAGCACAATTCCTTCTGTCACCATCATGTGACATTTCTCCCAATTGAGGACCAAGTGTGTGTCCTCGCACCGCTGCAATACCTTATCTAAGTTATAAAGGCATTCATCAAAAGACGCTCCATACACCGAGAAGTCGTCCATGAAAACTTCAAGACACCGCTCCACCATGTCAGAGAATATGGCGAGCATGCAGCGTTGAAAAGTCGCCGGCGCATTGCATAAACCAAACGGCATACGGCGGTAAGCAAACATCCCATAGGGACATGTAAACGTAGACTTCTCTTGATCCAAAGGATCAATAGAAATCTGGTTGTACCCCGAATAGCCATCTAGAAAACAAAAATGCGACCGACCAGCTAGACGTTCCAAAATTTGATCGATAAATGGCAATGGAAAATGATCTTTAAGAGTTGCGGCATTCAATCGGCGGTAGTCAATGCAAACACGCCACCCGGTTACCAATCGGGTGGTGACAGGTTCATTCAAAAGATTTGTAGTGACAGTGATTCCCCCCTTTTTAGGGACTACCTGTGTGGGACTCACCCACGTCGAATCAGATATGGCATAAATGATCCCTGCAGCAAGAAGCTTTATGACTTCCTTCTTGACAACCTCCATCATGCTTGGATTTAGACGTCTTTGAGGCTGTATGACTGGCTTGGCTCCCTCCTCGAGCCGTATCTTGTGTTGAAAAAGTGTAGGGGAGATCCCCTTGATGTCCGCCACAGACCACCCAAAAGCTCCACGGTGGTTCTTAAGCACTATCAGTAGTTGCTCCTCCTCATCCGCACTCAAGTATGCAGATACAATCACTGGTAACTTGTCCTCCTCAGCTAGAAAGACGTACTTCAGATGCGGGGGCAATGGCTTCAACTCTAGATCAGGTGGGCAAATAAGAGATGATTGTAGCGGTGGGGGAAGTGTACCCAAATCTTCATAGTGCCTCGTGTAGAAACATGGAAGCATTTGAAGCATTTTGGCGCACTCCTTGAGTGAAGTACTCCGCATCCAATCATAAGTGACATTTAGCAAACACGCCTCCAAAGGAAATTCCGGATATGCATCAAAGACTGAAGTAATAATCACATCATCCTCCCACGAAGGTGGAATGTCCTCATTCTCATCATTTGGAAACCCCACAGCCTTGTATAAAGAGACAACTTTCGTTTGCTCCATAAGGTCCACCGCTAAGGTCCCATTATCTATCCTGCTCATCACATGAGCCATATCCAAAAATGGCTTCCCAAGACAAAGTGAGATATTGTGTTCCACATGCTTCACCATGTTGCATTGTGCTTTTGCTTTAGTGGATGCATTGCTATTGGGCATGACCATCTCAAAGCGATCATCCGCAATGCCCAAGGTCAAGCGACCTCTCCCCATCTCCAGGATCATATCAGTTGTCGCTTGGAATGGGCGACCAAGTAGCAACTCATTGCCGTGCTCGTCCTGCATTTCCATCACAACGAAATCAGCCGGAAAAACAAAGCGGTCTACCTTTACCAAGACATCCTCACAGATCCCATACGGTTTCACCACAGAATTATCGGCCAATTGGATGGTCATGTTACTTGGCCTCGACTCCTTCAATCTAAGTTTATTGAACGTAGAAAGGGGCATCAGATTGATGCTTTCCCCGGAATCACAAAGTGCCTCTCCAAATTTGAACTTCCCGATAAAACAGGAAATATTAAAACAACCGGGGTCCTGTATCTTTGGCGGCAAAGTGCCCATAATAAAAGCACTCACTTGCTCCTTCAATACCACAACCTCAGTGTCGGGTATTTTCCTCTTCTTTGTGATTACATCTTTAAGAAACTTCCCATAAGACGGTATTTTCTCAATCGCCTCTAGCATAGGAATATTCACTGATAACTTCCTAAAGCTGTCCAGAAATTTCTTAAACTGTGGATCCACCTTTCTTGCCTTTGCACTATTGGGATAGGGGACCGGAACGGTATGTGCCCTTTGGTGAGGTGGCACATAGGGAGTTAATTTCTGTGGTTCCTCCTCAGTGGCTTGTTCTTCCTTACCATCTTCAGCTATGTCCTCAGTTTGCTCTATGACAGGTGCGGGTTGCTCTTTGACAGTTGCTTCTTCAACTTTGTCCTGCGGTGTGCTTGTGTCATCCGCCCTTGGATTTAACACTTTCTTACCACTCCTCAACAAGATGGCCTTGGCCTGTTGGTTTCCCCTGGGCACATTGGTGTTCCCCGGAAAACCCAGATGTGCCGGCTTCTTCAAGCTTGCAATCTCGGCTGCCATCTGTGCCATGGAAGTCTCTATAGTTCTCATTTGAGCCCCGTGGCTCTGCAATGTCTGCCCAAATTGGTTCATGTATTCACCTTGTTGCTTTATTTGCTGCCCAAAAGTGTTCATCAACTCTTGATTTTGCTTTATGACTTGATTGAGCAACTCCGTGCTCTTATCCTCCATGACCGGTGCAGGCTTGGCGTCCGGATCCTACAGAAAATTGTTTGGATCCTTCCATGAAAATTTCTTATCCTTCCGCCATGAATAATCGTTATTCCTGTACCCTTTCTGTTGCCTCATATACTTGACCTGAGCCTCATCCTCGGACTCATTGTCTTCCTTCTGCAACAACTTCTTTGCGAGAAGATCCATCTTCTCGTTCAGCTCTCTCATTGCCTTTGACTCACTGGCAACTCTTGCTTGCTCAACTGGGCCTCGTTCTTTTTCTCCCCAAGATTGCTTCCGTGCCATATTCTTCAGTATTTCCCAGCATCTTGTATCGGTGTTGTTTAAGAAAAATCTGGAACCAGCCGAGTCCAGGTTGCTTCTATCATGCTCGGAGAGAGCAAAGTAGAAGATCTTCACTTGGGTTTCCTTATCCAATCCATGATGTGGACATCTCCTCAACATGACCTGGAATCGCTCCCAAGTCTCAGAATAAGTTTCACCCGCCTGTTGGGTGAAATTGTGAATCTTCCTGATCATATCATTGGTCTTCTCAGGAGGGAAGAACCTCTCGAAGAAAACCTCTACCATGTGATCCCATGATTCAACAAACTCGTCGTCGAGGTTATGAAGCCACTCTCGCGCTGCTCCTGCCAATGAACTTGGGAACAACTTGAGATACAACACATCTTGCGGGAACCGGTCGATCTTCACCATATTGCAATTTTCAACAAACTGACTAATGTGTGCCATTGGATCTTCATTTTTCAGCCCGTGAAATGCGTTAGATTTGACCAAGTTAATCAGTGCCGGGTCGATCTTGTATGTCGGTATGTTGATCGCCTGCTTCTTTATGGGCCCCTTTGATGCTGAGGAAGAAGACGCCTTGATCTTCTCCCAAATTGTCTGTGCTTCAGCCATTTCTTCTGCTTGTTCTTGCTCAGATTCAGAATTTATATCACTTTGGTGTTCCTCCTCGTAGTAGTCCTCATCCTCTGGTCCCGCAGATGGAACCTCAGGTGTGCGATTCACGTAGTCTCGACTACGTGTGTGCACCATGCAAAGTACCTGAAATATGGAAATAGGGGTTCAGTACAATGCTTTGAACGAGTCAACACAATTATAGAGAAATAAAGGAATTTTGAAATTGTTTTAAAATAAAAAAAATGTGGCCTAGAGTGGCCGCTCTTAGCACTCAAAGTGCCAATAATTCGTCGTATCCCCGGCAACGGCGCCAAAAACTTGACGTGTATTTTACTACGCGCTTAAACGCAAGTATACGCGTCGAGTAATATAGGCCTTGTGAGGCCCGAGTCGAACTCAGGGATACGTGAATTACTGGAGACTTCTACTAACTAATCGCAATCAGCTAGGCCGATTAACAAAGTAGGGTTTTGTTGTTGAAATTGAAAAGAAAATAAAAATCAAATAAAGAAAACAATCGATTAAAGGTTAATTTAATCAATTCAAAGAGATATCTTTAGGATGGCGGTTTCACCGTGGGTCAACATTGTATTAAGTTTCATATAATTCCTCACACTTCTCTCTCTATCCGGGTAGTGGCCTGAAATGAGAATTACCCACTGTCGTGGTGTAATTCACTACTTAGGTTTAGGTTGATTCCACCGTCATACTAATCATTCCCCTAAACTAAGCGCATTAAAAACGGTCTCTCAGTTCCCACCATTAATTTTACAACTCCTTTGTCAAGGGTTTTATTAATTAATGTAGATTTCGTCTCTTTTCAACCGTTAATCCTTCTTTCGAAGTGATTAAGGGTATTAAGTTATTATTATGGTGATCAAGCATAACAATAGAAATGGAGAAAACGAATCTATACCACGGATTTGAGAGAAAAATATGAATTATTGCTACAAAAATGTCATACAATGTATTCCCGGGCTACTCCCAGTCCTAAAGATTGAGGGTTTTAGCCTCTCATGTTCATCTCACACGAATACATGGTAGAAATTGGGGAATTCATAAGAAAAATGGGAAATAAATGGGAAAACCCCTGAACGGAGAAGAACCGGTGGATCCTTGGCGTAGAACACGAGCTTCCCCGCCTGTCGGTGGTGGAAATCATCTTCGGCAGCGTCCGAATCACCCGGGATGAGCTTCTCGGCCTCCGTTCTCCTTTCTCTCCTCCTCGGCACTCGTGCAATCAAAAATGAGATGATGATCTCGTGTGGGCGGCCGTCATTATGTATAAGTCCCTAATTAGGTCGTCAAATAACAACAGCCGTCCGATCGAGATCAAAACAGATCCAACGCATATCTGCCGGCGTCGATACCATCGACGCGAGTCGATACCATCGACGCGAGTCGATACCATCGACGCGAGTCGATGGTATCGACCCAGCGGATTAGCGGCAGCTTTCCTTTCTTTTATTCTGAGCGCCTGTGGTGGTCTCGATACCATCGACTTTGGTGTCGATGGTATCGACTCCTGTAGTGTCGGTTTTGTCTTCTAGCGACGCTGTAGCTCTCCTTGTATCGATGGCATCGACTTTCGTCGATGGTATCGACTACATCCTCTCCAGCAACCTGAAGTGATCTCGATGCCATCGACTTAGGTGTCGATGGTATCGACTCTGTATTGCTCTTCTCGGCTAACAACCTGTGGCTTGGTCGATGGTATCGACTTCCGTCGATGGTATCGACGGAAGCAGATACTTGTTTTTCCTGAAATTTCACAACAAGACCAAGTAAATCCACACAATTTATAATAAGATGATAAATGATGCTCAAAATAGTAAAACAAAGGGGATTTTATATAATATGATGGCAAATACCAAATTAAGTGAATTATGCAATATTATCCATGAAAATGAGTAATTAGAGCACAAAACACATATGAAATAGGTCTATAAATGCGACTCAAAATCATCGCATCAATGAATACTTTAGTGGTTCAATTTATAATTGGTCCATGGATTGAAACATTGAGTCAATTGAGTGTTGAAGTATCTTTTTGGTCCATGCGGTTTTGAGAAGGTTTGGACGAAATGGTCTCAAGACCGTTTGGGTCCAAACGGTCTCAATACCATTTGGGACCAAACGATCTCAAACCGTTTGGAGACCCAAAGTGAAAATGGTTTCAATACCTACTTTGTCCAATTAGTTTCAAGTATAACTTGTTCAAATGGTTTTCAACCAATTGATGTATGAGAACCAAGATCATTGAGGATCTAAGTAATTAACTTTGTGAAGATCAACATGGTTAATCCATTTGAATATCTCATGTAATTGAAGGTCCAATATGGTGAACCTATTTAGATACTTAGTGCATTTGAAGATTTCAATGGTTAACCCAATTGATCACTTTGTGGAATTGAAAGTTTAATTGGTCAATTCTTTTGAATTCCTTATATAATTGATGGTTTAATTGATTGGACCATTGGACATCTAATATGATCAAAGGTCAATCATCTATGTGATTACCCATGATGACTGTGAAGGTTAACCCTAGCTATGTGTACTCAAGTGAAGAGTTGACCTAGATTAATCTTGGAGTACTTAACATCCTAAAGAGGATGAAAGAGAGAGTGAGAAAGATGAATGCTTATTTAATTAAGCCCTAATTCTCTCTTTATGAGTAAACTATGTGATATGGGTTTGATCCATAATAATTAGATCATGAAACCCTAATCAATGAGCCATAACCCTTATTAGAGCAATGCTATGTGTGAAACCCTAATTAGAGCAATGCTATGTGTGAAACCCTAATTAGAGAAAAGCTATGTGTGAAACCCTAATTAGATCAAAGCTATGTGTGAAACCATAATCTAGGGAAAAGTTGAGTGTTATTATAAATCCAGGGTGATGATGTAACCCTAACTTAGTGTAACAATGAAGGAAACCCTAATTTAATGGGAATTGTACATCCTAACCCTAATTTAGGTATGAACTAAGAGAAACCTTATTTGTATGTGAATAGAAAACCTTAATCCCTAAAATGGGGTAGGGTGTATGAGACCCTAACATAGGGTAGTGCCACTAATCCTATGTGAAGACCTAGCACTGGGTGATGTGTTGTGAAATCCATAAATATATGGAATATTCTATGTGAATCCTCAAATTATAAGTGTGGAGAATACTATTCCTAATAGTGGAATAGTGATTAATTTTATGACAAATGTAACACCTAGAGAGGTTAATAATGGATATCCTTATATTAATAGTTCCTAACTTAAGGATGAGTCCATAGTATTGGCAATAGTTGTATAATCTAAGTGAGTGACTAATGACCAATACTTTACATGATAAATGTGATGAACTGGTGCATAAAGTATTAGGATGGGGAATACCCTAATACAAGCTAAGTGTATGAACTCAAGTAAGATAAAGGTGTTGAGGGAAGTGATACATCAAGATATGATAGATATCACATCCAACACCCCAATACTGGTATACCTTGATGTGTTATAAGTCCAATATAATTGGACGAATGACAGATGAGAAGTGTCATGTCAATGGTTACATTGAGATGTAATGCACTCTGTTGAATGTAGGCTAACATGCCTTATGAAAAGGTTAATCCAAACCTATAAACTATGATGTAATCATATTCTGGCAAAGATGAGAGAGCAACTCATGTTGTGTGTTGATAATTCATTTAATGATGAATGATGAAGAATATAGAGTATGTTTGAATACTTATGATTATTCATATTGATTCCTTGCTATGTGAACGTTTTTACAGAGTAATGCTATGTGAAACTCTATTACAATTCAATGCTATGTGATCCCTAATACAAGGTAATGCTATGTGAAATCCTATGACAAGTTAATGCTATGTGAACCCTAATACATGGTATTACTATGTGAAATTCTAACACGAGGTAATCATATGTGAAGCTCAAATACAGACTAATGGGTTATGAATGTAATAAGATAACCCTCGTATTGCATGATATTGATATGTAATTGTGTCATGATTACTAATCATGCAGATATGTTGAGACGATGAGCATAGTCAGGTATGGGCTATGATGCTTTGTTATTAAGAATGTTTTAAAGGCTTTATAAGCCTTCAAATGCTTTGTGTAGTAAGAATCATAGAACTTTGTGTACTATGTGCAATACATTATGTAGCAAGATTTAGGATGTCCTTGGTTAAATGATCTGAAGGTATTAAGTTACCTAATAAGTGATAATAAGTATCCTATGATGAGTTATGGGTTCAAATACCCACATGCTATAATCATTTTTTTTTGCTCGAGAACGCTTGTGCCTTTTTATTGATTTTGGTAAAAGAGTTTACAAGAAGCTGAAAACTATATATCTACAGAAAGAAAAGAAGAGCAGGAAAGAAAGACAAAAATAAAGAAACAACTATAGACTGTACAGCCCCCTAAGATCAGTCTCAATGACTCTCCAGCAGGCTTCTGTATTTCTTCTTCTATTCTCAAAAAGAGTGAAGTTTCTTTCGCACCAAACATGATAAAAGACAGCAAGGCACGTGATGCAGGTCTTTTTATTAGAGAGAAGACCAAAACAGTCATCCCATGATCCAGGTAAAAGATAAATCCAATCTTCAGCAGCCGCAAAATCCCAAATCACTTTAGTATAGCTGCACTTCAGGAACACATGAAGGTTATCTTCATAATCAGCTTCACAGAGCGGACATCTCGAAGTAATCATCATACCAAATCTTCTAAGAACATCCTGAGTAGCAGCTCTATCCAGAAAGATACGCCAAGCCAACATGCTATAGGCACGGGGAATATAACTACTCCAGATCACCTTCGCCCAACCATACTTGGTACCAGGAATTCTGACAGTATCCCAGCAATGCTTAAGAGAGAGGTTCTCAACCCCATTATACAACATCTTATCCTTACCAACAAAAGGAATCCTCAGACTAGAAACAAAGTCATTGAACTCAATATGACTTCTCTTACTGCTCAACGACCAAGCATTCTTACTGATGAAGCTGTTCATGCTACCATAAAGGCCCTTTCCCAATTTGAGGATATTAGTAGCAGCAATACAGTTAGATAAGAATTCCCCCCCCCGGATCCAGGGGTCTCTCCACAACTTGATCGAAGTGCCATCACCAAACAGATAGGAAATATGAGGGATGATCTTATGTCTATATCTGAGACACTGCCTCCACATCCAAGAACTATTAGGATCACTGTGAACAGACCAAATCGAGTCATTCTTAATGTATTTACCATTGACCCAGCGAACCCAGAGATGATCCTTCTTCCTCGCAATGTTCCAAATGTTTCTAGTAATACCAGCTTCATTCATATCTTTCATCCTTCTAATACTGAGACCACCTTCAGTTCTCGGTTTACAGATGGTATCCCAATCAATGATATGAACCTTTCTTTCCATATCAACACCCCCCCAAATAAAATTGCGACAGATTCTCTCAACTTCCTCCATAATGGAACTAGGAAGGGGAAAAGTAGAAGACCAGAAAAGATGGAGAGACATAAGAGTAGAAACAGTGAGCTCAACTCTTCCCCCAAACGAAAGGGTCTTGTGCTTCCAACCATCCAGCTTAGCTTTAATCTTGTCAATCAGAGGACCACAATGAGAACTTCGGAGCTTTCCACAGAACAAAGGTAGACCAAGATAACGCATAGGAAACAAGCCAATAGGAATATCAAGCAACTTAGACATATAGGCGCCATCAGCACTGCGGCTACAGAAGACATGACTTTTAGAAGAACTAATCATCAAACCAGACATCTCACCAAAATTGTTAAGAACATCCTTAATGGCCAGAGCATTAGGAGCATCAGCATCAAGAAAAAACATAACATCATCCGCAAAAAGCAGATGAGAGACATGCATCTCAGAAATCCTGATAGGATTGATAAAGCCTTTCTCCACCACATTGTTCATCATGGCAGTTAACCCTTCCATGGCCAAGACAAAAATATATGGAGCAATAGGGTCACCCTGACGAATACCATTAGAAGGAAGAATAGCAGCAGAAGGTTGCCCATTAATAAGAATATGATAGCTACTAGTGCTCATAATGGTAAAAATCCAGTCAATCCAGCATTTAGGGAAATTCATCCTGATCAGGATTTTGACAATGAAGTCCCAACGAATAGCATCATAAGCTTTAACAAGATCAGCCTTAATACACATCTTAGGCTTGGTACCAACTTTTTGAAAGTCACTAATAATCTCATTGGTCAAGAGGAGAGCATCAGAGATATGATGATTCTTAATGAAAGCAACTTGATTCTTACTGATCAAAGAATCAAGAAAAGGTTGCAACCTATTAGCAAGCACCTTAGTGATAATCTTGAGGAGGAAGTTACAAAGAGCAATGGGCCTCCACTCCTTGACAGAATTAGCCCCTTTTGTCTTGGGGATAAGAGTGATGTAAGATTTATTAAGCTCCCTAATCATTTTCCCACTCTTAAAAAAAAATTTAACAGCCAAAATAACATCAGGACCAATAATACTCCAAGATTTCTTGTAAAAGTGCCCATTAAAGCCATCAGGGCCAGGGGCCCGATCTCCATCAGCTTCCTTAATAACTCTTTCAATTTCATCACCAATAACAGTAGAGCACAGACAATCAAACTGTTCATTATTTAGAGAGGGAAAGGACCACTCATCATCCCAATCCTTAGAGCAAAAGTTACTATCATCATACTGATTATAAATCTGATTGTAATAGTTCCAGATATGCAGGCTAACGATATCTTCATTATAGCACAACTCATTATCAATCATAAGAGAGTTGATATTGTTACGGTTAGATCTGACTTTAATAGAATTATAGAAGAAACTAGTATTCTTATCACCTAGTTTCAACCACTTAACCCTAGAAATTTGCTTAGCATAGGATTCCTCAGCATCAGCAGTAGCAAGGGCAACCTTTCTCTTCTCATCAGCAACATCTCTGAGATAAACATCATCAGGAGACAGATCAGCTTTGTTTTGAGCAATGGTAGCTTCAATGTCCGCAGTTCTAGCATTATCACAAATGTCCCCATAGTTTTCCTTGTTCCATCTTATTAACTTCTCTTTCACCTTTTTCAGTTTAGAGATAACCCTGAACATCGGATTACCTTTAACATCACAACTCCAAGCATCTTTAACAACATCAAGAAAATCATCACGAAGGGTCCAAGCATTGATAAACTTAAAATAACCCTTTCTTTTCTTAACATTCCCACTGATAGAAATGGTAATCTGTCTATGGTCACTGACAATAGTATTAATGACTTCCCCCCAAACATCTTTGTAAACAGAGTAAAAGTCGAGATTATAGAAGCATCTATCAATGTTAGAGAGAATAATATCTTGACCTTTCCTTCTATTGTCCCAGGTGAAAGAGGGACCTTTCATATCAAGCTCAATGAGACTCAGATCAGAAATTACATCATTAAAATCACACATAGCAGTATGGGGATAATAACCTTTGCCCCTTCTATCCTCAGTAAACCTGATAGCATTAAAATCCCCAAGAAGAATCCAAGCTTTGTTTCCAGGACTAATCCTTCTCAAATCATCCCAAAGGGTTCTTCTCCTCATCTCCTCATTCTGACCATAGATAGCAGTAATGTAGAAATCACTACCTTTGTACATAGCTTTACAGTGAATGAATTGATCACTCTCTTCAACTTTCAACAGATCGATCATATTCTGATCCCAAAGGATAATAATCCTCCCAAGAGGATGAGAGGAATGATTAGAAATCCATTCCTTACCAGGCCAAATGTTTTGCATAACTTTATTCATCTTTTTATATCTCAGCTTCGTTTCAATAATAAAATTCACAGGACACCTTGACTTATAAAGGTTGTCCTTGATTTTCTCCTGGTGTCCAAACATATTCAAGCCACGAACATTCCAGGAGAAAATACCAAGATAGTCATTCATTAGGAGGGGGGTTGACTGGAGCCCTGCCAGTCACAGTAGAAGAGACGGTCACATCATCACCAATCTCATTGAGTTTATCAAACATATTAGTAGCTACATTAGCTATTCTAGGTGCACTCCTCTTGACTAAAGGATTAGGCTTAGCAGTGAGCTTTGGGGGTGAAGTTCTGTTCTTGTATCTAACTGTGAGGAATCCTTCATCATTACTAGGGGATGCCATACGCACCTTTTCATCCACATACCTTTGCATATGTGTTGGAACTCTCAAACCTCCTTCAGAGTGTCTGCCAGTATGAGTTCTAGTATTTCTTCTGTTGTCAATTGGAACAGAACGTGCCATCACCAACTCTTTCTGACTCCGCTGGGAAGTTTCAATATAACCTGCAGAGGATGAAGCTTCAATAGTTCTTGGTGTGACATTCAGTTCACTCTGAACTAACTGCAAGGTATCATTTGTAGAACACACATTAGTACCAGAGACTATGGAGGGAATGTCAGGTGTACCATTACCGCCTTGTTGTATGGTTGTATCTCCCGTAGCACCAGTAACAGAAGTAATGATAGACACAACAGGGATAACAGTATTCTCAGAAATATTAGTAGACATATCAGTACTACTCCCTTTACTCGAATTCTTATCATAAGGTATCCAAGCCTTTTTGCTTCCAGCAATATCTTTCTTAAAAAAACATATCTCAGACTCAAGTCCAAAGCAGCCACAGGACTTACAGATTTCCGGCAACCATTCATACTGGACCTGGATGACATCTCTATCTCCACAATCACTCCTCATGACAATCTCTGTAGGAAGCACTGAGCTAGTCGAGAATAAAACTTGAATTCGAGCATAATCCAACCTCCTCAGGGATTTAGTAGCATAGTCAGCACAGATCGGCTTTCCTATGTAACTCCCTAGGAGTCCGAGAATTTCATCATCCCAGAATTCTAGAGGAAGACAAGGAAATCTCACCCAAACTGGAATTTCAGTAAGCCTCTCCTTCTCCAAAGGTTCCCCGATCTCCCATCTTTTGATAATCAAGGGTTTCCCTCCCACAAACCACGGTCCACCCTCAACAACCGATTTCAGATCATCCGCATTTGTGAATTTCACAATGAAGAAGCTTCTGTTACGTGGAATTACCTCAAACTCCGCTTTAGGTTTCCAGATCTGCTCGAAATGTCGGACTAGAGTAGGCCAGTGAGGTTTCATACCTACTACGTATCCTGCCACTGTATTCTCCCATTTCTTAGCAACTTCAATAGCCTTCGATCTCTTGTATCTGATCTCTCCATCTACAATTTCCGGCGGCAAGAACTGAAGCTTTGTAATTTCCGCTTTCCTTCGATCGCTCAGGAGATCCGACCACTTCTTAGGTTCTGGTGCCGCAGCAACCCCCTTCACATGGCTAGCTTGAGGTCTCGCCCATTGAGAGCTAGGAGGAGGATTCGGAGAAGGATGCCACCCTCCGCCGCGGATCGCCCCTTCCGTCGCCACGCCTTTCGCCCCTGCCGATTTCAAACCTCCCGCCATCCGAGACGTTCATTTAAAACTCATATCATAAAACAATCGGCGCAAGCATGCTATAATCATGATGATGAACTTGTTAAAAAGAGGAAATGTACTTGGTGAGTTGAGGGATTAAGATCCCAACACTTTATGAAAAGAATATGGCTACAGGCCATGACTCCACAATGAAAATGTCAGGCTTTATATATATGATCTAAGTCTGAAGAGAGTTAATACTATGATAATGATTCTGTAGTGAATAAATGTTATACATGTTCATCATATTCCTTAATGGATAAGTGACGTGTTGCTCTTTCAAGTTATAGTTGCAATGTTTTAGATAAGAATAATATTCTAATCGATTAGACAATGAACTAACTGCTTCCAAACAAATATGATTCCTATGTGCATATTTATCTTCTTAAGCTGCAATAATAATGTTTCTGGCAGAGAGTTATATCTCTCGCTGGGGCAATTTACAATTGTCTCACCCCCGTGGGAATCGCATTTTTAGGTGGACGCGGACGAGGAGGCAGGAATCCTTCAGTAGGTGAAGGACAGCACCAGCAGCAGCAGGGATAGCAGTGAAGTCTCAAGTGGAGACACTGGCTGTTATGCCTTGTATAGATGTAGATAGAGTCCTATGTGTCGTCTCTGTACTCTCAGGTCCTCGGAGTAGTATTTAGTGCTTTCGAGATTTTGGCTCAGTGCCTCGAGATTTTATACTGCCTGTGTTTAGCTTGACAGGACAGTTAATGCTTGTAACTCTCAGAAAGAGATGATACAGAATATGTACCTTCAAACAAGAATGTAAATGTGTTGCTTTGGTTCTATGTGAGAACGTTTTCCTTTGATGGATCTCTTGATAAAAAGGTTTTAATTTTTAGTGATTTTTGGTAATCTGTTGTTTAGTGAACGCTTCCACATTAGTTAATCATGATTTCATGATTTGTATGCCACAATGTATTAGTTCATGTCATTTTTCTACCCTCATTAATGATTCAGCCTTTGGCTACTTCACGAGCCCAAACAACCCATGACAAGGTGACCCATTTTCACCCTACCTAGTCATCATTGTCACCTCTATTCTAGCTCGTATGATCTCCATAGCCTCTAGGAATCACCTCCTAAAGTGTCCTATACCGATAAAGCATTTCATACAATATGCCGATGACACCATTATTTTCCTCAAACTTGAAGACTCACAAATTATCAATATCATCCGTATTCCTTGACTCTTTTCACACCTTTTGGGTCTCAAGATCAATCTTCAAAATCTTCTATCATGGACACGTGCATGAGCAATGATCACATAGGTAGACATACAAATTTTCTCCAATGCTGGAAGGAGACCTTCCCCATTAAATATTATGGATGACCTCTTTTCCCTTATCCTCTGCCTACTTCCTGCTGGAACCAAATTACCACAAATATGGAGAGAAAGCTTAATCTCTAGAAAACCATCACCTTAGTTTTGTTGGATGACTAACTCTCCTCAACCCCTCCCTCACCCCTCTTGCCACTTACTACCTCAGCTTCATCCCATTGCCCAAAAAGGTCCTTACTCAAATAGATAAATTAGAAAAAGATTTCTACATGGAGGTATTACTATATGAAAACGTACATAGGACACATCTTGTTTGCTAGGATCACATTTTTGAACCTAAAAAAATGTGGTCGGAGGCATCATTAACCTGAAACTTCATGCCCTCAACCTAACTCATAAAATAACCTCACAAATATGTGATAAAAACATAATGTATGGATCAAACACGTCATTGAGAAATAATTATAGACAAAAAAATACGTGGGATATTTTTCTCTCTAGATATAATCTCTCTCCTCTTTGAAGGCAATAATGACACACTACACATCATCCTACACAACATCACAATACATTCTTATTGTGCTCATCGTGTATCCTTTTGACCCACAGAACAAAGGCATCATTAATCTTAACATGAAAATTGAACCAGATATCCTCAAAAAGTCCAATATATTTCCACAGAGCAAGCATTGATCCTCCTAAACTCACATAGGAGTAACACATTCAATGGATTTCTCACTATATCATATACTATTGATCAAATCAATGATATTAATAACACCCTGGTGTATGACACATGACACAAGGTGTAATGGAAATGGGCCTTAAGCCTACACCCAAGTCTACATATGAGTTTTCAGTGACGTCGATATCAGTTGTATATACAAACTGATATGGAAAACTAAATATACCAACAAACACATTGTCCTCACTTGGCTCATCGCAATGATAAAACTCTTACTAGTAAGAACAAAAGGGGGTACAATGAGCCTACTAGGTCTATATTATATAGAGAGGATGAAGAAAATAATGAACACATCTTTTTCTGATGCCATTTTACTAGGAGGATAGGACAAAGTTATATATACATCCAGCACCTCACAAATGATATAGAGAGAGATACCATCACTGTACCATAAAAGCTATACCTAAATCGAGCCATACTGAGAAATTAGATATAGTCACTACTACTATTATGTGGGCTACAAAGAAATAAAGAAACTACATAATTTTTGGAAACACGTACCAAACTCTTATCATTTATAGACGACTATATGTTAAATACTTTTCATAACATTTTGACATCATGTAGATGATGCATGTATCAAAGACATCATCAGAGAAGCCAAAGCCACTCACATACTGAGTTTTAGAAAATATGACATATGTCGTGCAGACCTGTTGAACTGGGTAAGTATCCGCTAGCACCCATGAGTTGTCCCGTTTAAGTCGCATTTGGGTGAGAAATTTGCCACCCGATGAAAATCACCCAAACCTATACCCACCCATTTAGTTAGTAGGTTTCATAGGTGGTCTACGGACACCCCCTGGGTGACCCACATAACTATTTTTATTACACAAAAGTAAGTATAATGATATACTACTACTTAAAATAAATACAATATTCGATCACTCTCTTTAATTGTTAAGAAGTTCTAGTCCAAACTCGAATTTTCCCAACAAGACATGATTTTTAAGAGAGATATTGGGGGAAGATAAACTTATGTCTACTACATTATCTAATTGCTCTATCAAACTTAATAAGAAGTTGTATCACAAGTTAGTAGCTCTAATTTGTTGATAATAATCACACATTAGATAATCTTTTCTACAAAAGTATGTGGTTGAATGGTTGTAAAAATTGAACAACATGTTTTTATTTAAAAAAATATATATATAAGTTGGTTGTTTCTGTGCTATATTTCACGTATAAACACTAGAGAACAGTTTTCTTTTACTATTAGAGTAGAAACTTGCATATTATTTATGTTTGAACACATTATATGGGCATCCGTCGGTGACCCACAACCCGCTGGGTTGGGTATGAATTGTCTTTGTCAGATCTATTTAGAATTGCGTCTTTTTGACCTACACCTGCGAGACCAAACCCGTAATGACCCAACACGCCCACCCATTTGACAAATCTAATGCCGTAGTAACTTCCTTATGGAAAACATTTTGAATGAACACCAGAATTATGCTTGACTAGCTTCCTATATCATTGGTCTAAGGCTTTCTATAGGGGTGCCTCTCTCTCAATCTAGGCTCATTTTACTTTCTTGCTGAATTGCATATTTGTTGTGTAACCATTACCTCTGGTAACTTCATAACACAAGATATGGAACTATCCTTATATCTTATTGAAGTGATCTCAATTTTATTATCCATCAATATAAATGCTTTATCAAAAAAATGAAGTCATTCAAAATCAGCGACCAACCACTCAATTAGACATGTGGTCATCAATTAAGCATGGCAACATCACACATCTGAATACCTTGCAGAAGATTGATATATATATATATATATATATATATATATATATATATATATATATATATATATATATATATATATATATATATATATATATATATATATATATATCAGCGATCCTATGCTAGACGCTCAAGCTGTGCGAGGATGCGAGCTGCGAATCACAACCTTTCACTTCATTTTGTTGTTCGTAAAGTCTAATGTTGTTCGAGTTACTCGTACGCGATGCATAGTTCTGATTTGACAGCAATAACTAGTCAAATCCATCACCGTAGTCTTCTTGTCCTGCATTTATGGCAACTTATTAAATAATGAGCTTTTCTATACAACCCCTATATCACATCAGATTCCAGACCCGTTTTGTCCTCATTAGTTGATGTCCCATCAATTTGAGAATCATGTACAACAGCTGCCGTGATGGGACAATAGTCTTAAAAAGAGAGAGGTGGGTGGAGGGCTGGAAAGAGAGAGGGAAGAGAGAAAAGGGGAGGGGGAGGGAGGAGTGGCCGGAGGAGAAAAAAAGAAGAGAGAGAATTTTATTTTGTTAATAACTTTCAATCCGTGATGTATTTTTTGACAAAATTAAAAGCATTAGATTCCTTATCAATACTTTCCAACAAGACCAATGTCGATGTACTTTTGATAAATTTAATATGCACTCTAAAAAAATACAAAAAATAATTATTATATTTGGTCCAAATTTTTTAAGATTGGTATTTTTTTGTTTAAGTAGTATTTTTTAAAAAAAATAGCTTTTATCTCAAAAGATTTTTTTGTTATCCCTAGTAAATTTTTCTTGTTATCCCTAGTAAACGTTTTGTTATCGCTTGACAAACCTTTTGTTATCCAAGTAGTATTTTTTTTAATAGTTAGTTGTAATCTAAAGAGAATGATTATGTTATCCCTAGCAATGTTTCTTGTTATCCCTAGTAAATATTTTATTATTTCTAACAAATTTTCTTGTTATCCATGGTTAATGTTTTGTTATGTCTGGACAAAATATTTTTTCTTCTAAAAATAATTGTTATCTATATGAATTTTTTTATAATCTCTAGAAAAAATTTATTATCCCTAATCAATGTTTTTATCCCTAGAAAATATTATGTTATCCCTAGCAAATGTTCTTGTTATCTTTGGTTAATGTTTCATTATCTCTAGACAAACCTTTTGTTATCTAAGTAGTATTTTTTTTAAATTAGTTGTTATCTATAGAATTTATTTTTGTTATCCATAGAAAAAAAATTTGTTACACCAGTAAATATTTTGTTATATGTAGTCTAATTATTTGTTATCCAAGTAGTATTTTTCTTAAAAATTAGTTGTTATCTATAGAGAATATTTTGTATTATCCTTAGCAAATTTTCCTATTATCTCTAGTAATTTTTTGTTATCTCTAGTCAATTTTTATTTTGTCGAAGTAGTATTTTTTTTAAAATTAATTATTTTGTCTAGAGAATACGAGAGAAGTAGTTTAATTAATTGTTTTAAATTATTTGTTATCATTGGTACAATCATTGTTATTTTTAATTTGGTTTGTTATTACCTTTAATCCAATTTATTATTATCTTTTGGTCGAACTTGTTATCATAGAAGAGAAGTGATGTACTATTTTTTTGTTATCTCTAGTTTTTTGTTGTTATCTCTAGTCAAATTTTTTTGTCCAAGTAATATTTAAAAAATAGTTATTTTGTCTAAAGAATAGGAGAGAAGTAGTGCAATTAATTTTTAACATTAGTTGTTATGCTTGATCCAATCATTTTTATTTCCAATATAATTTCTTATTACCTCTAATCTTTATTTTTATCGCTCCTTATATTTTTTAAAAATATGTCCACATTGTCTTATTAGAATGTATTTTTCATCAGGAATCTAACAAAATTTATTTCGTTAAAAAATATATAACAGTTTGAAAGTTATTAGAAAAATAAATATATCTCTTTTGATTTTTCTCTCTCTTTTCATTTTTCAAAAATATATCGATATTAGTCTTATTAGAATGTATTTTTCATCAGGAATCTAATAAATTTATTTCATTAAAAAAATATAACGGTTTGAAAGTTATTAGCAAAACAAATATCCCTCTCTTGATTTTTCTCTCTCCTTTTATTTTTCAAAATATGTCGACATTAGTCTTATTAGAATGCATTTTTCATCAGGAATCTAACGGAATTTATTTCGTTAAAAAATATATAACGGTTTGAAAGTTATTAGAAAAACAAATATATATCTCTTGATTTTTCTCTCTCCTTTCGTTTTTCAAAAATATGCCGACATTAGTCTTATTAGAATATATTTTTCATCAGGATTCTAACGAAATTTATTTTGTTAAAAAAATATAACGATTTGAAAGTTATTAGCAAAATAAACATCTCTCTCTTGATTTTTCTCTCCTTTTATTTTTTAAAAATATATTGACATTAGTCTTATTAGAATGCATTTTTCATCATGCTAACAGAATTTATTTTGTTAAAAAATATATAACGGTTTGAAGTTATTAGCAAAATAAATATATCTCTCTTGATTTTTCTCTCTCCTTTCATTTTTCAAAATATATTGACATTAGTCTTATTAGAATGCATAATGGAATTTATTTTATTAAAAAACATATAACGGTTTGAAAGTTATTTGCAAAACAAATACATCTCTCTGGATTTTTCTCTCTCCTTTTATTTTTCAAAAATATGTCAAAATTAGTCTTATTAGAATGTATCTTTCATCAGCAATCTAACGGAATTTATTTCGTAAAAAAAATATAACGGCTTGAAAATTATTAGCAAAATAAATATATCTTTCTTGATTTTTCTCTCTCCTTACACCCACTCCTCTCTCCAGTCCTATCTCTCACACCCTTTTTTCCAGCCACTAGTCCCTCACGTCAGTCAATAGACTCCTCTCTCACGTTCTCTCTCCAGCCTGTCCCTCGTCAGATCTACAACCCATCCACGTCACACAGCAAATGATTGGAACGGCTGCAGTCCTTTACATTTGGGCCCGACACTAGCAGCCAAATTGAATTCCGATTCTGATTTGGGATCGGGACTATATAGCATTTTCTTTAAATAATTCAATCCCTTCCCTTTATTCCACAATTTCGACTCCTTTCAGCAACACATATTATATATATTTGTG
Source organism: Alisma plantago-aquatica (assembly GCA_963693085.1). Classification (NCBI taxonomy): domain Eukaryota; kingdom Viridiplantae; phylum Streptophyta; class Magnoliopsida; order Alismatales; family Alismataceae; genus Alisma; species Alisma plantago-aquatica. The sequence goes on from OY856410.1 coordinate 430,692,013, forward strand.
CGAAGCAAATAACCGTTCGAGCATACAAGCTAAGAAAATTAGACCGTGCATTTGACCTTTATTTAGTTTATACTACGCAGCACCACAATATAAGAAACATCTGTTGTCGTGTAGCCGTCAACAGTGAAAACGTTGATTCTTGATAGTTTAGTATTATATAAAATGATTAACAATTGTGCTGAACACTATTCACTTTCTCAACTCGTCCCCTATTCAACAAAACGAGCCTTCCTCTCTAATCCTTCTTATTTAATTACAACGATCCTTCTTTTCCATATATTCATTCCGCCTTCTTCCTTTCCTTCTTTACACTCACTTTTTCTGTTTGCTAATTTGAGAACTCGTCTCAAAAACTGAAATGCATTCGAAACTTAATATGCACTTAACTTAACATTAAATATTTGAGTTTATCAATCACAATTGTCATTTGAGCTACATATGATTCAAAACATCTAATTCTCAATTTTGTAATTAGGGCTCAAACATCAATATTACTTCAATAATAGGATGATTCCTGAATAAAAGCATACTAGCCCTAATTACTTTATATTATGTTAGATCTAGAGCTGGCAAAAGATGACCCGACCCGAGAAACCTAGCCCATCCTACCCGTAATGCGACCCAATTGAACCCAAAGAAAATATAAACCCGAGCTCAACCCTGCCCGACCCGATATTTACCTGGAACTCAATATGACCCGAAATTGTCAAACCCAATACTGACATCTGACACGATGATATCGCGTTACCCGAATCAACTTGAAAATATCACAACCGACTTGACCCGACTCGATATCAACCTAACTTGATATTGACCCGACCCAATGTCAACCCCACCCAACTCCAACCTGACCCAATGTCCACCCGACCCGATGACAACCCGATCCAACACCAACCCAACCCAACTTCTACCTGACTTGATGTCAAACCCACCCTACCTCGGCCCGACCCAATGTCAACTCGACCTGAATTTAATCCAATCCAACATTGACTGACCCAATGTCGACACGTATCGACATCGACCTGGACCGACGTGAACATGACCATGACCCGAGATCACATGACTTACATAGACCCAACCTAAGATCCATTCGATCTAATTTAACTCATCTTGACCAATTTCAAGATGACTCAACATCAACCTGGACCAATTGTATTAGAGTCAACATCAACACTAACAACTTCAATCATAGCCAAAGTCAACCCAATATGCACTTGATAATGATAGCAATCGAACCTTTGACCCAATATGAAAGTGATCATCCCTCTTGTCCCTCTATGTGTGAATGTAGAATGCCATAATATCACTCTTTCTTGACACGACCTGAAGTGAATTGACGTGCACCTGACCCAACCTAATATATTAATCCGAATAAACTTATACCAAAATTGACTAGACCCGAACACAAGTTGTCCCAAAGACGCAAAATGAACTGAAGGGGCCAAACCGATACTCATGCGCCCAAACCTAATTGGGAAGAATAAAATAACCTAAATTATCTTTGACCCATTATGACCTAAGTCAAACCCGAACTGACCAGCCCAATCACCAACTCTCCAACATGAACTGAATGAGACCCAACCCAAAACAACTAGACCTTATCCAAATATACTACCTAAGAAGACCTGACATGATTACTATCCGGCCCGAAAAGGACTCAATCAGAAACCAAATTAGCTCAAGAAAATTGTACAAATTGACCTGACCTGTTATTAAGATGACTCGAAATGATATGACTTGAACCCGACTCGACCGAATAAAGTAATATGAACACATCTATACCAAAATTGACCTGACCTGAACCCAAACCGACCCCAAAATACAAAATAACCCGAACGGACCCAACCCGATACTAACTCGACTCAAACCCTACCCAACCTGTGAGAACAAAATAATCTGAATTACCCCCGACCCGTAATGACCTGACATGAGGACCAGACCCAAACCCGATCGTCCGATTTCCAACTCTAGTTAGATCATAGTCTTATGCATTGAAACTCATCCTATTGATCTTATTATTCTTCAATTGATCTTGGTTTAATATTCTTGAATAAATTTGTAAAAGTTGATGATCTTAAACCATTTGTTTGTCAGTCAATAGGAAACTGAGGTTTCGCTAATCGACAACATCTCTCTCGAGCCATCTGAGTTTGACGTCACCATTCAACATGCCATCAGGGCATGGGTCTGCCTTTTCATCAAGCAGAACTCCAGTCGCTCAATGAAAATGATGGGTTGTTATCGGGCAAGGTTGTTGCTTCATTGGAACTTGTGTGCTAACAGTTGATGACAATTGTTTTCAGAGAAAACCCACCTGGGGGTACTAAAATTCTATGTGACACCAAAGTATCCTCTATGGTGCAACACACCCTCAGTTGACACATAATACCCTCTATTGACACTAAAGTGTCCTTGATAGTGCAACACACCCTATGTTAGCACAATGTGTCTTCTATAACACCTGTAGTGTCTTGTGAATTGTATTGAGACTCTCTGGTGAGGACTTATCCTATAAAGTATATAGTAAATATTATGATATTATTCTAACTTTGTTCTTAATTTCTTATCTCTTGAAGGTTTAGCTAAGAGAAAATTACATGCCAGTCCCAAAGTAGACCACTTCAACCATTTCCATCTATCATATCGCCCAAAAAAGGACCAAAAGATCTGCAACAATTCCAACAGTCATGATGCCAAATCATCCTCCCATTTTCTTTGTAAGAATAACAAGTAAGTTTCACATCTTGAGGTTAATATGTAGTATAATGTTTAGTTTAGTTTCTAGCTAGGAAATTCTTGTAATGAAGGTCTTTTCATTTTTGTGTGATTTGTATGGCATGTTCATCTTGTATGTTTGTATGATATTTGATATATATATGTAATTGTTGTTGATATCTATTAAAAAAGTTTATGTTACTGTCTCTTTAGTTATGTGTTATATTATATTATGTGTTTTATATGTGCTGTAAACTTGTTTGGTCTTTAACTTTTCTTTTATCCCACATTGTCTAGTTCTGTTTCTTACATATTCTTTTGTCCTATAAAAGAGAGAGCTTGTATTTGTTAAAGATATATCAAATAAAGGTTATTGTATTTTATAACTATAAAGAACTACAATGATGGATGTAAGTATGCATGCAATGTAGTAAATAAACTTCACAATGTTATGATGTGTGTTAATAGATAATGTTTGGTTCAACCTCTATCTCAATATTTGATTTTAACTGTATATCAAGATGTTTTTAACTGTGACAAAGTGGAATTTCTCTTTCTTCCAATTATGCATTTTCTCACTAATAAAATGATAATTTTCAATCGATAACATCTCTCTCAATTAATTAGATGTTTCAAATTCTTGTAATAAGCTCATGCCATATGTATCACCTTTTATGACTTAGGACTTGAAGTCCTACATATGTAAGTTCCATGCTTCTTACATGTCTAATCAATGAAACTCTAGTTTCCCATAAAAAAATTAGATGTTTTGAATCATATGTAGCTCAATTGACAATTATGATTGATAAAATCAAATATCTAATGTTATGTTAAGTGCATATTAAGTTTTGAATGCATTTTAATTTTTGAGATGAGTTCGCAAATTAACAAACAGAAAAAGTGAGTGTAAAGGAGGAAAGGAAGAAGGTGGATTGAATAAAGGGAAAAGAAGGATCGTTGTAATTAAACAAGAAGGATTAGATGAAGGCTCGTTTTGTTGAATAGGGGAGGAGTTGAGAAAGTGAACAGTGTTAAGCACAATTGTTAATTATTGTCTATTTAAACTAAACTATCAAGAATCAATGTTTTCATTGTTGATGGCTACACGAGAACGGATGTTTCTTATATTGTGGTGCTGCGTAGTAAACTAAATAAAGGTCAAATGCACGGTCTAATTTTCAGACTTGTTGCGGAATAAAAGGAAGGGCATTGAATTATTTAATCGGTTGCCAAAAATGTAGTACAAGATGACTTGCGGTGATGGATTTGAGTTGTTATTGTTGTCAAATCAGAACTGTGCATCGCGTAGGAGTAACTCGAACAACGTTCAGAGTTCACGAGCAACAAAATGAATGAAAGGTTGTGATTCGTAGCTCGCATCCTCGCACAGCTGAGTGCCTCGCACAGGATGACTGCTCTCTCTCTCTCTATAAATATATAGAGTCACGCTATAATACACTCGAATGTATTCGGAATATAATACACTCAAGTAATTTTTCATGATGCAATATTTTTTTTAAAATTTAATATGTTGATCTTGTTAAACATTTTATGAATAGCTCATACGCACAATTTGAGCACATTTGGACATTTATAGGTCATGTTATAAAGATAGCAAAAATTATGCATTTCAAATTTGTTTCGCTCCAAATGGGCTCAAAATTTGTATGTAGCCTAGTTATAGTATGACGGTGAAGATTACTGGTTTACATTTTAAAAAAATTGTCTTGATATGTAAACACACTTGAGTGTATTCGTGCGATCTATACACTCGAGTGTATTTTAGCCTGATTATATGTATGTATGTATATATATATATATATATAGAGAGAGAGAGAGAGAGTCAGGCTAGAATACACTCGAGTGTATCCGGAGCGGAATACACTCAAGTAATTTTTCATGATGTAATATTTTGAAAATCTAATCCGTTGATCTTCTTAAACATCTCGTGAACAACTCATACGCAAAATTTGAGCACATTTGGATATGTATAGCTCATGTTATGAAGACCGCAAAAATTATGCATTTCAAATTAGTTTCGTACGTCGATTTTGTTTCCCTTGGATGGGTGACTTACATTCATCCAAATGGGCTCAAAATTTGTATGTAGCCAAGTTATAGTATGACAGTGAAGATCAACGGTTTACATTTTGCAAAAAATATTCTTGATATGCAAACACACTTGAGTGTATTCGTGTGATCCGTACACTTGAGTGTATTCTAGCCTGACTCTATATATATATATATATATATATATATATATATATATAGAGAGAGAGAGAGAGAGAGAGGTTAGGATACACTTAAGTGTATTTCGGCCAGAATACAATCAAGTTTTCTGCCGTTGGATCTACACCAATTTTGATTTGTGGCTGGGAGAGAACCCACCCACTCACCTCTCTTTTGGTATGTTGACCGCACCTAGCCCCTCGACCCTACTCTATATCTGTCCACTCTCTATCCCTCTCTCCCCACCGATATCTCTCCCTCCATCAGCCCCTCTCCCCCCACTCTCTCTCCCTCCCTCCGTGCTCTCTCTCGATCATGCACAAAAATGCGTACTTGCGCCTCCGACGACCGGCGACGATCTGGCTTGGTGAGCCAATGAAGATCTTTCGCGCCACTCTGGCGACTGACGAAGAAGATCTTCCAAGACACTCTCCTTAGGTCTTTCTCTGGTGACAAAATCAAGTATTTTCCTCAAACCGGTTACTAGGATGATCGGGTAGCTTTTAGTAAGTTACTAGTGGTTGTAGAATCCCTTTTGCTCGAGTCTAGCACTCTTCTTTTTTTAGATCTACCTAGTCAATACTACTGCACAAGGTAGTCCAATTTCCTAGCTCATTGTATTCACCTGATTCACATGTTGAATGTGTTTGATTCAATATCCCTCTTATCAATGTTTGATTCAGTTTAGTTCTACTATGTTCATCTATTTGTGTTGGGGGTATTTCTTATGTATCAAGTTCAATTCTTATCACTATTTGTATTGGGATATTTCTTCTTCCAACGTTGATTAGCAATTAGTAATGTTCATCTAATGGGGTATTTATCATATTGAGTTTCTATTGATAATCATTTTCCTTTTTTGTTTGAGATATGGAAGGTTACATTCTAAGTTGGTCTAATATGGAAGGCACTAGAACCACACAACAACCACTGCATGGTGAGATCTCCTTTTAATTTATCAACATGGTCTCATTTGTTCATTAATAATTTGACTTTCTATTGTTTGGCAATATGCAAACAAGGGAATGATTATGTCTTTTTTTGTTTAGACGTGTATTTTCCTAATGATGTTGATGTTATGGTAGGAATAGATTGGTTAGATAATGACCAGACAGTGGATGTAATGAAAACCTACTGGAGGAAAATGAGACCCTTGTAGAGGATGAAAGGGTTGAAGTACAACCTAAACTGGAACCTTTCATAGGTTTGCAATTTAATAGTCTTGATAAGGTCGATGAGTTTTATAATCACTATGCATATTATATTGGATTTGTCATAAGGAAAGAAAATCACTATGTCTCAGCAAAATGAAAAAAAAAATCACAAGTAGGGAATTCATGTGCTCCAAGGAATAGTTACATAAACCAAAAAAGAAGGAAGACAATGGTCATAGGGGCACCCCACAAAAAGATATAATTTCTAATTGAACATGATGCAAGGCTCAAATGTGAGTCAAGCTAGAAGAGGATACAAAGTGGGTGGTTATGAGCTTTGAGAAAGAGAATAACCATGATCTCACTAATAGTCCATCTAAAAAGAGGTTTCATCATTCACAACGTCGCATGTCTTCGAGGTTCATGATTTGATTCGTGCAATGCATGTGATCAAAATATTTATAGCACACTGATAATGTGACTTATTACTAAGAAACACACTTGTTTCTTTGAGAAGGAGATACATAGGTATTGATGTATCATCCACAATAGAGCAGATTAAAAAGCAGAAAGTAATAAACTGTGTATTCTTATACTCTATACGATTTGATGATGAGGGTTGTACACGCTATCTTTTGCGTAGATGTGAGATTGAATATCAAACATTTGGGGATGTGATTTCATTTTACACAACTTACATGACTAATAGATACAATATGCCATATGCACCTCTTATAGGGGTGAATCATCATAAGAAATATACTTTTTTTGGTTTGTTGGATCTAAGGGCTCTAGAGGGGGGGTGAATAGAGCTACACAAATTCTCACAAAATAGACTAGACCTTCAAATTATATTAATTTGGAGCAATAGCTAAATGGTAATTTGAAGTCCTATCTAAACAAGAATAGCAAGTATGAGAGAGATTGATAGCAAGTACTTGATAAAGGGATGTAGAGTGGTTCCACACTTCAAACTAGAAGTGAGTCAGTCCACTACATAGAGAGGTCAGCCTCTAGGACTTTGCAAGTGCTTTTCTCTATTATATCACCAAAGAGATTTATATCAAATGACCACCAAAGGACTTACCCATCCAATCACAAGGATATCTCCACCTTACCAAGGAACTTACCCACTTAGCTTGAGTCTTCATCCTTCACCTAGGTCTTACCCACTCAAGCTCAAGTCTTCTACCTTGAAGGACTTTACTTCTCCTCTTGGATCTTCAACCTTTGCCTTCTCCTTCACTTGGAGAAGATCACCACCTCTTCAACAATCTTGAAGAGGACCAGCTACAACTCCTTCACTCGATGGATCTTGCTTCAACTTTTCTTCATGAGAGAAGGGGATAGGGAAGTAGTGGAAGATTTGAGAGCTTTACATGTACAAAGGTGGAACTCTCTTACAATAAGCCTAACTCACTCACAAATCATGAAGTGAAGTGTAAACTAGAGAGAGAAAGGGGCTCAAGGAGTAGTAGCACACTCAACTATAGCAAGGACCTTGAATGTAGTGAATGAGCCAACTTGGAATGAACTACAAGGGGTCCAATCTATAGCTAGAGGTGCTCCCTTGAGTTAGGGAACACTTAGGGCCGAAATATAGCCGTTTTTGCTCAATGCAACAGATCATTTTCGTCCAAACAAGTCACCAACGATTATAATCACTTTTTCTGCATTTTTTGTACAGTGCATTCGGTTGAGTTTCAATAAAGGTAACTCGCCCGATCGACTAAAAGACAAACTCAATTTTCAAACTATCGGTCAAGTTTGTTCTGGGAAACTCGATCGATCAGCCAAAATTGCATTTGGTCAAAAAGTCGTTCGGTAGAAGTATGTGACTGCACAACTCAACCGATTGCTACTTTCAAAAAATCCATCCATGGAACGGTCGAGATTATAACTCGACCGATCAACAGTCTGTGATCGATTTTCTAATTTGTCAAATAAGTGATTAAAACTTAGTATTAAGTGTCCCACATATTTTTCTCATCTTACTTACAAGTCATATCCTCAATACAAGTGATTACAAAAATCTTCTAAGGTCATTTGAAGTGATTTCCTTATTAGCACACTTGTATTGCATTTGACTTGAACTTTGATAAGCTAGGGCTTGTGTAAATTGGTCCTTTTCATGTACCTAAAGCCTGAGATCAATCTTGAATACACATATAAAATACATATGAATAGAATGGTTAAGTCATTATCAAAATATGGACAATGTATAACCTCTAGGGCAACATTCTCCCCTTTTTGACAATGACAAACCATTCTTCAAACATATTGAAAAGGATATTGAAATATACCTTTGCCTTGTGCATTAGGGAGATTCAAGATTTGAACAATGTGAATTTTCTCCCCCTCAATCTATGTTTACTTTAACCTACATAGTTAGTCTATCTACACAAAGCAATATAACATGCATGTACTATATGGTCCTTTAGCAAGTCACATAATAAAGCATATACTGAACAAGAAAAGGATCACATAAGCAATAATTACCAATATGACAATGAATAGCAATATGATTGCGTTTCAAGACATGGAATTTCTCTCCCTCTTTTGACATTATCAAAAAGGTAGGGGGTAGAAGAGCATACACGTAGGTCTTCTCCAAACACAACCAAGCAGATAGCCAAACATGCAATCTCAAAAAACATACATCAAACAGAGACGAGAGAACCAAACAAGCTAAGTCATAATCAAAATATAGTGAAACAAGGCACCAACTCATGATATGTAACATATCAAAGAATAAGAGTGCACAAAATATAGACCCAGAATGCAAGTTCTCATAAAAACAACTACAAGTCAAAAGTGATGAAAGCTAGGGATAAAATAGTACAACTCAGATCATGTCCCCAGATTTTTTTTATACAAAATAGCATAGAAAGATATATATGATCATCAAACTAGATTAAAAACTAAGAACATCTAAATATCTAGGTCATCTATATCTACATCATCCACAACATCATCATCCTCGACATCAGGCTCATAGTCATCATCTCCGTCTGGAGGTGCAACAACATTGTCTTCATCATCGGAGTCACCAGCGAAGCCATCAGAGCCGTCACCATCGGCAGACGTAGCACTATCATCCTCACCATCACCAGCATCAGCAACAACATCAACAATCTTGTCATCAGCCTGGTCAGGCATCTCCTCATCAACAAAAGGACCGAAGCAACAACCGAGCCAACAAGCATTCTGCTCATCCCAAGTCATACCAAGAGCACAAAGCTCATTGGCCTGAGGGAAGGAAGGAGCAGAATTGCCAAGACTAGAAAGCAGAGTGGCCAAGGGGCCAGTAGGCAGAGGCAGGATGACTGGAGTAGATCCACCAGCAGCAGAGGGTGTGGGAGCAGCAACGAAAAGCTCAAGTACAGGTGGAGGGGCAGGGTAGAAGTGATTGTATGCATAGGATGCATAATCACTGTCGGGGTATGACTCGTAGGTGGGGTATGGGTGTGCACAGGATAAGTTCATGTTGGAAATGATTGAACATAAATCTTGGTGTAGATGCTCTTGGACCTGGAGGTTGTATGCCTGTTGGTGTATCATATAACCCATGATGGCTTCATTGGACACACAGAACGAGGCACAACTAGGTCGGGTAGGCTGAGGAGGTGGAGGAGCTCGGGTTGAGGTAGAGACAGGTGCAGTTGAGGTAGAGGAAGAGGCAGAGGGTGAAGCACCGGGTGTGGTGGAGGAAAGGATAGACACGGATTTCTGAATAGTGGTCTCACTGATATACACTCCCTTCCTGGCAGGTCTGTAGTGGAAGTCAGAGAAGAGTGATTTCTCAGTGACAAACTGGAAAAGACCACATATCAGGGTAGGATATGGAGGATGGGTGCCACGTGTGTTCTTGCCAGAGTCAAAGAAAGTCATGTGGTGGAGGATGTATCTAGACCACTGGACTCTGACATTTTCTAAGATGTAGTAACTTATCACCGCAATGTTCTTTGCAATATCCGTTTGGTTTTTCTTTGGGTGGATGTTGCAATTGACCACTAGGGATAATATACACTTCTTGAGATCTAAGGAGGAGGGTAGGGTGTTGTTCTTCTTATAGGAAACCTCAGGTTTCTTCAAGTAATAATGGATGTCAGGAAGTGTGATATCGTATTGCTTGTAGAAACCTTCAGGGTCTAGCAGGTCAAAGTACTCACCATAATCCTTACACCAAGTATCATTCTCATCAGCTCTTTAAAAGAAGATATTCAGGATATCCTTTGAGATTTGGAATTTCTTCCTGGCTATCATAGAAGTAAGGATAACTTGGGTATTGGGAGGAGGTACAAGAGAGTCATAATTCCAATGCAAATTTGCGTAGAATTCGTGAATGGCTTTCGTGCTAGACATGGAATTATGAAAGCACTCACGCTCGACACCCAAGGCAGATAGGTGATGAACAAAAAACAACTTAGCCACTTGATCGATGATAGCTTGACGCCTAGGGCTAGGCTAATAAATGGCCCTAAAAGGAAAAGGACTATGTGGAAGAAGATCCTTATACCAATTTACAACCTCATTTGACACAAAGAGGGTCTCATCGAAAGGAATCAAGCGGGAAGAGGAGAAGGAGAATGGTGCATTGCTAGGGGCAGCTCTCTTTCTTCTATTTGAAGTCATGGAGGCAAAATGGAGAAGAAGAAGAGATCAAAAACACCAAACACACCACCAAAAATGTTCACACACCTTGGTTAAGCTAGGGGGAAGGTCTCCCTAGGTTGGATTAGGGCAAGGTGAGGGAAGGGAAGGTCGAGGTGGAGAGCTTAGGGCTAGAGGGAGTGGAATAGGTCAACTTTTATGTAGTTGAAAGGGAGAATAGTCGGCCAAACCCAACTTAAGTTAGCTTCAACTCGACGATCGGTCGAGTTCTGTGAAGTGGAAACTCGACCGATTGGCCCTTTTTTAAAAAGCTCTCGGGCATGGATCGGTCAAGTTTGTCTTGGGGAAACTCGACCGACGCTCAAACTGACCTAAAACCATCAAACATAATTTCTAGCCATATGAATGCTAATTAAATTTATTTTTCAAGTCCATTATGTATATTGAACATAATTAGGTACATATCACTCATCATTGGGTACTCTTTTGTGATAAAACATGTGTTTGCGAAAAATACCCAAAAATAAGAGAAAAACAAGGCAGAATGAACATGAAAAACTGATTTTGAGCATATTAGCAAGCAAAGATGATCAAGATAGATGCAAAACATATGAGATAGATGACTACTAGATAGAAGGCATATCAGATTCATTCAAAGCAGTTATAAGCAATTTTGATGTATTAAAGTTAAATTGTTCTCTAGCTAGAGGTTTAGTGAAAATGTCCGCCAACTGATTTTCTGTGTCCACATACGTGATATAAATATCCTTCTTGGGAATGTGATCACGAAGAAAGTGATAATGAACCTATATATGTTTAGCTCTACTATTCAATATAGGATTGTAAGACAAGTTAATAGCACTAGTATTATCACAATAGATAGGAGAATCATCAAAATGAATGTTAAAGTCTTGGAGCATTTGCTTCATCCATAGGACCTGGGCACAACAACTCCCAACTGCAATGCACTCAGCCTCAATGGTTGATAATGCCACGGGTCTCTGTTTCTTGGAGAACCAAGATGCCAAGCATGGTCCTAGGAGGAAACAAGTGACACTTGTGTACTTTCTATCAATCAAGCAGCCTGCATAATCGACATCACTATAGGCAGTAAGATTAAAGTCCCTTGACTTGGAATACCATAGTCTAAACTTTTGGGTTTTGGCTAAGTACCTTAGAATCCTCTTAACAACTATAAGATGAGATTTCTTAGGATTTGATTGAAATCTAGCACACAAGCCAACACTAAACATTATGTCAGGTCTAGAGGTAGTTAAGTAAAGTAAACTTCCAATCATACCTCTATAGAGATTCTCATCTACCTTCTCACCTTCTTTATCTTTATCATGTTTGGTGGTGTTTGACACGGGTGTGTCCATCGACTTTGTGCTCTCCATCCTAAAGCTCTTTAGTAGTTCACTTGTATACTTGCCTTGGTTGATGAAGTTCCTATTCTTTATTTGCTTGATTTGAAAGCCGAGGAAGAATGTGAGTTCACCCATCATACTCATCTCGAATTCACTCTGCATAAGATCACTAAATTCTTTGCAAAGATCAAGGTTAGTTCCGCCAAAAATGATATCATCAACATACATTTGAATGATGAGAAAATTGTTAGAAGTGTGTTTTAGAATCAATGTAGAATCCACTTTGCCCATGATATAACCATGATCGAACAAAAAGTTTTTTAATTTCTCATACCAAGCCCTTGGTGCTTGTTTGAGTACATAGAGAGCTTTTTACAACAAATAAACATGGTTAGGTAGACTATCACGTTCAAAGCCCAGAGGCTGTGCAACATACACTTCCTCCTCACTTGTACTATTCAAAAACGCACTTTTAACATCCATTTGATACAAAAGAAAATTTTTATGACTAGTAAAAGCAAGCAACATATGAATGGATTCAATTCTTGCTACAGGTGCATATGTTTCATCAAAGTCAATACCTTCTTGTTGATTGTAGCCTTAAGCCACTAACCTTGCTTTGTTCCTTATCACTTCGCTGCTTTCATCTAGCTTATTGCGATAGACCCATTTGGTGCCAATGATCTTTCTATCACTTGATTTTGGCACAAGGGTCCAAACTTTGTTCTTCTCGAATTGTTCCAGCTCCTCTTGCATAGCTATGATCCATTCTTCATCCCCAAGAGCTTCCTTGACATCTTTTTGCTCTAGTTGTGAGATGAAGGTGTGTTGGCTTGTTCTTTGTTGAATGCAGCCCGCATCTTTACTCTCTCAAATTGATCACCTAAAATCATCTCTTTAGGATGATTCTTTACAAACTGGGGAGTTAGATCCTTCTTTTCATCATCTTTGTCTTCTTCTTGAGCAGCCACCTCTTTTCCCTTTTGGGTGATATTGAGTTCTTTAAGGATAGGAATTACTTCATCTGCAACATCAACATTTGAAACAATATCTTTGGGAATAGAGGGGTTAGTCTCAATAAACTTTACATTAATAGATTCTTCTACCTTAGCAAGACCAACATTATAAACTATGTATGTCTTGCTAGTAGTGCTATAGCCAAGAAAGAAAGCCTTGTACGATTTTAGATCAAACTTGTCAAGAGAGTCTTTCGCATTCAAAATAAAACAAGGACATCCGAAAATGTAAAAATGCTCGGTAGAAGACTTCCTACCATGCCATAGCTCATAGGGGGTTTTCTTAAGTGAAGGATGAGTGAAAACACGATTTTGTACAAAACAGGAGGTATTGACAGCTTCAGCCCAAAACTTCTTAGGAGTATCATACTCAAGAAGCATGGTCCTAGCCATCTCCTATAGAGAACTATTCTTCCTCTCTATAACCCTATTTTGTTGAGGTGTTCGAGGTGAAGAAAAGTTTTGCGCCTAACCCGATTCTTGACAAAAACACTCAAAAAGCTCATTTTCAAATTCTCCCCCATGGTCACTACGGATGGAAACAATTTGACAAGAAGCTTTATTCTCAACTCATTTGCAAAAAATTGAGAAAACATCAAGTGTATCACTCTTTGAAACGAGAAAGAAGGTCCAATTATATCTAGAGAAATCATTGACAATAATAAGGCAATACTTGGAACCACGAAGCGATTGCGTTCTCATTGGTCCAAATAGATCAATATGAAGAAGCTCAAGAGTTCTCTTAGTGATAAGGACTCCGTTGGATTTGAAGGAGGACTTGGTTTTCTTTCCTTGTGTATAAGGTTGGCATTCCTCATCCTTTTCAAAATTCAATTGAGGACGTCCCTTGAGTAAGTCATTTTTGCTCAACTTCTTTGATTGATGCATATTTACATGACCAAGCCGGCAATGCCAAAGAGAAATATCATTCGAGTTGGCTACGAGGCATCTACCAACCACATGCTTAATAGAGTTAAGAAAAATAACATAAAGTTACCACTTCTAGTTCCCAAATATATAACTTGGTAGGTGAGGGAATCTAGAATCAAGCATTCAAAATAAGTAAATAGTACAAGGTAACCATTATCACAAAGTTGACTAAGACTGATTAAATTTTGATGTAGGCCATCCACAAAAAGAAAATTCTTGATGCATAAGGATTCACCTACATCACCCTCACCTTTGACTTTACCTTTCTTGTTGTCCCCAAAGGTGATAGATCCTCCTTTCTTCTTTGTGAGATGTTTGAAATAGCTTATGTCACCGGTCATGTGATTTTTGCAACCACTATCAACAATCCATCTATCTTTTCCCTGCAAGAAAGGAGAATGTCGGTTCCCAACTCCAACTTTGAGATCCAGAGTTAGCTTGGAGACCCATTTTATCTTTGGGCTGGTCCCCTTAGGCTTGTAAGGACAATAAGTGGAATAATGATCATCACATTTGCAGTGAAAACAAACCATAGGATTCTTAGTGCCAAATATTCTCCTACAAAGAAAGAGATCTCCTTTCTCTTTTTCTTACCTTTGGCCTTACTCTTGCCCTTTGAGCCCCCCCTATAAATCCCAAACCACTAGTACCACTTTGTTTAGTAGAATGGTCAAGGATTTCATTTCGGGAGTTCTTCCCTTTGAGGAATTTCTACAGGGATGCTCTCAATTTATGGTTATCATCATTCAAAGAAACAATAGTAGAAGATAAACTAGATATGTCATCCCTAGCACGCACAAGACCAGCCTCAAGACATAAAGCTTTAGTAAGATATGAATCCTTTTCTAGAGAGATAGAAGCAAAATTAACACTAGGAAACAAGGGTCTAGAGGATAGATCATTTACTTGACTAAGCACCCTAGAATTTTAAGATTTTAGTATTTGAATCTCTTTGAGATAGACATATCTCTCTTCTCTACGAGCATCAATAAGCAACTTAAATTCAGCATTTTCAGTTTTGAGCAATTCAAGTTCTTTTAGGCAGTTTTAGTTTTCTTCCTTAGATTCTCAATGTTCTTAAGGTAGATACCATTCTCAACTTCAACCCCATTGTAGTGGAGTTCAATATCAAGGTATTTCCCTTGCAAATTATCAATACTCTCAAGGTTGGTTTTCTTATTCAATTCTAAAATCTCAAGCTTAGCATAAAGATCATCAATAATTTTTTCTAATCATTTTCTCTTAGATTTACATTTAACAAAAGAAGAACGGGTAGTAATAAGCATGTTAATAATAGCTTCTTTAGGCAATTAATGAAAACCTACATCACTTACCTCATCAATGACTTCACTTGTAGAGGCCATGAGAGCAAGGTGACACTCTCCATCTTCTTTGGACCTAGAGTTGCTTGAAGATGAAGCTTCTCAAGCCGCATGAGTTGCATTCTTGTGTCTCTTCTCCTTCTTATCCTTCCTCTTGTGTTTGCTCTCCTTCTTGTAGTCCTCTTCTTTCCTTGATCTGCTCTTGTGGTGAGACTTTCTTGACTTTGGGCATTCACTCTTCTAGTGCCCCTTTTAACCATACTTGTAGCATCTCGAGTAGAGGAGGAGGTTTACTTTTCTTTGAAGTGCTTTCCCTTGATGTAGTTGGCTTCATGCTAACTAGGGCCTTCATCTTCACTAGAGGAGGAGGGATAATTCTGACAAACAAGTTGTTGTTGAAGGATGAAAACCTCCACTCATGCTTTGAAAGCACTATCTTTGATCTTCATGGCCTCCTTATCTTCTTGCTTAGCTTCTTCTTGCTTGTCAAGTCTAGGCTCATGGGCTTGAAGATTGACAATGAGTTTTTTAGTTGGGATGTCACCAAGGCTCCTCACTTCTTAAATGGAGGTGACCTTTGACTCCCATCTCTTTGGAAGAGTTCTCAAGATCTTTGAGTTGATGACGCCTCTATCCAAAAGTGTTTCCCAATGCAGCCAACCTGTTGATGATGACATTGAGCCTTGAATACATCTCTGCAATGCCTTATTTCTTTCCCATCTTGAAGTTCTCTAGGAGGCTGTTCAACATGTAGATCTTTGCGTCCTTGACTTACTTTGTGCCTTCATATGTGATGCACAACTTGTCCCAAATCTCATAGGCAGTGTCCCATGATGAGATCCAGTTGAACTCCGTGGGAGTGAGGTCTACGTAGAGGATGCTAATGGCCTTTGCATTGAGTTGAGCATCCTTGAGAACAACTTCACTCCATGTTGCAACAGATCCGGTTGGCTCTTTGTAAGGTGTTACCATCACCTTCCACATATCAAAGTTCATCCCTTGAATGTCGAATTGCATCCCTCTCTTCCAATAAAGAAAGTTGGTGTCGTTAAAGACCGCAGGATGTATGGAAAAGCCTTTCTCTAGGGTGAGTGAACCAAGTAGGTTGTCGCCCATATTCTCATCTCATGGGAGATTGTTATAGAAGATCCTTAGCTCTGATACCACTTGTTGGTTCTAAGGGCTCTAGGGGGGGTGAATAGAGCTACACAAATTCTCACATAATAGATTAGAGCTTCAAATTATATCAATTTGGAGCAATAGCTAAATGGAAATTTGAAGTCCTATCTAAACAAGTATATCAAGGATGAGAGAGATTGATAGAAAGAATTAAAAAGGGATGTAGAGTGGTTCTACACTTCAAACTAGAAGTGAGTCAGTCTACTACCTAGAGAGGTCACCCTCCAGGAGTTTGCAAGTGTTTTTCTCTATTATATCACCAAAGAGATTTACAACAAATGACCACCAAAGGACTTACCCATCCAATCACAAGAATATCTCCACCTTACCAAGGAACTTACCCACTTAGCTTGAGTCTTCAGCCTTCACCTAGGTCTTCCCCACTCAAGCTCAAGTCTTCCTCCTTGAAGGACTTTGCTTCTCCTCTTGGATCTTCAGCCTTTGCCTTCTCCTTCACTTAGAGAAGATCACCACCTCTTCAACAACCTTGAAGAGGACCAACTACATCTCCTTCTTCACTCGATGGAGCTTGTTGCATCTTTTCTTTATGAGAGAAGGGGATAGGGAAGTAGTGGAAGATTTGAGAACTTCACATGTACAAAGGTGGATCTCTCTTATAATAAGCCTAACTCACTCACACATTATGAAATGAAGTGTAAACTAGAGATAGAAAGGGGCTCAAGGAGTAGTATCACACTCAACTATAGCAAGGACCTTGAATGTAGTGAATGAGCCAACTTGGAATGAACTCTAAGGGGTCATATTTATAGCTGGGGGTGATCCCTTGAGTTGGGGAACACTTAGGTCCGAAATATAGCCATTTTTTATCAAGGCAACAGATCTATTTTTGTCCATACAAGTCACCAATGGTTATAATCACTTTTTATACATTTTTCGTACAATGCACTCAGCCGAGTTTCAATAAAGGTAACTCGACCGATCGAATAAAAGACAAACCCATTTCAAACTATTGGTCGAGTTTATTCTGGGAAACTCGACCGATTGGCTAAAATTACATTTGGTCAGAAGGTCGTTCGGTCGAGTTTTGTGAACGCACAACTCGACTGATTGCTACTTTCAGAAAATCCATCCATGGGATTGGTCGAGATTGTAACTTGACCGATCAACAACATGTGATCAATTTTCTAATTTGGAAAATAAGTGATTAAAACTTGGTATTAAGTGTCCCACATATTTTTCTCATCTTTGTTACAAGTCATATCATCAATACAAGTGATTACAAAAATCTTCTAAGTTCATTTGAAGTGATTTCCTTATTAGCACACTTGCATTGCATTTGACTTGAACTTTGACAAGCTAGGACTTGTGTAAATTGGTCCTTTTCATGTACCTAAAGCCTGAGATCAATTTTGAATACACATATTAGATACATATGAATGGCATGGTTAAGTCATTATCAAAATATGGACAATGTATAACCTCTAGGTCAACATGGTTGTGTTCTATCAAGAGCTGATATTGTTGAGTTCTTTTTTTGGGTTTTCCAAATATTTTTAGAAGCAATGTATGGAAATCACCCAAAGTCAATTTTAATTGATCAAGATTCAACAATGAAGAAGGCAATTCATATTGTATTTTCTAACAAAGTTCATCATTATTTCGAATGACATATAATGAGAAAAGCACGTGAACATCTAGGTGTGATCTATGTGAATGTTGTGGGGTTCACTGAAGAGTTCCAATCTTGCATCATTCACCCCATAACCATGATGAGTTTGAGTAAAGATGGTAACCTCATACAATTTGAGTCACAAGAATTAACTTTTTTGTGGAATATCAAAGAGTAATAGATACCTAAATACTTCAGAGGCACATTTTTTGCCAACATGTCTACAACACAAAAGAGTGTGAGCATGAATGCAATATTTAAAGATCGTGTAAATAATCATTTATCCTTGTTTAAAATTGTCCAAGCATTGAAAAGGTGGTTGATAACCAGAATGACAAAGAGGATGAAGAATACTATAGGTGTAACAACCCCTCCCCCTGTTATCCCCAAATAAGGTGGACCGAGAGGGCAAGGGCCATTATCATATTTACAAGATTGATGTTTATCAATTAACCAAAAGTAATCATTCAATGGAAAAGAGTTTGATATAATATGAAAGATAAGATCTCCACAAAGGAGTTACATGATATGTGAATCTATTGTTTGCAACTGGGAATAAAAACTATATAACTAAATCCTCTGTGGAAACTTTAAGCATTTTTCTTTTTGGTGCCTTCTTCTCAAAAGGTCCATTTTGCATACTAATAACAGTTTATCCCAAAACTCTATGAAACAAAAACATGGTCATATAACAAATTATATTGGTATGTTGGGAAAACAATATATTCATATATGGTGTAATAATATAATCAACCATAATAATTATGATTACAAAATTGAACAAGCATTTTCCTATCTTAGCCTTGCCACCCTTATCCTCTTTTATCAATGGTGTACCCTCTCTTTAGGTGACCCTCTTTATGGAGAACCCTCTTTTAAGGGTCTGGTCCTTATAGTGGACATTTCATAACCTTGGTTTCATACACATGCCTTCCTTTGTAGGCCTAATCACCAATCATTCCCATAATTACTTTATTCAGCCCATGCTCTTTAACTCACTAGAGATGATACAAGGTTTGAGCAAGTTACATTTATATAAGATCATATCCATAGTGACTTTATCGGTTGTAGGAAGTAAATAAACATGCAAACATTTAATTACAATCCAATCGGGAAAATTTTGAGAAATCATGGAAGTCAGTTAAGGCGAGTAGTCATAGGCGTAACCACATACCTTTCTCAGATGTAACTTAAAGTCCAAGAAAATAGGTGCAGTTGAGATCAAGCAAACAATTGCCCTAAAATTAATGCACAATACCCAATTATTACTATTTCATCCATAAACTCACATTAAGACTGATTTGGGTTTTGGGGTCAAATTAGGGTTTTGGGGTCTAATGCATATAACATTAGAGTTATTTTTGATCTCACATGAGGATTTTATGCCCTTTAATAGCCCACGATTATGGTGGATAGGTGGGTGAGGGATCAATCATTGGGGAGATCCTATATTACTTCCCAAAGATACCAAAACCCAATATAGGTCAGTTCAAAATCGCTCTTTGATCCTAATGGAAAGATTGGCAAGAAAGTTTGTATATTGGTGAGAGAGAAAAATGAGAAATCAATTTGCATTTAACTTCCTATTTGGCCCAAGGTAGATGATGATCACCTGATCATCAGAACTCGACCCTAAGGCTAGAAACTCACACATCAAAATAAAAGGTCGAGTATATTTCCTGTTTGAAATATATGTGTGAAATTTAATAGATACCTTATAATCCTCTTTGGTTTAGGAAATCTAATAAATTCCATGTATCTCTCTCCTTTTATTCTTTTAATCCCAAAATTTAAAGGAAAATTTGAATTACTTTTGTCTAGATGTGGGCGAGATTGGAGACCATAATAATTAAGGACATTTTTTTTGTCTCCAAGTCTCCCTTTTTATCCTTTATTTAAGGCATCAAATCAATTCCTTTCTCTTTCTATCTTGGCCATATTCTTATTTTGATTACTTTTCTCATTAACAACCATGTGGAACTGAAACCAATCCATTAGTTTCCTTCAACACCACTTGTTTAGAAAATCCCACACAATTCCATATGTAAATTATTAATTACATGTTACCTTTAATATTCATTTATTTGTGAATTTTCTCTCTTTCTTTTCCCCATATCTATTATTGGTTTATTGAAAAAACATGACAACTATTGCAAATATGAAATTGCACTTTAAATCTATACTTTTAAAACAAAGCACATCAAGTTTCTAAGATTTCCTTATTATTCAAATATTTACATTTCAAATATGTAAATACATGTGAAAAAACCATATTATACCAATCGGTCTAAGGATGGCCAACCAACATTATGGTCTTATGCTTCCATTGAGAGACATGCAAGGGAGATCTAAACTAGATCAAATTTTAAAGTATCCAAAGAGAAAATGAAGTTGACCTCATGCTATGTCATAGAGGAGGTTATAAAAGATTATGTATACCAAATTTCACATGTTGGTGGTGAGTGCTTGCATTTATATCTAAGCACAGTTACACAATACATTTTACTCTAATGGTAGAAGAATACTTTTGCGAATGCAAGCTATTTCACTTTTATGGGATCTTATGCTATCATATACTAAAAGTAATGATTCATCTTAAAGTTCATAAGATACCTCCTTTGTATGTATCGAGTCATTGGATAATGGAAGTAAAAACCACAACTAAAAACATTATATAAAATAGTATCAGGAAGATGTTGATGGTAGTACCCCTTTGGGTAGGTATAACTCACTGTGTAGACCGACAATCAAATTAGTTGGTATAGATTCTAAACACAAGGACACTTACCTTAATGTGCAAAAGTTATTTGAAAAAACTTATGACGACATCATGTTGTTGCAAAAAAATATGGATATGAGTTCGTGTAAGAAGGCATGCCATCATCCCAAACTCATATTCCAACACAAGGTAGTCAATCTGTGCTCCAAATTCAGGATGGCATGGAAGCAAGAGATCCACAACCATCACATTGTAAAGGAAACATGAAACCACAAAGGTTTAAGCCACACACAAAGTTAAAAGAAAAAAGACAACGGACATTCAGTATGTGTAACAAAAAAGAACACAATAGTATACATGCAAATCTAGCGTAAGTTGGTTTAGTTGATTTTAATTTTATTTAATATACTTGATTTTCATATTCCTTGTGACTCAATTTGTGGAAATTACATTATAAGTTGTCAAAGATACTTCTGATGCTCATGATCTTGACAAAATCGATAAATCTAAAGAAGAGTAACGACAATGTGGCCTGATGTAAACATGGATAAAGACATTCATGTGGGTTGAAGATCAAATTTCCTATTTGTGTCTTGTAACAAATTGTACTGAACCTTGGATCCAAATCATATTTCTACTAAACCTAGTTTTTTTTCAATTTAACTCTTGATGTACTCGTGTCTTTAGTAACTTCAATGTACTTGACAAGCATGCTTTATGATGGATGAATTTGACTAGTGTGGCAATGAATGGTTATTATCTCACTCCTTTCAATTATTATTTCAGTTTATCCGGGTATCTTAGCTCCTATTTCCTTAAGTCCAGTTGGGTTTCTTTGCTCCTGATGCCTTCAGTTTATCTAGGTTAAATTTGAAACAAAGATTACAAGTCAATATTTATTGAAAGAGGAGGGATTAGGGGTAACACATAGGCACATTAGATTTCTTGTGTGGTTCTTGCTTCAATTCTATTCATTCATATTGGGGATTCAGTGCTTGTGATTTATACTCTATGCCAGTACTTGTGGTTCATACTTATGATGTGCTTGTGCTTAATTCAGATCTGTAGCTTGAATCATTGAATTCGTACGGGTGAACGTCGAATCCAGTAGTTGCTTGCTTGTTGGCATGTTGGTTACTGCTGGTATGCTGACATATTGCTTACTACTGGAGATTGAATTCAATGTAATGGGTTGATCCGTTTATTGATTCACTACATATACTACTGCAAATGACATCAAACTATGGTTTCAGAAGCTTTGAGTTGTATGGTTGAATTTGTAGATTGTTGGTTTGGGTGTTGGAGAGCAGCTGCTTGCTTGCTATCATGTTGTTTATTGTTGGTATAACTATCAATTTGACCATGAGGTCAGTGTCTGCGGGTGAAAAAATTAAATTCCTACAATCTAAAACTGACCAAGTTGGATACTAAGGCCTAGTTTGGGAGAAAGACTTGGAAATGCAACATTCTTGTACATAGCAACTGTAATATAGATTTCCTTTTGAAAATGTTCATGTTTCTTACCAAACTTGCACAAGTCTTCCTTCTTTTTCTTCTTACATGGTTGACCATCCTCTTAGATGTACCCTTTTATTTTTTTTTGTTCTTTTTCCCAACTTTATAACTGGATCCTTGAATGAAATGGGATTCCTTAAAACTGTTGATTCATCACAACCGCCTCTTGATCCAGTTTTAGATCTGGTTCCTTCAGTGATCACTTATTTATATTAGTATTGTTGTGATACCCCGTTCGGACAAAACGATATTAACGACGTGGAAGCGATTAATTAGAAGCGGAATTACTGAAAATCACTAAAAATTAAAACTTTTTTTAAAGAGATCCACAAACTGTAAAACTCTTTCATAACGAAACAAGGTAAGTTATTTACAAGCTGATTCATCCGTACATCTCTGTATTAACTCATCTCAATCATCATAACATTGACTGCCTTGTAAATCTTTACATGAGAAGTATACAAAAATCTCGAGACATTAAGCCAAAATCTCAGATCTATATCAAACTATCTACTGACTCCTAGGACCTGAGAGTACAAAGACGACACATAGGACCTTCTATATACAAGACTTGACAGACAGTGTCTCCACCTGAGGATCAGTGTTGTCCCTGATGTTGTTGTTGCTGCTGCTCACCCACTGAAGGGTTTCTCCTTCCTCGGCGTCTACCTAAAAAGTTGAATCCCACGGGGGTGAGACAATTGAAGAATTGTCCCAGCGAGAGTTATAACTCTCCGCCAGAAGCATTGTTATTGCAGATAATGGAATAACACTGAGCAGTAAGATTATAATTATTCAACAGCAGGCAATTCATTGAATAAACTAAGTAGAGCAGTATTCTTTATGCGATCATTTCAATTATAACTTGATTGAGTAACAAGTCATTTAATCAATAAGGAATATGAAGAACATGTAAATTATTTGTCCAACTAGGACTTAATAAACAATGTATCGTCAATCATTGTTTCTTGTAGTTCAACCTAAGCAATTATGCTACACGGCTGATTACATTTTACAAACATACTTATGCCCTGAGGAGATGAGGTATACCGCTCATACTCCAACCGACCATTACGAAATCGTAATTGGTACCATATATAGGTCATCAAAAGAGCCGGATTCCTATGACCTAATCCTCCTCAGTCAGAGTGAGGAACAACATGTAGGACATCTTGTGTCTCTTCCATAATAGCTTTCCAGGGTATTTTGGCAACTTCGCTATTAGAGTTACAATGACATGTTGTACTCTCTTCGCGATCGAGGGATTTCTTGTTTATCTCACATCGATGTGGCATTAACAACATCATCGAGAGATTAGTGATACATCATCCCAACATATACATATAATGAAGGATTGAGAGATTAAATGTTCATCTCACATCAATTCCCCCATTAGGACGTAAGGATATTCGCGTCCATAACCCCCACATACTCAAAAGTATGCTCTCCAGGAGTTCCCTTAGGAAAACGTATTTCACCATCATCTAACTTCTGACGATGATGGATCTATGGTCAGGGCTCTACATGATATCATTATACTTGATTATTTAAGTACATTATGGCATTCTTTTAGCATCAAGCATGTTTTCAAACATAAACCATTCAAGCAGTTGCTATAAAGAAAGAGTACTATTTTATCAAGTTCATTTCACAACTTTATTAACATTGGGATCTCAATCCCTTATCATTTCATCATCATGATTCAAGAATATGAGTGTTCAACCCTTAGATCATCAAAACACATGTTACCACTTTAACTGGTAACTTAATGCCATCAAGTCATTTGACAGTATAAACATGATAATGCAGATATTTCACATGACTCATACATCTTATCAATCTCTTTTGTTACCTCTCTCTAGGCAACATAGCATATCACTGCTTTCAAAGCTTATAAAGTGCTTTCAATGAATATGGCATCATAGTTCTTACCTGGCTATGCTCACTATTTCATAAAAACGTGCATAACTAATATAAATGATAACAGGCACATAATTTCTATATCAGCACAATGTAAAACAAAGATAACTTTACTATTCAAGGGTTGCACCACTATGCCCTTACTAGGGTTAGGGTTTCCCTTTTCAATTCAATTAGGGTTAACCAACCCCTTTAGCTCAAATAGGAATAGTGATTCCTCATTTCATTATCTAATCATAGAGCTTCATGCTATAAAGCATAACCCAGGATTAGGGTTTCACACTTTCATTCACCTTAATTGGAATTAAGGTTTACTATTCACATACCTTGATTTAGGGTTTATCATGTCATCATTATGAATTAAGATTACATCATTATCATGCATTAGGGATACTTCCATTATTACCCTCAATTTAGAGTTATGTTTCATTAACCATCATAATTAGGGTTTTCATGATCTCACTTTGAAGGAATCATACCCTAATTAGATATTCATTCATATTGGAAGTCCATTACTTGATTAACATTCATAAAAGGAGACTTCTCTCTCTCATACTCTATAGGATGATGTTTACTTCAGCCTTGATTAGGTTAAGTAACTTAATTATGAAAGAGAATTGATTTCATGGTTTATATCATTACCATTGTAATCATTAGAGATTAATTACTTCATGGGTTTCAATCACACTATCCCATTAAGGTACAAGTACCATGATCACCTTTGATTACATCATGTATTAATTAACTAATCACTTTGTCCTTTAACCACTTTAAGTACCCATGCGGTTTAGGTTAAACATCCACCAAATGATCTTGGCCACTAAGGCCCCAAACGATCTTGACTAACTCAGACCTCAAACGGTCTTGCATACTAAACCTCCAAACGGTCTAAGATCGTTTGGACCTTCATGAGGTCTTGGTCTACCCTTGAGACCATTTGGTAAAGTTGCACACTCAAG
This sequence comes from Alisma plantago-aquatica, assembly GCA_963693085.1. Lineage (NCBI taxonomy): Eukaryota > Viridiplantae > Streptophyta > Magnoliopsida > Alismatales > Alismataceae > Alisma > Alisma plantago-aquatica. The sequence goes on from OY856410.1 coordinate 430,717,282, forward strand.
ACCGTTTGCTAAAGTAGACCTCCAAGACCGTTTGCTAAAGTGGGAGGTGAAGACCGTTTGCCCAAGTTTGACTTTTGAAACCGCATGGACACAATCGGTTTTAAAACCGCATGAACCTAAACGGTTTGGGATCGTTTGGTCCCAAACGGTCTTGAGACCGTTTGGAATCAAATGGTCTTGAGACTGTTTGGTCCAAACCACCTCAAAACCGCATGGACCAAGTATGGTCTCAACAAGTCAAATTGAATTAGGGTTTCCATTGTTGGTTCCTTCAACAGTTGTATATATGTAATCAATCATCAATTGGACCTATCACCATCATTCAATTGAGTTAATTAGGTCAACCTTCAACTGATTTGACTTTCAATTGACCCTCAATTGGTCATCAATTAGGGCTCGAATCAATTGGATTAGGGTTTGGAATCGATGACCCATCAACATTAATCAATGTGAGTCTAATTGATTTGAACCCATTGAACCATCATCCAATTTGGTCATGACCTGACCCCAAACAGTCTTGGGATCATTTGGATGACCTCCAAACGGTCTTGAGACCGTTTTCTCAAGTCAACATCAAAATCCAAGTCAACCAATTAAGGTTTGGCTCATTGGATGAATCATCATATCAACAATTGATTGTACTTCAACTTAGAACCATTGGATCTTCAATTAGTCAATCGTACTTAACCCTGGACCTCCAAATGGTCTTGGGTGATCACCAAACGGTCTTGAGACCGTTTGGTGATCCCCAAACGGTTTTGAAACAGTTTGGGTCACTCAACCCAAGTTTCAACCTTAATCAATTATCAAAATCAGCAATTGACCCAATTAGGGTTTAGATGATTGAGAGACCTTCAATTGGTGAACCAATTGGAATTAATCAACAATTATTGAAAGGTTATTAATCTACATTATTCTCAATAGGCCTCCAAACGGTCAATGCTTGGTCAACACCACCAAACGGTCTTGGACCATTTGCTCTTATGCGGTTTAGGTGAAACCGTTTGCATTCAAACGGTTTGAAACCGTTTGCTCCCAAACATTTGGAAAACCGTTTGAGCAACAAAACCAAACCGTTTGGTAAAGTGATTTTTTTGGATAATCATCAAAGTTAATGTCATCATCTTCTTCCTATGAGAAACCAAGAATTGTTGCTGTTCTTCACAGGTGTTATAGCAATTAACCAAAAGAATACCAAAGAAGAAAATAGCCAACGATTATTAAAGAGATGGATGCATTAGTAATGCTTAAGGGTTAGAGTTATAAAACCCGCATCTAGAACTGATCCAGAGCTCCAAGCTCCACAGCTTTAATGGTGGATTGAGATCCAGTAGTTGTACAAGGTTTGTTCTTCAATTTTTGGATGAACAAGATGGTTAGAAAAGGAAATTGTGTGAAGAAAACCATGAATCTAACCTTGTTTTATGGTTTCCACCATGAATTCGAGGTAGGAGATGATCCAAACTTACCAACAGGTTTGGTCGTCCTCCCTCTGCTCCATAGCTCTTCCTTGGTCGGCCAAAGCAAGTTTGAGAAAAAAAACTAAGGAAACGATTCTTTGGTGTTTTGGAAAAAGGATACATACATACATATATATATAAATATATATATATATATATATGGGTTTTCAAGGAAAATGGAAAAAGAGGATTATTTCTTTTTATCTCCCAATATATCCATTAAGTCCTCCTCCACTTCTTGGCTACGTGGACACCTTCTACTATCTTGCAAAACTTCTCCATTATCCAAGGTTTACTGGAAAAGAACTAAACATCTTAAAAAGTTGTGTGTTAATATCCATCCTTTAATGAATATTGCTTTATATTAAATTAATGTGAATAAATTCCACTTCAACCAAGATCTTGTTGGTGCCCAAGCATGGCACAAGATTGTACAAAATTTTTCAAACACATCCTCCAACTTTTGATTGAAGGGCTCCATAATTAATATATTTCTTTTTGCATTAAGTTATATTAAAGAGCCATTTGTGCTTAAATCTTGATTATTCCAATGTCAAGATTCTCTCTCTTCCATGATCATTCAAATGAGACACCCCTCTCATTTTATTTTCTCTACTTTATGCCAAGAAACACAAGAGACCCTCAAGAGGTGATATTTTGCATGTAGAACCCTAGGTTTTGGGTAAATTGCACCTTACACCAAAACTAGGTTTTAATGCACAAGGATTGCTCTACAAGCTATGTCTTGGTACTCAAGCTTGAGGAAACCATACTACTACATCATATTCATTTTCATGATGTCTCAACATCAGAGGAACATCTTATCATGTGCAATTTGCAAATTAACCCATGTACTTGGGTAATTTGCACTTTAGTCCAAAGTTAACAAAACAATGTTTCAACATTATTCAAAAAGGACTGAAATTGAAATATAAGTTCCTCAAAAACCTTAATTACTTTTCAAGAAATACAAGCAAGCATATAATCAACTTTATTAGGCAAAACACCTAGGGTTAGTACATAACCCAGGTCAGGGATGTTACAATTGTAATGAATCTAGAATGGCCCATACTGAGGAGGTAAACTATTTAGGACAATGTAGACAAGAAAATAGGCATCCTTCATACAACCTAAGTCTTTAGTTTTGGTACAAGATTGGTCATTTCAATAACATACTCATGCATTGAGAGAATGCCATCCAACTTCATTGTTGTAAGTTTTGTTGATATATTTTTCAGTGAGGGATTAAATTGCAGTCCTAAACCAATCTTTGATGTTTATAAATACTCTTTTTCAATTTTTACTTTGTGTAGGGATGTTTTGATGTTGGTAGTGGTAGTCATTCCTAGAAACATCATGCTTAGTCTATAAAATGTCTCTCATGCATCATGGAGAGTTATCTGAGCAAGAGTACTTGTATCAGTAAGTGCATATAATTTGTCTTTGATAAGACAAGCATCCAATTTCATTACCCCTAGAGTGAACTCAATGTTTCCTTTTTATTCAGATTAGTTAGTTCTATTAAGATCAATGATAGAGTTCACATACGAATAAGTTGGGAGGTTATGGTTTCTGTAGTGATGGAGATGAAACAAATTTAGTAAGGTAATAATCAATAAAACAATATGCATTATACATGCTTGTGTTGGTAGTCACCATATAGTTTACATTTCACTTTATGAATATACTCTACATGTGGGTGACACATATTTTAGACATGTAAAATAAAAATAATTCATATCAAATTCTAGTATCTGTTTATTAGGGTAAATATGGGAAAACATATCAATTAGCATGTATAATTGTGATCTTGAACAACCTCTCATTGCAATAGATCATGCATAGTATCTATGAATAGAAAATATACAAACAAAAATTTTAGCCCTGCAGGCCTCCTAGTGGGACATGGTATCATTGTTTTTACAACTTGGTTGTACTACTAAATATGGTCCACATGGTTTGGGATGACATCTCCAAAAAGATTTTTTTCCAACATCACTCATCTATTGTGAAGAAATATGGGAAAAATGATAACCAATACAAATATTCAACAACAAAGACCCAACCATATCACCTTAATTTTTATCTTTCACTTCCCACCATTCTTCTTTATCATCAGGTTTTGCTTCAATACAAATCCTCCGGTACCTTGAAAAAACAACACTTTTATATAAAAAATAATCATTCTCCCAAATATTTATAACAATAAGATACTATCACAATCGTCGTTAATCTTAAAAGTTACAGAGTATCAAACATTCAAAAAGGCCATAATAGTTGAATTCAAAAGTCTGCAAATAGAGTTGAAATCAAACTATATATAATTATAATAATTTATGCTTATCTCAATTAATAAACAATCATGTGTCCAACACCCTGAAAATGAATATCACATGTTAGATGATTCTTTACGTTAATTCTTAGACATGAGTATCATGTTAATATAACTATATAACTATTGGAAGGATTAGCAATACATTTGTGCATCTTGGAATGCATCATTTTTTTATCATGATCTTGTGTCCTATTTATTTGTGTTGTTTTTCGATCTAGCCTTCGGAGTGAAAACTGTGAGCGGATAGAGTGACAAGTTGAAGATGGTGGTTGGAACGTCTAGGTGTGAGACTTAACATTTTCCACATGGTAGTTGGGTGTGGTCGTGGTGCGAGAGCTCCTGTTTAAATGAGATAGGGGGATGTGGTTTCAATTTGTCTCTCATGGCCTAAATGTGAGTCTGTTGTGTTTTCCATTAGCTGATTTTTTCGATGGCAAAAGACTAGTTTTATATGTTGAGAGAGGACTAACAAGGCAACAACCCTTAATGTTTTAAAGTGACTTGATCTCAACCATCCATCACGGTAGAAAACAGTTCAAACACACTCTTTGGTAAAACCATTTTAGACATATCAGGTTCTCATAATTTCCTAGAGAAAATAAAAATAGGAAGTAAGTAATTAATTTACTCCTTTAAAAAATTTGGGAGGCTTTAATTAATCCTTGTCGTGAAAGTACCCCATTAATTCTTTTAGGGGTGGGTTTTTCTGGTAGATGTGTGGTTAGGATTGTTTGAAACATTGTCTGGAGTAATACTACGTAACGAGGAAATTGAACCCTTTCATGTGTCCCCAAGATCATAGAGTTGGGGGCAAGCATCATTAACTTTATCGTGCTTCTAAAAGGGTAGAAGAAAAAAGATATTTATACTTTGTCTGGAACAATACCGCGTAATGAGGAATTTGAACCCTTCATGTGTCCCCAAGATCATAGAGTTGGGGGCAAGCGTCATTAACTTTATCCTCAAGTGCTTCTAAAAGGGTAGAAGAAAAAAGATGTCTATACTTTGGTGTTGAAAGATCAAATGTATCACCACAAAATAAAATATATTCACAATATTTTTCTGAAGTCGTGATGCCATTGAGAAACTACATACAAAATTGTAAATAATGAGCTCATCACACATTTGAACAGAAAAAAGAAACTAGAAAGTTGTTGTGGATGACATTGTGCTTCTGTAACTATTGCCCCAACTAGAGGGTTGGGCAGTAGATGAACCTAAACCACTGGTGGGTGGCATATGAAGCAACCAGTCCTTCATGATGGGAGAGGCTTCTCGTTTTTTAGGAAGCCCAGACATCGGAGCAACATCGATGTTGAGTTTCAAAACTTCATGGACTGACGAGATTTGTAATCCGGGTTGGCACACGACAACCCGATTGTAACATACCAGATCTTAAACCCTACCCTAGAACTTTGACTTTTTGGGTTTGACCAAACAAGGTTGAGGTTAGTATGATCCTAATAATCTAATGCATGAATAAAGTAATCTAATATGTCATATAATTCATTTGGTGATAATAAGCTGATAAATAACTTAATTACATGCATAATGAAGTTAATGGGCCTCTAATGGGCCATATGGCATAATCCAGGTAAGAAAGCCTCAAAATAAACAATAGACTTCAAATTCGTAATCTACACATTAAAATAAGCTTACATGTCAATTTTCATTTAATTTGGACACCTTGAAATAATATGATAAGTTAAGAGAGAGAAATTACCTAAAAGGTGTAATTAATAAATAAATATAATAATTGACTCCAAAAGAGGAAAATAATCTTAGATTTGTAATCTACATAATAAATATAGCCTTTTGGTGAATTTTCATCCAATTTGGAGAAAGTTTGCTTAAAAGGTGAAATCAGGAGAGAGAAAGTGTGTAAAATCTTCAAGATATTAATTAAATATTTAAACAACTCCAATATGTAAAATTGATGGCAAATTCGTATCTAACACATTAAATATGACTTGTGTGTCAAGTTTCATAAAATTTGGATAATCCTAAAGCCATTAATAAAGGAGGAAAGAGAAAATAGTAATTTATTTATTTAACACATTAAAAGTTTCCAAAAGGCAAAACTAAGTACATAATCAGAATCTACATGCCTTTATTGGCCTCTATGCAAAAATTGGGTTTAATTTGGATAATGTTTGAACCCTTATTTGAAGAGAGAGAAAAAGATACATTTAATGCAAATGTTACTTTATTCATTTGACCGATTTTCCTTGTCACACCTTTTGATTTAGGCACGCTTGATCTGGATCGTGGATTTTGGATCCAACGGTTCCATAGTTGTCTCGTAGATCCGATCGGAGTAGAAGTACAGGTTGCTTCTGTGGGTTTTTTGGACGAGGATTTCTCCCTCGATTGTTAATCTTTTTCGACGATTTCTTCGCCCTCACCTTCCCCTTATCATCCCGCACCCGATGACCCTATAAAGTCTTGGGCTCGAGGCATCCTTTCCTTTTTCCACAGACGCCGCGAGAGTCCTCTGTTCTCTCCCCTGTTTTCCCATCCTTCTCTTCTCCTCGCGTCACCTGGCTTTCGGACCTCCCGGTAATGAGCTCATGTACTTCGTGTATGGCCCTGCAACCGTTCCCAGTTCTCGCGAGGGCCAGCTTGATATCTCGCGGTTTATCCCTCTTCTACCGGATTCCAAGCACCAACTACGGGGTTGTATGGGGGGGTCCTGATCGTTGGGAGACTTCCTGAGCAACCAGGAAGTCCCGGTGGATCTGCTTCTAGCTAATCGACTAGCACATACACCGGATCAGTGGTATTAAACCAAATCCCTCTTTCTTATTTTGTTTCTCCGATTTCCTGATCTGTAGTGTAGCCTGGATTTCTTCACGTTCTGGATACAGTGGAGAAGATGATCCATCGTAGATTTTCGAGAATACCCTCCATCGTTTCTTTACTTATTCGTTTCCCTATGAGGGGTATTTTGGTCATTTCCTCATGTTTTCTTTTGCTTTTGTACGATTCAACTAAGTAGCTGACTGCTGATTTGGCCAACCCTGATTGGGCCAAGTCATGCGGGCCCGGTCTATTTTTGTGGATTTTCTCGCTTATATGGCATTAAGTAATTGCCTGATTGGTCGGATTTATAAAATCCATAACTAATAATCTGCTCATCAGAAAAATATGCAAAAATACTCGTTGGATTAAGAAATATAATACCTATCTAATGGTACTGGTTTTGATAACTCAATCCGAAGATTAATAACAGGTGTTTTTAATGGATATAATTAAATAAGATAATTGCTTGTATAACTCATAACTAATAATTTATAAGTCAGAAAAATATAATAAAATATGTTTTGGAATCCTAATAACCTAATATAAAATATGACATTGTTTTGGAAATCTAATTCACACATATATAAAAAGGTAGTTTTTAGGGTTTATGAAATCAATATAAATCTAACCCTAATCCCATATATATGCTAATAGGTGCTTTGGAAGCCTAGGCTTGGACCTAGAAGTGTCTTTGGACATTTGAATCTGATGTTGAGGTATGTTTGCATCCCTGATTATTCTTTTGAGCAATTATCCTATTTTTGTCTTTCTTTTGGTCCTTTGGACATTAGCCTACACATTGTCTTGTTCTCTTGAATCTTATGCTTCATGTGAAGTTCCTTATTTGTTATTGATCTTGTGATCATTTATATTCTCTTGGAATCTTATCTTGTTGCCTTGGTGCAATTTGGACTTTTGATATATACCCACTGTGATGTGGATCTTACTTGTTGATATATGCCCACTTTGAAGTGGATTTGCTATATGTTGTGTTGTCCATTGGGTGATGGCAACATTGATAATTCTGACTAAACTATTTACTTGCCTCTACATTTAACATGCTATGTGATTCAGTAGCACTAGAGTAGTATAATTTCATTGGTTTTGTCTCATTATGCAACATGGAAACATTGTGATATTTTGGATGGTGGATGTGTGATTCCCCATGCCAGGGCAGGATGTGTGATTCCTGGCCCATGTTATATATAATTGGATGGTGGATGTGTGATTCCCCATGCCAGGGCAGGATGTGTGATTCCTGGCCCATGTACCTTTAGGGAAAGATGTGTGATTCTTGGCCCATGTCCCACCAGGTTCAAGATGTGTGATTCTTGACCGCCATTGTTATTTATATTGTTCTAGTGTTATGTTTATCTCACATGCATGCAGGATATTGATTGTGGGGTGTGTGCCCTACTTGTGCTTTGTTTACCACCATGGTAGTGGATTTATTTATGGCACAATCCTTTTATATGTTGTTTATGGCAAGTATCCCTTTTGTTGAGATCTTTCTTTTGATACCCGTTTGGGTGATACTTATCTCTTGCTTGGGAAGCCTTTTACAATTGATGTCCCTTATTCCTTATATTGTTCAATTTGCTTTTTAGTATGCACATACCAGCCTTTGCTGATGTTTCCTTTTGTTTCTCTTTTGCTGGGGTATGCTTCCAACCCTAGGTGGAAGACTTGGATGCATGACATGTGGACCTGGACTTAGTTTGTGATGATGAAGCTTGGAGACAAACTTGAGGTGGTTTAGATTCCCTCTACATGGATCCTTGTGATGCAAGTTTAAGTTTGTAACCCTTTGTTTTATAATTGAATAGTCAAATATTTTCTTCCGCTGCTATACATTGGTCTTTTGATTACCATTATATAAAGATTTGAAAATTTTACACCCACTCCCTCTCACCTTTTGAGTGTGTTTGTATTGGAGGTTCTATTGTTCAAATTTTTAGTAGAGAAGTGGTTTCACTTCTTAACAACATGGTATCAGAGCCCATGGTAGTCGAAATCGACTATTTCAATTTTGTCTCCCTTTAGAACCCTTGACTTAGTTAGTTACATTTGAATGAGATGTTGACCCTAGATTTAATCAAATGATGATCTTTTGTGTAATTAGGTTTGGTTTGAGGATGAGAATATGTTAGGAGATCTAAATATGGAAACATTGTGACTTGGTTTTCGTATTGATTTTGTGCCGGCATATGTTGGTTTTACCTTGCAGATTTTTCATCTACAAAAATTATTTTCATTATACTATTATATGTACAAATGTTTTCTCTGGATTTTATCGATGTTTTCTTGAACTAAGTCACAATGAAGAGAAACTATAGTTTGAGTAGAATCTAACCCTAGTTTTATGACTAGGAATGTTATAATGGTGTAGCTGACCTACCCTATGACTTTTGGATGTTCATGTAGGGTTGATAGGTTAGAGACATGAAGACCTAAAATATCAACCCTAGATGGCATGACTATAGTTGAATACATAAATAATAAAAGTATCTAGAACTTTTACAACTAAGTGATGTGGGTAGCTCTAAAAAGTTGTTTAGTTTGACTTGTTAGGTTGAACCCTTTAAGGGGTGGAGAATAGTTGATAGTTGATGTTTGAATCTATAGATTTCGAGGACGAAATCCTTTTTAAGGGGTGGAGTGTTGTAACATACCAGATCTTAAACCCTACCCTAGAACTTTGAATTTTTGGGTTTGACCAAATAAGGTTGAGGTTAGTATGATCCTAATAATCTAATGCATGAATAAAGTAATCTAATATGTCATATAATTCATTTGGTGATAATAAGATGATAAATAACTTAATTACATGCATAATGAAGTTAATGGGCCTCTAATGGGCCATATGGCATAATACAGGTAAGAAAGCCTCAAAATAAATAATAGACTTCAAATTCGTAATCTACACATCAAAATAAGCTTACATGTCAATTTTCATTTAATTTGGACAACCTTGAAATAATATGATAAGTTAAGAGAGAGAAATTACCTAAAAGGTGTAATTAATAAATAAATATAATAATTGACTCCAAAAGAGGAAAATAATCTTAGATTTGTAATCTACATAATAAATATAGCCTTTTGGTGAATTTTCATCCAATTTGGAGAAAGTTTGCTTAAAAGGTGAAATCAGGAGAGAGAAAGTGTGTAAAATCTTCAAGATATTGATTAAATATTTAAACAACTCCAATATGTAAAATTGATGGCAAATTCGTATCTAACACATTAAATATGACTTGTGTGTCAAGTTTCATAAAATTTGGATAATCCTAAAGCCATTAATAAAGGAGGAAAGAGAAAATAGTAATTTATTTATTTAACACATTAAAAGTTTCCAAAAGGCAAAACTAAGTACATAATCGGAATCTACATGCCTTTATTGGCCTCTGTGCAAAAATTGGGTTTAATTTGGATAATGTTTGAACCCTTATTTGAAGAGAGAGAGAAAGATACATTTAATGCAAATGTTACTTTATTCATTTGACCGATTTTCCTTGTCACACCTTTTGATTTAGGCACACTTGATCTGGACCGTGGATTTTGGATCCAACGGTTCCGCGGTTGTCTCCTAGCTCCGATCGGAGTAGGAGTACAGGTTGCTTCTGTGGGTTTTTCAGACGAGGATTTCTCCCTCGATTATTAATCTTTTTCGACGATTTCTTAGCCCTCACCTTCCCCTTATCATCCCACACCCGATGACCCTATAAAGTCTTGGGCTCGAGGCATCCTTTCCTTTTTCTACAGGTGCCGCGAGAGTCCTCTATTCTCGCCCCTGTTTTCCCGTCCTTCTCTTCTCCTCGTGTCACCTGGCTTTCGGACCTCCCGGTAATGAGCTCATGTACTTCGTGTATGGCCCTGCAACCGTTCCCAGTTCTCGCGAGGGCCAGCTTGATATCTCGCGGTTTATCCCTCTTCTACCGGATTCCAAGCACCAACGACGGGGTTGTATCGGGGGGTCCTGATCGTTGGGAGACCTCCTGAGCAACCAGGAAGTCCCGGTGGATCTGCTTCTAGCTAATCGACTAGCACATACACTGGATCAGTGGTATTAAACCAAATCCCTCTTTCTTATTTTGTTTCTCCGATTTCCTGATCTGTAGCGTAGCCTGGATTTCTTCGCGTTCTGGATACAGCGGAGAAGACGATCCATCATAGATTTTTGAGAATACCCTCCATCGTTTCTTTACTTATTCGTTTCCCTATCAGGGGTATTTTGGTCATTTCCTCATGTTTTCTTTTGCTTTGGTGCGATTCAACTAAGTAGCTGACTGCTGATTTGGCCAACCCTGATTGGGCCAAGTCATGCGGGCCCGGTCTATTTTTTTGGATTTTCTCGCTTATATGGCATTAAGTAATTGCCTGATTGGTCGGATTTATAAAATCCATAACTAATAATCTGCTCATCAGAAAAATATGCAAAAATACTCGTTGGATTCAGAAAAATAATACCTATCTAATGGTATTGGTTTTGATAACTCAATCCAAAGATTAATAACATGTGTTTTTAATGGATATAATTAAATAAGATAATAGCTTGTATAACTCATAACTAATAATTTATAAGTGAGAAAAATATAATAAAATATGTTTTGGAATCCTAATAACCTAATATAAAATATGACATCGTTTTGGAAATCTAATTCACACATATATAAAAAGGTAGTTTTTAGGGTTTATGAAATCGATATAAATCTAACCCTAATCCCATATATATGCTAATACGTGCTTTGGAAGCCTAGGCTTGGACCTAGAAGTGTCTTTGGACATTTGAATCTGATGTTGAGGTATGTTTGCATCCCCGATTATTCTTTTGAGCAATTATCCTTTTTTGTCTTTCTTTTGGTCCTTTGGACATTAGCCTACACATTGTCTTGTTCTCTTGAATCTTATGCTTCATGTGAAGTTCCTTGTTTGTTATTGATCTTGTGATCATTTATATTCTCTTGGAATCTTATCTTGTTGCCTTGGTGCAATTTGGACTTTTGATATATACCCACTGTGATGTGGATCTTACTTGTTGATATATGCCCACTTTGAAGTGGGTTTGCTATATGTTGTGTTGTCCATTGGGTGATGTCAACATTGATAATTCTGACTAAACTATTTACTTGCCTCTATATTTAACATGCTATGTGATTCAGTAGCACTTGAGTAGTATAATTTCATTGGTTTTGTCTCATTATGCAACATGGAAACATTGTGATATTTTGGATGGTGGATGTGTGATTCCCCATGCCAGGGCAGGATGTGCGATTCGTGGCCCATGTTATATATAATTGGATGGTAGATGTGTGATTCCCCATGCCAGGGTAGGATGTGTGATTCCTGTCCCATGTACCTTTAGGGCAAGATGTGTGATTCTTGGCCCATGTCCCACCAGGTTCAAGATGTGTGATTCTTGACCGCCATTGTTATTTATATTGTTCTAGTATTATGTTTATCTCACATGCATGCAAGATATTGATTGTGGGGTGTGTGCCCTACTTGTGCTTTGTTTACCACCATGGTAGTGGATTTATTTATGGCACAATCCTTTTATATGTTGTTTATGGCAAGTATCCCTTTTTGTTGAGATCTTTCTTTTGATACCCGTTTGGGTGATACTTATCTCTTGCTTGGGAAGCCTTTTACAATTGATGTCCCTTATTCCTTATATTGCTCAATTTGCTTTTTAGTATGCACATACCAGCCTTTGCTGATGTTTCCTTTTGTTTCTCTTTTGCCGGGGTATGCTTCCAACCCTAGGTGGAAGACTTGGATGCATGACATGTGGAACTGGACTTAGTTTGTGATGATGAAGCTTGGAGACAAACTTGAGGTGGTTTAGATTTCCTTTACATGGATCCTTGTGATGTAAGTTTAAGTTTGTAACCCTTTGTTTTATAATTGAATAGTCAAATATTTTCTTCCGCTGCTATACATTGGTCTTTTGATTACCATTATATAAAGATTTGAAAATTTTACACCCACTCCATCTCACCTTTTGAGTGTGTTTGGATTGGAGGTTCTATTGTTCAAATTTTTAGTAGAGAAGTGGTTTCACTTCTTTACACCGATGGCAATTAACCTCTCTGTCTGACTCTCATCGAACTCTCCTTCTAACCTCCGGTCAGCCACTTGGACTGCTCGACCATTCCTACACCTATCCCAAACCCAGTCAACCAGTTGCTTGCGATTCCCACCCTCTACACCCGAGCCGCCAAACACCCTCCTCCCACTCGCTATATCAAGAAGGACAATCCCAAAGTTGTAGACATCCGACTCCATCCCAAACCTCTGACTAGTGATGCACTCAGGGGCCAAGTACCCTCGAGTCCCTACCACGTTCGTGGTATGCGCCCTACTCTGCTCGTGGTCAACAACCCTTGCGAGCCCGAAATCCCCTAACTTGGCATTGAACTTGGAATCCAACATGATGTTGCTGGTCTTGATGTCTCTGTGAACCACGCACTGCTCCCACTCCATGTGGAGGTACAGAACCGCCGATGCCAAACCCGACGCGATCTTGTACCTCGCTGGCCATGGAAGAAGCATCGCCGCTGACTTGTCTCCGAAGAGGTGGTAGTCTAAGCTGCCGTTCGGCATGAACTCGTACACTAGAAGGAGATCTGCCCGGTCATGGCACCACCGATGAGCCTTCATGTTCTTGTGCCTCAGCTGGCTGATGATCTTGATCTCGGAGATGTACTCCTTGGGTTCCTGTTTGGATTCCTAAGAGAACCTCTTGATTGCCACGTCAACGTTGAGATCGGACAGGAAGCCCATGAAGTAGGGATGGAAAATGGGCGGGTATGAAGAACCCATACCCATACCCATTATACCCATTTGAATTTTTACTTGACCCATACCCACCCCATTACAGGAAAATATATAATAATACATACCCATACCCAACCCAATAGGTAATGGGTACTCATTACAACCCATTTTTACCAACTTCCAACATTTGGGCACTGAAATATTGCAATTAGGTCCAGAATTTTAATAAAATATGTAATTAATGAATTTGCAGTCTGTCCCCTGCATATGAAATATTTGCAATCAGGTCCACAACTTTAACAAAATATGCAAATTAATGAATTGTACAAATAATCATGCTGAAACAATTTGTCATATTACCCTTACATATGTACTATTTGCAAATAATCGTTGTATATGTAATGTTTACAAACGACGTCCATAATCCCAATGAAATATGCATATGCAATTATATTTTTATACAGAAACAAGAGGGCACACGCTACAAACCCATACAACACTTCAAGACACTCCATATTTACCAACAAATCTATTTCATTTCATCCATGTTGTAGTCCCAAACAACACTCTTCAGGACATACACACAATTTAGTTGTCCATAACATAATAAATTCTAAACATCCAGAACACAACTAACTCAAATAAGTATTAATAAACATCCAGAAAATGCACACTATTTCAGTTGTCCAAAAGAAGATTCCATATATTGCCAAATGACAACTTGTTTACAATCATATAGAAATGACAACTTGTTTACAATCTGAATATTAATCCCAACAGATTTCTCCATGAAGATTTCAAACATTCATAATCAACAACCAAATGAGTAAGCATTCATTATCAGCCCCGCCATCTTCAGGCAACATCAATCGAGCAGTGCCACCACTTGTTCCATTTACCTTGAATGTCTCCCATATGAACATATTATAGACACTTGCAACACCAACACGAAAAAAACACAAACACATGCTATGAAACAAACGTGAATAAAAAAAAGTCGATCTACAGAATATTCGATCTGCTGATAGAAACAGAGCACCAAAGGGAGTACTAAAGTGAATAGTAACTCACCTAAGGTGTACACCTAAACCATCATCTTGCACTACTTAATCAGTAACCAAATGAGTAAACTAATTAGTCTTTAGAGGCCTGCAAGTTCCAATGCGAAATAAACACACAAAAAAAATTCAATATGTAGAATAATCGATCTACAGGTAGAAATAGAGCACCAAAGGGAGTAATAAAGTGAATAGTAACTCACCTAAGGTGTACACCTAAACCATCATCTTGCCCTACTTAATCAACAACCAAATGAGTAAACTAATTAGTCTTTAGACGCCTGCAAGTTCCAACACGAAATAAACACAAAAAAAAAAACAATCAACAAAATACTCAATCTGCTGGTAGAAACAGAGCATCAAAGGGAGCACTAAAGTGTAGTAACTCACCTAAGATGTACACCTCAACCAATCAATATGGAACATCATCTTGCCCTATTTCACCTAAGAGTAAACAATGTAATGGATTAAGTACATAAATTTATATACAAATAACACTAACATATTCATTTGGAAAAGGAACCTATTTTACCTTCATCTTCGCTGTCATTGTCATTCATCAAAGTGCCGAAATTGCTTGTACCTGATGTATCTCCATCTGCATAATGTGTAATATAATAAGTTATTTACTAATATAGAATGAATGTATAAAGCATACTATCTATACCTTGTGTGTTTCCAACTTTCAGCCAGTTTTGGGTGCACATCAAGGCTTATACAATCTTTGGATGAAGTCTATTGCGATGGGGGTCAATCACTCTCCCGCTGGTGCTGAAAGCTGATTTCGAAGCTACGGTAGAAATGGGAATTGCAAGAATATCCTTTGAAATCAATTGAAGAACTGGATATGAACCTTCATTTTGCCTCCACCATACCAATATATCAAAGCCATGTTTGTGTGGCAACAACTTCATCTCAAGATATGTGTCCAGATCATTTTAAGAAGAAACTTTCCTTTTCTTCTTCAAAAAGTTATCAAAACCTAGCAAACTCTTATCAACATCTTGTGAGGTGCACGACTAGATGATATATCACTTTCACTTTCCTCTTGAAGGTTCATTTTTTCTTTGTATTCAAAGAATAAGGCATAGATCGCATCAATTACCTTGTCACAATGCTCCAAAGATTTTTCTCCATAAATCCTATCAAAGTTATACTCAAGAATCTATTTCTTACATCGTGGGTCTAATAAAATGTAGATGTCGTTCCAATACTTCTCGTATTTTGTCAACATATTTTTTTTTCCATGTTTGATATGACACTACTGGGAGAAGTAACCCATTCATCTATACTTACCCTTATGGAACACATATTTGGGAAGTATAGATTGGAAGTCGGGTATTTCGTGCCAGAAAATAGCTTTGTAACTTCATAAAATATACTCATCTCCTCACAAACCTCAATGCAGAACGTCCAATCTTCATCACTTGGCAACATAGTATATTAACTTTCTCGATAACTCAAACAATAGAATACTTCTCTATACATCATGTTGTTCAAAGCATTAAGAAAGTTGAGTTCCACCTAGTCTCACAATCAAGGCACAACTTCTTTGTAAAAGCAACCTTTAGTTGCTTTGCGGTTTCTTCAAACTTCTCTAGTCTTTTTGGAGTTGCAATCCAATAGGCCACACTATTTCGAACCTTTTCAACTCCATTATTAATAACTGCTAGTCCATCTTTGACTACTAGGTTGAGAATATGAGTGCAACATTGCATGTGCAGAAACCACCCAAATAACATCATTGAATTTGGAGGGAACTTGTTTCATACTAGATGAAATAGCCCATCATCATACTCTTGAATTTTGTTCTTTAACAAGATGATCATTGCATCATTTGTTGAACAGTTATCAAGTGTTACAGCATATATCCTTTTGTCAATGTTCAATTCTACTAAAGAACGCATTAACACTTCAGAAAGTACCTTTTTGGTATGAGGACATGGGACATATTTGAACTTAACAATCCTATTTTGCAAACTCCAAGAGTCATCTATGTAATGAGATGTAATTTCCATGTAACCTCTCCTTTGGTTATTTGACGTCCACATATCAGTAGTAATTGCTACTCTAGACTCACAATTCCCCAAATCCTCCATCAACTTTCTCTTTCCTATGCCATAAATTTTCCAGATGTCATCTTTGATTGTGTTCCTTGATGGACACTTAAAAAGAGGTTGTAAAATCTTCAAGAAACTCCTAAAAACAGCATGTTCAACAATCACTAGAGGATACTCGTGCATCACTATCATACTAGCGAGAGACAACCTAGCATGTTCTTGATTAAATGCTATTGATGTTGTCTCTTTGGCCTCAAGGATTTGACTAAGGTCCCCTCCCATTGCCAACAATGTAGGACATCTAGTAAGGTGATCATGAAGGTGTTTTGTCCCAATTCTTGGATTTCCACTAAGGGGGGCATGACAGTAGTGGCATATGGATTTCAAAACTCCATCAACATCTTTCTTGTCAAAGTGCTTCCACACTTTACTTCGATGACCTCTTGTAGATGTTAATGAGCCAGTCACAACATGCTCATTCAACTGACTCTCAACTGGAATTGAACTATCTACTGGTGACCTTTGATTTGAAGAAACATCAGGGATCTCTATATCTTGATTTTGAGTAGACATAATCTAGAATGCAAATGCACCACCTTTTAAGAAGTTCCCTTCAACACTAGCCCCACAAACGGGATACACAAAAACAGAGTAATAATGTTTTTCTTATCTCTTTTCTTTTTAAATAATGAAATAACCAGAGATACAAACAACATGAACCAAAGATGAACGTATAGAGATGTATAATATGACATCTTCAGAAAGGTTTTCAACTATAAAAGAATTATTGTAACTGTATATTATAGCTTACTATATATGCAAAAGTGCCAAGAGAGGTATCATCACTCATTGTCATCTAACCCTTTTTACCCGTCCCTCATCCCCCCCCAAACAGAGGCATTTCTGTATCCCTTTCATGCCTCCTCATCCGATGTCCACACCCACCCCCAAGGGACTATTATTAGTAGAGCAGCAACAGGCAGAAGGAGGAAGATTGACCTGTGCACATCCACTACTAAATACTGATACCTAGAAGATTTTCCCCTTTTCCTCTCACCATCCTGATCTCCTATCCGCTGCTGCTGCTCAACCGGTTGCTGCTATCTACTACTCAAACACACACAACAAGCCAGGCCAGAAGAACGATGGGGACAGGAAGAAGAGCGATAATAACACTAATTTAGGGAGAGGAGGGAAAAAATAGCAGTTACTCCTCAGTTTAGAATCCGCCAATCGAGGAAAGAGATGAGTGGGACGGAGAAACGAGGATATCTAGTGATAGATTCGAGTTTGCGTACCTCAGACTTGCGCGATACTCCTCAATACACTTGCAGATCTCCGCGGCGGGTGGCCTCTTGGTGCTTGGCTTCTGCACACGACATCAACAATCTCGGCGCACAACGCGATGGCGGAAACTCAGGGTGGCGGTGGTAACTCAGGGCGAGTGGCGTCTTAGATCCTCGGCGTCGGTGGCTAGCAGAGGAGAGACGTTGCGGCGTCGTGCTTCTAGGTCGCCAAGTCGGGAGCCGCGAGGGGCGAGGAGCGGAAAGACTAATCTGATAACTAGGGTTCAAGGAATCGAGGGAATGGGGGATAATGGGGAGTAACGGGGGCCCGCTTGATACTGGAGTCAAATTGGGCCTCGCCACTTAGAACGTAGGATGCAAATAAGGCCCATATTTACCCATTATTAATTGGGTCTGGCTGGGTTGAGTTTATTGAGTTATGGGTTTTTGGGGATATTTGCCATCCCTATTCAGCATGTACCAAATATAGCGCAAGTAAGTACATATTGGTTTTCGGACTCTAGCACCTGTTTGAGGAGGAGGGGGAGCGGAGTCTCCCTAAGACTAAAAAAAAATATGTTAGTTATTTTTTCGAAGAGATAGCGTAGGAGGGAGTGATACGGAGTTATGCAAAAGGTCAGCAATAAGGAAAAGAAAACCAAAAAAGAAAGCGACGAGAAACGGAACACGTGGCATCAAATGTCTGAAGAGAATTCCCGGACAAAACAAAGAATAAGTACTGAAAAGCCCGATTCCAGAATTTCCACGTCGGGTGATTCTTTTGCCGGCCAATCCCCTCCCAAGGTAGAGAAGCACAGCCCGGTCACAACGGATATGGCGGGAGCTCTCACCCCGACTTTGTCCCTTCCCGCCGCGAGATCGCTTTCAGCTTACTCCCCGAACCGATACCACCATAGATCCCGTCTCCTTGCGTCCTCCTCTGCCGACCCAGCTGCCGTTCTAAGCTGCCAGGGCCTCCCGGAGGCGAGAAGAGCTGGCACTCTGCGGCCCATCGCCGCCGCTGCCGCTCCGTCCATTGTGAGCAAGCCCTCCTTCTCATTGCTCAATACTCCCATTCCCCATTTGCGCCGTACATCCTATCTTCCTTACCTACCGCACGCGCCCCACCTATACTGCAGAGCGTATCGCCCGAGGTGGTGGAGCGGAAGAAGCATGAGTTGCTACGGGCAGTCCAGGATACGCAACGGGGACTCGTCGCTACACCGGACCAGCGATTGTCTATCGAGGAGGCCCTGGTACTTTACCGCCGAATACCTTCGTCCTTTTTCAGTTTCTGCAAACTCATTTTGCCCTTCTCCGGACTTCGGGGCCGCTTTCCCATCCGACCTCATGCGTCCTGTTGCCCCTCGGGCATCAACTGTGGTTGCAGGTAAATGTGGAGCAGTACGGCGCAGGCACCGCCGTTGACCTTGCCCGGCTTGATGGAACCTGGCGGCTCAACTATACCTCCGCCTCCGACGTCCTAGTCCTATTTGAGGCTGCCGCTAGGCTTCCGTTCTTGGAGGTATTTCTTTTTTGTATGTTCTCCTGCTGATTTCCACGATTTGAATGGAGTGGCTGCCTTTTGAGTTGATCCAGCAACTCTGGGACATAATTTCTGATTGATTATTTTTTTTTTTGTCACAGGTTGGACAAGTTTTTCAGAAATTCGAATGCAAAGATCGAGCCGATGGGGGGATCGTGCGCAATGTGGTGCGTTGGAGTGTGCCCAACCTGCTTGAGGTAAAGAAGCAGCCAAAAAGGCTTTGTTGTACGCATCACTTGATGTGCGGGTTGCTTGTTCTTTATCTTAGAGGCTGTTCGACTTGCAAGAAATGTAAATGGCAATTCAGTGAATATTTCTTGTATCGGCCAATTCTTCTGTACAATGCTTTAAATATTTCATATCTCTGCAGGATCAAGAAGGCGCAACGCTTGTGGTGACCGCTAACTTCTCCCTTGTCTCAAAACGCAATATATACCTCCAGTTTGAAGAGGTGGGTGCTTCATTTGTTGGTCAGAGATGTGATATATACCCATCTTTGTACAGTATTAGCATCTCACTCATTTTCAACCTGGCTTATTCATGTAGGCTTCTGTCCAAGATATAAGGATAGGTGAGGACCTTCAGGCCTTGATAGCTCCAGCGATACTGCCGCGGACATTTCTTGCCATGCAGGTGACCCTTTTAGGATGCATACCTATTTAGACTGTTATGGAAGCCTGCCTGTGTTCCTCAAACGTTTTTTCATGTCTTGCCCATGTGCTGATATTTCGCCCTAATAAATCATACTGCTGGGTCCTGTTCGCATAGAGGCACTATGGCAGAAATTAGTGGGTACAATTAATATTTCAAAAGGACGTTTTGTGTGGACTTTGTTTATAGGAGAATGCATATCACATGGATATTTCTTTTCATTATTATTAATTTGATATTTCTTTTCATTATTATTTTTTTGTTCTTCCTGTTGCAGATCTTGCAGTTTATTCGTGCCTTCAAAGCTGAGATTTCCCTAGGAGGGCGGGACAGGTACTTATTTCCATGTCTTAATATTATACTCTTTGTGGCATATAGTTAAGTGAAGGGTCTGGCTTATCAGGCTATTATAACCTTTCCTTTTCATATGAGAAATGATGTACTGCATTGCTGCTGAATTCTGGATAAAATTACATGTCGCTGTTGCTTGATATTGGTTGTAAATATCACACCATTATATAGATAAGTAAGCTTGCATAAATGATAATGGATCAAACAGACATGATTTGTTTGTTTCGTAATAAACACATAAGGCGTTTGAGAATTAAAAAGGACATCACCTTGTGTCACTATTATCTAAACCTCAATTTCAATCGTGCCTGGGTTGACTATATGGATTCTTCTTTTCCACTCAACTTTGTTGTTTTATATATACATTAGCCTAGTTTTACCACGTCAAGTGTTTAGTAAGACGTTTAGATTATACGAATTCAAACACATTTAATTTGTTCATAAGGCGCTCTAACAATTTAATCAATTTAGCACAAAATTAGGGGTAGACAATACAAAAGTCTGTTTTTTTACCAATTAATAAAACAATTAGATACTCTGCATAATTAAGAAATTCATGTCCAAACTATGGTTGTGCGAAAACTCTATCTCAGTCCAAAATCTTGTTTCCTTATTATTAGTATATAGACTTTCCTGTGTTTTTACTTAGTCTATTTCTCTCTTTTCCTTGTTATTTTCTATGTCTTGTTTTATCCCACATTGGTTATATCTAAACCATGTGTCTTTCTCTTGTCTTATAAAAGAGAACCACTGTACTCTGTTTTTATCATCTCAATAGTAAGACAATTAGTCTCATATTCTAGATGGTATCAGAGCGAGCCGATCCACCCTATCCCTTTCTCCCTAACCCTACCCCAGCCGCCATCCCTACCCCAACCGCCACCCACCTGCTTCACGCCGCCGCCCACCCCCTCCACAGGCTGCTGCCGCCGCCACCCCCTCTCCCTTCTCCGCCCACCCCAGCCACCCCCTTCTCTACCCACCCTCTCTCCCTTCACCCCCCTCTATCCCTGCCCCTACCCGCCGCCAACCCCCCCTCTTTTTCCCCTGACCTGCCGCCGGCAGGCCTTGCTGCCGCCGCCCCCTCCCCATCACCACCGCCACAAACAACCACCACCACTCTCCTCTCCACCACCCTTTCCCTCTCCTATACCCTCCGTACCCTAAGCACCTCTATCCTTGTGGCTTAGACAACCACATGTTCTCTTTTCCGTCTCCGTTCCCTTTCCAAAAAGCTTACGTACAGCCTGATCACTTTCCAGTTCTGGCACGTTGAAGGTGTAAAACCCATTTTTCGGTTCTGACTGCCTACGCCTCATGGTGGAGTAATCTCTTCTCCATGTTGGCGTATGTTCTGTTTCCTTCTTCCTGCCCTATGAGGGTTTTCTGAGGTCCATGCTCGGATCTCCTATCTACTGCTACTAGTCCATGTGTTGGACTTCTACTGCTGTCTACTACTGCTGCTGACTACTGTCTGGATCTGTGCCCGTGTTGCTTCTCTTCTTCTGCTACTGCTGCGATGGCGACTTCCGATCTCCCGCCGCGCACTCTCTGTGTTACTACGGTGAAGTTGGATCACTCCAACTATCATCTATGGGCTGCCTCCTTCGAGTTATATGTCAAATCCCAAGGACGCTACTCTCACCTGACTACCAAGGGCCCTGTTCTTCCTGCTGCAGACGCTGATGAGAAAACCAAGCAAGCCTATGATCTATGGTCCAAAGAGGACTATGGGGTCATGACCTGGATGGTGAATAGTGTTGAAGCAAAAATCAGCCAGTCCTTGCTTCGACTTCAGACTGCCAAAGAAATGTGGGACCAGCTTTCCCATGTTTACTCTCACCAGCAGAATCCGAAGAAGGTCTTCGAGATATTCAAACAGCTTGCCAAACAGGAGTATTCGGCCACCGACTCCATTGAGGACTACTACAACTCCTGCTGTGCTCTCTGGGATGAGTTCCGGGTATATCACCCCCTGACTGCTGATATTGAAGAAGTGCACCGACAACGGAATGAACTTATGTTAGTTCAATTCCTCGCCGGCCTACCTGCGTCCTTCGCTGGTGTTGTGGACCAGATTCTCTCCAGCGACCCGTTGCCTACTCTCCGTGATGTTCTCAAACGGGTTCAACGTCTACCCTCTGTGTCTCAACCTGTGCCTGGCACCTCTGACGGTGCTGCTCTTGCTGTCCGCTCTGGTGATTCCTTCCGTGGTCGTGGCCGTGGTAGAGGTCGTGGTCGCGGAGGACAGTTCTCTACTCCTGGTCGTGGAACTGGATCCGATCAAGCTGAGTCCCGCTATTGCACTCACTGCAAACGTACCAACCATAATGAAGATAAGTGCTGGATCAAATATGGCAAACCTGAGTGGGCCAACAAAGTGACAACTGATGAACCTGCTCCGCCGACGGCTGACTGGATCCGCTCCGAGTTTGAAAAACTCCTACAGGCTCGTCTGGCGTCTTCTACTGAGGCTTCAAATACTGGCAGTGCTGCTCTTCTGACTACGGCTGGTAAAAATTCCTGGGTTATTGACTCTGGTGCGACTTCTCATATATCTGGCAATCCTGCTTTATTTTCTAAACTGCAACAGACTTCTTTTATACCTCCTGTTACCTTAGCTGATGGTTCTAAATCACCTGTTACTGGCATTGGTGATATTTGCCCTACTGGTCGTCTGCCTCTGCGCTCTACACTTTATGTCCTGAAATTTCCTATTAATCTTCATTCTGTGAGTAAAACTGTGAAGAGCCTTCGTTGCTCAATTACATTTGATCCGGATGGTGTTTTGTTTCAGGATCTGCGCACGAGGATGACGATTGGTTCGGGCCATGAGGGACCAGATAGACTCTACTACCTGGACGAGCCAAAGACAGCTGCATATCTGACATCATCGGTGACCGACATCCAGTGGCACTATAGATTGGGACACCCTTCTATTGGAAAGTTAAAAGTCGTGTTACCAGATATAGTTAGTTCTGATTTTCATTGCGAAACTTGTCAGCTTGGCAAGCAAACTCGTGCTACTTTTTCAAAAAAATTTTGTATCAGCTCTAAAGCCCCTTTTGATATTATACATGCTGATGTTTGGGGTCCTTGCTCTGTCACAAGTACTTCAGGTTTTAGATATTTTCTGAGCTTCATTGATGATTTTTCTAAAACTACCTGGCTATTTTTACTTAAAGATAGATCCACTATCCTTGAAAAAATTACTGACTTTTTTACTGAGATACGCACTCAATTTGCTAAGCCTATCAAAATTCTTCGTACTGATAATGCTTTGGAATTCATGCAAACATCTGTTAGCTCTTTCTGTCGTCGCCAGGGCACAATCCATCAAACCTCTTGTGCTTACACCCCACAACAAAACGGTGTTGCTGAGCGCAAAAATCGTCATCTTCTCGAGGTTGCTCGTACCCTTCTCTTTCACTATCATGTTCCCCAAGCCTTTTGGCCCGAGGCGATAGCCACTGCCTGCTATCTAATTAACCGCATGCCTTCATCTGTGCTCGACAATCAGATTCCTTTTCAGATTCTGTTTCCCGATGCATCTCTTTTCTCTGTTCCGCCTCGCATTTTTGGGAGCACCTGTTTTGTTAAAAATCTTCGGCCTGGCCTTACTAAATTGGATCCTAGAGCAACTAAGTGTATTTTCCTGGGATGTTCTCGCACTCAGAAAGGATATCGGTGCTATGATCCTGTTTCTAAAAAGTGGTTTGTCTCTGCGGATGTGGTGTTTTTGAGCATATGCCTTTCTACTCCACGGGTGGTTCTGCGCTCACTTCCGATTTACTTGCTGATACACCTTTGCCTGTGATGGACGATGTACCTGCTATTTCTGAGGATCTGATTGAAAAGCCACCTCTGAAAGTTTACAAAGAAGACCGAAGCCGACAGCTCCCTCCATGGCCCCTCCATCGTCCTCTTCCTCGGTGCCAGATCAACCATCCTCGCAGGTATTTTCTGATCTTGATATTCCTATTAGTCTGAGGAAAGGGACCCGCACTTGCACTATGCATCCGATTGGAAATTTCTGCTCTACTGATAATTTGAGTGCTAATTTTGCTAACTTCACTGCGGCTCTTTCTGCGATATCTGTACCTAAGAATGCTGCTCAGGCTCTTAGCCATCCTGCATGGCGTCAGGCTATGGAAGAAGAAATGAAGGCTCTTACTGACCGTCATACCTGGACCCTAGTTGAGCCACCTGCTGATTGCTCTCCAGTTGGATGTCGATGGGTGTTCACTGTCAAATACCATCCCGACGGTACTGTCGAACGACTTAAGGCGCGACTTGTGGCAAAAGGGTATACCCAGACCTATGGAGTTGACTACTTTGAAACTTTCTCTCCAGTAGCGCTCCTGAATTCTGTCCGGATTCTGATTTCTGTTGCTATCAATTCTGACTGGCCTCTGTATCAACTTGATGTCAAGAATGCTTTCCTGTATGGTGATCTTCATGAAGAGGTATACATGTCACAACCTCCCGGTTTTGTGTGTCAGGGGGAGGCTTCCAAAGTCTGCAGGCTAAAAAAGGCTATCTATGGCTTGAAACAGAGCCCTAGAGCGTGGTTTGACAAGCTCAACAATATTCTTCAGCAATTTTCCTTCAGACGTTCCCAATCTGATCACTCTGTTTTTGTGAAAAATACTTCTGTGGGTATTGTTATTCTTATTGTTTATGTTGATGACATTATTCTCTCTGGAAGCGATTCTGTTGGTATTCAGTCTACAAAGCGCTATCTGGAGAAACACTTTGTTACCAAGGATCTTGGCTCACTTCGGTATTTTCTTGGGATAGAAGTGTCCCGGTCTTCTTCTGGTCTCTGCTTATCTCAACGGAAGTATGTCCTGGATCTCTTATCTGAATCTGGTCTTTTGGGTGCGAAACCTGCTAGCACACCTATGGATCCCAACATCAACTGGGATGATGAGGAGTCTCCTGCTTACCCTGACAATCAGCAGTATCGACGTATGGTTGGGAAACTCATATATCTTACTGTTACTCGGGCTGATATCACTGCTGCAGTTGGATTGGTTAGTCGCTACCTGGACAAGCCTCGACAATGCCATTGGGATGCTGTCTGTCATATTCTGAAATATTTGAAAAGTTCACCTGGAAAAGGTCTGCTTTACAAAAAAAATGGGTATTGCAAACTCCTTGGCTATTCTGATTCTGATTATGCTGGCTGCAAGGTTGACCGTCGGTCTACTTCTGGCTACTGTACCTTTGTGGGAGGTAACCTTGTCACTTGGCGAAGCAAGAAGCAGTCTGTAGTTGCTCGCTCTAGTGCTGAAGCTGAGTATCGTGCCATGGCACATACTACCTGTGAACTATTCTGGATTCGGAGCCTGCTGAAGGACTTTGGCTTTTCTGATTCATCTCCTATTCCAATGTATTGTGACAACAAAGCAGCTACCTTCATTGCTAGTAATCCTACTTTCCATGAGCGGACCAAGCATATTGAGGTGGATTGTCATTTTGTTCGCGAGGCTGTTCTCTCGGGTCAAATCTCTACTCCCTATATTCATACATCTGATCAGGTGGTTGATATCTTCACAAAGATTCTACCAAAGACAAGGTTCACTGCTATGACATCCAAGCTGGGCATGCTAGACATCTACGCTCCAGCTTGAGGGGGAGTATTAGTATATAGACTTTCCTGTGTTTTTACTTAGTCTATTTCTCTCTTTTCCTTGTTATTTTCTATGTCTTGTTTTATCCCACATTGGTTATATCTAAACCATGTGTCTTTCTCTTGTCTTATAAAAGAGAACCACTGTACTCTGTTTTTATCATCTCAATAGTAAGACAATTAGTCTCATATTCTAGACTTATGTACAGGCAAAAACACTGGATGTTATAAAGTGAAGGTGCATATTTGACTCCTTGGGAAAAGTTTTGCACACTTCCTAGGTTGGATGCTATCATGCTAAGTTGGTTTGACAAGTCCGAAGACATACTAGTAGCCAAGGAGTCATGTTAATAATGAGAGAAGAATGGTTATAGTATTAGCATGTAGGCCCTATACACATGAGATGGGATATGTGCAAAGCTCGGAATGATGGGATATACAAAAACTCGTAAAACACAAATGATAAACATAGGCTTTGAATCTGAAGGTGAAATTTATCTGGTCTCAATGAACTTCTAGTTTTTAAAGTTTGACTAAACCTACGATCCAAGCTTGACTTTTGTTAACTCTTTTAGTCATGAAACCTTGTATTTGGAGCCCCCAATCTCATGCACTAGCATGATAATTTGAGAGATTGAAGATTTGACACTAAGAGCAGTCATAGACGAATTTAAGGTTTTTTTCCACCTCCTATGAAGGGACCATTGCGCTTCTTCCTTTGAAATGTTTTCTAGGACTGTCTTCTTTCTGTAGTACGCATTGCAACTTCTACTAGCCTATTATTGTGAATGGCAATGCTAAGTTGCATAGCATGGATGTAACTGTGATAACCTCCATTACCGGAGATGTTTAAGATGATGTATGTCCACTGTATTAAAAAGCGCTCTGAGAGGCCAAGCCTGTAAACAGCTTAAATCAGCCCCAAAGCGCCAACTAAGCGGGTTTTAAGAAAATCAGCCGCTTTTGCCCGCTTTAAAAAAAGCACTGTTGTAAGCATGTAATATATTAATTAAATTATATGCTCTAAGTAGTATTGACTATAGCATATGAAACTTATATACATCAAATGTTCTATGATATAGCTAGCTCTAATTTAGAATTTATACTTTGTATGTAAGCTATAATAATAGGGTACTGCTGTAATGTATCCAAGTAACTTATATGTAACTATAATCTAATTTAGAATGCATACTTTGATTAAATATACTGCTGTAATGTATGACTAGTGATGATATGCAAATGTAGGAATATGTTTGTAAGATATCTATGATAAGTCTATTGTTTACTGTTTAGCTATGTAAACATGGGATACAAATTGTTGTTCTTGTATCATGTATATACATTTATTATTTTATAGTTGTGTAGGGTGCTTTATCTATGAGAAGTATATTGTTTACTATATTATATAGCTATAATTATTGGTTTATGGTTGTGTTATAAACTATTGGGGTGTTTATATGGTTGTGTACCATGTTTAGATAAGTATAAAAGTTCCAAACATATAGTAATTATATACATATATGCAATTTCGTATAAAAGTCTATAAGAAATTACAACCGCTTTTTCAAAACTCTCCCTCCTATCGCTTTAGCTGTTACAATGTGCCGTCCTCACGCTTACTGCTTTATGTTTTTTAAAACACTGTGTATGTCACATGATCAAAACATGATGGATGAGATGGACGAGTGCAACTGAGATAGTCTGTAGCTAGAATAAATCTCTAAGATTGAAAAGTAAGTATTCTATGCAACTAACCATGTTGTAAGGGAGTGAATGTTGGGCAATAAAAAAACAACATGTCAACAAGGTGAATGTGGTAAAATTGTGAATGTTAAGATGGTTTTGTGGAAAGCTAAGGAAAAGATTGCCTCATAAATAAAATAACTATCTAAGGAATAAAGGTGGGGATGGCAAGCAATAAAGATAAGCTACTTGAGGGTCGCCTCACTTTGTACGGACATATACAATAGAGATGGACAAATGGACCGATATAAAATAATGCTCTAGAGTCGATGACAGTTATAATAGCAAGAGACATGCCTAAATTAACTTGGCCAACTCTTACAAGCAAAGATTTTAGATCTGTACATATTAATGAGAATATGACCCCTAACAAATCTGAATGGAAAAGAAGGATCCATATAGCCGACCTCAAGATGGCTAGAAGTGAGGCTTAAATGACGATGATGGTGATATTCTTAGTATGATAGGACAAAAAGTGTGTAATGATTATATAGTAATTTTTAGAGAAGAACTTATCTCTGGACATAGGTTGGTGGTATCAAGATCAACAATGTATTAGTTTGCCTGAAATTGACGAATCCACTATTCTAGAAATCGATTAGCAGCAGCATATACTCCCGCTTATGCCTATGCAGTCACCTTGCTGCACTGCACATTGCTAAGCGGTCCATTACGTATTCCTTGGTCGCATAAACTCCTGCTTGGCTGAGTAAGCAGCTAATTAGACTCCTCTATTTGAAAAGCCCATTACCTATGTATGCCCATACATACATGTATACATTCATTCATTCGTATATACCTAGGGAATCGATAAGTAGATTTCGTTATATATTTAAATATTTAGTGGTTTATTTCTATGTATGCAATTTTTTTTTTTGCATATGTACATTTATGTGTATACCTTTTGTTATCTTCAGGTTTATACATATATAATATAACTATAAATATACCTGCATATGCACACACATTCCACATACGTATTTGTACATTTACATATGTTTGATTTATTAACATTTATTCACACACTCCACACATATATTCATAATATCCATTTCAATATTTGTACATACATCACACTCACATTCCATAGATATAAATATATAACTATATAAGCATATCAAATGTGCATATTAATGTGTTTACATTTGGAAATATTTATAAATTGCATAACCTACATTTTAAATTATGTTTGATAAGCTCAATATATCTTGTTATGACTATATGTATGTGAAAAGTGTGAGGGAAACTCGTGTTGTTCTATTAGAAGGCACACCCCTGTCCTATATATAGGAGGGGGGGGCATGGTTCAAAATTTTGGTCGAAATCTCAAAATTTCGGTCGAAATTTCAGTTTCGAGGGGTGTCAGACATAGAAATGCACCTATCCAGGAATAGGTAAGTAAAATTTTGGAATTTTGACATAAATTTTGCAAATGGGGGCGAAATTTCGACAAATACAACAATTTCGTTGAGAAAAGGCCAGTTTGGGCATGCATTTCGCGAAACACAACTAAAATGGATTCACAATTTCAAAAATTAACAACCCAAAGTCTGTTGCACTTAAAGTTTACTTCTTTGGTGATTTTTTGCATTGTCTTGCTCTTGAAGTCTTTGTTCTTCAAATGTAAGGTAAGTTTACTCTCTCCTTCCCATCTACATCTATTTCTTCCACTTTTACCCCATCTTAATCAACAGATTACTCTAAAATCTCAAGTTGTAAGTGATAGACTACAACTTAAACTTGAGGATTTATGAAATTGTGCTATAAGTTACATATAACTACAATTATTTTACAAATCGAACTTGATATATATCCTATTTGTTAAGATAATGGATAAAATATTTTCAAAATAAGCTTTTCTTAGAAGTTTTTCACCGTTATATTTAATAGTTAACAAATGTTAAATTTATAAATAAATATCTTATATTAGAGATGAATTTCTTAACAATAATGTACAATTTACAACTATATAATACTTTGAATATTAATTATATATAATCAGACGTTATAAATGAAAGGAAAAAAAATTAAACAATTTAGAATTGTTATGTATGATGTTTAGTTACAAACATCAAATTCAACTATTAATGGGAATAATATATAGTTAAATGTATTTAGTTGATATATTCAATACATTGGACTATTAGTATCAACTAGTTTTTGAAGGCCTAAATTGAGAATACTTAGTATTTTCACTCCTTGACGATCTATAGTGTAATCTATAAAGTATCAATCAGAATTGAATATTAATGTGATGACCTATAAACTAAGTCCTTCAGTTGGTTGTTGGAAATGTCATCGAAGACCCCTTCAAAACAGTTTTCAATCTTTTCACACATGTAGGACCTGTTGACTCAAGGTCAATTAGGTCAATGTTGACTCACGTCTAAATTGACTAAACCCGTGTTTTGATGATGACTAACCATTCCACATATTGGTGTCTAATGCTTCCACTTGAGTAATTTCAGATTAGGTATAGACACACTCCAATTGCCCTAACTTGCGCATCTCAAATTGGAGAAAAGACAAGTCAAAGTCATACAAGTGCACGTTTTTGTAATATGATGTATATCCATTAGAATCATGTTGTAAATCACTTGTAATGATTGTATGACTTGTAATTAAGCTTAGAAAAATATCAGGAACACTTAGATCGAATATTAGAGCACTTTTAATGCAACTTTGAAAATCAATCACATGCACTTGAATCGGTCCAGTTTCCCACCCTGAAACTCGACCGATCCACCTGGGCTGGTTTTCTGAAGATTGAATCGGTCCAGTTTCCCACCCTGAAACTCGACCGAATGCACTGTACGGAAAAGTGCAGAAAAGTACTACTAGCCGTTGTGGAGTTGCAACAAGTGAAAATAGATCCGTTGCAAGCCACAAAACGGCTAGTTTTCGTTCTTAAGTGTTCCCAAAGGCTAAGAGGCATCCCCAACTATAAATAGGACCCCTTGGGCTTCATTCCAAGGTAGAGCATTCATTGCAAACTCTTTGTGAGGTTCCTATTCTATAGTTGAGTGCTTCCTACAGCCTCCTCTCTCTCTCTAAGCTTAATCACTTGCTACATCCATTAGAGTGAGTAGGAAATCTGTAAGAGAGCTAGTCCTATTTTGTATATCTTGTGAGACTCTCACTTCCACCACCTCCCCATCTCTCATTTGCTATCTTGAAGATGAAGGTTCTCTCTCTTGTCCAAGAGAGGTGAAGAAGAACAAGGGAAGGAGTCCCTTGGTGAAGATCAAGGCAGAAGACTTGGAGCTAGAGTGGGTAAGCCCTTGGAGAAGGCAAAAGACTCAAGCTCAAGTAGGTAAGACCTTGGTGGAAAGCTTCTCCGAGTGAAGGTGAAGTCAAAGGCGGAAGATCCAAGAAGAGTGGGTAATTCCTAAAAGGCCGAAGACTTGTGCAAGAGTGGGTAAGTCCTTGGAGAAGGCCGAAGACTCTTGCAAAGTGGGTAAGTCCTTGGTAAGGTTGAAGACTCTTTTGTATTGGATAGGTAAGTCCTTTGTTGGTCTTGTATTGTAAGTCTTATAAGTGAATATAAGAGTGCAATTGTTTGAAGTCCTAGAGGTTGACCTCTCTAGGCAAGTGGACTGACACACTTCTAGTTTGAAGTGTGGAACCACTCTAAATAGCTTGTCTAATTGGTGCTTGTTCAATCTCTCTTATCCTTGCTATGCATGATTTAGTTGCACTCAAATTGCCTATTTAGCAACCTTATCTTGTCATATATTTTGAAGGTTTAATGAGTTTTGTTTAAGTGCTTTCAGCTCTATTCACCCCCCCTCTAGAACATCTAATCACCCATCTAGGATCCAACAGGACCCCCACTAAGATTCTTATGATTTTATTGCACAAAAAGGTGTATTTATGTATGTAGATCACCCTGGTAAGATTTCGTGACTTAATTCCTTTATATGGTCGTCGAAATCATGTGTCGAAACTCAATTCCTTTATATGGTTGTCGAAATCATGTGTCGAAGTAAGCGTAAATGTCAAAATTTCCATCGAAATTTCTGTAAATTTCTATTTTTGAGCCATCGGAAATGGTGTTGAAATCGAAATTTTAAACTATGGAGGGGACTTAGAGACTTGGAACTCAAGTAAAGCTATATGGACCGAGACACTTAAACCCATATACTAATTAACCTATTAACTAAGTAGGCTAATAATACTTTCTAATAATCCCCCTTAAGCTAGAGCATGGATGTCCTAGTTTGGACTTACATGACCCAATTAGACGAGAAAAGATAAATTCTCACTCCCCATACAAAAATTATTACTCCTTAAACATTACTCCCCAACTGAAAACATATGATGTCACCTCTTTTGAGTTGTGTTCTGCATGTTGGAAATACTCGAGCTCTTGAGAAGGTCTTTTGAAGTGCATCTAGAATTAAGAAGATCTAATAAATGGAATCCAAACGCCACAACAAAAACTCGCCACAATCAAACTGGAGCAGACGATAAAAAATCCATGAGTACGCCATCTTCATTGGAGAGGAATGTGCGAGTGGTTTAAGCGCACTATCAACACATTCCACATACATAACGCGGCATGAACGCGAAGACACAATGCCAATGTAGCAATAGAGGTATATTCCAATCGTCTGAGAAGTGTAGCTAACACAAGCTGATGACTTCCAGAATGGTTCCATAAATCTGGCGCATGAACCTTGGGGGTCTTGATAGGAATGAAGGGCACCATCAAAGATAAACCCAAGTACATAAGTAGAAGATCCATGCCAACAGATGCAACTCGATGAAAGTAGCTCAGTGAAGATAAATCTGGATGAAATCCTTGCAGATACATAATTTGCAGGCTACAAGATGACGAGCTTCTGAGAAGTCTGATGTGAAGAAGCAACCAATTGTCTCATGAGAATGCAACACGAATGATCAATTGAAACATCATTAACACCAGAGGGAACAAGAGGCTGGAATAAACACAACCAACTCTTGTTGCGACGTACATAATGCGGTATGAACACGAAAAGCCTGGTGTTAAGTGCTGCAATTGGGATCCTTCAACGTCGTCTGAAAGCGGTGGCCAACTGTAATTAGCGCAGATAGCCAACTCACATGTAAAGCGATGCTTAGTGGGAATGACGTGCCACAAAGACATTGGAAGAGCAGATGTGTTGAAGAATACGAAGCTCCATGAAGATAACTTACAATATATCATCTCTCATTTCACATCTCTCTCCTCATACTCTCTCTCCTTTATATCCCCCCACACCAAATACGAAGAAAACGAGTTGGTGGTGTTGAAAAGAGACATGACCCTGCACACGTGGAAAGAGATGCACACATGGTGGGCGGGAGGACGGGAAATGAAATTGTGAAACGGGAGTTGTAATATTTGGAGAAGAGAAACGCAATAACCGAAATCAATATAAAACAACTTGATGATAAGATCCGGTTAGAAAAATTAAATGGATTTTTCTTGACCTAAAAAGGATACTAGGTTAAAAACATGATTCAATCAGCATTAGGTTTAAAGGAGACAAAAAACCTTTGGAGGACATCATAACTTGAACTAGAAGTAAACATACTTCTTTGAGCATGCCTTGTGAGGTCCTGACATGGTGTGTAACTTTTTTGGTCGAAAATGATAGGCTCCCATCATCGAGCCATGTGGAGATTCTGACACGCCGTTTATGATGTCGAAGACGTAAAACAGATTTCCATCAACACGCCATGTTGGAAATCTGACACGCCCTGTAGGCGTGAAGCAGACTTCTGTTGACACGTCATGTTGAGATATGACACGCCATGTTGAAATATGACACACCATGTAACTTTCGATCTGAATGAAACTCTGCGCCGCCAAACGATTTTGAACTACAACACGCAGTGTTGGTCGGACAACATGCCGTGTCGGCAGCCGTTGATGCATGATTTGGACGGGAACTGACGCCGTCAAAGAGAAAAGAACCCCAGGAAGACACATTGGTGGGTGACAAGAATTAGCACCGTCACTTGTGACAATGGATCATGGAAATCTTAGGCAACAACAACCCCCTTGCTAGACAATGAACAAATCTAGACTTAGCGTCGTCCAGGGAAAATCGCCCAAGGAATTAGTGAAGGCTTTTAGGATGACAATAGCCATAGGGGCCACTTGCTAGACCACGAACCAAGAGGATCAAAGGGGAACTAGGCGGCTCTTGTGATGCTATGTCATTCTTTGCTGCTATGACGATGGAGAAGATGTTCTGGGGAAAACGACATGACAAACGATGGTTGATGATGGCTGAGGCGAACACGCTTGCACATGACCCGAAAGACACCTCGGGGAAGAGACAACATAACTCGAGGGTGATGACCACGAAGGAGACTCGATGCCTGCCTTTGACTACGAATCGAGGAGGCGTAGAGAAACGAAGATGATGTCCGGGAAGGAGAGCGCCGACATATTGTTGAAGATCTTTATGAAAAAAGAAGAGAAATGACCATGGAGGCCGGGAAGATGCTTGGCGGGCAGCCGACCATGCCAAGAGGAGACAAAGGCCGCCCACTGATGAAGTCTCTCTCTCTCTCTCTAGGGTTAGGTTAAGTGCTCTGATACCATGCAAAAAAGTGTGAGGAAAACTCACTTTTGTTGTTCTATTAGAAGGCACACCCCTGTCCTATATATAGGAGAAAGGGGGGTAACATTGTAGACTTGGGACTCAAATAAAGCTATATAGGCCGAGACACTTAAGCTCATTTACTAATTAACCTGTTAACTAAATAAGCTAATAATACTTTCTAACAATGTCTGTAGTTTGTTAAAAATATTTAATATCACATATATTCCTGCACATTCTCCCGCATGTACTCTATCCGATACCCTCTCCCCACGTACAACACATACCATAATTTTGAATAATGAAAGAATCAAACAGTGAAACTTATTGAAATTGATGCTTATGATAGACTTACAAAGGACACACTTGGATTTTGGTGTCAATACCACATAGATTGAGTTTTTGGATCAAAAGAAGCAATTAGCTAAGCTGAATTTAGTTTTTCGGAAGATGTATAAAAAGATAAATACTAGAGAAGGGGAAAAACATGCACACACAGACATATACTTCGTACACTAGCCACAAGGGTAGCATTCTTATTGTACCGCATACGCTTTGTGACTGTATGCTACTTTTTTTTCCAGACATGCTATACTT
The DNA here is from genome assembly GCA_963693085.1 of Alisma plantago-aquatica. Classification (NCBI taxonomy): domain Eukaryota; kingdom Viridiplantae; phylum Streptophyta; class Magnoliopsida; order Alismatales; family Alismataceae; genus Alisma; species Alisma plantago-aquatica. The sequence goes on from OY856410.1 coordinate 430,752,158, forward strand.
ATGTTACATTGATTGTATATATAGTATATTTGCGAAAAATGTTAACATACAAACACAAAATGTACGTGATTACTTTAAAAATTGCTACTCACATGCGTATCAGATTCATGCTATCAAATGGATTATATAAGAGAAAAAAAGACAAAAATCTTTGCCAAATGAAATGCATTAAGAATACATACTTGTTTGTTAATGGAAAAAGAGATATCACATATACACGACGAGTAACATATAGAGATATGTAGTTTCATATGTTTTTCTGTTCCTGTACTTTGAGTGTCATATGCTTAGCATGTGCCTCACTTACTCCTTTTCTTATGTTGTTTTGTCCCATATGGGTAGCGCTTAGTTTAGTCTCTTGTTATGTTTGCTATATAAGAGACTCCTATGTAATCTGTTTTGATCATCCAATAAACATTCCTCCTATCTACATGGTATCAAGAGCAGGACCGGAATTTCTCCCACCCTAATTTTCCCACCCATGACATAACAGCCCCCCCTCACAGCCGCAGCCCCCCCCCCCCCCCCCCCCCCCGCCGCCACAACCCCTCTCCCTCACCTCCTCCTCCCTCCACCCCTCCTAACCCTATCCCTAACCGCCACCAGTTCCGAAGAATAGTAGGCAAACTCATTTATCTGACTGTCACCAGAGCTGATTTAGCTGCTGCTGTGGGATTTGTTAGCCACTATCTTGATAAACCAAGGCAATGCCACTGGGATGCTATTATTCATATTCTTCGGTATCTTAAAAGTGCTCCTGGAAAAGGCCTTCTGTATAAGAAACATGGCCACTGTGACCTATCTGGGTTTTCTGATTCAAATTATGCAGGGAGTCGGTCTGACAGGAAATCCACTTCTGGATACTGCACATTTGTGGGTGGCAATCTAGTCACCTGGCGCAGTAAAAAACAAACTGTTGTGGCAAGATCAAACGCTGAGGCAGAATATAGAGCGATGACTCATACTACTTGCGAGCTGCTATGGGTTCATAGTCTTCTGAAGGAGTTTGACATCTCTCCGCCTAGTCCTATGCCCATGTTCTGTGACAATAAGGCGGCCATTTTCATTGCGAGCAACCCAACCTTCCATGAAAGAAGCAAGCACATTGAGGTCGACTGCCACTTTGTACGGGAAAAGGTTCTTTCGGGTCAGATCTACACTCCATATATCAGTACAGAACAGCAGCTTGCAGATATCTTCACCAAAGTGCTACCCAAGACTCGCTTTCAGAATCTGAGTTCCAAGCTGGGCTTCTTCGATATCTTCGCTCCAGCTTGAGGGGGAGTATAGAGATATGTAGTTTCATATGTTTTTCTGTTCCTTTACTTTGAGTGTCATGTGCTTAGCATGTGCCTCACTTACTCCTTTTCTTATGTTGTTTAGTCCCATATGGGTAGCGCTTAGTTTAGTCTCTTGTTATGTTTGCTATATAAGAGACTCCTATGTAATCTGTTTTGATCATCCAATAAGCAACATTTCTCCTATCTACATAACACAATGAGAGGTTAATACACATGAAAAGGATGAAGATAGACAAGGCATGTGGGTGAGAGCTTTAACGATCTCTGGAAAAGTGTTAGAGGGGAAAGAGATACGTGGTTCATAACTGTGTTATAGGAGAAAGAGATACGGGTGATTCATAACTGTGTTTGATGAGATTATGAGAATTGGTAAATGCTTAGGCTGAAAAAAAAAACAAATTCAAGTTTACAGAATAAGGGAGATACCCAAACAAAACATACTATAACTGTATCACCCTCGTGCCTCTGAAACTTAGGAGATGATTATTGAGTATGAAGATGTATAACACAACCCATTTTCTTTCTTTCCTTGGAGATCGATTATTGGGATTATTTTTCGAGGAGGCTTGTTGAGAGTCATGTAAAGAATAAGAGAAATCTTCATATGGTTCTCATGGGACCCGAAAGGCTTGTAACCAAATACCAAGGGAAGTTGTTTTTCTTTTCTCGAGAACAAGGTATTTCAATCCCACATTTAGGCCTAATAAAATATTTATGATAGTAGAACTACTAATGGAAGGTGTTAATATATCTCTTTATGTTCTATTATTGCTGGACCTCTATTTCTCCAGTTCTATTAATAAAAGGGTGAGTGGTCTTGAACCCTCACACACGCTGCATTGCAAGCAACATACGTTCACATGGTACCAGAGCAAGGTTGCTAGGGTTCATCTGGGCAGCCGCCACCTCTCTCTCTCTCTCCTCTCCACCACTCCTCGCCGCCGCCCGCCACAAGGCCAGCCGCCGGCGCCGCCCCTCCCGGGCAGCACCCAGCGTTGCTGCCGCCGTCGCTGGTTGCTAGGAGCGGCAACAGCAGCCGCCGGCTCAGGGCAGGCTCACTGGCCGCTAGCAGCCCCCGATTCCTCCAGTTGCTTCCGAAGGCAGCGTCTACGCAAAACGGCTCATTAAAATATTATACCGGAGGCTCCGACCGTACGTAGGAAATTCCTAATCACATCTCCATGTGTGATTAGGGAATTTTCAATTGGGGGCTGTGGATGCGTCAAAAACGCATCTAATCATTTGATGTGACGTGTATCTCTCTGTCACTCTCTGTTCTTTTGTGACGTGTATCTCTCTGTCACTCTATCTTTCCATTGAATCATGGAGGATATCAAGGCATCTACTATCTACAACGAGATGTCGCCTGTCCTCTCCATCAAGCTTAACGGGAAAAATTATCTCTTGTGGATGAATGCTGTTCATACAGTGTTAGAATCCCGAGATAAAGCAAGGCATGTTCACTTAGATCCTCCTGCTTCTACTGATAAAGGCTATGCTGAATGGAAGCGTCATAATAGTCTGGTGAAGACATGGTTATGGGGGAGCATGGAACCTGCTATTGCTGCTAGGTTCATGTTCTATACTACTGCCAAAGACATATGAGATGCTGTGAAGAAGCATTACTCTCAGGAAAAGAATGCTCTTCGTCAGTTTATGATATATGATCGCCTCTTCGCCGAACGACAGGGAGACAAGCCTTTAGAAGAATATTTCGGAGTGATCCAAGGTATTGCTCAGGAGCTGAGCTTCTATCATGCAATGACTGTCCAAGAACAAGCCAAAGACAGAGATGACTTGATTACTGCAAAGTTTCTATTGGGTCTGAATTCGTTTGCAGTTCAGCCCGCAATGTCATCCTCGCTTCTGACAAACTTCCCAGCCTGGAAGGAGCCTGCTCGAGAATTCTACAATAAAATTTTGAACCAGTTGATTCTACAAACTTCTCGCCTTCTGGAGATTCTCATGCATCTGTAGCCGTTGTAGTTTGAGGAGGCCGTACATGTATGGGACGAGGACGTGGAACGCGTCCCAAGTGCACCTTCTGTGACAAACCTGGACACACTATTGAGAAATGCTGGAAGAAGCATGGAAGACCTGCTGCACCATCTGTGGGGGCAGCAAACTATGCAAGTACTGCTGAGTCTTCTGAGCCATATGCATCAAGTTCTGGTTCTTTTGGCATCACACTCACAAAGGAAGAATATTATAAATTTATTTTGGCTACACATCATATGAGTGTGGGATCTTCTTCTTCTGCAACAAATCCGACTTCTACCACTGGTAATCAGGCTACCTCCCTACTGGCTTCTGGTTCAACTTCTTCGTGGGTGGTTGATTCTGGAGCATCACAGCATATGACCGGTATGAGGAGACTACTTCACTCCATTGACTCACATATTCCTCACAAATCTGTGACCATAGAGGATGGTTCAGTGAGGAGAGTGTTAGCAAGTGGATCTATTTCTCTGACTCCTAAATTAATCTTAAATCTGTTCACTATGTGCCTGCATTTCCTTTTAACCTTGTCTCTGTTGCAAAATTAGTTGATACTGTGAACTGTACAGTGACGTTTGGGCCTTCTTGCTTTGTATTACAAGATCTCAAGAGTATGAGGACGATTAGTGGGGGGCCTAGGAAAGGTGATCTCTACCTCTTCCACGATGACAGTTTGCCTCACAAAGTATCTGCTCCTGCTCCGGCTATCCTTTTGAGCGGTTCTTCCTTACTGTGGCACTACAAATATGGATTTATGTCGTTGGAAAGCTTGAGAAAGTTAGAACCTGAGTTATCCCAAGTGTCTTTCTAGAATATGAGACTAATTGTCTTACTATTGAGATGATAAAAACAGAGTACAGTGGTTCTCTTTTATAAGACAAGAGAAAGACACATGGTTTAGATATAACCAATGTGGGATAAAACAAGACATAGAAAATAACAAGGAAAAGAGAGAAATAGACTAAGTAAAAACACAGGAAAGTCTATATACTAATACTCCCCCTCAAGCTGGAGCGTAGATGTCTAGCATGCCCAGCTTGGATGTCATAGCAGTGAACCTTGTCTTTGGTAGAATCTTTGTGAAGATATCAGCCACCTGATCAGATGTATGAATATAGGGAGTAGAGATTTGACCCGAGAGAACAGCCTCGCGAACAAAATGACAATCCACCTCAATATGCTTGGTCCGCTCATGGAAAGTAGGATTACTAGCAATGAAGGTAGCTGCTTTGTTGTCATAATACATCGGAATAGGAGATGAATCAGAAAAGCCAAAGTCCTTCAGCAGGCTCCGAATCCAGAATAGCTCACAAGTAGTATGTGCCATGGCACGATACTCAGCTTCAGCACTAGAGCGAGCAACTACAGACTGCTTCTTGCTTCGCCAAGTGACAAGGTTACCTCCCACAAAGGTATAGTAGCCAGAAGTAGACCGACGGTCAACCTTGCTGCCAGCATAATCAGAATCAGAATAGCCAAGGAGTTTGCAATGCCCATTTTTTTTGTAAAGCAGACCTTTTCCAGGAGACTTTTTAAATATTTCAGAATATGACAGACAGCATCCCAATGGCATTGTCGAGGCTTGTCCAGGTAGCGACTAACCAATCCAACTGCAGCAGTGATATCAGCCCGAGTAACAGTAAGATATATGAGTTTCCCAACCATACGTCGATACTGCTGATTGTCAGGGTAAGCAGGAGACTCCTCATCATCCCAGTTGATGTTGGGATCCATAGGTGTGCTAGCAGGTTTCGCACCCAAAAGACCAGATTCAGATAAGAGATCCAAGACATACTTCCGTTGAGATAAGCAGAGACCAGAAGAAGACCGGGACACTTCTATCCCAAGAAAATACCGAAGCGAGCCAAGATCCTTGGTAACAAAGTGTTTCTCCAGATAGCGCTTTGTAGACTGAATACCAACAGAATCGCTTCCAGAGAGAATAATGTCATCAACATAAACAATAAGAATAACAATACCCGCAGAAGTATTTTTCACAAAAACAGAGTGATCAGATTGGGAACGTCTGAAGGAAAATTGCTGAAGAATATTGCTGAGCTTGTCAAACCACGCTCTAGGGCTCTATTTCAAACCATAGATAACCTTTTTTAGCCTGCAGACTTTGGAAGCCTCCCCCTGACACACAAAACCGGGAGGTTGTGACATGTATACCTCTTCATGAAGATCACCATACAGGAAAGCATTCTTGACATCAAGTTGATACAGAGGCCAGTCAGAATTGATAGCAACAGAAATCAGAATCCGGACAGAATTCAGGCGCGCTACTGGAGAGAAAGTTTCAAAGTAGTCAACTCCATAGGTCTGGGTATACCCCTTTGCCACAAGTCGCGCCTTAAGTCGTTCGACAGTACCGTCGGGATGGTATTTGACAGTGAACACCCATCGACATCCAACTGGAGAGCAATCAGCAGGTGGCTCAACTAGGGTCCAGGTATGACGGTCAGTAAGAGCCTTCATTTCTTCTTCCATAGCCTGACGCCATGCAGGATGGCTAAGAGCCTGAGCAGCATTCTTAGGTACAGATATCGCAGAAAGAGCCGCAGTGAAGTTAGCAAAATTAGCACTCAAATTATCAGTAGAGCAGAAATTTCCAATCGGATGCATAGTGCAAGTACGGGTCCCTTTCCTCAGACTAATAGAAATATCAAGATCAGAAAATACATGCGAGGATGGTTGATCTGGCACCGAGGAAGAGGACGATGGAGGGGCCATGGAGGGAGCTGTCGGCTTCGGTCTTCTTTGATAAACTTTCAGAGGTGGCTTTTCAATCAGATCCTCAGAAATAGCAGGTACATCGTCCATCACAGGCAAAGGTGTATCAGCAAGTAAATCGGAAGTGAGCGCAGAACCACCCGTGGAGTAGAAAGGCATATGCTCAAAAAACACCACATCCGCAGAGACAAACCACTTTTTAGAAACAGGATCATAGCACCGATATCCTTTCTGAGTGCGAGAATATCCCAGGAAAATACACTTAGTTGCTCTAGGATCCAATTTAGTAAGGCCAGGCCGAAGATTTTTAACAAAACAGGTGCTCCCAAAAATGCGAGGCGGAACAGAGAAAAGAGATGCATCGGGAAACAGAATCTGAAAAGGAATCTGATTGCCGAGCACAGATGAAGGCATGCGGTTAATTAGATAGCAGGCAGTGGCTATCGCCTCGGGCCAAAAGGCTTGGGGAACATGATAGTGAAAGAGAAGGGTACGAGCAACCTCGAGAAGATGACGATTTTTGCGCTCAGCAACACCGTTTTGTTGTGGGGTGTAAGCATAAGAGGTTTGATGGATTGTGCCCTGGCGACGACAGAAAGAGCTAACAAATGTTTGCATGAATTCCAAAGCATTATCAGTACGAAGAATTTTGATAGGCTTAGCAAATTGAGTGCGTATCTCAGTAAAAAAGTTAGTAATTTTTTCAAGGATAGTGGATCTATCTTTAAGTAAAAATAGCCAGGTAGTTCTAGAAAAATCATCAATGAAGCTCAGAAAATATCTAAAACCTGAAGTACTTGTGACAGAGCAAGGACCCCAAACATCAACATGTATAATATCAAAAGGTGCTTTAGAGCTGATACAATTTTTTTTGAAAAAGTAGCACGAGTTTGCTTGCCAAGCTGACAAGTTTCGCAATGAAAATCAGAACTAACTATATCTGGTAACACGACTTTTAACTTTCCAATAGAAGGGTGTCCCAATCTATAGTGCCACTGGATGTCGGTCACCGATGATGTCAGATATGCAGCTGTCTTTGGCTCGTCCAGGTAGTAGAGTCCATATGGTCCCTCATGGCCCGAACCAATCGTCATCCTCGTGCGCAGATCCTGAAACAAAATACCATCCGGATCAAATGTAATTGAGCAACGAAGGCTCTTCACAGTTTTACTCACAGAAAGAAGATTAATAGGAAATTTCGGGACATAAAGTGTAGAGCGCAGAGGCAGACGACCAGTAGGGCAAATATCACCAATGCCAGTAACAGGTGATTTAGAACCATCAGCTAAGGTAACAGGAGGTATAAAAGAAGTCTGCTGCAGTTTAGAAAATAAAGCAGGATTGCCAGATATATGAGAAGTCGCACCAGAGTCAATAACCCAGGAATTTTTACCAGCCGTAGTCAGAAGAGCAGCACTGCCAGTATTTGAAGCCTCAGTAGAAGACGCCAGACGAGCCTGTAGGAGTTTTTCAAACTCGGAGCGGATCCAGTCAGCCGTCGGCGGAGCAGGTTCATCAGTTGTCACTTTGTTGGCCCACTCAGGTTTGCCATATTTGATCCAGCACTTATCTTCATTATGGTTGGTACGTTTGCAGCGAGTGCAATAGCGGGACTCAGCTTGATCGGATCCAGTTCCACGACCAGGAGTAGAGAACTGTCCTCCGCGACCACGACCTCTACCACGGCCACGACCACGAAAGGAATCACCAGAGCGGACAGCAAGAGCAACACCGTCAGAGGTGTCAGGCACATGTTGAGACACAGAGGGTAGACGCTGAACCCGTTTGAGAACATCACGGAGAGTAGGCAAAGGGTCGCTGGAGAGAATCTGGTCCACAACACCAGCGAAGGACGTAGGTAGGCCGGCGAGGAATTGAACTAACATAAGTTCATTCCGTTGTCGGTGCACTTCTTCAATATCAGCAGTCAGGGGGTGATATACCCGGAACTCATCCCAGAGAGCACAGCAGGAGTTGTAGTAGTCCTCAATGGAGTCGGTGGCCGAATACTCCTGTTTGGCAAGCTGTTTGAATATCTCGAAGACCTTCTTCGGATTCTGCTGGTGAGAGTAAACATGGGAAAGCTGGTCCCACATTTCTTTGGCAGTCTGAAGTCGAAGCAAGGACTGGCTGATTTTTGCTTCAACACTATTCACCATCCAGGTCATGACCCCATAGTCCTCTTTGGACCATAGATCATAGGCTTGCTTGGTTTTCTCATCGGCGTCTGCAGCAGGAAGAACAGGGCCCTTGGTAGTCAGGTGAGAGTAGCGTCCTTGGGATTTGACATATAACTCGAAGGAGGCAGCCCATAGATGATAGTTGGAGTGATCCAACTTCACCGTAGTAACACAGAGAGTGCGCGGCGGGAGATCGAAAGTCGCCATCGCAGCAGTAGCAGAAGAAGAGAAGCAGCACGGGCACAGATCCAGGCAGTAGTCAGCAACAGTAGTAGACAGCAGTAGAAGTCCAACACATGGACTAGTAGCAGTAGATAGGAGATCCGAGCATGGACCTCAGAAAACCCTCATAGGGCAGGAAGAAGGAAACAAAACCTACGCCAACATGGAGAAGAGATTACTCCACCATGAGGCGTAGGCAGTCAGAACCGAAAACTGGGTTTTACGCCTTCAACGTGCCAGAATTGGAAAGTGATCAGGCTGTACGTAAGCTTTTCGGAAAGGGAACGGAGACGGAAAAGAGAACCTGTGGTTGTCTAAGCCACAAGGATAGAGGTGCTTAGGGTACGGAGGGTATAGGAGAGGGAAAGGGTGGTGGAGAGGAGAGTGGCGGTGGCTGTTTGTGGCGGTGGTGATGGGGAGGGGGCGGTGGCAGGTCAGGGGAAAAAGAGGGGGGGGGCTGGCGGCGGGTAGGGGTAGGGATAGAGGGGGGTGAAGGGAGAGAGGGTGGGTAGAGAAGGGGGTGGCTGGGGTGGGCGGAGAAGGAAGAGGGGGTGGCGGCGGCAGCAGCCTGTGGAGGGGGTGGGCGTCAGCGTGAAGCAGGTGGGTGGCGGCTGGGGTAGGGGTGGCGGCTGGGGTAGGGTTAGGGAGAAAGGGCTAGGGTGGATCGGCTCGCTCTGATACCATCTAGAATATGAGACTAATTGTCTTACTATTGAGATGATAAAAACAGAGTACAGTGGTTCTCTTTTATAAGACAAGAGAAAGACACATGGTTTAGATATAACCAATGTGGGATAAAACAAGACATAGAAAATAACAAGGAAAAGAGAGAAATAGACTAAGTAAAAACATAGGAAAGTCTAAATACTAATAGTCTTCATTGGAGTGTCAGTCCAGTCAAGTGGGAAAACATCATAGACTGTCTTATCCCAGTCATGTCAATAAACGGGCATCTTGTCCCTTTGAGTTAGTCCACAGTGATGTTTGGGGTCCTGTAAAGACCAATAGTTATAATGGTTTCTGCTATTTTATTTCCTTTGTGGATGATTTTTCTCGCATGACATGGATTTATTTATTAAAGAATAGAGAGTCTGTGTTATCTATTGTCAAGCATTTTCATCAAGAAATAAAAGTTCAATTTGATTGCAATATTAAAATCCTTCAATCTGATAATGCCTTGGAATATGTTCAAACTACTATGGCTGATTTTTGTAGCTTTATTGGAATGATTCATTGCATGTCTTGTCCTCACACTCCTCAACAAAATGGAGTAGCTGAGCGTAAAAATCGTCATCTTCTTGATATTACCATGACTATTATGTTTCAATCCAATGTCCCTAAGAGGTTCTGGTCTGATGCTTTACTTACTGTCTGTTTCCTGATCAACAAGCAACCCTCTTCGGTGCTTCAAGGACGTACTTCCTTTTCAGTCTTACGTCCAAAAGATCAGCCTTTCCTTGTTCCTCTCAGAGTGTTTGGGTGTACCTCTTTTGTCCACAATTTTGATCCTAAGGCTGATAAATTATCTCCTAGGTCTATTAGGACTCTCTTTCTTGGGTACTCCAACACTAGAAAAGGATACAACTGTTATTGTCCCAGTCTCCGCCGTATGTTTGTGTCTTGGGATGTAACTTTCCATGAATCCACATCATATTTCTCGAGTGTTCCCAGTAAGGGGGAGCATTGTTTGAAAGTGAGAGAGTGCCACCATCAGACATCGGTGAGAGAGTGCCACCTATCATTCCTGACTATACTGTCATTCAGGAAGAGCAGCCAGCAGGTGATCCATTAATTCAACAATATCAACAATTCAACATGTTTATAACAGACGAGGCAGGCATGATCCAGAGGAGGTAGCGACTCCAGTCTCTGAGCCTTCCCCATATTCCTCTACTCAAGAGATCTCTGCAGAATCATCTGACCTTGATGTTCCCATTGCTGTTCACAAAGGTACTCGTTCCTGTACTATTCGACATCCCATTGCAAATGTGTCTTGTTTGTTGAAATTATCCAAGCAGGCCCGATCATTTGCTCTTGGGATTGATTCTGTGGTCATTTCAAGAACTCATCTTGATGCTATGAAAGATACTGGCTGGAAACAGGCGATGCATATGGAAATGTCTGCTCTTCTACAAAACAACACTTGAGATCTTATTGACTTACCTCCACGGAAAAATATTGTGGGCTGCAAATGGGTATTCATCGTTTAACATAATCGAGATGGTTCAGTTGAGAGGTTGAAGGCTAGACTGGTGGCAAATGGTTATACTCAGACATATGGAGTTGATTTCTTTGAGACCTTTTCACCAGTGGTTCTTCTGAATTCAGTACGGATTCTTATCTCTCTGGCTACTACCTTTGACTGGCCTCTATTTCATCTTGATGTCAAGAATGCCTTTTTCCATGGTGATCTACAAGAAGAGGTGTACATGGAGCAACCTCCTGGTTTTGTTGCTCAGGGGGAGTGTCAGAAGGTGTGTAGATTGAAGAAAGCCATCTACGGGTTGAAACAATCTCCTAGAGCTTGGTTTGACAAGTTTAATGATGTTGTACTATAAATGAGCTTCTCTCGTTCTGTGACTGATCACTCCTCATTTTATTCTAGCTCTTCTGTTGGATCCATCATTATTGTTGTATATGTTGATGATATAGTTATCACTGGTAGCGATTCTACAGGCATCTCACGTGTGAAGGAAGGATTGTAGGGACACTTTCATACAAAGGATCTGGGCAAACTGAGATATTTTCTGGGCATTGAAGTACTTAGATCTCATGCAGGTACTAATTTGTCTCAGAGGAAATATGTACTGGATACTGCAGGAAGCTGGCATGAGTGAATCCAAATCAGTGTCTACTCCTATGGACTATAATGTGAAGGAGATGACTGATGATATTGATTATCCAGATCCAGGTTACTACAGGAAAATTGTTGGGAAACTGATATACCTGACAGTTACCCACCCTGACATTTCTTTTGCTGTAAGTGTGGTGAGTCAGCATATGAGCTCACCACCATAGATCTAAATGTCGTCGACATTAGGCGAAATTTCGCCGATAATGTCGATGTCGACGGTCAGCGACGTCGAATGCATGTAAACATCTTTATTCTACAATATCCTCGACATTTCGTCAAATATGTCGACATTTCCCCATATGTCGGCGAAGTTGGCCCAAGTCCATACAAAAATTCCACAATGTCCTCGACATTTATCGAAGTCGTCGAAGTTGGCGACATATTTCAGGGATTTTGTGGAGTTGGCTGTGTGAGGTGGAAAAAGTGTTGGAGCTTGAGGTAAGATGATTTTGATGTTATCTTTTACTATTCTAAGCTAACAGTAATAGACCGATCCTCTCTCTGCTAAATCTACCATAGATTTACACTATTTTTATGTAGTTTGTTTATTGTCACAAACTTTATATATGGAAGAACTCTGTAGTTCGGAGACGACTGTATGTAAGCGTGCATTTATCTACATATGTAAACCTGTATGGATATATGTAAACATATATTGTGTTTTTAAGCTAGATTTGATGAAATCTGTCGATTTTCATCACAAAATGGCTATATTTAGCTTAATTTTTGTCGAAGTTGCGTCGAAACTTTGGTTGTAAAAATCCTCGACATTTCCTCGACATTTCCAAAACTTCTGTGTCCACACCTGTCGAAGTCGTCTCGAAGTCGAAGTCGTGTTCCATGCTCACCACAACAGTCACACTGGATGGCAATCGGTCGTATTATGAGATATCTGAAGGGTGCACTCGGTAAGGGGATCACCTACTATAGACCCAAGACTCCTCTGTCTACTCTCATTCTTACTGGTTATGCAGATGCAGACTGTGCTGGTAATCTGAATGACAAGAGGTCTACTTCAGGGTATTGCATGTTTCTGGGAAATCACCTTATCACCTGGAAAAGTAAAAAGCAGAATGTTGTGGCTAGAAGATCAAGCACGGAAGCTGAGTATCGAGCAAAGACTCATGCCTGTTGCGAGTTGCAGTGGGTTCAATCTGTACTTTCTGAGTTAAAGATTTCTGTTTTGTCTCCCAGAGAGCTCTAGTGTGACAATCAGGCTGCTTACATTGCCAAGAATCCAGTCTTCCATGAGCGCACTAAACATATAGAGGTTGACTGCCACTTCATCAGAGATTAGATCAAGAATGGCAAGGTGGTGACTACGCATGTCAAATCTGAAGATCAACTTGCAGATGTCCTCACAAAGCCATTGAGTCCAACAACATTTCAGAGCTTTTGCAACAAGCTGGGCATACACGTGTGTACGCTTCAGCTTGAGGGGGAGTGAAAATATATCTCTTTATATTCTATTATTTGTAATTTCTATATATTGCTGGACCTTTATATAATTTTTCAAGTTCTATTAATAAAAGGGTGAGTGGTCTTGAACCCTCACACACGCTGCATTGCAAGCAAAATATGTTCACAGAAGGACTACAAAGGGTTGGTACCAAAGTTTCCTGATGAAATTGTAGTCCAAGGATCAATTTTGGGTCCCTATTAATTTGTATTACTTACACTTGAGCTGAGAAAACATGTTCATGGTATAGTCTTTGGTATACATTATTTATTAATGATATTTTGCTGATTTATGAGGCTAAAGTTGGAGTCAATCACAATAAAAATATGGTAAAGTATCTTTGAATAAAAAAAGCTTTGAAATTGGTAAAAGATATGGTACACACATCACAATTTTAGCCATTTCAGAAGTTGGAAAGGAAGTGGGGTCAAGTTGGATATAGTGGATGTCCCAAAGTATGATGAATCTTACATCCTAAAGTCCATTATTTGCATTAATGTGGACTACAAGAGTTTTATATCTGTTGTACAATAAATTTTGTGTGGCTTTACTTGTAGTGAGGAGTTCTTTGTTAACAACTTTGTACTTAAAAATATATTTCTTGCAACATAGTTAAGATTTGTAGGGATGCAAACCTAGAGTACCACCCTCTGCTCTCATTTCTTCTTGTTAATATATTTAATATTTTGTGTTATTTACTATTATAGTTTGTGTTTCACTCTCTTGTCTCTTATTCCATATTGCTGAGTTTGGCAATTGTCCTCCTCACTTATCCTATATAAGGAGAGGACTTGTAATTATTTTATTATCCCAATACAATATATTTTGTATTCTACATGGTATTAGATAGAGCCATATCATCCCCCTTAAGCCTCTCATAATCGTAATGGTTCCCCTAACCTAATCACCTCCAACCAGCCATCATCACCAATCCCTCTCCCCTCCCTACTTGCCGTCCATCCCCTATCCTTGCCTTTCTTTTTCCTGCCCACCACCGCTCTTCCTCTCTCCCTTTTATCCTTGCCCGCCCACCGTCCTTTCCTCCCCCCTCCTTCCTGCTCACCCCCGAAGAGTCTAGACAAATTTTCCCTATTTTTTATTTTATTTTAGATAAAGTCATTTTAATATATATTTGGCATATGTAAGTTCTTTTTAGCTGCTATCTCACTCTTACATTGCTATTTAGGGTGTATGTAACAACCCCGCCTCCCGGTAACCCCAGACCAAGAAGTCAAAGGCGTTATCCCAAAAACAGGATCAATGGTTTTGCAAATAATAAAAAATAATTAAAGATTCTACGAAAGACTAAACTGAAAACTCGAATAAAATTTTTCTTTTAACATACCTTCAAAATTAGGTAACTGAGACTTCTACCCGGAGTAAGACTCTATCTACCTAAATCCTCCTTCATTATTTTAACTTTAATCTTCACAGGTGCCACTTTACTGTTTGTCCAATTTCAGATATTACCTAAAACACCGACAAATAAAATGTCGGTCAGTATAATGAATTATACTGGTATGTGGGGAAACCAATAACCTTGCATTTAATTGTAACAATATATTGCAAGCAATTATGATTTCACAAAACAAACTTTACGTTTTAAACATGGCTACTCAATCCCTATATACCCTAGCCTCTGTGCTGTCCCTGCAGTGGACATGGATACTACCTCTCATATGGTTGATCTCAACTAACCCCCATGATCCTACCTTACAGGTAGATCAATACATATGGTCGTGGAGTCGTATGGTCCTACCCAAGGGTAGACCAACACATCGACTCATGATAACCTGATGATCCTACCTCGCGGGTAGACCATGTATTAGGTCATCTATCTCATCATCTTCAGAGCTACAGAGGAGGACCAGGATCTGAGCTAGTCATGCACATATAATTATGGTGATAGTCATAGTCACTTTATAGTTGCATGATATAAAAGTCAATCAAGCAATTATTTCCAAGCAACCGATAAAACCTCGGGAATCACCGTGAAACTAAAGCGATTTAACCATAAACGTAACCACATACCTGATTTGAAGCCTCAAACATAAACTAGATATCCAAATCCAACTAGATGTCCAATCAAGCAAGGTAAGCAACCAAATCAAGCAACCCTTGATCCTGAAAACATGTATAACACCTAGTTGTCACCATCACATCCCAAACAACTCTTTGTGGACTTGGGATACCTTTCTAAGGTTTCTAATCCGAATTAGGGTTCATTAGGGTTTCTTAGATCTAATTCTCAATTTTTATCCTTTTTAGGTCGACAAACCCTAAAATAACTTTTCTACTCATAAAAACCCCTAATTACTCAAATTATCCATATTAAGTGTCTTTTATACTAAAATTGGCTTTGGACAACATATCTCTGTCTTATTCATGGATTTGCACAATTGTAGATTTTGAGATGGTTAGCTTGATTTTGAACTGTGGCACATTGACCTCTGGTGCTTATGTGCCAATACGATGCATGTGTTTGGAGTGAAGTACTTTTGTTGATGATTGAGATCAAAAGGAACTCACTGATATTATCCCGTCAAATTCATGTTTGCAATGCTCATAATCATGGACTGGGATTCTAGCTGTAATCATAGGCTAATGAAACAAGTGCTAGAGTTCATTGTGAAGAACCTAGAGAAAGCAGACAAATGGACAAGCTCTAATCAGGGAAAACATGATAACAGCTAGAGCTATGCTTTAAAAATCGTTAGAGTAACTGAAGTCTGAACTACAATACAAGTCAATGAAATTACCTACTGACAATGCCAAAAACTAGTGTTCTCTCTGCTACGTGGGCCATAGGGTTTGGTACCCAACAACACCACAACTAGATAGAATCTATTTATCTTCTCCATGCTAGTCCAACTGCACTTGCCGAGGTGTAATATCAGTAATCTAGGAGGGCTGCCAATCCTGTGAGGAAACACATTAGTTTTTATTCACTAGTTTAATTAACAAGTAGGTTATTTAACAAGCAAAGAGGTTAATTTATTGTTAGAAAGTTAATTTACACAAGTAAAAAAGTAGGCCAAGTCTAGAAGGTTCAAATTCACCACTAATTGATGAAACTAGATATTGGATATTTTAATATACCAGCGGAATCCTGACTGACTCAAGCACAAATTCAGTTCTAGAAAGGTAGACAGAAACAAAGTGTGTATAATTCATGGAGGCACAAATGGATGATAGTGCATGATCTATCTAGGCATAGATTGTTGGTCACGACCCATCTGTTCAACGATTGAAATCTTCTGTCCCGACTCTATGTTCCAAACTATGTCCCAGATAAGTCCCAGCCATGCATCTACCCAAAAATGTATCCCACTATTCTTTTGAGGTTGTCTGTACGACAAAGATTAAAAAGGACACACCCTGGACACCAACTCGGAACAAAGGATTTGAATTCTCTGCTCAAAGCCTGAAATACTTATATTCTCACACCCTGGAAGATCAACAACATATGCTATTTTTCTGATAATGAGTCTTGTGGAGAAGTATAGAGAAAGCAAAAGAGATCTTCATATGGTGTTTATTGATTTGGAA
This sequence comes from Alisma plantago-aquatica, assembly GCA_963693085.1. NCBI lineage: Eukaryota > Viridiplantae > Streptophyta > Magnoliopsida > Alismatales > Alismataceae > Alisma > Alisma plantago-aquatica. The sequence goes on from OY856410.1 coordinate 430,768,454, forward strand.
AAGGCTTATGATCGAGTACCCAGGGAAGTGTGTGGATGGTTTTGAAGAAAAAGGGTGTGCCAATCCATTAGATTGACTTGATTAAATACATGTATGATAGCTCTACTGTAAGTGTGAAAACTCTTGGAGGAGAGACACCAACTTTTCCTATCACAGTTGTGGTACACCAAGGATCCACACTCAGCCCATATCTGTTCGTTCTTGTTATGGATGAGTTGACTAAGAATGTTCAGGATGATATTCCTTGGTGTATATTATTTGCTGATGATATTGTATTGATTGATGAAACTAAAGATGGATTGATAATAAAGTTGAGCTTTGGAGAAAGGCATTGAAATCAAATGAATTGATGATTAGTAGGAGCAAAACTGAGTATATGCATTGCAATTTCAGCCAATCTCGCAGTGTGAATGGTGGAGCCAAGTTGGACGGAGTAGATATACCAAAATGTGATAAATTTCGTTACTTGATATCTATTATTCAAATAGATAGGGATGTCAAAAATGACATTGTTCACATGATCACTGCAGGATGGTTAAAATGGAGGAGTGCAACTGGAGTATTATGTGATGGGAAGATCCCTCTCAGGTTAAAAAGTAAGTTTTATAGAATAGCTATACGACCAACCATGCTCTAAGGGAGTGAATGTTGGCGTGAAGAAACAATGTCTCAACAAGATGAACCTGGCTGAAATGCGTATCCTGAGATGGATGTGCGGGAAGACAAGCAAAAATCCCTTGAATTATGACTATATCGGGAATAAAGTAAGGGTGGCAAGCATTAAGGATAAGTTGCGCAAGAGCCGACTCAGATGGTATGGACATGCGCTACGCAGACCGACTAATGCACCAATAAAAAACAATGCTATTGAGTCAAGAACAATTAATATTAGAAGAGGAAGGCCTAAATTAACATTGGATAAGCTTATAAAGAGAGATTTTGAATCTCTACATCTCGGCGAGAATATGACCCATGATAGAGCTGAATGGAAACGAAGGATCCATGAAGCCGACCCCAACATAGTTGGGACTGAGGCTTAGATGATGATGAAGTCCAGGAGTAGGTACAACTGTATGTTAATTTATTACTCAAAATCATGTAGTTAATCAATTAGGAAGAAAAAAGTGGTACAAAAGCTCCCAGTCACAGTTAGGGCTTCATCAATACTCCTATATCAAGTGTGCTAGCTTGCATAATGGGGGAACGAAACACAAGGCTATAGTTGTCTACGATGAACGACAAATGATGATGGTAGTCTTCATCATCTTCTCCCAATACGTGGCACAATTTGGGATGACTGAAAAATGGATCCAAGCCCAAAAGGTAGGAATGCCTTTTCCTTTTTCTCTCGGTTTTTGAAGTTATGTTTCCATCGTCTTATCCCCCTATCCCCAATTTGCAGCCCCTGACTCCTTATATATTACTTCTCTCATTAGGTATAACAGCCATCAATGACAGTTTCGGAACACAGTATGCAATGCACTCTTGTTCGACCAGACCAGTAGCAGTGCAATATCTGTTCCAGAGAGAGGAGCATGTGCAGAATAATGGCAAACCTATAGAAGTGGATGTTTCTCTAACAACTCATATGCATGGTGATGCACTCAGCTTGCACAACTATGTCAGTCTTCAGGGCCTAATTCTGCCTGGTTCTGACTCTTGGATGCTGTGCAGCCAAGTTATGTGGCCAAGTGTTTTAGAATTCAATTTCTTGTGTCATACTGACTCCGAAGCACATAAAAATACATACATAGTCCAACATAATGAATGGAAACTTATATGAAGCGGACAGGAACGACAGCATAAATGTGCAAATTTGGGATTGTGAAGTAATATAAATCTTAGTCCCAATTTTGACTTTCAAAAGTAAGCTGGGAGAAGGACCTGACTGCAGCTTCTAATCCATGAACTCCGAATTATTTGTTGTACAAATATCCCTCTGCACATCCTCATTTTGTTTTAAATGATATTGAAACTTTGGGATCCCTAGTAAAAGAAAATGCCGCTGTAATAGTAAGTAGCAGATCCGAGTAGGTTGGAAGGATTTTCAGCTATAACTGACACCGTGGAGGAATGTTTCATAGGACTCAAGTACATAGCATAACCAAATATATGAAACACATAGGAGTTGTGAAGCTATCACGTGAAAGTCTATTTGTCATATTTCCATAATATAAAAATAATGTGAGCTGCTCAGTGGTATCTAATAGAAGAACATCAAACAAACATACCATACTTTGTGAAGTGCCTGGTGTAAGATGCTACCAAACAACACCCTCTCACTAGGCAAAAAGTACTGTCAAGCTAACATCAGTTTAGGGCTTGCATGCTGAAGTGTATCCAATATGCCAATGTGCACTGCCTCAATGATTAGTGAGCACTGTTGTCCTCAAAATGTCACCTGAGAATGGAATGAGATGCAAAGCTATGCTCAACAACTACGTACGGGGATTGCCAAAAGTTAGTGTTGCTCTAGCTTGTCGTCTATCGTCTCTCAATAGTTATAGGCATATTTTATGCGCAGGTCAACGAGTGTCCCCATGTTGTCAGCCAACCACAGGGATCCGTTTGTGGCCAGACATGACTGAAGACTGGAGGATGGGCTGGAATTGGACAGATGGCAGTCTGGAGGGTGCGGCTGGTTGGAGTTTGGCCTGGGCAAAACAGGTTCCGCTGATGGCTTCGGTGGGGTCAGCATTGCTGGCCGTTTGGGTTTGGAAACTTGCTGGTTCTGTCTCAGGAAGAGATGGGAATCGTCTTAGGAAGAGATGAGCAACAACCATGATGTACCTTTTCTTGTTTTTCTGGAGATGATGGGATGAATATGATGGCGGGAAACAACAGACCGCAGCCGTAAGAAGAAATTAATGGAAAGAAGATGAGTCAACTGTTTCTTTCACCATCTGATGCTGATGAAATATGACGATGAAGAAAGAGATCCATGCTATAATGAGATCCTAATGACACAGTGAGATCATTATGTTTTGCCCCACAATCCTATTAATTTGCTGAGATGGGAAACAAACTCATCAATTAGTCTTAAGACTCCCAACCAAGGGTCACTCCCAGCTTTTCAATTCTGCTGCGCTTGATTGAAAGCAAGGGTTACTTCCTGGTTTTCATTCGGCTATTATGGAGGCATAGAATAGGCTGTAGGTTAAAAGGGTGGCTAGCTGAGTAATCCTGGGTTAAATTAATTATAAAACTGGCTCGGAAAAGCATACAACAGGCGGTCTCAGTTCTCAAATGTTCAACTTGACTTGGTGGATGTACTGTAACAATCAATAGGCGTACGTGGTGGTAATGTCAGTTCTGTTATCGCTTTTCCATGAATCTAATAAATGATGAAAGAAATGACATGATATATTTCTCAAACTAAATGCAGCATGTTTTACCCTCTTTTAGAGATCTGAGAAAAAGCTGAGTTTTGAAACTGCTCAATGTGATATACTTAAACTGGGTAAGAAATGCACTTGGATAGAATGTAATTGCAAAAGATGCTGAATTTCTGTAAAAGATATAACATTTCAATGTGAAATCTTTCTCCTTTGACAATGATTTATACTATTAAAAAAGAAACTAAATATAGTTTTCACTTATGTTCTAAGCTCATATTGTCTCTATCTTTCTTTGGTGTTGACTTGTTTAGAAAGCCTAGAAGGAAGACATCCGAAATTAATCTCGTCACTAGTTTTGCCATGCCATCATATTTTGCTTCGCTTGAATGACGGATTCTGACATGTTGGTTACATTTGTAGATCATCTCCTCGCGGTTTATATTACCTTTCCTATCTAGACCGTGACATGCTGTTGGGACGTTCAGTTGGAGGTGGAGGAATATTCATATTCACAAGAGCTCAACCGCTTCAATTGTAATTTCATTTTTGTGTTGTCAGATATGTTACTTCCAACAACACTGTTGATGAAAAAAGTATATAAAATAATAGGCACAACATTTCTGCCAAGAACATCAGATATAGAATAAGACGTTGAAAATTACTAATATGATACATGATTAATTGATTTTGGTGGCACTATCACAACAAGCCTTGGATTTCCTTGAAATTGCTTGTGACAGGGTAACTAGTGCGGCAGCTTGCTCCAAATGGACCAAATCCCTTTCGTAATGCGGCAATGAAAACGAATGTGATGTATTTGTTATTGTTTAATGATGTGAAGGCCACAGCTATCAGGCATCGCCGAGGTACCAAGGACTCCCAAGAGTGTATGGTGTGCATCATGATGATATAGTACTTTGGGTCTTTTTGTGTGGACCTCGGTCCCTATATGGCTATATTGTTCAAACACTGCGTTCAGATACCAACTTTTAATGTTTTGGGATTCTATACGGAAATTACATGCATGCAGTAATTCAGCCTGTTAGTCAATGTGCACTCAATGTAGCAGGTACGCTTCTAATAAATGACGGAGCAATCATGCTGCATTTTTAAATTTGGTCGATTTTGGCGTGATTACGAATCACTGTATTTATTACTGGACAGGACGGACTCAGGTACTTGTAAAGTCCATGCATGTTAATAGAATACAAAATAACAACGCAGAAATGCGGCATTTGAAAATCTTCTGGGGCCTTTCGGTCCCCCTTTTCTCAAATCCCGGTGGTTGCAAGATAAGACTATGTACAATTCTGGGACCACTTGAGGTTTGGCCGACTAATTTTGTGCGGAAGGACAGCAGATAAGTTACCCGAAAAACTGAAAACTGGGCACAGTGCGCCAGTTCCCATCACCGCCAGGATTGCAAGAATCACGCGTTTATTAGCATGAATACCAAATCAAATACCAAAATGTGTTGACCGTATAAGGGTACAAACTGGGATTGAAGGTGTAAATGTAAAAGAGTATACCAGAGATGCGCTGAGGTGTGCGAGATGCAATGTCCTTAGGAGTATTTCCGTAGTACTTGATAGTATATGTCAGTGCAATAGTCTCCGATAGCGGCTACCCTCTCAGGATCTAACAACGTTTGTCGGCGTGAAGCGTGCACGCGCAGTCACGGCGATGAGTGAAATGACTGACTGTTCTTCTAGTGAACAGACCGCAAGCGGAGAAGAGAGAAGAAGTGAAAATGACGGAAGGTTTTTAGTCTGTTTCGAACGACAGCGGAGAACAAACATAAATAACAAGGAAAGACCACGTGAAAGGGTGTGTTCGGTTGTAAAACGCGATGCGGTTTGGAACTGCCAAATGAACAAGTGCATTGCAGCCCATGTTAAGAAATGGTTCAGTGAATCGAAGGGCAAAACTAAGCCGGGGCTGCGCCCACGTAAGGGGCTCCGGGAGGTTGGATTTGCATCCCCTGCGCGCGGGATGCGACCTACGTCGATGCGCGCGATTAAAGAGTTTCTGGACCGGCCCGGCCCAAACGCCATTTGCTAGGCCCACCATGCATGTGCATAGGGCTTGTCCCCTTTTTCTCCTCAATTATTCTTTCAAGAATCCATATATGAGGAGGAGAGAAGTCTCCAACACAAGGAGTATGGGACTAAACCTTTTGCCTTTTGGTTTGAAATACAACAAAAAGCACAACAATCCCCCATTATTTCAAAACAAAACAAAAATTAAAATTTGGGTTGACAACTAGAAGAACTTAAACAAATGACATGCATAAACTTTGGTAGAACTGAGTTCTTTGAACCAAAGTATAGAGTAGATGTACGTAATCTGTAGAAGATTGGTAGAACTATGTACTTGAACCAATTCCTCCTTTATCTAACTAGAGGTACATTACTCACATGACATTCATAAAATCAATTACCTTTCTTACGGATTGACGCCTTTAGGTCATGCGCCTACTGGGAAAATTCATGAATGCTCTAGAGATCTGCCCAAATCTCAACCAGAGTGGCCCCACTCCACACTCATATAATTGGACTTTCATCAAGTATATATTGCAATATATACACCACCATTAAAGGCTATAATATCCATTAAGAAATATATTCAATTGAATCATTACAAATTGTTGTTTACATCATAAGAATGAGATACATTTAATACAACACATTGAGTCATCTAGTGACTTAGCTTTTCCCATTGAACATTCTTCTCGGGATCACCGTTCATGAAGGTTGGGTATCCATCACTTCGACTTCTGGTAAGGGCATAATCTCATTCTCCTCGATGTATTGCTCACTAGTCTTTGACTTAATGGCTTTGTCAGAGGATCGACCAAGTTTAATTCTGACTTTACATAATCCATTGGGATTATACTATCACATACAAGATGTCTCACAATATTGTGACGTAGACGAATATGTCTACTCTTCTTATTGTAAACTTTGTTTTTAGCTCTTGCTATGGCAGCTTGATTATCACAATGTATAAACATTGGTGGAGAATGTTTCTCCCAAATGGGAAGATCCATTAGAACATGTCTTAGAATAATTAAAAAAAAAGAATATGTCTTAGCCATTCGACTTTAGTTCCAGCCTTTTCTAAGGCAATAAACTCAAATTTCATAGTGGAACGAGCTATACATGTTTTCTTGGAAGATTTCCAAGACACAACACCTCCACCCATAGTGAAGATGTAACCACTTGTAGATATCAATTCATCTGAATCAGAAATCCAATTGGCATCACAATATCCTTCTAGCATAGCTGGAGATCCACAAAAAATCAATCCATGATTAATTGTGCCTTTTAGGTATCTTAAAACCCTATGTAGAGCATCCCAATGATCCTTGTTAGGATTTTGAGTATATCTACTTAATCTCCCCACTGCATATGCTAGATCTGTACGAGTGCAATTCATTAAGTACATTAGGCTTCCAATTACTTGTGCATATTTGACTTGTTGAACACTAATACTTTTATTTTTCTTAAGATTGCAATTAGAATTAAAAGGTGTACTTACTGGTTTATAATCAAACATTGAAAACCTTTTGAGGATTTTCTCAACATAGTGTTCTTGGGATAGCATGATGCAATCATCATTTTTAAGGAGTTTAATTCCTAAAATTGCATCTGCCTCACCCATATCTTTAATGTCAAAATTAGAAGCCAAGAAGACTTTTGTATTATTTATTATATCAATATTAGTGCCAAAAATAAGCATGTCATCTACATAGACATATAATAACACAACCTTCGTTATCGAATTTAGAATATATACATTTGTCTCCTTCATTTATATGGAATCCATATGATACAACAACCTTATCAAATTTTTCATGCCATTGTTTAGGTGCTTGTTTCAAGCCATAGAGAGATTTGATTCGTCTGCATACCATATGTTCTTTTCCTGGAACTATATAACCTTCAGGTTGATCCATATAAATTTCTTCATCTAAATCTCCATTCAAGAAAGCAATTTTAACATCCATTTGGTGTATAATTAATTTCTTAATAGATGCCAAAGCATTTAAAATCCTGATTGAAGAGATTCTAGTAATAGGAGCAAAGGTATCAAAATAGTCAATATCCTTTTATTATTTATATCCCTTGGCAACCAATCGTGCCTTGTATTTATCTACAGTCCCATCTGTTTTCAATTTTCTTTTAAATATCCATTTACATCCTATGGGTTTGATGCCTGGTGGAAGTTTCACTAATTCTCAAGTATGATTAGATAATATAGATTCAATCTCACTATTAATTGCTTCCTTCCATAAAGAGGAATCAATTGAATTAATAACATCATTGTAAGATTGAGGGTCATTATCCACTATGAAGGAATAGAAATCATCACAAGGATTCTTTTCCTTCCTCACCCTAGTGGATCTTCTAGGTTCTATATCATCAGGTTCTGAAGCATCATTAGAAATGGATGTACTTGGGATATTCTCTAATTTTTCATTTGAAGGATTAGATAAATTTTCTAAAGGAGTTTTCACAAGAAAGATATGTTCAAAAAGTTCAACATTTTTAGATTCAACAATAGTATTAAGTTCTACAACATCGTTGTTACTTTTAATAACCAAGAATCTATATGCGGCACTATTTTGAGCATAACCTATAAAAACACTATCTAGGGTTCTAGATCCCAATTTTCGTTTCTTAGGTTCAGTTAATAAGACTTTAGCTAAACACCCCCACACTTGAGATATTTCAAATTAGGAGGATATACTTTCCATAATTCATATGGTGTCTTATTTGTCTTCCTACTAGGGATGCGATTTTGAAGAAAATAAGATGACAAAATTGCCCCCCACAAGTTGTTGGGTGCTCCTGAATTGATTAAAATAGAATTCATCATTTTCTTTAGAGTTCTATTTTTACGTTCAACAATTCCATTTGATTGAGGTGAATATGGAGGTGTGTATTCATGTATAATACCGTAGTTTACACAAAATTCATTAAAGAGAGAACAATCATATTCACCACCCCTACCTGATCGAAGACGTTTTATTTTCTTAATGAGTTGATTCTCTACTTCTATTTTATATTTAACAAACGTTCCAAAAGCTTCATCTTTTGAATGTAGTAAATATAATTTTGTATATCGTGAGAAATCATCTACAAAAATAATGTAGAAACATTTCCCACAGCTAGATTGATTTCCTTTTAAATCTCCAAGATTGGTATGTACTAAATCTAGTAATTCAGAATTTCTATGTGAAATTTGAGGACATAGTTTCTTAGTAGATTTAGTTTCAGCACGTATTTGACATTTATTATTTAAATTAACAACACCATTAATATCCTTTTGTAAACCTAAAGATTTCACGTGTTGTAAGTATTTAAAATTGACATGTCCAAATCTATTATGCCATACATCAAAAGAATCAACGATATAAGCAGAAGGAGTTATTTCATTAGCAGTAGAGTTTGGTACATTCAGCAGAAAGAGCCCATTTGAGCAGTAACCCATGCCTACGTAGTCCCCAGACTTGGAGAGAATGACCTTGTTTGATTCAAATGACACTTTCACCCCAAACTTAACAAGTTGAGAAATAAAAATTAAATTAACAAGGTAATCTGGGACAAGCAACACATCTTTGATCAATAGAATTTTTCCAGAAGTCATCTTGATCATGACATTGCCCTTTTCGGTCACAGGAGAAGCACTAGAGTTGCCCATGACAACCCAATGTTCCTCCTGCCCTACTTCAGTGTAGGTCATGAAAGCATCTCTGTTGCCACTGATTTGGCGACTAGCCTCCGAGTCAATGATCCAATCATTCTGGTGGAATGATCCCATACTGACAATGCTGACAAATATCACAAATACGTCCTCAGTGACAAGGTTGGTTGATGTATCCTTCGAATCCTGGACCGCTTGTTTCTTCCTATGCCCGCATTTAGGAGAAGTATGACCAGGTTTGCCACAAACATAACATAAAACATTCTTTTTCTTAATATCTTGTTTCCTTTATATTTATTCTTATTTCCTTTCCCTTTCTTATTTTTCCAGTTATCTTTAGACTGATCAGTAGAAATTTTATTTTCTTTAACTTCATTATTAACAAAGTTAGCAGTACATGACAACTCTTTATTCAGTTCTGATTTTTCTCTAGTATGATTTTGATCTTCAACTTGGATATGTATTATCACATCATCCAGTGACATAGTCTTTCTTTTGTGTTTTAAATTGTTCTTATAATGTTTCCAAGAAACAAACAATTTTTCAATTAAAGAACCCACAACGAAAGACAGAGGAAGATCAATTTTTTTCGTTTTTCAAATCATCAAGAAAAATATGAAATTCATGAATTTGAGTTGTAATTTCTTTATCTTCAGTCATATAGAAATTTAGAAAATTTGCAACAGTAAATTTTTGGGTAGAAGCCTCTTCGAGAATGTATTTCTTATTCAAACTTTTTCCAAATTCTGGATTCAATTTTAATCGGAAAATCAACGTCGAAAAGTTGGTTAGATAATGTACTTAGAATCACATGTCGACAAATGCGATTTGCTTTTTCTCAATCAACAGAAACATTTTCAGTTTTTGGTTCAGTTAAAGCAAACGATACATTAGAAACTTCTAAAACAGTAACGATTTTTTCTTGCCAATGCCTATAATGTTGTCCATTAAACTGTTCAATTTTCATAACATCAGGCACTGATGGTTGCGAAACAGTAGAAACAATAACAATTTGGTTGTTATCGTTAGACGGTGTCACATGCGTAAAGGGGGTTTCAAAACCTTTCATGTTAGTACCCATTAGTGAACAAAAATACTCTAAAGATTGTTGATCGTATAAGGGTATAAACTACGATTGAAGGCGTAAATGTAAAAGAATATACCAGAGATGCGCTGAGGCGTTCAAGATTCACTGTCCTTAAGAGTATTTCCGTGGTACTTGACAATATACGTCGGTGCAGTAGTCTCCGATAGCGGCTACCCTCCCAGGATCCAACAACGTTTGCCGACGTGAAGCGTGCACACGCAGTCACGGCGACGAGCGAAAGGACTGACTGTTCTTCCAGTGACAGACCGTAGGCGGAGAAGAGAGAAGCAAAAAATGACGGAAGGTTTTTTGTCTATTCCGAACGACAACCGAGAACAAACATAAATAACAAGGAAAGTCCGCGTGAAAGGGTGTGTTCAGTTGCAAAACACGATGCGATTTGGAACTGCCAAATGAACAGGTGTATTGCAGCCCAGGTTAAAAAATAATTCAGTGAACCGAAGGGCAAAATTAAGCCGGGGCCGCGCCCACGTAAGGGGCTCCGGAAGGCCGATTTGCACCCCACGTACGCTGGATGCTACGTGCGTCGACACACCCGTTAAAGAGTTTCCGGACCGGCCTGGCCCAAACGCCATTTGCTAGGCCCACCATACGCGTGCGTAGGGCTTGTCCCTTTTTTCTCCTCAATTATTCTATGAAGAATTCATATATAAGGAGGAGAGAAGTCTCCAACACAATGAGTATGAGACTAAACCTTTTACCTTTTGATTTGAAATACAACAGAAAGCACAACAAAATGATCTTGATCCAATCATTTATTTACATATAGCTGCATTTTAAATGATAGCGGCCAAACGGCCCCTAGTCAAACTGGATCAATGTTCACTTGTAGGCCTTGTTTAGATCCAATCTTACATTATACCAGTATCGTATATGTAAAAGTGTGTCATGGTCCTATATTAATGCTCTGGGTGGGACGACAGCAAGCAGTGGCGGAACCAGAAAATTGTTCCAAGGGGGGCTGAAATTGCATGTGTACATTTTAATACATGGGGGGGGGGCTGAGTTAAAAAATTGCAATAGCGGAGAATGGAACCCACGTCACTTGATGCATGTACTAGGCCATCTAGCGCTCCCACTAGGCCCATTCTGTGTAAACACGCACGCAAATAATATATATATTGAAATTCTTAGGTATATTTAATACTTAAAAGACAGCTAATTGTATTAATTTTTTTGGGGGAGGGGGGGCTAAAGCCCCGGCAGCCCCCCTGGTTCCGCCCCTGACAGCAAGCGAACTGTCCTAGCATGCAGAAAAAACTAAGACGTGAGTGCGAGGCTCTCAGCTCTGCGAAAATGAGAGGAATGAACAAATGTCAGCCACTTGATTTTAATAAATACGTAGTGGGTTGTCTGTCGTCCTAGTTTAGAGATGGCAGAGCAGATCCCGCCAGCTAGACAAATGACGTCTTTGATAACACTGCTCGGTACCAAAAAAAAAGAGGAACATGACACATGGATTAAAAGTGGCACCCATTTTGGAAACTTTTGTCCTCTTTAATGTATGGGAATAAAATTAAGGATAGTTTTATTCTCATGCATACAAGTGGACAAAAGTGGTCCCAATATGGGTGCCATTTTTGGTCCACATAGCAGAACCCAAAATATAACCGCATTCTTCTATCTTGTGTTTCAATCTACTAAATTTTAATAATTTTTTCTCTACTAATTATTTCTTTCTTTTTCTACTAACAACTTCTGTTTTCGCTCTATTCACCTTCTCCCTAATTGAAGGGTTCATATAAATTAAGAACCGAGATTATTTGCAACGACAATCAAATCCATTCTTCTTGGGTTTATTTACCCTTCTTGTGATCATCCGGTCCAATTTTAACTGTTGCATACGTAAATAATCACTGCCACTTAGGCCTATAAATAGATATTCGAAATCTGCACATTCTATCCGGATTCGAGTTCAAAATCTTGAAAAAATTCGACATCTGCATAATCCGTATTGGATTTAGGATATCGAAATTTCATATCCAAAAATTTAAGATAGGATATCAAATATGGCTATATTCTCCTTGAAAAAACTCGAATATGAAAAATATACACATATATCATTAAATATATATTATATATATGAAAATAAAAATATGGATATTTTATCATATATATATATTCATAATAATATAAATATTATATATATTTAATATATTTACTAACAATAACTTTATGATTTTAGGTTTTGATCGGATATTTATCAGAATTCAGATATTATTTGTTCGGTTCAGATTCATATATTATTACATGATATCCGTCAGATATCGGATCGGATATCAGATCGAATATATTTTTTAGATTTGAATATCAGATATCCCAGGTCTATGATTACAAGTCTATTTCCACTATGGCTACGTTTACAAGTAATTTTTTAGATCGGATTCCATCGGCTTACAGGTCTATTGCCACGATGGCTACGTTTGGTTTGTAGGATTATGTGTTGGATATGACTCAAATTCCATTCATAATTTTCATCTCACGTTTGCTTCCACAAATATAATGTTGGGATAGCATTCACAACGAACTTGTAACGTCTTAGATTCTTAGCCTCCAAAATTAACTCTAAATCATGGAGATTAAAACCCAAGGACGTTATGGAAGAAGCATCAAGCAATAGATAGCAACCCCAAAAATTTATTATATTTTTAAATATTTGTATTATGACATTGGTTACATCAAAATTTCAAAATATTACATTCACTTGATTATCCTTCTACAAGATAAACATCTAAACATCAACTAAGCATTTAGCCTGATGCTACTTCCGCCAGGATCAAGCTAAACTTGAAGCATTCCTTATCCTATGGTGGAAGGGGAACAAGAACCGTAGTAAGTGGAGTTAGACAAATATCTAAGTATGGAGAGCATAAAAATTTAAGCATATAATATAAATATAAAAACATTTGATAACATGAGACAACTATTTATGAATGGAAACAAACATAAAAGTAGAGTATATGGTATGAAAGTTGGAACATGTGACAATGAAGTAAGACACGTAATAAGAGAGAAAAATAGCATATAAATTATTTTATTGTATCATTCCCCACTCAGTCCAGAGGAATTTTTTAACCAACCTTAGATCTAGCTCGTGGCATGCAACCACAACTAAGGTAAAAAAAGACCATAAGTAACAAATCAAATATATTACTTTTCACACTACCCTATCATAAAGACATAGGCCTCACATGTGCCAATTCTACCCTCACAACTTCCTCTGTCCCACCGCACATAGGTGGTGTGGTTTTTATGCCTTTGATTCGATGCCTACTCAAAGGGTAGTCCTGCAGCCCCCAGTCTGCCCTTGAGGTGGGGTCAGTCTCTAACCATATCTCTCCATGGTCTGGCGGCCTAGTGTAGGTGCCATCACCTCACAGGTTTTTGTGCACAACCTTTGATGATTTATCTCATAGACCATCAACACCTTGACCGCCCTCAAGGTGGGGTAGTTGCAATGGAAAGGCTATCCCTCCTCCTGTAAGGCTCCTAAACTTTCTTAATGAGTGGAATAAGCTTAATTACCATAATTAAATTCTTAGAGCCCTAATATAACCTTGTGATATACTTTGTAATCATAATAAAAGCTTAAGTTTAAATTTTGTCCAATTTGGACACCGTTTGAGCAAGTTATGTAATTTTATATACAATTTGGATTTTTCTACAATTTACCCAATTGAGGGGTTTTCTTTGCAATTTATCACTTGTATTATGTTCCTTGGATATTATATCATCATTCTTGAGCTTGTTGTGCCGTGGGGAACCTATTTAAACCTTGATTTGAAGGTATTTTCTTCAAGGGTATTTTAGGATTTACCCCTTCATGGATGAGCTACCTTTAGTTGCTATCAACTAATAAATTATTTGATTGACTTGGAAATTCGACAAAGGAGATCTAAGCAGGTCTATATGGATGGTGGGGGAGCTTCTTGTGTGTGTGCCTGTATATTCTAAATAGTTTAAGGCCATGTACACTTGGAAAGATACTAGAACTTCAACCTTTTCTTTTTCTTTATCTTAAAGTTTCATATACTTATCCCTAAGCACCCAAATTAGCCATTCTTTCACCACTTTCCTCCTTCTACAAATCTTGTTCTCCCTCTGTGTTGCTACAAATTTCCTATCCAAGGAAGAAGAAAGAGGGGATCTTCTTGGAAAAAGAATCTAGGGTTGCAATTGACTTTCTTTTAGGGTTTAAAAACCTTCCTTATAGTGTTCTTGACCTAAAAGAGTAAGAATCCCCTTCTTTCCTCCATTTATTTCTTTGTTATCCTTACTTTTACCTTTCTCCAGGTCAGAACCTTGCTGCTCTATGGTAGAAATTGCTCTAAAGCTCTAAAACCCTACCTTTCTTGATCCTTATGCTTAGGGTTTTCTCATTTGATGAAGAAAGGTGCTAGTTGGACGAGTTCACAGCTTATGCTTGGATTTTCTACCTTACATGCTCATATTTTCTTCTAATTGGGATTTTATCTTCTAATTAGAGGCAATTTTTATAACTTTCTCCACATTCATTGCTTACCATAAGCTTGCTAGCTCATGTTCTGGCTTTTAAATGATGATCCATGCCCTAAAAAGCTATGCTTAACTTGGATTTCGATTTTTATAATATTTCCTATTCTGATTTAAGTTCTAGATGAACCTGTGATCATGTGTACATTATTCCTAAGGTATAATATGACTTGGATTAGGTTGGTTTGACAACTGATGGTACTAAACACCTATCAACCAATGGTCAACTTTAGGGTTTATAGCTGATTTCTTCTATAAACAAATGACTCAATGGTGGTACCATTGTAACAACCGACAGTGTTGTCTTCATGACAACTGATGGTGGTGACCAAGGGTCTCAACTGACTTTCACCCCTTAGGTCAGGTGTCAGCCTAATTAGAATCTTAGTGATTAACAACTAAGCACCCTAATGATGCTACCAATCAATGGTGATATTAGATTGATATTCGATGGTGATTAATGAATATAGTGCTGATCTAATGACCTATGGTAACTTAATGGTCACTACTGATGGTGTATCAGGTATCCACGACCTATGGTGAGTTCAACATGTAGTTGTATCATCAATTAAGCCTTAAACCAATGGTTTCTTGGGTCATTTGATGCAATAGTCGGACCTATAGTCCAATTGATGGTTTTAATATATGAACTTGACCTAATGGTTAAGATATAATGATTCTTCATCCAATAGGAATGATGCCTAATGTAATATGTTGGTCCTAATAAAGTAATTTAGATGGTTTCCTTTATGAGATCAACTTAAGAAGCTCATGTATTGATGACTTGTTTTAAATAAACAATCACTTGTGGGTTTTACCCTACTCTCAATGGAACTTTCTATGTCGTTAATCAAGGGATGTCTAGGGTTATATGGTGACTCTGTCTAGAGCACAAATCAATGACTTCATAGGTGGTTTGTTCAAGATGTTTACCTATGTAAATGACCAATGGCTTTACCTTTTCAACATTTAATGGTTAGAAGTTGATGCCTCAATGTTCTCATTGTTTTGGGTGAAACGTGTAGTGTAATGTTATGATTCTGATGATGAGAATTGGATGGTTCAATGCCTTAAACTTGTAGTCTTACCCTTGCTCTCGTATGATTATGATTTATAATCACCATGATGAATCAATGGGTAACCTTCATGGGGTATAGCTTGTTATACCTAGCTTTAATATAAATAAATGATGGTAAATGGGTATGAATAGTCCTTGAATGACTAATACAATCATGGAGTACTCTCTTATTACTGTTAAAACCCTAGTATGCTATAACTCGATGGTTACACCTTGATTTATGTGTGGGTTCATACTTGAGAATAGTACGGAATGTGATGGTGATGCTTCACCTTATGCATCCATGATCCAATGGAGATGCCATGGATTAGGGTTTGGGTATGAGTGCCGATTAGTAACATTAATATAATTTATCTTGTTGAACATAACTCTAATGCAAATAGATAAAGATGAATATTCATGTTTAACCTTCTTATATGATGGCACGATGGTGAAATAACCTCCTTAATATGATCATAATCTTAATGTGTTAATTGGCTCTTATCATAGCCACATGGTTGATACTTTCTTATGCTAAACTTGTGCATTATGAATATGATGAGGGTTAAACATATCTAGATTCATTGCATGTTGATGTAATAAAGGAATGTTCTTAATGTTAATATAACCCTGCTATGATTGTTTATGAATATCTCCTAGCTCATTAATGCAATATTGTGTTGATCCAGTGTATTATATGTAAGTGATGTTGTTGAGCCTTGTTATAAGGCATAAAATGATAATGATGATCTTGTAGGGAATAGTATGATGGTCTTAATGACCTTTGGGCATGGTTGAGCCCTGAATGGGGTGTAATCCTCTTGTGTTGATAAGGGTTGATACTCTGTGATATTATGAAAAGGATTTATATCTTGTGATAGTATGATGGTCTTAATGACCTTTTGGCACGGTTGAGCCCTGAATGAGGTGCAATCCTCTTGTGTTGATAAGGGTTGATACCCTATGATATCATGAAAAAGATTTATATCTTGTGATAGTATGATGAATAATGTAGTCTCATGAATGGCAAGTGAATGGTACTATGTGATGATGAGATGAGAATTATGTTTCACACATTTTATATGTTTTGAATTCGTGATATTTATATGCTTTCTAGACGTGAATTAGGGTTTCACTACAACAAAAATGCCCATTAGTGGCCTTTTAGAAATGCCACTGAAAAAAATAAACGCCACTAAACATGTTTAGTGAAATTTGTTGACACTTAAAAAATGCCTCTAGAACCAATGCCACTAGAAAGATATTGGCATAAGTTGTAAATGCCACTAAACGTTTGGCTTTATTGGCTTCCAATAAATGCCAAATAAAGGCCACTAAACCATCATTTGACATTTATAAAAAAGCCACCATCCATCAATTGGCTTTTTATATAAATTCCACTTTTTTGTATAATGTTGATGTATGAAACGGTTTTGATTGAGTGTAATGGCATATAAAAAAGCCACTAATGACATACTAGTTCTGTATTACAATATTTTCATGGTTTTTAGTCATTAAATTTTCTGTTCATTATCAGGTTTTTAAATTGAATGCCATTTGCAGCCGAACTCAGTTTTCTAAAAGTATGAATATTTTTTATTTATAATGAAATGAAAATTACGTGGGGATGACATTTTACCTTGCCCCTTAGATTGAATACAACACCAATGATATACTCTCATATGTATAATAATTTTCTATTCAATACAATAACTTCTACACCATTGCTCTCTTCCCTACTATGACTATCTACTTTTAAGCATGCCGACTTCAGAGCTCATTTTGGAAATAGCTTCAATAGCCCATTCAGAAAGCACCTTCTCAGATGGCACTTCAGCACTAGGGACAAGCATTACAATCAAACTTGCAACCTTCTCAACCATCTAATTACCAGCTTCAACAATAGTTGTAGCTAAATAATTCATTGAGCTTGACTCAACAACTATTCCAACTATTGCAATCGGTGCAATTTCGGTGACCTGTAATTGGACAAACTGAAAAAGATAAGTCCTGGAGATAAAACAGTAAAAAAAAAGAGACTTCTGCAATTTTTTTTGTAGGCAAAACTAAAAAGAGCAGAATAATGGGAATGAGATAACTAGACCTGTGAGATAATCAGAATGAATTCAATAATTGACTTTGGCTACATAAAGCATAACCGATACAAGGTCCAGAATCGCCAACATCACAACAAGAAAGTTCATCCAAAACTACTTGGACTTCTTCTAGTTCGAAACTTTTCAGTAGAAGGTCCTCTAAAGCTAGATGATCGAGTATCAGATTCAACCCCGACATGGGAGCTTGCAGATGCTTTTTAGATAGGAGAATTAGTTAGTTTTAGAGAAGATGCAACCTCGACCATTTTTTGTAGCTCTTCTGGTAACATTTTGCTGATCTTCTCAGTTGCCATGCTAATCATTTCAGGTGACATTTCCGGAAACTGGGATCCCAATCCAATTTCTCTTGCATAGTGACATCTTGAGCAGAAGATGGTAAACCAGAAGCCAAGCCCTAGGCTTGAGAAGAAGAGAATAAAACTGAGTACATATTAGAATCAATAGAATAGAACTGAGTACAAAACGATCAGAGGTGGATATAACTAATAAAATAACACATGTAAGAAGTATCTTAAATAAAGGAGAATATGAGCATGATAATAAGTTGTATCATAATTCCATTTATACTAGATAAAAGGACTTTACTAGGAAACAAATTGTTTGTCAGATGTGGTTAAGTTCACCCCAGGTTGATCCTACATCTACAAAATGAGCTGCAATAAGTACAAAAAAATTTATAACAGATAGCAACATGCATCTAGATGATCATAGGTAAAGATTTAAGGTTTTATCTAAGACTACCCCTTGACAAGCAATCATAGACTGAAATGAGGTTGTTATTCTCCAACAAGAATCCCTCCAGAGCACATATGTTTATCTATGCTACGTGGTGGAGATTTTGATCTCTAATATAAATTGTTTCATGATTTCAAACAAGAGTTTGAGTACCTTCACTGCCAGTTCTGTACCATCAGAGAGACAACCATACTATATGTAGTTGTTGCCCCCTTCTGTAATCAAATTCTGTGCTAGAAAATCAGATGATACATTATATTAGATTGCAAAATAAATCTAAAAAGCAAAAGAGGATATTAGAGCACAAGAAAGGCACAACAAATCAAATAACAATGATCTGCATTTACTTGCTGGTTGAGTTTAGATGCTCCTATTGTGATACACTGATGTTGTGATGATGCAATAAGCTAATTCATGAGATAGCAAGCTAATTCATGAGATAGCAATAAGCCTACAACAATTAGTGTGAAACAACCTCAACGGGATGAAAGTTCAACGCTAATAGAGATACTGATAAGTTTGCAACCTTACAAGCTAGATATCATGTATGGCAAGCAATTTACAACCTCACGGAATGAAAAACATGATGTCATCAGTCCATATCTTGTAGGAGTCACATCACAGCAACCAAGAGGATCACCTCTAGCAACATCAAATCCTAAAGATAAGATAGTCAGGTTAGGGGAAAGCTCAGTGGCAATAGGAAGCATGGTATGCTGAAAAGAAAAGAGACGTCATTATCCCCAACTACAGTACTCTGTTCTGCAAACTAAGCTAGTGTGAGTTAAAGCTATACAACCAATGCCATACATTCAACATACATTCACATATGCATTTTCATTTACAAGATGGAGCTTATTAAACATTGTTGTCCACAATGAAGTAAAGTATAACAAAAACCCAATATGAATAGCTATTGAATCAACAACAGATCAAGCTCATCAGATCACAACACAACTAGAACATTAAAGAAAGATCCAAATTAGCATTCATCAACGAGACCCATCTAAACTTAGTGAATCATTGAAACTAAATGAAGATCATATCATGAGGTTGGTTAACATGCCAACTAGCTTAGAGATCCACATGGTGTTAAAGAAAATATCAACCATGCAAAACAATAAGGTCAAACAACACTTACACTTTCTTCTAACAAGCTAACTAGAACATTGTTGGGAAATCTGCCCCTTGCAGTGTGTAGACCATTCTAAGGGGGAATGCCCAACCAGATTTGAAAAAATGGTTTCATGAATTAGCTACAACAGGACATGCTATGCATATAACTGGACAACAATAATCCTTCATTGGCTTTCATAGTTATCCCCACAACAACACAATTTTTAACTTACCGAGCCCATCACCGGTGACTCCTAACAGACAACCTACAACTACAGCTAGTTGAGGCAGCCTATAACAATTTGAAATCACTAATGTTAATGTCTTGAAAAAAGATAAAGAATAAACCAAAACCACTATAATAACTTCCATACCAACTTGCTTGTTGTTGCTCTACATCCCCTGCTCCTCAGCTACTATCCTCGACACCTGATTTAGAAGGGAATATAAGTATTGATCATGTGGACATCTTGTCTTAGAAAAGTTACTGCTAATCTCCACAAAATCTTTAAACTAGGCTCAACGACATGACATATCCAAAACTACAACCACTATACAAAGTACAACAAGAAAAGTATGTGGAAATTTCTATTCAAATTTACAACATTATAATACAATAGTCTATCTAATCCTCACAGTCAAACTTAGTTTGGAGTTGGGTCTTAGGCACTTTATTACACATGTAGCTCCATAGAGTATAGCATCGCTATCAGCAGTGATACAAGCATCAAGTATAGCCAATCCTACTCCACTCAAGCTTGAGCAGAAAAAGGAACCATAAAAGAACCCAAAATAAAAGTATAACATAATAAGAACATAATTTCCAGGTAACCAGATTCTCTAAAGAAGGAGCTGAAAGAGATGGGAATCAAGACATTCTCAGAGAAGCCTGAAGCTCTGTAGAGGAAAGGTTCAGTTGAAGAAATAACCTGAAGATCATCAAAACTTGCTAACAAGCCACTAGAGAAGGTAAAACTAAAACCCTCAGGGTAACTTCAAAACTCAACAGAAGAAATCCATAGGAAAGAAGGCATACAAACAATTTTTATTAGAAACTTCATGGATAAGACCACTATCAAGGATAGTTCACTGTCATCCCTACATTAGTTGTTTGAGTTGTAAGTTAGTATACAAGAGTCTGGAAAAACTAAAACCGGTATAAAGAATCTAAAGCAGATCTCATGTTAGATAAAAATCCAACGTCTCAACTAAAAGTACATGTCATATTAAAACCAATATAAGACCAATGCCTATTGGATTCTATGGAAAGCTGGTAGTATAAAGTTATGAGTTTAGTCAATCTACAACATTCCTCTAAGAAACTCGAGCTTGCTGTTACAACTCAATATCATGTGAAATATTACATGTATCCATTCTTCTGCATTAGGGGGCTATGTATCCATTCCTCTGCATTAGTGGGCTATGTCTTCGGTTCACACCGAATCTAAATGAATCTGCATCAAGGTGCCAAATCGCCTACCCATCAGTATAATTGTTAAACCATATTGAATGCATTAGATCCAATTATTAGGTACCTGGTGTTAATCCATTTATATATATAGAAGGATTGCAGAGATCAACTACATGAGGATGTTGATCTCCCTTAAATGTGTGTGTTTCCGTAGCCACCATGGAGTAGTTGTGGTTTCTGAAAATAGCAGCACAACAAGTGTTATTATCAACACTAGCAACAACATTGGAAATAGCCTTCTTGACTCCTTTAGGAGGAGAAAAAGCACATAGTACAAGACATTTTGCATAGGCTGGGAGTTTTTCAAAAAAAAACAACCAAAATTTCATTCCCATAGCCACCAACCTTAGATTGATCATGACAATCAAAACAAATAGAATTTGTAATATGGAGACTTTGGTTCATAATGTACATTGACACATTGGCATGCTAAAAAGATCAGCTTGATAGATTGAGCCACAAACAATCCAAAAGAAGGAAGCAACTAAATAACAACAAGAAAGATCAACTTAATCTGTCAAACACAATTACATCAACATTAGAAACTTTGTTGAAGCACTGCCAACCACACATACCTTCCTTAGCCCATTGAACCAGATGACTTGTCTATTTTCAGCCTTGATGACATGTAGCTGATTCCTACTAGAATGTATCTGACTTCATAAAGCTTTGTGGGTGTCAAATTATGTGGTGAGATAGGAGAACATCCTTCACTACCTTCCAGCTGAAACAATAGGTGAACACAATGTAGGCTAAATGGGTTTTTATATAGATGGTTCAAAAACAAACAAGTTAACCATATAATAAAATGTTAAGTACATTGCAGTCATAGAATATATTAATAAATCAACTTGTTCATATAGTGCAAAGTACACCAAGAAGTTTGTAAAGACTTTTTCAATCATTACCTAGAGTGATTTTAGAGATAAAGGCCCACTCATGTCATTTCAAAGTTGCCTTCATAGTCTGTAATCCCTGAACATTGCTGATCATGATTGAAGAGGGATAAGACAACATGTAGCAGGTGGGCAAATAAATGGAGAAGAAGAGGGAGTGAAACACCATAATCATGAACTAGACCATCTAGCTTATGAACTAGACCATCTAGCTTATGAAGACTGTTGTTAGCATAGAATGCCCTGCAAGTATCACACTAAAGCATATAACAGAGAAATAACACACTTTCACTATAGATATAGGTTTTGAGAACCTAACCCGGAAGCTCAAACATTGCTCATATGTAAATCTCACAACCAAGAAGCTCAAACACTACTCATAGCTAAAAACCACAAACCAATCAAAGTGCGTGTATTTTCCATAATACTAAGATTCTCCATAACAAAATTAAAAGTAGGTCAAAACAAAATAGGATTGTCATTTGGCAACATTGTCAATGCCATGCAAGTATGAAATTGAAACATCTAACACAGAAATAACACACTTTCACTACAGATCTAGTTTTTGAAAACCTAACCCAGAAACTCAAACATTGCTCAGATGTAAATCTCACAAATAAGATGCTCAAACATTGCTCATATCTAAAAACCACAAACCATTCATAGTGAATGTATTGTCCATAATACTAAGATTCTCCATAACAAAATCAAAAGCAGGTCAAAACAAAACAGGATTGTCATTTGTCAACATTATCTACGAAAATGGACATGAAACACCATTATTTGGATCGTCATGTACTAATAATAAATTGGATTAAAGAAAAGCAACTATATATGTCATCTCTCTAGACAGTATTCAAGAATGCAATTATCTTTAAACTTCATGTCCTGTAGGAAATGGAAACGACTTTAGATACTACTTTTGTTTTCAATTATGTAATATTATAAGCAATACTTTATGCTCACCTTTGCAATATATGTGTTTTTGGCCATGCTATGACGTTGCCAACAACATCATCAATAGATTGATATTGATCATAAGGTCTCACTAGAGGATCGTTGTCCAACAACGCAACCTCTACAAAAACACCAATAAATGATGAGCCAAAATTGCACCTCCCACCCTTTTCATGGGGTCAACCTCAGATACTTGACCGAATGCAATTCTAGCATCTGGATCTGTGAAACTCAGTAGATACACATCCTAGAAACAAAATACAGTTTACATAACAAATTTATATAAATGTAAAAAGATGTGCAATTTACACAAATACAAACATACTTGTCCCTTCTTAAATGATGAATGTCTTATATGGAGTGGAGTTTGCATTGATAAGTTTGTCTGCACAAATATTTTATTTTTGTCATAAGTCCATAAAAGTCAATATGGAAAATAATTGATACCACACATCTTGTATAAAATGTATTCATACTTGGCCAGTTCCAACATGTTGTGCTTGACTATTTCCTGCTCTAGTTAAGATAAGTAGCTCCTCTAATTTTTGGTTGAATTCATCCTTTTGTTCTTGAAGTTTTGCATCAAATTCCAACCGTTGTTCTTCAAGCTTATCCTAGAAATGCTTCCTTTGTGCTTCTTCAGCTTCTCAGGATTTACGATTCTTGCCCCAGATATCAGAAGGTGATGGTCCAAGTCCATAACCATGAACATATCCTGGTCTCTCTTCTCCCATAATATGCCTATAAATTTCATCTGAAGTAACGTCGGGTTGTTTTCTTCGCAGCTCTTCACCTACCTCAGAAATTTTTTCCTACATACAACAACTCATAGGAGATGAATTTTATACCAAATATATACCTCATTCCAATTAGTATATGTAACATAATACTATAGGATATGATGTGTTGTACCAAAAGTTTGGCGGATTCAACATCAACTATGCTCTCATCTTTTTTACGATGAGTTTTCTTAAAAAATATTATGGGATCCACTTCTCCGCCTATTTCCTTCTCCATCTTTATCATTCAAACAAGGTTATTATAAACATCAAATAAACGGATGTCATCAAATTGTCTAAATGGATCACAAAAATTACTAACTTACATCATATTTCAGACATGCAAATGACTTGGTTCCTGTTGTGTGGCTAACCTTTTGAAATTTTCTGTTTGTCTTGTTAGTTATAGACTTCCTCTGTGACAAATATTATAGTATTGTGCATAGTAATTATCTGTGAGGTAATTTAAGTATCAATGAATAGAAAAAAAGTATTACCTTTCCTTTATTACTCCTCCAATAATCCACAAGAAATTTCCAATGAGACTTGTCCACGCGGGGAACAACTTGTTCAAGCTGTTGTTCATATGGACTATCTTCTAGGAAGTATAGTCTCCTTAACTCCCACTTGTGGGCCTTCCATTTCTTTCCTAGCCTCTTCATTGTCCACTCCTTTAGATCTGAATCCATTGTGAATTTACTCTACCGACATAAAGGATATCAATTAGAAGCTTCATTTAACCATTTAAAACTAAAATTTAATAATATACCTTCACAAAATTCCATATAGAATCTTTTTTATTGGCTGGAAATTGTCTCCAGTCCTCATAGTTGTGTGGACAAAGAATGGGATCTCTTGCAATGGTTGTCAGAAAACTTGATAAGTGACATTGGTTTTCACCTACTGGTTGTCCAAATTGATTTTTCTCAATGGGAATTGGATCGTCGGGCTTTCTTTTCCAGACTTTCAAACATTGTATTCGGCCACGTGCTCGATGTTTTTGACCTAAGCATTCATTATAAAGGATAAAATATATATGGAAAATTATATATAATTGAATGCATCACTATAAATGCAATGATATGAATAAAATGATTACCTAGCCCATCAGAAGGTGTTGTTGTAACATTCAATGACTCAACATGGTGATCAGAGCTGTCATTTTGGTCCATGTTATCAGGAAATGCATTGCTATTTTGGTTATTGGCATCTCTATTCTCTACACTTCTAGAATGAATAGACACGGAAGCATTGACATTAGGCACACGTGATAGATGTGAATTTCTTAATCTTGTAACTTTATCACTACTTTCTTTTTGTGCTGATTTTGGAACCTTGTTCCCATCTCCTTTTCAGTTGTGCATCTTTGAAAGGATTTCAAACCACCAACCATATTAGAGTCTTGAGGAGATGTGGCTGATTGGGTATTTTTTGCAGAGCTATTAGTAGTTTTATTGAATTTCATTGCTCTATCATTTTGAATTTCAACTGGAAGGGAAGCTAAATTTTTTTTGGGGCGATTTGAGGATGAAAGGTTCAAAGATTTCCAACAACCTCGTCGAGTAATGCTAGGTAAATGAGTCGCCGTACAAGACTCATTGTTATTGTTCTTATCGTTTCTTGTGGCTGTCTTGTTATGGCAGCTGTCACTGTACTGTTATCTCATCCTGAGTATATCACGTCACATAAAAATGAAGACATTTAAAAAATATTGAAAAATATAATAACAATTTTATAATTAATATTTAAAAACAAAACACAGATATTTAATCAAATATAATTATAAACAACAACAGAGACAAGGATAAATTTGATTAAGAAGAATGTCAGACATGCAAAATGCATACACCTAGCTAGTGCACAATGTGAGACATGAGATTAAAGAGATACATCGATCCAAAAAAGGCTTATTTAAGGCAAATAATAATGACAAAATAAAAGAAACATTGGCTGCTATTTTATAATCTTCTCATTCAAAACTATCACCATCATCACTTTGAGATACACTTTCATCATCCTGCTGAATTTGAGATTGGTCTTTTTCAATTGTTGAACCAACAACAGTAATTCCATCCATATCCAATCTAACTATGTCACAATCAGTATCTTCATCCTCTGATGTCATTGATGCCCATCTCTAGTTTCACCTTGCACATAAGCTTCGACATTCTCAATACAAGATTGTTCTTCCATGTTGAACATATCTCGTGGGGCAATCTTTACAGCAAAATGCCACCCTTTTGCAGTGACATCTTCTACATAATATACTTATCCAACTTGAGATGCCACTACAAACGGTTCTCCTGTAGTTTGAAGTCATCTCAAATTAACAAGAGTCAACCCATGTTCATCATGCTTGATTCCCCTCTTTGAGTAGATGTCCACCCAATCACACTTAAATAATGTCACCTTAAAGTGTTCATAATAACTGAGCACAATAACATCCTTCAAAACACCATAGTAGGTCACATCTCTAGTAATTGGATTGTGGGCAGTGGTTTTAGAATAACAATCAGTCTTAGCTACCCGAAAGACTCCACTATTTTGTGTTGTTCGATTTGCATCTTTTGCCTTGGTATGAAATCTGTGACCATTGACAGCATAGCCCTTGTACTTAATGGCCAGTTGATGTGGACCTTGAGAAATAAACTTGATTTTATCATCCACCATCTCTATTCTTAAGAGTGTCTAAATCAAACAAAAGAATAGTTTGTTAGACTTTATTCATTAAGCATAACAAATTTAATTACCATAACTAAACTTACATGTTCCTTAAACCATCTATCAAATGAGTTACTATGTATTCTCTGGACCTCCTTTAAGGACTTCTGAGGATGTTTTTTCCTAATGATACCATAGTGCTTCCTGAATACAAAATATGTGCAATATGTCATTGGAATATGTTATAACATTTTATTAATAGAAGACAATTGTAACTAACTTACTTAATGTAGGGTTCAATTGCTTCACAATTGAATATTACATGCTTATGGGCTTGTTGCAATGTATGTTCATCCAAGACACATGTACCATTTTACCAACACCCCGACCTACTGTTGAGAAAATAGACCAATCATCACTGTCATGTGTTGGCTCATTTTCCAAATTTGCTTCGTCAGTATCATTTCTATTTGGCCGATTTAATTTGGTTTCAACTCCATCCAAGTATCTTGAACAAAAAGTTAGACACTCTTCGGCTATATATCCTTTTCTATTGATCCTTCTGGATATCTTTTATTACGAACATGTCCTTTTTGGGTCATCATATTCCTGATAACAAAGTTGAGGAAAATATTATGACAACTTACATTCCAATAGATAAAGTCATCACGACGTATGAAAAGTTACCTTTCAACTGGATACATCCAACGATACTGAATAAGGCTGGATATCTTAGCTTCATAAGCGAGATGGACTGATAGATGCACCATTATGTCAAAAAAACATGGAGGGAATATCTTCTCCATCTCACAAAGTGTCACAGCTATTGCATTTTCCAATGTAGCAAAATCATTTGGATCTATAACTTTAGTGCACAACCTTTGAAAATAGCGACAAAGATTAATAATACATGACTTAGCATTCTTACTAGGCAAAGACACAGTGACAGCTAATGGCAGAAGTTGTTGCATCAACACGTGATAATTGTGACTTTTCATTGGTAGCATCTTTTGATCCTTCGACTGTGCACATCTAGATATATTAGACACATATCTGTCTGGAACTTTGACAGATTTTAGGAGGTTGCAAAATAATATTTTTTTTATCTTTTCTCATTGTATAGTAAGCTGGAGGTAGGATGGTATATTTACCAACAGTTTTTGGATGTAGCAGAAATCTGATTCCCATATCCTCCAAATCCTTCGTTGCATTCAAGTTGTCCTTACTTTTATCCTTCAAACCTAGCAATGTTCCAAAAATACTCTCACATATATTCTTCTCAATGTGCATGACATCGAGATGGTGCCTTACAATATTAGATTTCCAATATGGTAGCTCAAAAAATATGCTTTTCCTATCCCAATTGTGTGTTGAATCTTTACCTCTTGGCCTTTTCTTACCAATTACAGTTCTTATGTCCTCCAATTGTGACAAGATTTGAGCTCCAAAAGGAGGTTTAGGTGGACACCTAAATTCGTTCTCACCGTCAAATGCCTTTGCTTCTTTTCAGAATCTGTGGCTAGTTGGAAAAAACATATGGTGTCCTCTATAGAAAACTTTACGGCTATGTGGCAACCAATGTGAGATAGTATCTTTATTACAACAAGGACATGCTTTGTAGCCTTTAGTACTCCAACCAGATAGATGTGCATATCCTGGAAAATCACTAATAGTCCATAATAAAGAGGCACGCATCAGAAATAATTCCTTGGTTCCAGCGTGATATGTATGTACACTAGTATCCCATAGTTCTTTCAACTCATCAATCAATGGACGAAAGTACACATCTATATTTTCAGGTGAAGTTGGTCCAGGAATGAGTAGGGACAACATAAAATATGGTTGCTTCATGTACAACCAAGGAGGTAAATTATATAGAATAATCACAACAGGCCATGTACTGTAAGAAGTACTCATTGTCCCAAAAGGATTAAATCTGTCAGTTGCAAGTCCCAATCGAATGTTTCTAGCATCTGCAGCAAATTCTGGATGCATCACATCAAATGTTTTCCATGCAGGTGAATCTACATGGTGTCTTAACTTGCCATCTTTTTCATATTCTTCTACATGCCACCTCATTAAGGAAGAGGTTTTTGATGACATGAACAACCACATTAGGCATGGTATAAGTGGAAAGTGTCTGAGCACTTTGATAGGTATTCTCTTGGGTTTTTTTTTGCAAGCTCATCATCATCATCTGGGATTGTAATCGTTTTCTATCTTGATGCTCCACATGTATCATAGACTTCTTTATCAGTAGAATCCTTCCAAAATAACATGCAACCATTTGGACAAACATGAGTCTTCACATAATCTAAGCCCAACCCCATAATCGTCTTTTTTAGCTCATAAACTGAATTAGGTAACTGTTCTCCTTCTGGTAGCATATTCTTAAAGAACGTAAGAAACATAGATGATGCTTTCTTACTCAAGCCATTAAGACAAACCAGGTGATAGAATTCTAGGATGCAAGCAAGTTTGCTATATTTCTTACACCCTGGATATAATTATGTCTCAGAATCCTTTAACAACATATAAAATTTTTTAGCATTGAAATGTTGATCACTAGATGGCTCCACTCCTTCCATATTTATGTCTTCACTGAAACTCAGAAAAGTATCATGCAACATATCTTGTAAATTTTCAACATTCAGGAAATCTCCCTGATCAGTAGGAGCATCCATTTGAACATAGAGATCTTCACCATGAAAAGCCCAAGAAATATAGCTCGGTAAGAAGCCATGCTACAATAGATGGCTCAATGCAGTATTTGTGGTTACCTGGTATACATTAGCACACTTTCTACATGGGCATACAATCTTGTCTCCAATCGATGAATGTTCAAAAGTGAAATCTAAAAATTTTGTTACTCCACATAAGTATTTACTGCTCGCCCAGTCATCCTCTGCTATCCAAGACTTATCCATTCTATAAAAATAGTAAAACATATAACATAAATGAGTAAGTATGTCATATCAAAAAAGACTATACAATATGAGAAAAATACTAGTTTCATTCATTAATCTCTTTTTACATCCACACACAGGGGTGTACCCCTAAATAGTAACTAAACAAAGGGGTTGGTGTGCCCCTAAACATTTACATAATTAAAATAACTATTAATACAGACAAGTCTAGATAGATAGACAACTAAATACTACACCAACATGGTCCCACATCAGTAACTTTGAGGCCTTTTCATTGTGGCGATCTTCTCTTGAAGTTCAAAAAGTAGCTATGAGGATTGATTACTTTAAGACAAAAAGTGTAAACACAAAACAAGACAGGACAATTATATTTGTGAATTGGACCCATTGTGGTCTTTTTGATGATTGTGCTGTGTTGCAGAGCTCACTACTACAGAACACGCCTTTGGCATCGGTTGTTTAACCCCTTTTAGTGACGGTTTTCAAGCGACGCCTATCTGTGCGCCGCTAAAGGTCAAACTCTTCGGCGTCAGTTTTATACCCGACACCTATATAACCTATAGGCGTCAGTTGTATATAGTAAGACGACGCCAAAAGGGTTCACGCCACAAAAGGGCGCAATATAGGACACTTTCTGCGTCATTTATCAACTAAAACACCGCCTCCATATTCCCAGACGCCACAGCCGTGCTTCCCTGCACGGCCGTGTTTAGTACTATAGGCATCAGTTTTATACGAATAAGCGACGCCATTTCCACCACGGTCGTGGTTTCCTGCTCGGTCGGATTGTTTGTCACATTAGGCGGCGGTTTTATCCAATAACCGACGCGGTAGGCCTTTGATGATGGTGTTCTATAAATAACCGACGCCTATGTTTTAATTTTTTTTCTTATCAGTTTGCAGGCATGCTGTGGCTGGTCAGCAGGATGAGAACCTGCAGTTCAGTTTTCTGAACTGTAGGTTTACAACATCCATTGATATCAGCCAACAAACATGCCACAAACCTGCAAAATAAAAAAATATACTTTTCACATAAGTAGATACATTGATACATTCAGACATCAATTCAATTCTCACATTCACACATGTAGAAACATTAAAATACATCTATAAACATTCCGATATGTATAAAGTGCAGCACGCACAAGTGCTTCAGTATCATATAACAAATTACATCTATAAACTTTCAGATATGTATAAAGTGCAGTACGCACAAGTGCTTTAGATTCATATAACAAAATACATCTATATTTATTTACAAAAAACATAAAGTGCAGCACGCACAAGTGCTTCAGATTCATATAACAACATGACAGACTAACACATATATAGTGCATAACAACAACAACGCCGAATTTACATACAACACTAGCTTAGTACATATATAGTGGGACTAAGGTGACGATCCCATATGCTAAAACAGGTTACCGACAACTACATGTTACGACTGGGAGGTCATGATTCAGCAACAGTATGCATTAGCAGGAGGACAAATAGATTTCACCACAAACGGTGAAATCTGTTTGTCCTCCTGCTAATGCATACAGTTGCTGAATCACGACCTCCCACTCATAACATGTAGTTGTCGGTAACCTGTTTTAGCAGGTGGGATCGTCACCTTAGTCCCACTATATATGTACTAAGCTAGTATTGTATGTAAATTCGGCGCTGCTGTTGTTATGCACTATATATGTGTTAGTCTGCCATGTTGTTATATGAATCTGAAGCACTTGAGCGTGCTGCACTTTATGTATTGTATTTGTATCCTACTTCTCTTCATTGTGGCTTCTTTTGCTGTTTCATGGCTTGCTGCCTATATATCTATATATATAGCACATTGATTTGGTTAGTAACAATAAAGGTTAATCTTGAATAGGTGAATACATAAAAACATATATTAATTAAATTGGGAGTGGCGCTTAATACCTTGAATTCATCTATTTTTCTTTGGGTAACAAACTCCTCCCAGTCTTTGGGGTCCAAGTAGTTCCATTGCTATGTGGCTTCCTTCTTCCTATTTTTATTTTTCGAAGAGAATACAAACAAAAATTTTTAGTGTAGAGTTAGTGAAATACTGATCAATGTCTAGAATTGAAATCAATCAAGAACCTATTCTCATCATTGCATATGTAATCTCGGGTGAGCATTGCTGATAGCCTAGTTAGTTAGCACATTGATTTGGTTAGTAACAATAAAGGTTAATCTTGAATAGGTGAATACATAAAAACGTATATTAATTAAATTGGGAGTGGCACTTAATACCTTGAATTCATCTGTTTTTCTTTGGGTAACAAACTCCTCCCAGTCTTTGGGGTCCAAGTAGTTCCATTGCTGTGTGGCTTCCTTCTTCCTATATTTGTTTTTCAAAGAGAATACAAACAAAAATTATTAGTGTAGAGTTAGTGAAATACTGATCAATGTCTAGAATTGGAATCAATCAAGAACCTATTCTCAGCATGGCGTATGTAATCTCGGGTGAGATTGGTCCTATAGTTCCTTAGCACCCTCCCACAACGTTTAGCATTTGTATTAACTAGAAGATAATGAAACATCAAATCAGAAATGATATTGATATTAAAAAAGCAAACATTTAGCTTCAATAAAAAAATATAAACATGCATGCCTCTAAAATTGTGATCTTTTATCAATTAACAATCCTTCATTGTGATCTCCGCGCACATATAAGTCATCATTAGCTTCAATATTTTGTGGAGTTGGCAACCCAACTGAGAATGGAATGGAGTCATCATATTTATCATAGTACTCTTCTTCATCTATAGGATCTTCAATGAACTGTCTTTTACCATGAAGAACAACCGAGGATTTATCATTTGCAAGATCATCGATACAGAATATTTGTTTCGCCTGTGATGCCAATATGAATGGTTCACCCTTCTCACCAATCTTTTCAAAGTTCACTAAAGTGAAACCCAATTCATCCACTATAACTCCTTAGGTGTTATCAACCCAATTACATTTAAAGAGCGGAATTTTGAAATCTATGTAGTTAAATTCCCATATGTCTTCAATGACACCGTGATATGACATTTTAGCTTCACGTGGACTCTTATCCTTTGCACTTGCAAAATACATAGTCGACGCTTGAAGAGTGACCCCACTGTTTTGGACGACACTCTTATCATCTTGGCGCTTTGTGTAATATGTGAACCCATTAATTTCAAACCCTTCATAAGAAATAACATTCGGTTTTGGTTTAAAGGCGAGGCATTTGATTGTTTCCGTAATATCATTTGGTGTTTGAGATAGTTGATTTAAGACTTTATCTTCAAACCACTTAGTAAAAGTCTTATCATGCTCTCTAGCAAGCCACATTGAACTTGCTCGAGGATGTTGTCTCTTGATGAAATTGGTATGTTCCTCGATATAAACACTCACTTCGTCCATGTTGTGTAAAATATACAAGTTAACTTGTTCCAACTGCTCATGGCTGATTACTTTCACCCGTGATCCCGAAATTCCTTTGCCCTCGTCAATATTCTTGTCATTAACAGGAGTGTTATTACCACTCAGAAAGTCATTGCAAAAATCCATAACCTCTCTCGCCACATAACCTTCAATAATACTCCCTTCAGGCCGATAACGGTTTCGAACATCACCTTTAAAAACACTCATGTATCGTTCAAAGGGATACATCCAATGCAAGAAAACTGGTCCCAACATTTTCACTTCCCTAGTCAAGTGGACAACAAGATGTACCATGATATCAAAGAACGAAGGAGGGAAATATATCTCAAGCTGACATAGGGTAACAACCACTTTTCTTTGCAAATTATCGAGAGTATCAGGGTCAATAACTTTGCTGCATAGACTGTTGAAAAAGAAACAAAGTCTGGTGATTGCAAATCTTACATGCTTTAGCAATATAGATCGAATTTCCACGGGAAATATTTGTTGTATTAGAGTGTGACAATCATGAGATTTAAGACCTATCAACTTCAGATCTTTCATTGATACCAATCTATGGATGTTAGATGAGTAACCATGTGGCACCTTAACATTTACCAAGCATTCACAAAAAGCTTTCTTCTCCTTTCTAGACAATATGTAACAAGCGGGAGGTAAGTATGTTCTTTTATTACCCATTTCACGTAATTCTATTAATTCTGACCTTATTCCCATTTCACGTAGGTCCCGTCTGGATTTTATCCCATCTTTAGTCTTACCTGGTATATTTAACAGAGTACCAATGATGCTATCACAGACATTTTTCTCAACGTGCATTACATCGATACAATGTCTGACTGTCAAAGAACTCCAATAAGGAAGATCCCAAAATATTGACTTCTTCTTGAATGAAGAATTGTCACTCCGTGTGGCCATACTACATTGTGATTTCTTACCAAATTCATTGACAATGTCTTTTAATCTTTCATAAACAACATCCCCTGGTATAGGTTTAGGTGCACTCCGTTCCTCATTCCATCCATTGAATGCTTTGTGCTTCCTATGATACAGATGGAATTTTGAAAGAAACTTTCGATGACCAAGATATACAGTCTTTCCGCCATGTTTTAGTCTTATTGAATCAGTGTTTTCTTCACATATAGGACACGCTTTAGCTCCTTTGACACTATATCCAGACAAATTCCCGTATGCTGGAAAGTCATTAATAGTGCAAAACAACATAGCGTGCAAACAAAATGTCTCTCTTCTTGAAGCATCATAGGTCATCACACCTTCAGCCCAAAGTTTCTTTAAGTCATCAATCAGAGGTTCAAGATAAACATCGATATCATTTCCGGGTTGTTTAGGCCCGATATCAACAACGACAGCATAACGTACTTATTTTTCATACACAGCCAGGGAGGAAGATTGTATATAACAAGCATGACTGGCCAAGTGCTATGTTGGCTGCTCAATGTCCCGTACAGATTCATCCCATCTGTACAAAGCCCAAGTCTTAGATTCCTATCTTCTTCACCAAATTTGGGGTACAATAGATTAATCTTCTTCCACTGTGGGGAATCAGACGCATGTTGTAGGACCCCATCATTATTTTTCTTAACATCTGCATGCCACCTCAAATTCTTCACATCTTTCAGATTTGCAAACAAGCGTTGAAACCGTGATATTATAGGAATATACCACATCACCTTGGAAGGAGAACCAGTTTTGGACTCCCCCGAAGTCGTCAATTTATACCGTGACACACCACATTTTGGACAATCTTTCAAATCCACATAGTCCTTTTGAAATAATACACAATCATTCGGGCATGTGTGTATCTTCTTGGCCTCCATTCCCATTGGGCACAACAATTTCTTTACCCGGTATGTTGAGATTGGCAGCTCGTTTCCTTCAGGAAGCATTTCTTTCAACAAAGTCAACAATGAAGTGAAGCTTTTGTCGCTCCATCTATTGTTAGCTTTCAACTTATACAATCTCAACACAATGGTAAGCTTCATAAACTTAGCACAGCCTGTGTATAACGGTATCTCAGCATCATGCACAATGTTTGTAAAGATAGGAGGTGGATCAGTGTGCTCTACCCTACAACTATCCAGCATCACATCAATGATGTCTACTGGAACTGGTTCATTCATATCTACGTCATCGGAGGCAATTTCTTCTTCCACCCAAGCACTGCTATCGACATCCATTGATTTTGAGTTTGAAATCTCTCCATGCCAGTGCCATTATGTATAGCCTTGTACAATCCCGTTGCACATGACATGACTTTTGATTTCGTCACCAGTGCCGATTTTCAAGTTGTTACCGCAATGCCTACATGGATAGTACAACCTATCTCCAGGTTCTTTCCTATGTTCCTCAGTAAATCTAATAAACTGATCAAGACCAGATATAAACTCTGAGGTGCAGCGGTTGCGAATGGACATCCATGATCTATCCATTCTATGATCAAAGAGAAAATAAGTATATATTAGGACAAGATTAGGGTCTACGGTTAACAAATACATGTGATGTCATTCTTATATATAATAAATGTGTACCACCTATCCCATCCTTGAACACCTAATCTAACTAGTAAGTGTATAATGTGTATTGGGTTTTCGAGAAAATTTCGGCAGCATTTCCCCGCTGTTCTCTAAGTACATATGTACTTAGAGAACAAACGGGAAAAATGCTGCCGAAATTTTCTCGAAAACCCAATACACATTATACACTTACATCCTAAGTGAGATTAGGTGTTCAAGAACAGTCCCAAACCGGGGACTATCCAAGATTTACTCCTAATGAGTAAATCTTGGACAGGTTTCTAGGCCAACAAAATCATATCATTAAGAGCATGGTTTCATGTTAGGTCATCATAGGTCATAATAATCCACTAGAATGGGCATAAGAGTATTAGATCTTGATTCTAGAGTGTACAAGACATAATAGCGACTACTGCTTTTGTGGGGTGATATCATTTCATAGGATTTATAAATTCAAATTTAACAAGTGTACAAGTTGCATCATTTTAATACTCTAAAGGTGACTAGTGGGTCATAGCACATAAAAGATGGCATTGCAAGGAATGTAAGCAAGCTAGATCAATTAACACTCATCTCAAGGAAACATTAGTTACCGAGGGGACCAGGATAGAGTGCTTTTAATCAGGGTTTTGGGGGACGTTTACCTCTGTTTGAGCCCAGTCAGACGTCAGCAGGGAGAGAGGGCGAGACGGAGGGTAGGTGAGTAGGCAGGCAAGCAGACAGGTGAGCAGGCGACTAGGTGAGCGGGCGACTAGGAGCAGGAGCAAGGAGCAAGTCAGAGAAACCCTATTGTCTAAGCAGGAAGAGGAAGAAGAAGGGTACCAGGTGAGCGGGCGACCAGGAGCAGAGCGCCGGCGAGGAGAGAGCAACGATGGTGAGGAGAGGAGCATCGGCGGTGAGCGGCATGGAGACCAGGAGGCAGTGTCGGCGGCGACCAGGAGACAGTGTCAGCGGCGAGCAAGTAGTCGACCGTTGTAGTAGGAGCACCAGGTGGAGGCGCGCAAGCAGGGGGAAGGAGCGGCGGCGGCGGCAGGTGCTTGCTCACCAGAATCGCCAGACCTAAAATCAACGCTCGATTGCAGTGAAATAGAGAAAGGGGAAGAGTCTGCTTCGCGTGGGTGCTAATAAGTAACCAATCGACGTCGATCATTACACAAAACCGACGCCAAAGAGAAACCGTGTCGGATGATAGGACAAACTGACATCCAAATTATTTGGCGGGAACAATTATCTACGTCGGTTATCAAAGGATTGACCGACACTGAAAGCGAAACTTTTCACAGAAATATCCTTCTTTAATAGGCGTCAGTGATTATTGAAAAAACCGACGCAGTATGTGAAGCAAATTTTTTTGCTCGAAATTTGGATTTCGCGGGCGATTTAAGGCGTCGGTTTGTTATATCCAGCCGACACTGAATACAAAGCGATAACCATGTGTGGCTGGTCTTCGATGATAGACGTCGGTTTCCCTAAATATCCGACGTTGACTAATATAAGCATCAATTTTCCTTAATAACCGACGCCCAGAAAAGCGACACTGAATGCTGTTTCTGTAGTAGTGGCTCCTCATTGTATTTAGACGAATCTGAACTGACAGGGGCCTCATCATCAGATTCGTCTGAGCTGGTTTGCTCCATCGTGCACTCATACCGCTGTAGATGATCAGGGGTCTCGTTGTTGACGTTGGTTATCCAAACATTGATGATATTATGGCCAACTGGATGGAGAAAAAGCATGTCGCTATAGCCCACTATCATCTTTCAAATCCAATCAAGCCAATCGGATTTTGATACAAGATTTCCCGCTAAATCATACTCAACCTCAATAATGTAAGGACCCTGACCTCTGTTTAGGGTTTATCCTGTTTGCTTTGCTTAACCCTGATGCTTAGTTGCTTGCTAATCACCTTTGGTGGTGATTAGGGTTTGTTGGTGCTTTGTTGAGAGCTGGAGGTGCTACTTGCAATTAACCCAAGTCTAGGGTTTGTGGGAAAGTTTGCCACCTTGTGAGGTGTTCCTCCCTCTCCTTGTTTCCTCTCTGTGTTGAGAGGAAGGTTTGGGCTCGTTGCTTGAGTTCCTTTGGGCTTGGTTGAGCTTGTTGGGCCTTGTTGTGCTTTGCCTTTGCCTTGTTGGACCTTGTGTCGGGCAAGAGTGCCCTGTGTCGGCCTAGGTGTGTCAGCCTGTGCTTGTGTCAGCCTGTGGTGTGTCGCCCAGGGTGGGTGTCGGCCATGGTGTGGAGGTGTGTCGCCCATGGACCTTTTGACCTTCTTTGACCTCGTTTGTGTCACCACTAGTGGACACTTGGAGCTTGGTGCTTGCATGTGGCAATGGCCTTGGACATGTGTTTTAGACATGCTAGAGTGGTGACATTTCCCATGGACAAGTGTCCCTAGGTGGGCGACACCTTGCCATGTCTCTCATTGGTTTCTCCTCAACCCTCTTATATATATGTGCTTCCTTTCTCTTGCCAAGGATCCCTTTTGTTCCTTAGTCTCCCTCTCCCTTGGTGCACGATATCCTCTTCTTTTGCAAGCTTGGTGGCCGATCCTTGCCTTGGAGTCTCCTTCTTCCTCTAGTGGTGGCCGAACCCTAGAGTGCCTTGCTCTTCTTCCTTGGTGGTGCTTGGAGCTTGCTTAAGGCGGGTTACATAACTCCTAACCCTAAGTATACTACCCCTTCTATGTTCTTATATGTTTCTTGTGATCATATCGACTATGTATATTGTTAGTTGAGTTTCTTGCTTAAGTTGTTCTTGTTGGACGAACCATGTGTTCTAGGGTTTCTTGGTGAGCAAAACTCCTTTCTCTCCTTGGTCTATAGAAGTGAGATTGAGTTCTATTAATATGGGCAATACCCCTCTCTCGATTAAGTTGAGAGGTGAGCTTGTGTTCTAGTTGCTTAAGCAACACCCTCCTCTCACCATGGACTTGAAGGGTGAGCTTCGTGGTGGTTGTAGACCTTTGTTAGGGTTGATCTTGGTGTTGCTCAATTGGTGATAAGAGGTGTGCAATACCCCTCTCTCGATTAAGTTGAGAGGTGAGCCATCTTTTTGATCCTGTAGGGTTTTGGTTGCCCTTGTGC
Organism: Alisma plantago-aquatica; assembly: GCA_963693085.1. Taxonomy (NCBI): domain Eukaryota; kingdom Viridiplantae; phylum Streptophyta; class Magnoliopsida; order Alismatales; family Alismataceae; genus Alisma; species Alisma plantago-aquatica. The sequence goes on from OY856410.1 coordinate 430,806,874, forward strand.
TTGAGGTTGATGGTAACCCTGTCGGGCTGCATCTTGGTTGATATGGCCTTGGGGTGGTGTTGCCCGTTATCCCTCTTGGCCTTTAGCTTTGGACGTTGTGATGTGGTGTTATGTCGAGCGTCACACCATTATATGTACCTTACTCGACACCCTTCACCTCATCATACCCTGATGTTGTGGAAGCTTGTTAGCTAGTTCTATGGTGGGCGTCAACCCTTGACCCTGTCCTTGTGTGCCGGCCGATAGATGTGGTTAGCCTTGTGATGGGCGTTATGTTTGCTTTGCTCCACGCGTTACACCTTTAGGTATTATGCCTTGTTGGGTGTGTACTGCTCGATATCCCTTGGGCGTGACGCGCTGTTGCACGATACACCCTTTGGCTGAGCTGCATGCCCTAGTTGCCCGATAGAAGCTGGTTGCGCAACACACCTGGATCAAGTGCTCGTTACACCCATGATGATATGGGGCTCCGTGGTTAGCTGCGTGCTGGGCGTCATGGCATCATGGTGATGCACGACACATGCTGGAAATTGCACGATACACCTTGCACGACACACCCCTTGGGATCAGTTGCACGACAGACCCTGCTGCACGTTACACCTAGAAGTGCACGACACTGCGTTGCACGTTACACCCTAGGTGCTACCCGTTGTGAGGTTATGTGTTGGGCGATAGGGGAGAGTACCCTGCCCGATACCACCTTTGGGGAGGATCGTGGACGCCTCTAGTGAGAGTCTTGTCTCTCATGGAAATCTATATGCTAGCTCTTGTTCATGAATCACGTTGGTTTTTGACCCTTGACATGCTTGATGGTAATCTTGATAAGTAGATTACATCTATGTATCTTGCCATGATAGTATTTGTATTTATGATCATCTTGATTATATGTATAATGCTGAGTTAATGATAAGCATGTACGAAGCTTTGCTTAATGATATGACCTATGTCTATGGTCACAGGTTGAGACATGAATGATAAAGCATATAATCATCAATGCCACTCTATGTTTGATAATATAATCTCTTCTGATAATCCATGATGATTGTGCATACTAATTATGTAGGTACAGATGCATAGCCAGGTAAGGGGCTATGAGGTATATACATATGTTTGAGTAACACTACTTTGATGGTTACTCTTGATGATGAGATAACATGCATGATGTGCTTTGGTCTGAGGACCTGAGTTTGGCTAAAGTGCTGGGATTGCTATCCCATGGTGATAATGTAAGCCTTGAGAGGCAGTGACACTATGTGATGAGGGATTCAGATCCCATGGCAATGTGATGATCCTTGTGATGGATCTATATGATTGGCAAGAGGCTAAGTGGAAACATGTAATGTTGGATCCTTGTGATGGATCAGAATGATGTTGATGACAGTAAAAGCATGAGTTTGAGTTTCATGTTGTTTATTCTTGTTTTAGTTGCATGTTATACAACTTGGTTGAATCCTGCAATCCGCTTAAAATACATTAAATAATCACAGTGGAACATATCATGTAGTTTGCCCAGGCCATAGATCCATCATCGTCAGGAGCTGGTGATGATGAAACGGGTTCTCCTGCGGGTTAACCTGGAGCGCATATTGTTGAATATGTGAGGTATCTCCTAGCCTAAAATAGTGAGGATTCGAGGGCAGCTATGGTTGCAGACTCAGGATATGTATAGAGCATGGTGAGCATGCCCATGTCTCAGGATATGTGATATGGGAGCATGAATGCGTTCATGGCTTAGAGCACGATGAATAGGCATGTGGCTCAGTTTCACTAGCGCCGAGACCTGTACCGAGGCGGGCTAGGCAGAGGGTAGCCTGTGGGAGCTGACCCTGTGGCTGAGGCCACTTAAGCATGAGACTGCGGTCCTGCTTGTATTGTACTCGTACACTGACTATGAGGTGGGAGGTCGTAGAGTCTGGCTCTTCCATTGACCTTATATGGCACCGACTCCGGGTTTCACAACCGTCGGTTGGATTTGAGCGGTACGGCTCACTCCCTCAGGGCATAATAATACGTAATCCAGCCGAATAGTATTTACTACTTAAGGAAAAACACAGAACATTGGTTGAGGCCTTGCTTGTGTAGCTAAGCTTGTTATACTTGCAGTTACTTATACGTTCCTGATGTTATGTAGTAAGATCCTATAAATCTTATCTTGTCAATCATGATCCATAAAGAGATAGTTGGTGATATGCCTTCCGTACAGCCTGGTAAGCTTGATGGTACGAATAGCTTTGCTATATAGACTGCTCTTGTTGTACCTTTACCAGTTATCTGCTGCTGTTGCTTTATCTTCCTTTGGTTTTATAGTTTTGGCGGGGAGTTATGTTCTCGCTGGGACTGTGTGTCTCACCCCACTGGTTTATAGGTGTTCGAGCCAGACGTGGTGGTGGTTGCAGAGTTGCGGCCAAGCAGCAAGACGAGCAGTAGAAGGCAAGAGATGGACATGCTGCTGTTTTGGTTGTTTTGTAGTAGAGTATTAGAGTCACCCCTGTACTCTCAGGTCCTTAGAGGTGTTTTGACGTTGTTTCACGATGTATAGCTGATGATGCTTGTCATATCCTGCTGCTGGACGGATGTGGGCCGTTATGTATATATAACAGGTGATGAACTCATGTGATGATAGGACAGCTGATCTCCTAAGCTGTGGACACGTATCAAACCTTGTATATGTTTATATAACATGTTTTCTTGCAGGATGAGGACCTAAATGTAATAGTTTCTTAGTTTATCCGCTTTCCGCAATCAGTTTTAATTAACCCGTGTTTTTGGTAATCTGTGGTTTATGGTGTTTTCCGCACGTTTTTGCGTAACACCTCGCTGTCTGTGTGATAGTGGGATGTGTTGCCACAAGTTTGGTATCATAGCTCTAGGTTCACTGAGTCTACATGGATTTAGGACTAGGTTGTGTCGGTTCTTGTGAGTTTTCTAGATTTTCTAACCATCGTCTTCTGCCCTCAGCGGAAGAAAAGTCAAGATGTCTGGAAACCATGAAGAACACGCTGCTGAGAATAGCGATGCTGCATCAGTTGATGGATCTATAGGTTAGGCACATGAAGATCGGGTGCCTGAGGTCCCCCCAACCTGACCCATCCATACTCGAACACTCGACCTATCAACAGCTTATGGGGCAGATGATGGCTACGATGAATCTCATGGTAGAAAGATTTCCAATGCCTCCGCCAAGAGCACAAGCTCCCCATGGTGAAACATCGGGTATTGGGAAGACCTTTGAGTGGCTTCGTCGAGTCAGAGCTTCGGATTATTCTGGAACGGCTGATCCAACGGATGTAGATTTGTGGGTGACAAGTCTTGAGAAGGCTTTCTAGATCCTCAACATCCTCGAAGCAGACAAAGTTGAGCACACTGTCTACCTTTTGAAGGGTAGTGCTGGTCACTAGTGGACCATCGAGGAGGAGAAGCGACCTGGTTAGGTGATTGGTTGGGAGGTTTTTCGGTGCGAGTTCGTCAGTAGATACTTTCCGAAGACATATCTGGATGAGAAGATCTGTGAGTTTGAGAGCCTGCGCCAAGGAACGATGAACATCACCGAGTATGAGGCCAAGTTCATGGATCTGTTGAGGTTTTGTCCTCACATGGCAGCAACAGATGAGGAGCGGATCAGACGTTTTAAGAAGGGTCTGAGTGCTGAGCTGCCAACACCGGTTTCTGCATTGGAGAACCGTGAGAGGTTTGCTACGTTTGTGGAATCTGTCTGGAGGATTGAATGATCAGTAAGGGAGAAAAGAAAATCCATGTCTAAGAAGAAGCCTGCTCAGTTCCAGGGACAGAGGTTTGGTGGATTCAAGAAGCCCAGGTTTTCAACACCTTCTGTGATGAGAGGTTCCAGTGTACCGTCACAGTGGTCTCCGAGTAAGGGAAGAGGTTATGTTTCTTCACCGTCAAAGGCACATAGTATAGCTTCAGTGGCAGTGATAGGGCCATCTAGTCCACAGTTTGAAGATAGGTCATGCCATCTTTGTGGTCAGATTGGGCATTTCAGGTTCAACTGCCCGAATAGAGATGTTGAAGTGACACATCAGCCGAGGCAGAATCAACGAGGGTCAGATAGACAACAACCTAGTAGTAGCAGAGGGCGAGGACGTGGTCAAGCGTCGCAAGCAGGATCGTCTGCTCAAGGAAGCAGAGGACGTGGACAACAAGCAATAGCTCGATTCTATGCTATGAGTCAGCCGGAGGCGATAGTCAACCCACGAGTAGTGACAGGTCAGATGGAATTATTTCATTCTGATATGTCTTCTTCTTGCTTTATATCTGTTCTGGTTGACCCGGGTGCTACACACTCTTTTATCGCCTATAGTATGCTTGGAAACTGTCGTTTACCTGTTAGTTGTAAGAAGGATAGCTTGTTGTTAGAAACCCCTCTTGATGGTTCCTCGATGCTTCGAGAAGAGTGTCCATCTTGTGTCTTATCTTTTTCGGGACATTGTATACAAGTGAATCTTATACCACTTGATATGCATGGTTTCTATGTGATCCTTGGGATGGATACCTTAGAGAAGTATAAGGTTGTTTTGGACTGTGGTTCCAAGCAGGCAGTGTTTGATGATGGCGGAAAGAAGTGGATCTTCCAGGGTGAAAGGAAGATTCTTCCGACGTGTCTGGTATCAGCTATGGTGGTAGAGAAGTTGCTATGGCAAGAATGTGAGGCTTTCTTAGCTCACGTGGTGGATACCGTTGTGGATACCAAGGTGAAAGGTCCTAGTCTTGTGGAGGTGTCAGTTGTCTAAGAGTTTTCAGATGTGTTTCCTGATGAGTTTCCTGGTGTTCCTCCTCCCCGAGAGATTGATTTTGAGATCAATCTGGTCCCAGGAACACAACCAGTTGCACAAACACCGTATAGAATGGCTCCAGTGGAGATGGCAGAGCTTAAGAAGAAGTTATAAGAGTTGTTGGAGAAAGGTTTCATCCGACCGAGTACGTCACCTTGGGGTGCTCCCGTGTTGTTGGTTAAGAAGAAGGACGGGCAGATGCAGTTATGTATAGACTACCGACAGTTGAACAAGGTCACGATCAAGAACAAGTACCCATTGCTGAGGATAGATGATCTGTTCGATCAGTTGCATGGTGCTACAGTGTTTTCAAAGATCGATCTATGGTTTGGATATCATCAGTTTAGGATTAAGTTGGATGACATACCAAAGTCAGCTTTTAGGACGAGGTATGGTCACTTCGAGTTCGTGGTTATGCCGTTTGGGCTAACCAATGCACCTGCTGCTTTCATGGACTTGATGAACAGAGTGTTTCGTCCGTTCCTAGATCAGTTTGTTTTAGTTATTATAAATGACATCTTGATCTATAGTCGGGATAGGCAAGAGCATGAGAAACATCTTCGACTAGCGTTGACTCTTCTTCGCCAACATCAGTTGTATGCCAAGTTCAGTAAGTGTGAGTTCTGGTTGGAGGAAGTGACTTTCTTGGGTCACGTAATATCTGTAGAAGGAGTTGAAGTGGACCCAAAGAAGGTGGAGTCTGTTGCAGAATGCGAACAGCCGAAGACGCCGATAGAAGTTCGTAGTTTCCTGGGTCTAGCAGGTTACTACAGGAGGTTTATCAAGGACTTCAGTGCGATTGCATTGTCGATGACGAAGTTGACTAGAAAGGATGTACCTTTTGTCTGGGATGATCGTTGCCTGCAAGCTTTCCAAAGTTTGAAGGAGAAGCTGACTAGTGCTCCAGTGTTGGTGCTACCAGAGCCTGGGAAGGGCTATGTTGTTTTCTACAATGCTTCCAAGAAAGGTTTAGGTTGTGTGCTGATGCAGGAAAATCATGTGGTTTTTTTGCTTCGCGATAGCTTAAGAAACACGAGGAGAATTATCCTACGCACGATTTGGAGTTGGCGGTAGTGTTTCATGCGTTAAAGATTGGAGACACTATCTTTACTGGGAAGTATGCCGGATCTTCACAGATCATAAGAATCTGAAGTACATCTTTTCGCAGCATGAGTTAAACATGCGACAACACCGATGGATGGAGTTAATCAATGATTACGACTGCACCATCGAGTATCATCCTCGTAAGGCTAATGTGGTAGCTGATGCGCTTATCCGAAAGTCTTCTTCTTCTTTTCCTTCAAAGAAGGTACAATTGAGTTCCTTGGTATGCCATAGACGGGATATGCTTGTTTCCTTGCGACAGATGAATGTGCAGATGGAAGTTTCCTTGTTAGCTGGACTTTTGGCACAGATACAAGTCAAGCCTACACTGAGGCAGCAGATCAAAGATGCACAACAAACAGATGATGCAGTACAGATGATTAGGTCATAGTTTGGCAGCGAAAAGCATGATGGATTCCATGAGTCCAAGGGCGGACTAGTTTGCTACTGAGATAGGATGGTGGTCCCCGATGCTGATGATCTGAGGAAGCTAGTGCTCAAAGAATCACACACATCGATGTATGCTATGCATCCAGGAGTCACCAAGATGTATCATAGTATGAAGGACTTGTATTGGTGGCCCGGTTTGAAGAGAGATGTAGCAGAGTTTGTGGTTAGATGTGCGGTATGTCAGCAGGTCAAGGTTGAGCATCAGAAGCCGACAGATACGTTGCAACCCCTGCCGATACCGCAGTGGAAATGGGATCATATAACCATGCATTTCATAGTTGGTCTGCCCATGACAACTAGGAATCATGATTCCATTTGGGTGATAGTGGACAGATTGACGAAGTCTGCCCATTTAATACCTGTGAAGACAACGTATACAGCCGAGAAGCTTGCTCGAGTATATGTGGATGAGATAGTGCGGTTGCACGGTGTGCCAGTAACGATAGTTTCTGACAGAGGTCCACAGTTCACGAGTCGTTTCTGGGAACAATTGCACAAAGCATTGGGAACGCAGTTGAGGTTCAGTACCGCCTTTCACCCGCAGACAGATGGACAGTCTGAGAGGACTATTCAGACTTTGGAGGATCTCCTTCGGGCTTGTGTTTTGCAGTTCCTAGGCAGTTGGGATGTACATCTGAGTTTGATAGAGTTTTCCTACAACTACAGTTATTAGCAGAGCATTGACTTGGCTCCTTATGAGGCCTTATATGGCAGGAAGTGCAGATCTCCGTTATGTTGGTATGAGTCTGGTGAATATCAGCTTTTGGGTCCTGAGTTAGTGCGGCAGACAATAGAGAAGATCAGAGTGATACAACAACAGTTGAAAGCGGCACAGGACAGGCAGAAGTCTTACGTAGCAATCACCAACGACCTTTGGAGTTCCAGATAGGAGACAAAGTGTATCTTGAAGTCTCGCCGTGGAAAGGTGTGCTAAGGTTTGGCCGGAAGGGTAAGCAAGCACCTAGATATATGGGGCCATACCCGATCATAGCACGAGTTGGCAAGGTAGCTTACGAGTTAGAGCTACCACCAGAGTTGCACAGGTTACATCCAGTGTTCCATGTCAGTATGCTGAAGAAAAGTCATCTGGATATAGGAACAATGATACAGCCGGTAGAGGTTGAGCTTGATGAAGATGCGACCTACGAGGAAGGTCCTGTGATGATCCTGGATAGAAGAGTTAAGAAGCTGAAGAGGAAGGACTTAGTTCTTATGAAGGTTCTTTGGCATCATCGTGGCGTTAAGGAAGCCACATGGGATCTTGAGGAAGAGATGAGGAGGAAGTATCCCTCACTTTTCTCTTCAGATTTCGGGGACGAAATCCCTTTGTAGAGGGTTAGTTTGTAAGGACCCTGACCTCCGTTTAGGGTTTATCCTGTTTGCTTTGCTTAACCTTGATGCTTAGTTGCTTGCTAATCACCTTTGGTGGTGATTAGGGTTTGTTGGTGCTTTGTTGAGAGCTGGAGGTGCTACTTGCAATTAACCCAAGTCTGGGGTTTGTGGACAAGTTTGCCACCTTGTGAGGTGTTCCTCCCTCTCCTTGTTTCCTCTATGTGTTGAGAGGAAGGTTTGGGCTCGTTGCTTGAGTTCCTTTGGGCTTGGTTGAGCTTGTTGGGCCTTGTTGTTCTTTGCCTTTGCCTTGTTGGACCTTGTGTCGGGCAAGAGTGCCCTGTGTCGGCCTGTGCTTGTGTCGGCCTGTGGTGTGTCGCCCAGGGTGGGTGTCGGCCATGGTGTGGAGGTGTGTCGCCCATGGACCTTTTGACCTTCTTTGACCTCGTTTGTATCACCACTAGTGGACACTTGGAGCTTGGTACTTTCATGTGGCAATGGCCTTGGACATGTGTTTTAGACATGCTAGAGTGGTGGCATTTCCCATGGATAAGTGTCCCTAGGTGGGCGACTCCTTGCCATGTCTCTCCTTGGTTTCTCCTCCACCCTCTTCAATATATGTGCTTCCTTTCTCTTGCCAAGGATCCCTTTTGTTCCTTAGTCTCCCTCTTCCTTGGTGCACGATATCCTCTTCTTTTGCAAGCTTGGTGGCCGATCCTTGCCTTGGAGTCTCCTTCTTCCTCTAGTGGTGGATGAACCCTAGAGTGCCTTGCTCTTCTTCCTTGGTGGTGCTTGGAGCTAGGAGCTTGGAGCTTGCTTAAGGCGGGTTACATAACTCCTAACCCTAACTATACTACCCCTTCTATGTTCTTATATGTTTCTTGTGATCATATCGGCTATGTATGTTGTTAGTTGAGTTTCTTGCTTAAGTTGTTCTTGTTGGCCGAACCATGTGTTCTAGGGTTTCTTGGTGAGCAACACTCCTTTCTCTCCTTGGTCTAGAGGAGTGAGCTTGAGTTCTAGTAATATGGGCAATACCTCTCTCTCGATTAAGTTGAGAGGTGAGCTTGTGTTCTAGTTGCTTAAGCAACACCCTCCTCTCACCATGGACTTGAAGGGTGAGCTTCGTGGTGGTTGTAGACCTTTGTTAGGGTCGATCTTGGTGTTGCCCAATTGGTGATAAGAGGTGTGCAAGACCCCTCTCTCGATTAAGTTGAGAGGTGAGCCATCTTTTTGATCCTTTAGGGTTTTGGTTGCCCTTGTGCTTGAGGTTGATGGTAACCCTGTCGGGCTGCATCTTGGCCGATATGGCCTTGGGGGTGGTGTTGCCCGTTATCCCTCTCGGCCTTGAGCTTTGGACGTTGTGATGTGGTGTTATGTCGGGCGTCACACCATGATATGTACCTTACCCCACACCCTTCACCTCGTCATACCCTGATGTTGTGGAAGCTTGTTAGCTGGTTCTGTGGTGGGCGTCAACCCTTGACCGTGTCCTTGTGTGCCGGACGATAGATGTGGTTAGCCTTGTGATGGGCATTATGTTTGCTTTGCTGCACACGTTGCACCTTTGGGCATTATGCCTTGTTGGGTGTGTACTGCCTGATATCCCTTGGGCGTGACGCGCCGTCACACGATACACCCTTTGGCTGAGCTGCACACCCTAGTTGCCCGATAGCAGCTAGTTGCGCAACACACCTGGATCAAGTGCCCGTTACACTCATGATGATATGGGGATCCGTGGTTAGCTGCGTGCTGGGTGTCATGGCATCATGGTGATGCACGACACATGCTGGAAGTTGCACGATACTTGTTGCACGATACACCTTGCATGACACGCCCCTTGGGCTTAGTTGCATGACAGACCTTGCTGCACATTACACCTAGAAGTGCACGACGCTACGTTGCACATTACACCCTAGGTGCTACCTGTTGTGAGGTTATGTGTTGCGCGATAGGGGAGAGTACCCTGCCCGATACCACCTTTGGTGAGGATAGTGGACGCCTCTAGTGAGGGTCTTGTCTCTCATGGAAATCTATACGCTAGCTCTTGTTCATGAATCACGTTGGTTTTTGACCCTTGACATGCTTGATGGTAATCTTATTAAGTAGATTACATCCATGTATCTTGCCATGATAGTATTTGTGTTTATGATCATCTTGATTATATGTATAATGCTGAGTTAATGATAAGCATGTAAGAAGCTTTGCTTAATGATATGACCTTTGTCTATGGTCACAGGTTGAGACATGAATTATAAAGCATATAATCATCAATGTCACCCTATGTTTGATAATATAATCTCTTCTGATAATCCATGATGATTGTGCATACTAATCATGCAGGTACAGATGCCTAGCCAGGTAAGGGGCTATGAGGTATATACATATGTTTGAGTAACACTACTTTGATGGTTACTCCTGATGATGGGATAACAGGCATGATGTGCTTTGGTCTGAGAACCTGATTTTGGCTAAAGTGCTGGGATTGCTATCCCATGGTGATAATGTAAGCCTTGAGAGGCAGTGACACTATGTGATGAGGGATTCAGATCCCATGGCAATGTGATGATCCTTGTGATGGATCTATATGATTGGCAAAAGGCTAAGTGGTAACATGTAATGTTGGATCCTTGTGATGGATCAGGATGATGTTGATGACAGTAAAAGCATGATTTTGAGTTTCATGTTGGTTATTCTTGTTTTAGTTGCATGTTATACAACTTGGATGAATCCTTCAATCCGCTTAAAATACATTAAATAGTCACAGTGGAACATATCATGTAGTTTGCCCTGGCGATAGATCCATAATCGTCAGGAGCTGGTGATGGTGAAACGGGTTCTCCTGTGGGTTAACCCGGAGCACATATTGTTGAATATGTGAGGTTTCTCCTAGCCTAAAATAGTGAGGATTTGAGTGCAGCTGTGGTTGCAGACTCAGGATATGTATAGAGCATGGTGAACAGGCCCATGGCTCAGGATATGTGATATGGGAGCATGAATGCGTTCATGGCTCAGAGCACGGTGAATAGGCCCGTGGCTCAGTTTCACTAGTGTCGAGACCTGTACCGAGGTGGGCTAGGTAGAGGGTAGCCTGCGGGAGCTGACCCTGTGGCTGAGGCCACTTAAGCATGAGACTGCGGTCCTGCTTGTGTTGTACTCGTACACTGACTACGAGGTGGGAGGTCGTGGAGTCCGGTTTTTCCATTGACCTTGTATGGCATCGGCTCTGGGTTTCGCAGCCGTCGGTTGGATTTGAGCGGTACGGTTCACTCTCTCAGGGCATAATAATACATAATCCAACCGAATAGTATTTACTGCTTAAGGCAAAACACGGAACATTGGTTGAGGCCTTGCTTGTGTAGATAATCTTGTTATACTTGCAGTTACTTATGCGTTCCTGATGTTATGTAGTAAGATCCTATAAATCTTATCTTGTCAATCATGATCCATAAAGAGATAGTTGGTGATATGCCTTCCGTACAGCCTGGTAAGCTTGATGGTACGAATAGCTTTGCTATATAGACTACTCTTGTTGTACCTTTACCAATTATCTGCTGCTGTTGCTTTATCTTCCTTTGGTTTTATAGTTTTTACGGGGAGTTATGTTTCTCACTGGGACTGTGTGTCTCCCCACACTGGTTTATATGTGTTTGAGCTAGATGTGGTGGTGGTCGCAGAGTTGCGGCTGAGAAGCAAGACGAGCAGTAGAAGGCAAGAGATGGACATGCTGCTGTTGTGGTTGTTTTGTAGTAGAGTCTTAGAGTCATCCCTGTACTCTCAGGTCTTTGGAGGTGTTTTAACATTGTTTCACAATGTATAGCTGATGATGCTTGTCATATCTTGCTGCTGGCCAGATGTGGGCCGTTATGTATATATAACATGTGATGAACTCATGTGATGACAGGACAACTGATCTCCTAAGCTGTGGACACGTATCAAGCCTTGTATATGTTTATATAACATGTTTTCTTGCAGGATGAGGACCTAAATGCAATAGTTTCTCAGTTTATCCGCTTTCCACAATCTGTTTAAATTAACCCGTGTTTTTAGTAATCTGTGGTTTATGGTGTTTTCCGCACGTTTTCGCGTAACACCTCGCTGACTGTGTGATAGTGGGATGTGTTGCCACAAATAACATGTGAAGAATTGCCAAAATTTAGGGTCACTTCACCAGGCCTGTAGTGTCTACCGTTTAGAAAATGCCAATGTTCGGGTATGGTTAGTAGGTTTAAAGAATGATCATCTAGGAGGATGTCCAATTGTTCTTTATCAGGGATCAATAACATTGGCATAGAGGACCAGTTCATAGTGACTGTTGTGGGTGGACAAAGACTGCAAATTATTGGTACTAACAATTGTAAGTACATATAACGATGTTATATATTTTCAAAAAAAGTAGTATAACACCAGTTTACCTTTTTTTTCTTGTCATAACCAACTTTATTGTGGTGGACATGATAGCTTGAAAAGAAATCTAAGAGAGGAGATCATGTCCTATATCTTTGTAATTGGTCCAATGTTCCCTAATCCTTCTTTGAGAATTTCAAGGAAGTAACTAGTATTTTCTATAATTTGATGTAGCTTGGTATTTCATACAATGAGGTGACACTTATTAACTATTTGTTGAATCAACACTCATTAACAACCATAGTAAAGCCTCATCATGATTTACATACCAGTTGCGGATTCCTAACACATGTATCAATGACTGCAAAGTATGTCATGCGACTTGATTTACACATGAAAAAGAGCCATTTTCAGCTACATTTGCTCAAATGGAAACCAAACCCTATTAAAGGTAGGTCTAAATCCTACTGATGGCCAGAATTTGGCAAACAACTTAGCTAAAAATGAACTAAGCATACAAAATGTGGTCAGGCCTGAATGTATCAGGATTATGCGATGAAACTACAACAACAATAATATGACCCAAATTGAGAAAAATGTGGCATGAAACGAAGTGGTGGTTCATATCCATGGAAAAAATAATATCAATCCAATCAATATAAGAAAAACACAACTAAAGCTAAGCGTGGGAAAAAATTAGTAAATCTTAAGTTAAAATCTCTACCGAAATCCTATATAATTTGGCTTAGGAAAATATCTTGTGCCCAACCTAGAATGTGGCATCAAACCCAGTGATGGTTCAAATCCATTTGAAAAATCATCACAATGCATTTCAGAACATTAAAAATCAAGGTGCAATTGCACGGGCAAAAAGAAATTCAGACTATTTGGAAAGCCAGACACAAAACTAGACACAAATTAGTATAATATTTTGTAATATTTATGTCATCATTTGAAAAATATCCTACTTTGTACAAAACACAAAACTAAACACAAAACTAAACACATATCAATATAATTTTTTAATAAAAAGCAACCTACTATTGAGACATAAAAAAGATAGACCTAAATGCGTAGGGAATGGTTGACTGAATTACCATGTTGGTCATTACATGACATGGTCCAAAAGACACCAATATTAGTTTAATTAGATAAACAACAAAATATAGGTTTTATTGGGTTTTTTTAATTTATCTCTGGTATTAATTCATCAAAATTTTCCAAAATGGTATGATTATATTTTATCATTCATTTTTTTGAAAGTTAAAGTTTGAACACATTAGTGTTCCACATATTATAATGGTGGACCACATATCCTTAGTTTAGTTGGCGATCATGTATGTAGACGTCCTTTGATTTCATCATTCGGTTTTAGTTTAGTATATATTTCTCAATATGTTTGTTAACTTTAATCGGTCCAAAAAAACACCAAAACTATTGGTGAAAATTGAGTTGTTTACATAGCTATGGAAATTCCAAATAAGTGTGACATAATTAGTTTTAATGTGTTGTATCTATTTAGTTATCATTATAGATGGTTCAACACATGACTTGATAGTCTCCTCTTCCTATGTAGACATGTATATAAGCACATCACTCACATGATGCATAACCCTAAAGATGTCAGGACATCAGTAGTGATTGGAATAGGGGCAAGTAGGATATTCTTTATCCATGAACATGCCCAACCCCCTCATACTAGAAATCAGTGGAGGTCACCATGATCAAGAGGTATATCAAGGGCATTGTCATAGCCTAGTAAAGCCCAAGACCTAAGTAGTCACGAAGTAAACTGTAACCATACTAAAGCTAAGAACATCCATTTCACCTACTAGAGGTACATTTTTAGATATGTTGAAGATATTTTTATGAAAATGAAGGGATACACTTATTTTATGAGACAGATACAAAGAGAATAATACCCCCTTTTGGGAACCCAAGACAACTCTAAAACTCTTCTAAATTTTTGACCTATTGTAAACCCTTTTGAAAACACAATTAGAGTCAAAATATTGTCAAACTATTTTTTTGGTAAAAACCCTCTTTTTTCAAAATCTAGAAAACTATTGAATGCTACCAAATTTGACCTTTTGATAATCCTTTTTCAAGTTACATTGTACCCATATGATGCATATATATTGGTAAACATTTATAAGCAAACAACAAAGAGAATAAAAATGCTAAGAGACTACTGACTCCTTGATGATTCCATCAATAAATTTGTAACTTCAAATCCAAATATGAATTAGCACGATCCCTACGATCATTGAGGAACCCATGCCTACCTAGAATCCCAACAATATACCAATGCGTCTAATATCAAAATTTCAAACAAAATTTGACTATAGGGCTAGGATACACAATAAGACTTGTTATGAAGAATAAGAGATTATGATTTTCTTAAGAAATTCACGAATAAAAAAATATATAAAAAAATAACATTCTTGTTGTCATAATCTATGTTGTAGAAGATTCAACAATCCTAATTTTAACCTATAATTACTCTCCTTTGAGGCCCCATGAGAATTAGGAAATAACTGAATACCTGATCCCTTAGAAGTAAACTTAACCCCCTCTTCATTAAGTCACACCCATATGAGAACTCACTTAATTAAGCCATACTGATATCCACCCATGAGAGGATGAGTAACCCTACTATTCTCTTCAAACATAAATAATCAGATGCTAAAGTTCCCTTGAGGAACTGATAAGTAAATTATATGTATAACTCATTAGGAAGCATATCAAGCTACTCACAAAGTCAAACATGACTATTTGATGAAACCTTTTCATCTTCACAAGGGGTAAATTATTTTTTATATGCCCCCCAACAATGTGATAACAAGTCAAGAATGCTAATCACACCACCTTGACATGCACGAAGAAAAATGTATTCATACCCTTTCTTTATTATGACATTCTCATATCATTTTCCCCTTACCATGCAATGGTTAGTCTTAAATTGCTACATATTACTGTATTGTATTTAAAAGCCCCTTTCTATAGAGTGCATTTTTATTTATGCCATCTTTCTTATGCTTGTAAACTCTAGCCTTACATACAAAGAGTTATAGATACTTTTAACATAGATATTGTGACTAGAAATACACCCTTCAAAAGAAGCCATTATATGCTCTATTTTCACACACATGCAACATCATCTAAAAACATATTGTCTAGAGATAATCCTTAGTCATGTTGCATGGTGAGTACAGGCTCAATCATCATTATATTGGGTGCCAAATTTAAAAATATTGATGTCATCATGTCAAACATGGGCCTCAATGTGAGTAGTTAATCCAGAAGTATCAAGCTTCATCATTAGTGGCCCTAGTTGTAGTGCCTTCACTAACCGACTCTATTGAAGATAAATTAAAAGAGAATGGCCAAGTATGTGGAAATAATTCAAATAATGGAGAAGAAATTAGTGTTGTCATTGTGAACCCTCCTTATAACTATTCTCTCTTTAATAAGTGGTAATGAGGGATACCATCCTACCCCCTAAAGTAACCCCTTGGGATGCCTATTATAAATTCACCTTGTCCCGGATAGCTTATGGCCTTCCAAGAATGCAACAACTATTTACAATTCCCACTGATTTCTCAACAACCCAACGTACCAGGAAACTTTGAAAATACATATATCATATGTTCATCTAGTCAAAGGTGCTATTGGTAATGTCGAACCATTCAAAACAGGAAAGGGAAAGGCCCCAAAAATCCCACAATAAGTGGTATTCCTCCCTTACTTATGACCCCATACCTAATCTCATACCTACCTTCTTGGTCATACCAAGTGGGTTGTCCCCAAGATAGTTTAACAATGCGAACAACACCTAGGCTCTCCATGGCAATATGCTGATGCAAGTTCTCATGTTATTCAAGAACAATCAAAAGTCCCTAAAAAATAGCTGAAGGAGATGCAGGAATGGAAACAAAGACTCAAGAAATAATGTGACTTATGCTACTTCTTGGAGGTATACCTTCCTAATAAATTTTTAACTTCACCGAGTACTCTAAATAAAAGGGGAAGGAGACCTAACTCTTCATATCCGTAAAGATACATGGACATGGTCGAAGAGCAAGATGATGCAAGATATTGATTGGGCTCTTCCAAATATCACTCGAAAGATTGGTTCAAACATGGTAAAATCAATACAATACATAAACAATCAAGTGACGGGACAAGTTAGACAATTTCTTCATCAAGAAGTACACATGAACATTGAGTATATGCCAATGAAAGACTACCTCAAAGACCTCAAACAAAAGATTGGTGAATCTCTTACAAACTTTGTAGGGAGGTATAATGAATTGGAAGCAAAAAAAATTTAAGTTAGTACAAATATATAAACTGCATTCTACAATGGCGTTTATGAGAACATTGGGCTCACCTTCAGTATTTTCACTAAGATTAGTAGAAAGGAAGATGTGAAACCTACAACCATGATCACCAATGAAATTTATATTCCTGGCAGGACTCACCTGGCGGCAATGCGGTCCTCGACACCGTACTTGGGGCTCCTCCAACCGCCAGCAATGTGGGACTCCTCCGCAAGCAGTCAAAACGCTCTCCACCGACAAAGTGGCACTCCGCCATGGCAATGTGGAACTTTGAGACACCAGTTAGGGCGACGATCCAGTGGCACTCAC
Source organism: Alisma plantago-aquatica (assembly GCA_963693085.1). Taxonomy (NCBI): domain Eukaryota; kingdom Viridiplantae; phylum Streptophyta; class Magnoliopsida; order Alismatales; family Alismataceae; genus Alisma; species Alisma plantago-aquatica. The sequence goes on from OY856410.1 coordinate 430,823,546, forward strand.
TCTCCAACCACAGGCAAAGTGGCACTCTGCCATGACAATGTGGCACTCCACGCGCCGCCACCAGTCTTCCAGTCGAAGCGATCCTCCGAGACACCAGTTAGGGCGACGATCCAGTGGCACTCCGACGTGTTGGTCTCGCAAAAGCGAGGAATCAGGAAGACATTAGCGGGCATTTGCGATTACAGTGTGGGAGCGCGAACAGAAAGTAGTGAGAAGTGAAAAATACCAATTAATTAGCTACTTCCTTATTTTCTTTGGCAATTTAAGATTTCCACTAATAATATATAAAAATACCTTTAATATTAAGTCCTTTTTAGAAACTCTATAATAGGTGGTTTAGAGGTGTTTTAATTGAAAATGCCTGTACATTAGATAGATATTGGCTTTTTTTTTAGAAAAGCCACTAGAATAAATGCCACTAATGAGCATTTTTGCTATAGTGTTTGTATGTCCACTTGTTTGATGTAGCCTTAATTCACCCAATTGGCATAACTAATCAAGTGGAACCCTAATCATGTAGTGCCCTGTTCTGTAGATCTATCTTCAGTGTCAGAACTTGCTAGATGGTGAAACAAGTATTCCTAAGGGAAACTCGGAGCACATACTGTTGAGTATGTGGGGGTGGCAAGTTGAGGATATATCCTTGTCTTCCACAATGCATGTTTTGGAGGATGGCTATGGTCATGCCTCATGCATCTGATGTGATTGAGGACAACTACGGTTGTACCTTGGTTTAGAGGGTTTTGTATACCCTAGTTTCTAGTGACGTGACCTGTACCAAGGGCGGACTAGTGGCTAGTAGCTTGACTATATGTCACTGTAGTGGCAGCTTTGACGGATATGTCACTGCCTTTTTACTCGTACTAACTGATGGGAAGAGATCTTAGGATACCGTCACTCCTAGATCTTGTACATAACCGAATAGCCCTTCGTAGGGGTTGGTTGGACTTTGGGTGGTACGACTCAAACTCCCCATGACATAATAAAAGATGTAATAGAGTCGTCTAGCAAATCTATTTAGGGTTACACATGATGCTTCACATTGGATGATAACCCTTGTTTGTTCTCTTTATATAAAGACGATGCTTAGTACAACTAAGAGATAGTAGATATGCTTATGCTGTGGATATGCTTAAGATTGAAGATGTTTACATACAATAGCCATGCTTATGTTGATAGCTATATTGCTAGTGCTGGTTATAATTATGATGCTAGCTATCTTATGTTGTTAGTTATGTTTAGCACACTATGTATGCCTCTGTAATTAGAAATTCCTATACTTCTAATCATGCTTATGCAGATAGTCATGCTTATGTTGTTAGTTTTACTTATAATGTAGATCTGCCCAACTTGTAAGATATGCTAATGTTGTTAGATATGATTATGTGGCTAGTCTTATTCATAATGATAGAGATTCTATGTTACTAGACTTGCTCATGATGCCAGATATGCATATGGTATTGAATTTCTTATATTGTCAACAAGATAAAGGATGATAGTCTGGCTAATGATGATAATTATGTATTCTGTTAATCATCTCTGCTGCTGAGCCTATTTGTTATATCTGATTAACCTGCTTAGTTACTTAAAATGTTGTAATCAATAAATGTTGTTGGAGATTATATCTCTTGCTGGGACATGGGTCTCACCCTTTAGGTAATCAGAAGTGATTAAAATAAACATTTGACAACAAAGAGGAGATAAAATAATAAATCTATGAGAAAGTTGGTTAGATGTCTAGTGTGTCCTAGAGTCGTCTCTGTACTCTCAGGTTCATGCTAGAAAAGTTTGTATATGGTGTTTCAAACGAATCGGAAATTTGTTAGTATGTTAATGCTTGTTTGTATGGTATATACAAATATTGTTCTCTTGTGTATATATGTTGTGGCTAAGGTGATAGAACAATTTGTATCCAATTCTTGGCATAGTATGGATACAAGAAAGATGTTGGTCTCTTATGCAAATGTTTATAAGAGGGTGTTGATTTTAAAATCGGTTTTATTTACCATATTTTTGTGTATGTGGTTAATTAGTGATCGATTGTGTTTTATGTTTTGAGTAATCTGATTTAGTGTAACAGGTTCTAACACCTCACTTCAACATTCCAGGGATATGATCCGGATCCAAACAAAGCATAACACATAACATAACATATCAATCTTGACCTTCCGGTCCTTACCAAATCTGGGACTGTAAAACTAACTCTTCAGTGGTAGAATTTCAACAATAAGTATTATAGTTTTATTAGACCAGGAGAAAATTCATTGAGCATCACAATTCATGAGTACAATTGCATCATTTTAATATTTTCATCATTCTCTCAAGTGTAATCAACTTATTTAGGTTAGGGAGTTTTATAAATAGAGCAAGGCTTATTTTAAGGAATCATTCAAAAGTTGAGTAGATGAAGATAAAAGGAAGAAGTAAAACATGTCTTTAGTCTCACTTTTCACAAGTCATCATTTCAATTAAAATAATATATATTGTATGTATATTAATTATCATGAGATCATATTAATTGGAAGTCCCATTGGACGAAACCACTTGTTATAATAGATAAATTCTTCTTGAGGTTGACTTAGCAAGAAAGGCAAATCCAATTCAGCATATATTTTTGAGACACGTAATTATTTCTTAAATAAACATTAAAGACCTTAATGTTACATTATAAGTATAAGATACTTAATTATATATAACTTTCATAAAAGAAAGATCCAATATAAGGGAAAAGAGTGAATACAAATATAAAATCTCTAACATATGAACTAGTCAACCATCTGATTATATTTTATTCGTACATTTATGACATTAATAGGTTGTACATGATAACCATCTTGAGGAGGACTCATAAAGAGGAGACGAGGTGATGAATCATCAAAAGATACTCCACACGACAGTTTAAGTAGTGAAATGATCACTCAACGAATGGTACTCTATACATTTCTTTGAGCTTTAACCATATAGGCCAATCTAATTATGTATTTCCATTCATCTCTCTCTTATCTCTACTACCTCATTCTTCCTCAATTTCTTCAACAATGGTATCAACCCAATGATAACAAGGGGGGTGTAAGAAGATTTGCATGTGCTTTGAGTTGCATTTGTGAAATGTAGTGGGTGAATGGTGGGAAGAATGCCACTAAGTTGTTTTATGGTATACATGAGATGTAGGAGAGTTTATGGTAGGATAATAACAAGGAAATAAGCATAGGTGGGGAAGACGAGATTGTGTCTCAGTGGGTAAGATGGGTACAACAACCATGTCATCGTCATTTGGATGGGTTGGCATGGAAGAACCAACACAAAAGAAGGAGTAGGAGGAGGAGGAGATGTAGATGGGTTTTGAGGTGAAGATAAATCATTACTAGCTTGATGGATATTTATATAGGTGAATGGGGACATCTTTGGGAAGATTTCAGGTAAGGGCGCGAACTAAGATAAGGATATGGAGGCATTGAGTGCAACTTTTATCAATTTTACTGTCTTGATATTAAAGTGTCTTGTGACAATGATAAGATGTTCCATGAACATTCATTGGATTACATGAATGTTGTTTAATGTGGATTTTAAGTTTGTAAACCAATACACCAAGTTTTGCGGCCAAAGTTGCCCTGTTGTGGCAAGAGTGGGCGGCCCAAAACACCCTCGTGTTCACACTATGCACCATTTCCATGGATGCAAACAGAGATGGAGGTGGTCTAGTCAAGGCATGCCTTGTCTACCTACAAGGCATACAATGTCTGGAATGTCTGCATGAACTTGCTCATCAAATTTCATGGTGAGAACAACCCTATAGCTGCCACAGTCGATAGCCAATGGTTTGACTGGTAGGCATCGACTTCTTGAGAAGGAGAGTTGCACGATGATTGGAGGTTGGAGGAGGTGAAGCTTTTTGATTGGCTCCAACTGGTTGCGGTGGTACAGGAACGGGTCTTCCTACGGGCTGTCGAGGTCTAGGATCCATTCCCACCACTGCCGTAAAAACTTTGCGGCTATCAATGTTTAGGCTTCTCGTCGCTTGTAGGAAGAAATGAGGAGGAAAGGGGAAGATGGGAGAGGGAAGGAGGTAGGAGAGAGGGAAAGAGGAGTGGGGTCGAGTGTTTGATGTGGCAAGATGCTATCGGCTAGCATGTGTTACCAATGTCAATACAGTCTACATACACGGTGGTGAGGGAGGATGGGTGTAGGGCGCTGTGACACGAGAAACAAAATAGGAGACAGAGGAGGCATCGTTGTAATTAACCAATAGGTGTTGACATTGTCAGAAGGAAGCACACAATGTTGTATTCCAAAGGGATTAGTGAGAAGGTGGAAAGGTGAGTAGGGGAGTGGTTGATAGACCAGCCAACCACAAGGAGAGAGAAATATTAATGTGGAGAGAGTGTGTATTAGATAAGGAGGAGAGGTTGGAGAAGATAACGAGACCAAGAAAAACATGGAGGGTAGCCATTAAAAAAAAATTAAGAACAAACTCTTGAGTCCTGAAGGTTTACGTGGGGGGGGGTCTTTTTTTGAATTTTGACTAGAAAAATTATGACTAGATTATATTTAATTTTGATTATTACAAATAGTTCCTTGTATTTAGATTTAAAAGGAAAACACAAAATCATACTTTTAAACAAAGTTAACTATTGTGTATGCATCATCTACTATATAATTTGTAACTCAACCAGTTAATATAATCTTCTCCTTTAGATTGATTTTTACATTTTTATTTATTTCTTTAAAGTAAATTCTCTCCACAACGTTTCTCTTTGGTTACTATCTTATTTTTCTAGTTGATTAATTAATAACAATAAAACTAGTCATCATATTAGTTTTTTGACCCCAAACAGGTTTCCTTTATGATTTCATATATTTATTGAAGTACTTTTTTTTCTTCTAATATTTATACTGGGAATTTATTTATGTACTAATCAATTTTCTTGTAATCATATATGAATTGTTCATCACCTTTGTTATTTTACTTTCTAATTCATCATATGGTTCAGTTTCTTGCAGAATATTTTAGGTCAACGTTAGTTGTATTTACTCTCTTTTCTATTAAATCTACTCATTTTATATTCATAAAAATTATTGCATTTACATTTGTCACATATATTTCATATAAAAGTATTACTTGAGATTTTTTTCATATTGATATTAAAATTGATTTCATTAATTGTAATTACTGATCAATTTGGATTTCGATCTTTCTAATTAAGTCATTCTAAAAATATGGACTGTTACATCATTAACCTTTAAAAAAAACTTTCATCCTAAAAAATTAAGATATACATTACCTATAGCCAAAGTACCAACATATCAATGGGCCTCTCTATATATGTAATAATGTGAATAACATAGATGAGGAATTACAAAATTTTTCTGTGTATGTGTGTAAAATCCCTTATCTACCAAAATTTTTCTCTAATAATGAGCTACTTTGAGTTAATTATTTTTTTAAAAGTTTTCCCTATCACAACATGAACCAATAGTATTACATATATAAAATCGGTTGGAGGAGAAAATTATTACTTCTACGTAACTTTATTAAGATTTAATTTATTCTAATTGTGTATACTATCAGTGAAGACGTTCAGTCCACAAATGAATGTGGAACAAATTCATGTTTGGAAAAAATTTAATGAGCCATATATGAAATACTTTATTCTGACCTATGAATAATTTATTTTTTCCCTTGTATAGTTTTACACCACCTGTATTATTTATTCCCTACCACATTCTACCTATTTTATTTGTTTTCCTTTATTACTTATTACATATATTTATGGTAGTGGAAATATGGTTCATCTTTTTTATTTGTTGTACTAATTTGTCTTTTATTCTGGAAATAACCAAGTCTCACACCTTTCCTTTTATAATTACTTCCTTAAGTTTTTTGTCATGGAATATTATCTTCATTGAACCTGCTAAGGGAGAACTTATTCTGTGTATGAGTACCATTGACAAATGAAAATGTAAGAAAACCGAGTTTGTTAGAAAAACTTTCATTTTGGGCAAAATAAATTTATAATATTTAAAATTTTTTTATATTCTTTTCATAGTAGTCCACCACTCATAATATTTACACTTTACATATTTTACTCCTTTGTTTGAAATTGAAGAATATACATTGTAAAATAACAAGAACATGATTCATCTCTCATTTTTCCTTCTACTATGATAATTCTTACTTGTTTCCTTTATTTAGAAGAGGGATAAAGTTACTCACTTTAGTATAGATACTTCCTTCGGCTGTTTAACACAAAAATGTGTGATGGCATTTTTTGTAAACAGATCAAAGAAGGAAACTATCCATCTAAACAGAAGGGTTCCTCTAATCTTTTGTTGATTCTTTTTTTATTCTAATATGTTCTTGTATGTCTCTTATAACTTACTATTCACATGGTAATTTTAATTTGGTATTTACTCATTCCAATCCAATTGTTGAATACTTGGCCACAGTACCCAAGTTTAGAGTAGATAAGAATCCTGGCTTGATATCAACTTATGTAGGTGCCCAAACACATGACCAGGGTATTTGAGAACCAAAATAAGTTACATCAAGTGTCTCTTCTTAAAAAATTACTTTTTATATATTTACTTCACGAAATTTCCAATTTCCATTTCCCCCTCCTTCTCAAACAAAATATAATATAACATGTCCTTGCCCTACACAAAATTATATCGATTCATAAGACTAGATCAATATCTTCATGTGAGCCTATATATGTTTTATGAGATAAAACCAATTTGTTTACTTGTTTTAACATGATAATATGTATTATGAGCATTTTAGGTATTTTCATTGTGTGATTTTCTAACCATACTCTGATACCACCTGTAACGTCTTAGATCTTAGCCTCCACAATTAACTCTAAATCTTGGAGATTAAGACCCAAGGGCATTATAGAAGAAGCATTAAGCAATATATAATAACCATAAAAAATTATTACATCTTCAAATATTTGTATTACATGACATTGATTATGTAAAAATTTCAAAATGTTACATTCACTTGATTATCCTTCTACAATATAAAAATATGAACATCAACTAAGCATTTATCCTGATGCTGCTTCCGCTAGGATCAAGTTAGAAAACCAAACGATGAAACTCAAAGAATTCCTTAACCTATGTGGGAGAGGAACAAGAACCGTAGCAAGAGGAGTTAGACAAATATCTAAGTATGAAGAGGCATAAAAATTTAAGCATATCATATAAATATAAAAATATTTGATAACATGAGACAAATATTTATAAATGGAAAGGAACATAAAAGTAGAGTACATGGTATGAAATTTGGAACTTGTGATAATGAAGTAAGACACATAATAAGAGAGAAAAATAGCATATGAATCATTTTATTATATCATTCCCCACTCAGTCCAGAGGGATTGTTAACCAACCCGAGATCCAGCTCGTGGCCTGCAACCAAACCAAAGGCAAAGACCATAAGTAACAATTCAACAATATCACTTTGCACATTTCCCTATCACAAAGACATCGACCTGACATGTGCCAATTTTACCCTCATAACTTCCTCTGTCACACCGCACATAGGTGGTGTGGTTTCTAGGCCCCTGATTTGATGCCTACTCGAAGGGTAGTCCTACAACCCTCAGTCCGTCCTCGAGGTGGGGTCAGTCTCCAACCATATCTCTCCATGGTCTGGCGGCCTAGTGCATGTGCTGTCACCTCAACGGTCATATGTTGGATAAATTGGACATTATAATAAATCCCTTTATTTCGATGATGACAAACATTTCATTCTTGTTGATCTAACGTGCTACTTGAGTGTTGCAGGAATAAAGTGGATGACAAAGCTCTAGGGAAACTATACGCTTGAATGATTGTAAAAGTCATACAATGTAATCAATTGTAAACTTGTACAAATATATAATGTACAAGTACTTAGATTTCATGTAAATCAAGCGTTAAATCTTCCCTAGCCAATCACCACACTTAGATAGGTCATCCCTTTCAAATAGGATCACAGATGCACACTCATACATTTACTTAGTGCCTAAATTGAAAGATTGAAACAGGGTCAATCTCGGTCGACCAAACTCCTCGACCGAGACACTCTCGGTCGACAAACTTCTTAACCGAGAAAGTCCCAAGTAGCCGTTAGACACAGCTGACAAGGTAGTTGGTAGTTGCAAATGAACGTTGATCCAGAGAGCCTGTCAATCGACAAAACTTCGACCGAGTAGGTATCTCGGTCGACAATTTGTCGACCGAGATGGTCTCTGACAGCAACTGCAGAATAAAGCAACTAGCCGTTACTAATGCACCTAACTTATACCTAACGGCTAGTTAAGCACTTAGAAACCCCTAGAAGTTGTATAGAACGTCCTTAAGCATCCATAGGCCATTCCTATAAATAGGACAAGCCATAGGACACCAAAATACACCTTTTACACACTTGAGTACTCTTTGAGCAAGTAATTACATTTGCAATCTGTTTTGAGCAATAGAGCAAATTCCTACATTGGCTATTCATTCCCATTGCTCTAATTTCGTGTCCTATAGGCTAGCATCTCCTTTACACAACACTTACACATCTACACTCATTGGTTAGGAGATCAATACGCTTGATATAGGCAAATCAAGCCTTGTGCTTCAAAGGATAAGTTGTATTTTCTATTTTCCTTCTTGTTCCTTTTATTCTTTGTATTCTCCTTGCTACTCCTAGGGTTGGAGGCTGCTGATTGGAGAAGGTTCTTCTCGGAGGAGAAGGTGGACTTCAAGATACTTCAAGAAGGCTATCGCAACGGGAAGCTACTTCAAGAAGGCTATTGCAACGGGAAGCTACTTCAGGAGGAAGGCTGCTTCAAGGTGGTGCAATTACTTCTAGGTGAAGGCTGCTTCAAGGTTGGTGCGATTACTTCTAGGTGAAGGCTGCTTGAAGGGTTTAGGGAAAGGAATTGTAATTTTATGTAAAGTCCTTACGAGGTAATAAAATTAATTTCTTTCCAAATCCCGGTTGGGTAAGCAACCGGGTAGTGGACTGACAACTTTAGTATTTGCTAAAGTTGGAACCACTCTAAATCCTTGCCCCCTTGTCCAATATTTTGTGATTGGTTGTTTGAGTTAAATAAATGTTAAATTATCTTTAAAACTCTATTCACCCCCCTCTAGTGTTTTTCAATTGGTATCAGAGCAGGCTTCAAGGAACCCTAACAAGGTCTTGAAGAATGGGTGACGGGGTGCTCAACAACCTTAACCTCGAAGGGACATTCGTTGCTAGGCCACCAGTGTTTGATGGAACAAACTACCAATATTGGAAGAGAAGGATGCAATTCTACTTCCAAGGCATCAATTGGGACTTATGGAGAATGGTGTCTACCCCATACGAGCTTCCTCAAATACAATATGCAGAGTGGGATGCAAACACGGTAAAATCGGCTCAAATGAACGCAAAGGCTGTAAGTATTCTTTATTGTTCAATTTCAGTAGGAGAATTTAATAGAATATCAAATTGTGAAACAGCCTATGAAATATGACATAGATTGTCCATAACCTATGAAGGTACGATTCAAGTTAAGAATTCTAAGATTAGTGTACTTAAACATAAATTTGAACACTTTCGTATGGATCCGAATGAATCCATTAGTGAAATGTTTGCAAAATTCTCTTCTATTGTTAATGGTTTGAATGCATTAGGAAAAACCCATTCTTGAAGAAGACCAGGTATCAAAGGTACTTCGATCACTTCCTCCCAAATACAAGCCAAAGGTGACAACCATTGAAGAAGCTAATGATCTCACTAAACTAAAAATGGAGCAACTCATTGGCAATCTAGAAGCTCATGAGGCAACTTTAGAAGAGGAGGAAAGGAGAGAACATGAACGTCAACATGGGAAAAAGAAGGATATTGCATTCAAAGCATCAACTAAAGACAATCATGACACAAGTGAAGATGATAGTGAAGAAGAAACTCTCATTGTAAATGGTAAGCAATATAAAAGTTTTAAAACTAATAAAACTTCTAGTGTCTCTTCTTCCAGGTGCTTTGAATGTGGTAAGAAGGGACATATGAAAGGTGATTGTCCAACACTCAAGAAAGGGAAGAAATCATCTCACAAAAAGAAAGAAAGAGCATATCGAGCTGCATGGGACGATTCAAGTGATGATAGTGATGATGGAAAAGGAGAAGTAGAATGCCTCATTGCTACAACAAATGAAGACGAAGAAGAGGTAAGTCTTTATGATCTACCAAAAGAAGATCTAATTGCTAGTCTTCAAGATACTCATGAGAAATATATTGAGTGCAAGAAGAAACTTAAGAAATCAAATAAAGATTTAAATGCTAAACTTCTTGCTCTTGTATCCGAAAATGAAAATCTCAAAAAGGAAAATGAAGATTATGATCTTAAGTTAAAATCGGTAGAAGCTAATTGCAATCTTCTTTCCTTAGAAAAGTTAAACTTGCAAACTCAAGTGAATGATCTTCAGAAACAACCTATTCTATGTTCACATTTAGATTATGATGAGGTTGTCAAAGAAAGAAACTCTCTAGTATCCGATTTAGATCAAGCAAAGAAAGATATTGCTAAGTTACAAAGAAATGTAAATGAGTTAAGAGGAAATGACATACTTGAAAATATTCTGACAATTTCCTCTAGTTATAATGGAAGAAGAGGATTAGGATATGATCCAAAGAGAAATAAACCCAAAAGAGTTAAAGCATCCAAGACTAAGATTATATTTGTACCTAGGAACACAATTCCTAGAAAGAGAAATGAAGTTGACGCTATTAGTTGTCATTATTGCATGCGTCTTGGACATTATACATTTTCATGCCCATATAAGAAAAAGAATGATGAGTTAGCTTGGATTCCTAAAACTTAGTAGCTTAAAATTAACTAGTTGAGATTTGACCTAAACTGATTCTTGATATCATAATGTCTTATCTCAACACAATCGAGCTCTAATTTGCATAATCTCTTTTGCTTGAAATCGATTAAGAGTTCTGAACATATTCCAGAAACTTGGTCAGTCGAGAATCTGTCGACCGAGTGAACATTCGGTCGAGAAATTGTCGACCGAGCATGTCACTGATTTTCAGACTGCTGTAAATTGCTGAATTCTTTTGAAATTGATCAAAATTGCTATCTATTTGTGAATAATGACTGTACAATAAAGTATAAATTATGGAAATCATCCTTGAAAGTTTATATGAGATTCATTTGGTTTAATTCTAAGTAATTTAAGTCAAAAACTAAAAAATTATGCTTAGTTTAAAGGAAATTTCTGTTTTATGCTTTTATCATTACATAGGCAAGCAAATGATTCATTGGTGATATATCTCTTAGAAATGCTTGCAAAGAGCACAATGTTATAAAATTTTTTCAATTGGTATCTTTAAAAGTTTTGAAATATTCATCGTTCTTTCATGTTTTTATTGAGTATCACTTAAACATGCATCAAAAATTGATATGAATGCTTAATTGGAAATCTGCAATTTATGCCTCTTAGTTGAAATGTAATTTGACCAAGGGGCGCTATGGTCGAAGTCAAGGTCGACCTAAAATAAGCTTTGACAAATGCTTATTTGGACATCATTTTATTATACTTAATCTTAGTATACTTTTGATAAAAGTCGAAATCAAAATCAAAATCATCTTTGACCTTAGAAGCTTTAAATTGCCCTAATGGTAAGATTAAGGGGGAGCTCATATAAACAAATTCGATTATTTGATTAAGAAGCTTACAAAAACGTTGTAAACATCATTTGAAGCTTGTTAATACCTTAGTATTTTTACTCTTGGATATGAAGAAATCTATGAATGATATATCTTGTACTTAAAGGAACTCTCTAAACAAATCAGGGCTTAACATCCCTTGCATTTGGTTAGAGACATTTTTATGTACTCTAAGATTAAAGGATTCTTATTTCATTTTTAGGGCTTAACATCCCTTGTAAAATGAGTGAGAAATCAATATATATGCCATGAACCTACCAGGATCTCATATCATTTCAAGGCTTAACATCCTTTGTAAATGATTGAGAAACAAATTGTGGCTAAATTAGACAAAAATGATAATAAATCCATGTTCCTAATAAAATACCTATTTAAGGGGGAGCATAGTATAAAATTAAGGGGGAGATAAAATATTAAACTTGGATATCTTTTTGAAATGACAAAGGGGGAGAAAGAATATAAAATAAAAAATATAATGAGTTTCATAACATCTTGGGAACATCTTGGTCAGCACTCATGGCTACAAAAGGTAATCTTCAGGTATGAAACTCACATGCTTTATATTTCCTTATTTAATATTTAGGAAATGTTTGTCATCTTCAAAAAGGGAGAGATTGTTGGATAAATTGGACATTATAATAAATCCCTTTGTTTCGATGATGACAAACATTTCATTCTTGTTGATCTAACGTGCTACTTGAGTGTTGCAGGAATAAAGTGGATGACAAAGCTCTAGGGAAACTATACACTTGAATGATTGTAAAAGTCATACAATGTAATCAATTGTAAACTTGTACAAATATATAATGTACACGTACTTAGATTTCATGTAAATCAAGCGTTAGATCTTCCCTAGCCAATCACCACACTTAGATAGGTCATCCCTTTCAAATAGGATCACAGACGCACACTCATACATTTACTTAGTGCCTAAATTGAAAGATTGAAACAGGGTCAATCTCGGTCGACCAAACTCCTCGACCGAGACACTCTCAGTCGACAAACTTCTCGACCGAGAAAGACCCAAGTAGCCGTTAGACACAACTGACAAGGTAGTTGGCAGTTGCAAATGAACGTTGATCCAGAGAGCCTGTCGGTCAACAAAACTTCGACCGAGTAGGTATCTCGGTCGACAATTTGTCGACCGAGATGGTCTCTGACAACAACTGCAAAATAAAGCAACTAGCCGTTACTAATGCACCTAACTTATACCTAACGGCTTGTTAAGCACTTAGAAACCCCTAGAAGTTGTCTAGAATGTCCTTAAGCATCCATAGGCCATTCCTATAAATAGGACAAGCCATAGGACACCAAAATACACATTTTACACACTTGAGTACTCTTTGAGCAAGTAATTACATTTGCAATCTGTTTTGAGCAATAGAACAAATTCCTACATTGGCTATTCATTCCCATTGCTCTAATTTCGTGTCCTATAGGCTAGCATCTCCTTTTCACAACACTTACACTTCTACACTCATTGGTTCGGAGATCAATACACTTGCTATAGGCAAATCAAGCCTTGTGCTTCAAAGGATAAGTTGTATTTTCTATTTTCCTTCTTGTTCCTTTTATTCTTTGTATTCTCCTTGCTACTCCTAGGGTTGGAGGCTGCTGATTGGAGAAGGTTCTTTTCGGAGGAGAAGGTGGACTTCAAGATACTTCAAGAAGGCTATCGCAACGGGAAGCTACTTCAAGAAGGCTATTGCAACAGGAAGCTACTTCAGGAGGAAGGCTGCTTCAAGGTGGTGCAATTACTTCTAGGTGAAGGCTGCTTCAAGGTTGGTGCGATTACTTCTAGGTGAAGGCTGCTTGAAGGGTTTAGGGAAAGGAATTGTAATTTTATATAAAGTCCTTGCGAGGTAATAAAATTAATTTCTTTCCAAATCCCGGTTGGGTAAGCAACCAGGTAGTGGACTGACAACTTTAGTATTTGCTAAAGTTGGAACCACTCTAAATCCTTGTCCCCTTGTCCAATATTTTGTGATTGGTTGTTTGAGTTAAATAATTGTTAAATTATCTTTAAAACTCTATTCACCCCCCTAGTGTTTTTCATCATAGTACACAACCTTTGCTGATTTATCTCACAGACTAGTAGCACCTTGATTGCTCTCAAGGTGGGGTAGTTTCAAGGGAAAGGCTATCCCTCCTCCCTTCAACATCCCTAGGAAATGATCTGGATCTAAACAAAACATAACACGTAACATAGCATATCAATCTCGATCTTACGATCCTCACCGACTCTGGGACTGTGAAACCAACTCTTTAGTGGTGGAATGCCAACAATAAGTATTATAGTTTTATTAGACCAGGAGGAAATTCATTGAGCATCACAATTCATGAGTACGACTTCATCATTTTAACCTTTTCATCATTCTCTCAAGCATAATCAATTTATTTAGGTTAGGGAGTTTTATAATAGAGAAAGGCTTATTTCAAGGAATCATTCAAAATTCGAGTAGATGAAAATAAAAGGAAGAAGTAAAACATGTCTTTAGTCTCACTTTTCACAAGTAATCATTTCAATTAAAATAATAGATACTGAATGTAGATTAATTCTCGTGAGATCATATTAGTCAGAAGTCCCATTGGACGAAACCTCTTGTTATAATAGATAGATTCTTCTTGAGGTTGATTTAGCAAGAAAGGCAATTCCAATTCAACATATAATTTTGAGACATGTAATTAATTCTTAAATGAACATTAAAGACATTAATAATACATTATAAGTATAAGATACTTAATTGTATATAACTTTCGTAAAAGAAAGATCCAATAAAAGAAAAAAAGAGTGAATAAAAATATAAAAGCTCTAACATATGAACTACTCAACCCTCTGATTATATTTTTATCGTACATTTATGACATTAATAGGTTGTACATGATAACCATCTTGAGGAGGGCAGGATTGTAGGTGATGACTCATCAAAATGATTATGATTCAATACAAAAATGTATGCATGATGTGTATGACTCGTCAAAAGATACTTCATACTATAGTTTAAATAGTAAGATGTTGTCTCAGCAAATGGTACTCCGCACCTTTCTTTGAGCTTTAACAATATAGGCCAATCTGATTATGTATTTCCATTCATCTCTCTCTTATCTTTACTACCTCATTCTTCCCCAATTTCTTCAACAATGGTATCAACCCAATGATAACAAGGGGGGTGTAAGAAGATTTGCATGTGCTTTGAGTTGCATTTGTGAAATGTAGTGGGCGAATGGTGGGAATAAGGCCACTAAGTTGTTTTATGGTATAGATGAGATGTAGGAGAGTTTATGGTAGGATAAATACAAGGAAAGAAACATGCACTTGCCAACTAACTTTGAATCTCAGCGAACTCGTTGAGACACTACATGAAGAGATTATAGCCCTCGGCGTAGCTGATGATATTCTCTCTCTCCTGCTACCTTGGACAGGGGTGAAATTCCCCAATTATAAAAAAAACAAAGAAAGAAACATAGGTGGGGAAGACATGACTGTGTCTCAGTGGGTAAGATGGGTACAACATCCATGTGGTCGTCATTTGGATGGGTTGGCATGCGAGAACAAACTCAAAAGGAGGAGGAGATGTAGATGGGTTTTGAGGTGAAGATAACTCGTTACTAGCTTGATGGGTATTTATATAGGTGAATGGGGACGTCTTTGGGAAGGTTTCAGGTGATGGCGTGAACTAAGGTAACTATATGGAGGCCCGGAGTGCAACTTTTATCAATTTTACTGTTTTTATATTGAAGTGACTTGGTTATGACACTGATAAGATGTTCCATAAGCATTCATTGGATTACATGAACGGTGTTACATGTGTCCCTTGAGTTTGTGAACCAATCCACCAAGTTTTGCGGCTAAAGATGCCCTGCTGTGGCTAGAGTAGGCCGCCCAAAACACCCTCGCGTTCACACTGTGCAATATTACTATGGATGCAAATAGAGATGGAGGTGGTTTTGTCAAGGCATGTCTTGTCTACCTACGAGGCATACAATGTCTGGAAAGTCCACATGAACTTGCTCGTCAAGTTTCGTGGTGAGAACAACCCTATAGCCGTCGCAGTCAATTACCAATGGTTCGCCTCGTACTGTAGGCGTCGACTTTTTGAGAAGGAAATTTGCACGCTGATTGGGTGTTGGAGGAGGTGAAGCTTTCTAGTTGGCTCCGGCTGGTTGCGGTGGTACAGGAACCGGTCTTCTTGTAGTCCGTCAGCCCCTTTTTGGTTCGAGGCTGGCTTTATGCAAGCCTGCTTGGCTTGGACGGGTTTAGGCCTGATGAAGTCTGATTCTGTTTGGCAAACCAGTCTGATTATGTTTGGCAAACCAGTCTCATTCTGGGGGGCTGGACTCGTTTCAGACTCGTTTCAAGCTGATTCTGTTTGGCTGTGCAGGCTGGGTTTAGTCTGATTCTGTTTGGCAACTGTAGGCAGGATTAGCTGAATCTGTCCTATTCTCGCAGAACTGTTGTTAAAAATGTGGCCTTGTGACGCCGTTTAAACAGAATTTTAAAAAAAAGTAACTAAAACATAACTTAATTGTTATCTATATCACTTTGGTTTAAGAACTCTCATTTTGTTGTTGAGATGTGAGTCCTGCGTGTTACCCTTTTGTGGGGTGTTTATGTGGGTGTTTTGGTTATTTTATTGAGGTTGAATATTCCTAACATGCTATGTTTAATACCCCAAGATATGAGGTAACCTGATAACCCCGTCAGACCAAGAAACAAGTTTTTAGCCGATATACATTTTGAATATGAGTGGCTAGTCAGCTATCATGATACATGTTCTACTTTATATGTGTTCCTTGTAGAAGTACACATATACTTCTATGCTTATGCTAACTATATGATGAAGCACATCAAGGGTTGTGATTAACCCAAGATAAATGCAACCACATATACATAACCAATTAGGATAAGCTCCTCTAAAAAAACAGACATCAAGAACAACAAAATCATAAAAACTATAATGATGTATTGTGGGGCACCATTAAAAGTAATCCAACTAAATTAAAAAATTCAAGATTTAACTAGTCAAACATGAACATCATTTTTAAAGTAAAACAGATTCAGCTACATTCGATAAATATAAATTGTCTTAGTGGGCAGGCACCCATAACAAGCCTAAAATGCTATATAAGCAAAATAAAGACAATACACAAAATAGGAAACTAATCCAACTTCTGGAAGACACTAATAATTCTTTGTTGATGCAACGGATTCAACATAAATTGATGAAGAAGAGTCCTCCACTTCACGGTCTTCCTCATAAGACACCTGCACTTCATTTTGTTCCCCAATAGGGACATTCACTTCATTTTCTTCATCAGTAGAGGAGATTAAGATTGGCCGATTTTGTGTTCCTATAGGTGGTTGGTGGCAGTCTCTCATAAATAAGGCATCAGCCGAGTCTGAAGTTGATGATATATAATTCTCTGGTCTCGGGTAAATATACCTAAGAAATTCTGAGTTGTCCCCATCGCCATGAATCCACAAATAAAAGGTTGTAGGGCGACTGTCGTCTTCGGGTTTTGGTTGTAGGGTGACAATCCATTCAGGTTTGGCTTTTAGTGTCTCCAACATTTCAGCCCAACCTTCATCCATGATTAAATATTTTCCTTTCTTATTCCATATTCATTCTTCAGGTGTAGACCACCTGATCTGTACATCAAAGTTTATTCTGCCTACCTCCACAATAGCATAGCCATGAGTTATGTTAAACGACTCACACATCCAGGGCAGGGGAAGGGAGACGCGTCTCATAAACTCACTGTTTGATAGATCATATTCCTTTACAGGAAAATGATATCCCATGTTACCTACCTGTAATAAACAAGAAGAACAAGAACAACAAGAAGATAAGAAGAAGAACAGAAGAAGAAAAATAACAAGAAGATAAGAAGAACAAAAATAACAAGAAGAACAATAATAACTCTTATGTTCACCTAAGTTCACTACTATCATGTATTAGGTTTATTATCATTCTATGATTTTGCCTCCATCCAAGCCTCTGTCGTATACACTCCATCAACACACCTTCCCAAATCATATTGGGTTCTCATCCTAACTCTGAGAACCATATCATGCTCCGAACATCACACAAAATGAGGAGGCGTCGATTGCAGGACCCTTTGGTCGGCAGCCGACCCCTCCCACCCAGTGAGGACATATGTAAACTCCATGGAGAAGTGTACTATAGCCATGACATTGAGAGAGACATTCCCTATTCTGTCACGGTATCGATTTTGTTTTTCTCTGCTGACCAAGACAGGGATGTGTGTTCCGTCAATAGCCCCTATGGCATTCTATAAACAAAAATAATGTGTAAACATACATAATGTTTGAAAATTAATTAAATTTATTAGGGGGTTAACTATTACCTTGAAGTATGGGTAGAACCTTACGTTATGTAAAATGCGAGTATGTGTTGTCGTGCATGTAGTTGCGGTTTGCATGACAATGTAGTCATGGGTCAACGCACAAACAACGTCCAAGACTTCGTTGAACTTTCTGCTAATGGTCTCACCGGAGTGAATGTAGTCCTCCGCCAAAGCACGATTTGTGTGTCCATGGCCAACCGTCTGCAAGAAATAGCATACTGCCTCAACTGAGGTGATGCCTCTAGTACCTCTCAACAAGCCACGACTCTCAAGCTTGTCGATAAAGGTCATTATAGTTTGTGGACGCATCCGGTATAGGTCATAAGCCCTTTGTTCGTGACCGGTCAATATTTCTAAGACCTTTATGTGGCCACTCCTGATGCTAACTGACCTAGGGATACGAGGTGGTGTGGAGGCATCAACGTCTACTGCGTCCATGATTGAGTTTGGAATAGAGTCAGCAATTAAATCACCAACGTGAATCACTGGCCACAATAAGGTATCTAATAAAAGGTTGTTGAGCATGTCATGTGTTTGCGGTTGGTCATTGGCAGACATGATGCCTACATGTACAATGAAAACAACAACATAATAATTGCTACAACATAAGACAATCCAATTAACGTGCGAAAAATAAATTATTACAACACTCAATCAAATGAAATTGTACGGATATGTAATGTGTGTGTGGAAAGTAAATTATTACAACAGTCAATCAAATGTAAATGTTTGGACGGAAAATAATTAACATCAAATGCATACGAAATAAACCGTGCAATTATGTTCCCGATGGGCCACCATCACTGGATTTAGGAGACCACATCGGTGGCATGCCTGGGAAGTTGGGTGGCGGGATAAATGGTGGCTGAGACGATGTGCCTGGGAAGTTGGGTGCAGAGGAAGACGACATAAATGGTGGGTGAGACGATGTGGTATTGAAATTGGGTGAAGGGAATGGTGGCACAAATGATTGTTGAGATGACGTGCTGTTGAAGTTGGGTGAAGGGAATGGTGGCACAAATGATTGTTGAGATTATGTGCTGTTGAAGTTGGGTGAAGGGAATGGTTGTGGAGACGGGAAATAAAATGAAGGCATTGGAGGTACAGATGTGCCAAAACCGAATTGTGACCTTTCACAAAGGTCGTTTAACCACAAGGTTATCTTTGCAGGGGTGTTTTTGAGGCTAAGGTAGATGTTGCGGTTTGTAGAGTCCTTGATGGCGTTCACAAGTGTAGTAAAAACAGCGGTGGGGGCATCGGGGAAATTGTCATTAAAATGTTGTAAAATATTTGCCAACTCTTCTTTTTCATAGGCTTTGGTCAACATGGATGTGCCTAACTCGTGAACCTTTGTGTAAACCTGTGTGAACTCAACCAAACTTCATTGGAAAGACTACATCGCTCTTGCGGCGTTGATTGTCGTTTCCTACACGTATGGGTAGAAGGACTCCTACCCCCAACTGACGGGTTATCTGTTCCCCCAGGCCGCGCGCTTTCACCCTCACTTTGTACGGTAGGTGCGGGTACGCTACGCTCGTCTGTTGCCGATTGTGTGTACATGGGTGTATCAGCCGTGCCTAAGTCGACACTTACATCATCCTCAGACGCAACATCTGCAGGAATCTGACTGTCCGCCGAAGACATTGCATGGTGTCCTCTAGTAATGTCCCTCCCCGCCATTAGCTCTATGTCGTAGTAGTGGGGAAACAGGCGCCTAAGCAACCTAGTCAGGTCCCTGTCTGCCTTCACTTTCAAAAATATGTGTATTAGGATAATCATGTTTACATGTACAGTTACAATTTGTTAGGATAAAAGTTTTATATAGTGTACGTACCGCAATGGCCTCTTTCCACTCAGGGTGTCCGGTACAATGGGCTTGTGCCTTTCTTCATCCCATCCAACACCACTCTTGTTGGTCAAACCCTTCAAATGGACGTAGTCCTTTTTAAGGTTTTTCCAGCGACATCTTATTTGGTCTAACTTATACACGTCGCCAACCCTATTATTGACATCAGAAGTTATTTCCCTCCAAGAGTCCCTAGTAAAATTACCATCAATACACCTGCCTAGGTCATATTGTCTGCGCAATGCTATCACCACAGCGGCATCAGACTCTCTTGTCCATACAATACGGTGGTTAGGGTCGACGGGAGGCATACTCGTGTAGTTGCTGCAATATTTGATGACATGAGTCAAATTTAGCAAGTTACAAATATACACAAATGAGACAAGCTTGATTGATTAATACCCAAACACAAATATTGTAAATGAATCTGGTTTGTTGATATATATTGTTTATTCCAAATGTAAATGAATCTTGTTTGTTGATATATATTGTTTATAAAATGAATCTGGTCATTCCCTGATTTATGAATGAATGAGAATGGTCCTGGTACCACATGTATGTGAACCAGTACAGACCCAAAACCTTGCTACGGTTCTAGTACTTATTCAGTTGAAGTCGTAGAAGGAAATAGAGCAATAAATGAACTGAAGCATGAACAATCAGAAATTATCTGAATGACATAAGTTACAAGGACTACTGAAACACACTAAGTAATTAAAGGAACTGAACCAAGCTACTAAACACGAAGTGGACCAAGCTACATAACATGAACGACCATGATCCTTATTTGGTGGTTATGTCGGCAAGTCCAAACATATGTTTTAGAAGATTCTTCATAGTCTGTTGTATGGATAACACACATAGTGTTGACATTCATACCGTTGACATCTATTTGTTTAGGAATAGGTTAAACCATGGTTAACACACATCACAACCACACTTTTGGTAATTATGTCAATGTATAATCATGATTTGCAGAATAAGTGTAGACTTCTAATACAATTATCAATGACTGCAAAGTATGTCATGAAACTTGATTGACACATGAAAGAGAGCCATGTTCAGTTGTATTGTACCTTCCGGGAAGCAAACCCCATTAGGGATCAGTCTAAATCCAACTCATGACCATAGTTTGGGAAACAACTAGGCTATAACTGAACTAGACATACATAATTTCATCATGATTGAATGTTCAGGATGATGAGATCAAACTGACCCAAATTAAGAAAAGTGTGGCATGTAACAAAGTGGTGGTTCAAATCCATGGGAAAAAGCATCATAGTCCAATGAAGAAACAAAAAAAACACAATTAAAGTTGAGCATGGGAAAAGTTAGTAAAGCTTAAGTTGAAAGTGCTACTGAAATATTGTATAAAATATCATATAAAAATATTTTGTCATCAACCTGAAATGATTTGAAGTAACAAGGAAAACACGCTTGAAATGTGTGCGAAAGTCATGCATGGATGGACTCGAGGTGTGCTTGCACTAAAAATGGCCGATGATAGGGTTTAAATTTGGTTAGGGAAAGCCTCCTCTGCTTATGTAGGGTTACATTTTGAGTGATAATACATGTTGAAGTAAAAATAGGGAGATGAATACATTGGGCACATGTGACTGATAGGGACCACATTATGATGTAGGTTAGAGGTCCATGAATATGAAGGAATGCATACTAATTTGAAAATTATTATTGGCCCCAAGTCAACTAGTTGCAATCCCACAAAAAATGAAGGCCAGATGGAGAGGGACATGTGATTCGTGTCAGATTAACAAAAAAATTATCAAATGCATTGGAAACATTTCCATGAATATGAACGAATGCATACAAATCAATGACAAACCTTTCTCCAAAGAGTAGCCTAAAATTTGGACAAATACTTAGGACATGGGTCCATGTATTTGGGTTAGTTTTACTTAACTTTAAGATCCACAAATTTCTCAAATGTTACTGACCCTAGGTCAAATACAAGTGGCACCAAAGTTTAAAGAAATGTATCATGAAATGAAGTGGTGGTTCAAATCCATGAGAATAATCATCACAATCTAATCCAGAAATGAAAACATCAAAGTGCAATCTAGAAACCAAAAAACACTTTAACGTATGCTTCATACTTCATTTTGTACTAAAAAACAATTGCAAGGGAAAAAACAAATTCAAACCATTTGGAAAATTAGACACAAGTCTATACAATTTCGTAGTATTTACTTCAAAAGGGTACCCATCATATAGAAAGCAAACTACTATTGTATAATAGAAAACTGAACACATATTAGTATATTTCATATTGAAAAAGCAACCTACTATTGAGACATCCAACCAGACAGACTGAAATACCTAGAGAACGGTTTACTTAATTGTCGTTTTGGTTGTTACATAGAGATGGTCCAAAAAGGCACTAATATTAGTGTAATTTAATAAACAACTAACATATATGTTTTTTGGATCATTTTGTTTTATTTATTATATTAGGATTAGTTCATCAATCCTTTCCAAAATGAGGTATGACTATATTTCATCATTCAATTTGTTTTAATTTTGAAATTTGATCACATTAGTTTTCCCTATATTAGAATGGTGGACCACATATGTCCTTATTTTTCTGAATAACACAAATTCTAAAAGATCAATCATTGATATTCTGTAAATTAAAACATACTATAATGTCACACCTGCATGTTAAACTATTTAGTATATTTGCATGAATTTTGAATACATGTTATAACTCAAACCACTTGCATAATAGAGGTCATCTCCATGAGGAGTCAAATGTTGCTAAGATTGATCTTTTTAATGATTAATTGGTGGTTTACATGAACGAAAACAATTTAACAAAGAAGATATAAAACATAGACTAATGTGTTTAATTAAATGACAGTAAAACATAATGAGCTTTGGGTTTCACCTAACCACATATCTCATGGTAAAATACCACACAATAAACAAAATATTCATTTGTATAGTGAAATAACTTTTCCAGGCATCACTGTGTAGATGCAGGGATTCACCTAACCTAGACCTCACACTGATTTAGTTAAACAAGTTTTAAATCTGCTGTTGTTTCCCCTATTAACCTAACCACTACCATATGATAGATTCATATCTTGCATTCAAATTGACATAACAACACATAAAATTTACATGTACGGTCTCAACAACACATACAATTTACATAACAAAAAATGAAGAGTAACATTTATTAGATACAACATTTAATTCATTAAAAGCTCATCAGAAGCATGAAATAACAATGACTACTCCCGCATGCCAAATCAAACATAGTACCTGCTAATGGTGAGCTAATGTAGGAAAAAATTAGGTTCATCCATGGTATATATTGTAGGATTAATAATGGTTACTCTAAATGCAACATAGAGAGGAAAGTTGACTGTAAAATCAATGAAAGCTGAAATCCATAGATGAAATCAATGAATGATCTTTCCCAGAATACCAATTTTTATATCCAATTTCCAGATTCATATCCACTTTGAAACCACGTGAGCATATTATATATGTAATACCAACACAGGCATACATGAATCATATGAATGGCATAAATTTTATTTCATTTTATTAAAAATCATTGGGATAAAAACAAATACGAGTCCTAATTTGTATATGCAACATTGACAATAACATCCTTTTCACTTGATAAAATCATAAAAAAAAACTAAATAAGTAGTATTAGTCAAGCTACCTTTCGAACATTAAAACAGAACAAAAAACAGAACATTCATAAATATGGAAAACAGATATGTCCAACACATTAACGACGCCCAATCATATTAGAAAAACAAATACAAAGTCACAGAAACCAGAAACCAGCAGAGGATGAATCGGCCATTACTACCCAATCATGTTGGAAAAACAAAGACAAAGTCACACAAACCAGAAACCACAGGATGAAAAACAAATGACAGAAAACGAAATGTAGGACAACACTACTCTATGGTCTACTAACACATATCGATATCCTGAAAATAACCTAGTCGGGAAAAATCTGGAAAATCAGGCATGCTAGTTTCTTTTATTTGCTTTACTACTATAACTTAGCACACAAACACACATAATAGCGGTAAATTGATGCATTTCTAGATAAAAGTAGTAGTAAGAAGTAGAATAAATCAGTGTCATACACAACGACTCAAATGTTTGCAGGTATTGTCGGCTCATTTGCCACTTAATCGATACACATGCCTGATTGTTGTACTTCTGCCCTAATCGACCTCACAAACAAAGCACCGTCTATCCTAATTCGTGACCAACCTGAGCAGAAGGGGGCGAGAACGACGACAGAGTGCGGAAGCGTAGGTCTGGGCAGGGCCGCCAGAGCACGTTTGAGGAGCACGATTCAGCAACAAAGGATGACGACCAGCTTCTGTGAACAGCTCCTCCAAAAGGCGTATGTGGAAGTGTACAACTTCGCAGCAGAAGGAGAGGAATAAGAAGGCACACAGACACTTTCTAGGGTTTCTTGTTGCCTTGGGCGAGCTAGGGTTTCTTCTGTGCGTCAACAAGACAATTCAATGTCAGAGCAGGTAGTAGAGAAGAGCAGGGCAGGGCATGGGTACCTTTCTTTTGAGGGAGCTAGCCGCCCAGGTAGACCGGCGGTGGCAGGCGGCAGCATTGATGCTCCACGCGGACGCTCCACCCGACGACCGGTGCACTCCATCTGCGACCTCGAGCAGCTTTCGCTTTTACTTCTCACGGACAAACAGTGAAGATGCGCCGAGAGGAGAAGGTTATTAGTGCGAGAGATCAGGGAGAAGGTTGGCGAGAGGGAGAGGGAGGGTTGCGGGGTTGCGAGGGATCATGGTGGGTTGTCGGGCCAAACCGGATTGGAAATCCCAATCCTGCCTCGATGGGGATTGACTTAAACCAGATATTGAGATTCCGTTATCCCAAAACGGGGATCAAATTGGCTTGGTAGCCAAACATGTTTCTTGACCAAGCCGTACCGGATTGGGCCGCCGTAGAGCAAAACGACAAGCCCTAATCCCGGTCCAGTCCGTTTCCAAACAGGGGCTCAAGGTCTGGGATCCATTCCCACCACTGCCGCAGAAACTTTGTGGCTGGCAATGTCTAGGCTGCTCATCCCTTGCAGGAGAGAACGAGGAGGAAAGGGGAAGAGGAGAGAGGAAAGGAGGTAGGAGAGAGGGAAAGAGGAGTGGGTTCAGGTGTTTGATGTGGCACAATGCTGTAGGCTAGCATATGTTTCCACTGTCAATTCAGTCTACGCATGCGGTGGTGAGGGAGGATGGGTGTAGGGTGCCATAACACGAGAAACAAGATAGGAAACAGAGGAGGCAGCGTTGCAATTAACCAATGAAATATGTTAGGTGGACGCTATTTTTGGGCAATGATTGTTAGAGGGACACATGTAATGTTGATTAGCGAGAAGGTGGAAAGGTGAGTAGGGGAGTGGTTGATAGACTAGCCAATCATAAGGAGATAGAAATATTAATGTGGAGAGAGTGTGTATTATGTAAGGAGAGGTTATGGAAGATAACGATGCCAAGAAAAACATGGGGGAGGGTAGCCAATAACGAAAAATAAAGAATGTACTTTAGGCTCTGATTGGTTCGATAGAAGTCATAAGTTTTGTTGAACTCATTTTTTATTTGAATTTTGATTAGAAAAAGTATGATTAGATTATTTCTAGTTTTGATTATTACAAATAGTTCCTTGTGTTCAGATTTAAAAGGAAAACACAAACTGAAACTTTTAAACAAAGTTAATTATTGTGTATGCATCGGCGTAACTCAACCAATTAATATAGTCTTCTCCTTTACATAAATTTTTACATTTTTATTTCTTTAAATTAACTTCTCTCCACAACGTTTCTCTTTGGTTACTATCTTATTTTTCTCGTTGATTAATTAATGTTCTAATAACAATAACATTAATCATCATATTAATTTGCTTTTGATCCCAAAAGGATTTCCTTTATGATTTCATATTTATATTGAAGTACCCCTTTTCTTATAATATTTATACTGGGAATTTATTTATGAGCTAATTATTTTCTTGTAATCATATAAAATAATTTATTGCCTTTATTATTTTACTTTCTAATTCATCGTATGGTTCAGTTTCATGGAGAATATTTTAGGTCAACATTAGTTAAATTTATTTTCTGTTTTCTAATAAATCTAGCCATTTTATATTCATAAGAATTATTACATTTAAATTTGTCACATATATTTCATATAAAAGTATTACTTTTTTTTTCTCTCAAATTGATATTAAAATTTATTTCATTAATTGTAATTACTGATCAACTTTCTAATTAAGTCTTTCTATAAATATGGGTTGTTACATCATTAAATCCTAACTAAAATTTTCATCCTCAAAAATTAAGATATACATTACCTATAGCCAAAGTACCAATATATCAATGTGCCTCTCTCTATATATGAAATCATGTGAATAACATAGATGAGGAATTACATAACATTTTACGTGTGTGTAAAATCCTTGTCCACCAAAATTTTTCTTTGGTAATGAATCACATCGAGTTATTTAATTTTTTGAAAGTTTTCCCTGTCACAACAAGAACCAAGAGTATTACATTTATTAATCAGTCGGAGGAGAAAATTATTGCTTCCATGTAACTTTTTTAAACTTTAATTTATTCTAATCGTGTATACTATCGGTGAAGTTGTTCAGTTCACAAATGAATGTGGAACGAATTCACGTTTGTAAAAAAATTAATTAACCATTTAGTAAAAATATCTTGTTCTGACCTATGAATAATTTATCTTTTACCCTTTCATAGGTTTACACCACTTATAATATTTATTCCTTCGCACATTCTACCTATTTTATTTGTTTTTCTTTATTACTTATTACATATATTTATGGCAGTGGAAACTTGATTTATCTTTTTTCTTCTGTTATACTAATTTATCTTTTATTTTGGAAAGTACCAAGTCTCACACCTTTCCTTTTATAGTTACTTCCTTAAGTTTTTTGTCATGAAATATTATCTTTATTGAACTTGCCAAGGGAGAACTTACCATTGACAAATAAAAATGTAAAAAAATGGAGTTTGTTAGAAAAATATTCATTTTGGGCATAAATAGATTTATAAGATTTTAATTTTTTTATATTCTTTTTATAGTAGTCCGCCACTCATAATATATCCATTTTTACGTATTTTACTCGTTTGTTTCAAATTGAAGAATATACATTTATATTAGCGAGAACATGGTTCATCTCTTGTTTTTCCTTCTGCTATGCTTATTCTTACTTGTTTCCTTTATTTAGAAGAGGGATAAAGTTACTAACTTTAATATAGATACTTCCTTGGGCTATTTAACAAAAAAATGAGGATGGCATTTCTGTAAATATATCAAAGAAGAAAACTATCTATCTAAACAGAAGATTTCCTCTTTTTTTATTGTTTCTTTTTTATTTTGATATGTTCTTGTATGTCTCTTCTAACTTACTATTCATATGGTGATTTTAATTCTGTATTTACTCATTCTAGTCCAACTCTTGAATACTTGACCAGAGTACCCAAGGTTAGAGTAGATGAAATCCTTGCTTGATATCAACTTATGTAGGTGCCCAAACACATGGCCAGGGTATTTGAGAACCAAAATAAGTTACATCAAGCGTCTCTTCTTTAAAAATTACTTTTATATATTTACGACATGTAGCTTCCATTTTTCATTTTTTCCCTCCCTTCTCAAACAAAATCTAATGTAACATGTCCTTGCCTTACTCAAAATTATATCGACTCATAAGCCTAGATCAACGTCTTCATGTGAGCCTATGTATGTTTTCTGAGGATAAAACCAGATTGTTTACTTGTTCTGACATGATAATATGTATTATGATTTAAAAAAAAAAAGAAGATAATATGTATTATGAGTGTTTTAGGTGTTTTCATTGTGTGGTTTTCTAGCCATGCTCAGATACCACCTGTAATGTCTGAGATTTTAGCCTCTACAATTAACTCTAAATCACGGAGATTAAGACCTAAGAATGTTATGGAAGAAGCATCAAGCAATAGATAGCAACCACAACAATAATTACATCTTCAAATATTTGTATTAGATGACATTAGTTACATCAAAATTTTGAAATGTTACATTCACTGGATTATCCTTCTACAAGACAAACATCTGAACATCAACTAAGCATTTAGCCTGATGCTAATTCTGCCAGGATTAATTTAGAAATGCCACACAATGAAACTCGAAGAATTCATTAACCTATGTGGGAGGGGAACAAGAACCGTAGAAAGAGGAGTTAGACAAATAAGACAAATATTTATAAATGGAAAGGAACATAAAAACAGAGTACATGGTATGAAACTCGAAACATGTGATAATCAAGTAAGACACATAATAAGAGAGAAAAATAACATATGAATCATTTTATTGTATCATTCCCCACTAAGTCTAGAGGGATTGTTAACCAACCCTAGATCTAGCTCGTGGCCTGCAACCACAACTAAGGTAACAAAGACCATAAGTAACAAATCAACAATATCCCTTTGTACATTGCCCTATCATAAAGTCATCGGCCTCACATGTGCCAATTCTACCCTCCCCATTTCCTTTGTCCCACTGCACATAGGTGGTGTGGTTTGTAGGCCCCTGATTTGATGCGTACTCGAAGGGTAGTCCTGCAACCCTCAGTTTTCCATCGAGGTGTAGTTAGGCTCCAACCATATCTCTCCATGGTCTGAAGGCCTAGTGTAGGTGCTGTCACATCATTGGTCTTTGTACACAACCTTTGACGATTTATCTCACAGACCACCAACACTTTGATTGCCCTCAAAGTGGGGTAGTTGCACGGGAAATGCTATCCCTCCTCCCTTCAACATACCAAGGATATGATCCATATCCAAACAAAACATAATACATAACATAGCATGTCAATCTCGATCTTCCAATCCTCACCGGCTCTGGGACTGTAAAATCAACTCTTCAGTGGTGGAATATCAACAATAAGTATTATAGTTTTTTTAGACCAAGAGGAAATTCATTGAGCATCACAATTCATGAGTACGAATTCATCATTTTAACCTTTTCATCAGTCTCTCAAGTATAATCAATTTATTTAGGTCAGAGGGTTTATAAATAGAGCAAGGATTATTTTAAGGAATCATTCAAAAACCAAGTAGATGAAGATAAAAGGAAGAAGTAAAACATGTCTTTAGTCTCACTTTTTAGTTTCAAAAGTCATTGTTTCAATTAAAATAATAGATATCATATGTATATTAATTCTCATGATATCATATTAATTGGAAGTCCCATTGAACAAAACCACTTGTTATAATAGATAAATTGTTCTCGAGGTTGACTTAGCAAGAAAGTCAATTCCAAATCAGCGTATAATTTTGAGACATGTAATTAATTCTTAAATGAACATTAAAGACCTTAATGTTACATTATAAGTATAAAATACTTAATTGTTTATAACTTTCATAAAAGAAATATCCAATATAAGGGAAAAGAGTGAATACAAATATAAAATATATCACATATGAACTAGTCAACTATAAGGAGTGGGACCCGATAGGGGATCCACTCCCTAATAAAAATTTGAAGAATAGAACCTCCAATCCAAACGCACCCATAAGGTATCTTGGAGTGGGTGTAAAATTTTCAAATCTTATTAATGGTATTCAAAACAAGCAAAGTGTAGCAACAGAATAAAAACGTTGATATATTGAATTTCTCATAAGGTTACAAAAGAACATCTTATATTTACATTAAAGGTACATCATAAGGATCCATGAAGAGGAAAATCTAAACTACATCAAGATTGTCTCCAAGCTTTAACTGCGTAAGCTAAGTCTATATCTTTATGCCATATCCTCCATATCCTTCACCTAGGGTTGGAAGCATACCCCAGCAAGAAGAGAAAAATAGAACACATCAACAAAGGATGGTATGTGCGTACTAAATAGAAAATTGAGCAATATTATGAAATAAAGGGGCAACAAATATGGCTTCCCATAGAAGGGACAAGGACTACCCAAACAAGACATAAAAGGAAGAGAACAAAAATAAAAGAGATACTTTCCATAAACAAAACAATAAAGTTGTGCCACAATAGCATCTATAGAGAAAGTAGGGAACACCCCCTACAATAATCAACCTTCATGCATGTGAGATAAACATAACTCTAGAACAATATAAATACATGGCGGCCAAGAATCATACATCTTGAAACATGATAGAGAATGGTATATTACCAAATGCCCAAATATATAAAACATGGGTAAAGAATCATACATCTTGAACCTGATGAAACATGGGCCAAGAATCACACATCTTGTCCTGGGTATGAGGTAACCTTTCTATCCCAAAAGAGCAGGAAATTACATCTGCTCGACAGGAAATTACACATCTTCCATAAACAAAGACCAATGCAAATACACTACTCTAGTGCTACTGAATCACATAGCATGTAAAATGTAGAGACAAGTAGAAAATATAGTCAGATTATACAAACTAGTCACCACATAATTGACCAACATATACATCCACCTCATAAGTCGAAAAAAGATATCACGTCATCATGTAGAGTTTCATTATGAACAAAGCACAAGAAAAGACCAAAAGATTATCCAAATATCAACAATAAATAAGAGGTAATTCACATGAAGCATATTTTCTAAAAGTACAAGAAATGGTGTAGGTTAATGTCCATAGGACCAAGAGAATGATAAAAATGGGTTATTGTTCAATATAAAAGAATAGGATATGCAAACATACATAAAGGAGAGGAAATAAAAATTGCTCAATATAGAAATAATGTGGGATGCAATCATACCTTAAACCAGGGTCCTAGAAACTCTCTTCACCTAACTAATTATTTCCAAGATCAACCTTGCCTAAATACAAATTGTTCACATGTATTAGGGTTTGAGATCCATATATATGTAATGAAACCCTAATTCTAAACCTTTCAACAAAACATCAAATTTTGGACTCCAAATCTGGACCAATCGACTTATTAGTTTTTATGATTAAGAAAACATATTTATTTACTAAATTTGAAGTTCATATGAATTAGTTACCAATTTTAGGACTTTTATATTAATTAATTAGATCCTTAAAAATCCATCGTTAAAAACATAAAAATTAGGCTTTTAAACTATTTTTATTAGAAAGAACATATTTTTCTGATTCCAAAACATATTTTTATTTAATCTTTAGACAAGTGAAATTAAAGATATGAATTTTGCAATAAGAACCAATCATAAAATTTGAAAAAGCCAAATCAGTAGAGAATTTTGCAAAAGAGGAAGAGAGGTCGGATGGGCAAGGAGAAACTTATCTGAGAGTTTGAGAAAAACTTCATTCATCATTCGTTCATGAAACTAGCTAACTGATCATGAAGAACAAGTGGTAGAGTTATTTACCCAAGGTCCAATTATACTCTGAAAATAAATATGACATCGGGGAGCGGTGCCACAAACTAACCAAGAACCACGTTCGGCTTTTGGGTGAAATGACAATGCAAGACAAAATAAAAGCATGACCACCAACAACCACACACTCAAGAAAGGATGAAATTGGGATGACAGGAGGTTCACAAAATAACCGAGGAAGACCGGGGTAGATGTATTTATAAGTGGGGGTATGTGAGAAGTTGTTTCAGAAGAATTCAAGAAAAAGTTGAGGCATTTCTCAAATTCTCTACAATAGGTTACGAATATTGTATTTATAGATGCATAATTAAATTTTCAATCCAACACAAGCTATTTCATGAAATTTCATTAAGAAATGAGAGAATTATTCCCAGAATACCGAACATTGGTCCCCGGTTACTATTTATGCGGGTTGGTGTTTCCTAATCTAAATTTAGTAAAGTGTTGATTAAATTATTTTCGTTTTTCTCTCTCTTTAATTGAAGGTACAGAAAGGTCCAAATTAAATGAAATTTGATATCTAACCTAATTAGGACATGTAGAATCTAATTTTGACATTAGTTTTCCCTTTTGGAGACTTTTGCTATTTTATTTAATTCTTTTAAAGTATATCACTTTTTCTCTTTCCTAATGCATTAGAGATGTATAAACTTATCAAAAATTGATGAAACTTCACCCACAAGTCTTTGTAAGTGCATGATACACTAATTTTTTATTATTTCCATTTTTATGTTGTTTGTTATTTTAATTAATATTTTGAAGGTTCTACTCACTTTCTCTTTCCTGATTTCATCTTTTAATCAAACATCTTCCAAATTGGATGAAAATTCACCAAAGGATATATTTATTATGTAGATTACAAATCCAAGATTTTTTCCTCTTTAGGAGTCATTTAATATTTTATTTTATATTTTGGAAAAAACTCATGTTTTATTTTCAAAATTGAATTAAATTAAATATTATAAGGTAAATAATGTGAAACTTGACTCCCAAGGCAATTGGGACCTAAGGAATCCAAATTTCACATTATTTTTCTTTTAAAATATCCTATTATGAATTATAAAACTTTTGGCTTGTTTTTATTATATTTATTTTAATATTATTCCATCATCTTTATTATTCATCCATATCTTTATATTACAACCAAAAGAATTATACACCATTATTGGGCACACGTTATTATTAAATCTCCATTTACATCATGTGACATATTTTATGTGTCCATTATTGGCCTAAGATTAATGTGAGAACATTAGGTTAAATTAAGGTGATTTATACATGCTTTAGCTCATTAGGGTTATGCAAACATCTTCTAGATCTACCCTCACCCTTATTTAGCTAAGACCAAAATGTCAGACTTCCAGGGTAAGGTCCAAGATCCAGTATGTTACAAAACTCCACCCCTTAAAAGGATTTCGTCCTTGAAATCTATTGATCCAAACATCAACAACCAACTACTCTCTACCCCTTAAAAGGTTTAACCTAACAAGTCAAACTAAACATCATTTTGGGTTACCCACATAACTTTTAGTTGTGAATGTTTTAGAGTTTTATGTTGTTCATGTATCCAATTAACAAGTCAGAACCATCTTGGGTTGACTTTTAGGTCCTTGTGTCTCTAACCTAACAACCCTACAAAAAACATCCAACAGTCATAGGGTACAAAGGGTAGGTCTACTCCTCCTTTTATATTATTCCAAATATCCCTAGTCACTACTTCAATACTAGGGTTAAGATTCTAATCCAATTATATCCAAGGTTTCTCTAGAAAAGCTTTCATGTCTCTATATTGTGACTTAGTTCAAGTAAGCATCGAGAAAATCAGAGAATTTTTTTGTACATATACATGTATAATGAAAATATTTTTTTTGATAAGAAGCATTGTGAAGTAAAACCAACAAGTTGGCCAAAATTCAATGTGAAAAATAAGTCACAATATTTCCATATTAGGACTTCTTATCATACTATCTCCTCTAACTTAATTGCATCCTCAAGTCAAATCTTAATGCATCAAAAGATTCAAATCATAATCAATCTATATGATAGGGTAAGATCTCCTAAAACCTCATCACATATTTAACGTAGATCAATTCTAGGGTGAACATCTCACCTAGAGGGAAACTATGTAAGGTAAGGGTTCTAGTTAGGGAGACAAAATTGAAATAGTCAGATTTTGACTACCATGGGCTCTGATACCATGCTATAAGGAGTGGGACCCGATAGGGGATCCACTCCCTACTAAAAATTTGAAGAATAGAACTTTCAGTCCAAAGACACCCATAAGGTATCTTGGAGTGGGTGTAAACTTTTTAAATCTTATTAATGGTATTCACAACAACCAAAGTGTAGAAGCAGAATAAAAACATTGACTACATTGAATTTCTCATAAGGTTACAAAAGAACATCTTATACTTACATTAAAGGTACATCATAAGGATCCATGTAGAGGAAAATCTAAACCACATCAAGATTGTCTCCAAGCTTTAACATCTTAAGGTAAGTCCATATGTTTATGCCATCTCCTCCATATCCTTCACCTAGGGTTGGAAGCATATCCCCTAAGGTTGGAAGCATACTCCAACAATAAGATAAAAATAGAAGACGTCAACAAAGGCTGGTATGTGCATACTAAATAGAAAATTGAGCAATATTATGAAATAAAGGGACAACAAATATAAAAGGCTTCTCATAGAAAGGACAAGGACTACCCAAACATGGCATAAAAGGAGAACAACAATAAAAGAGATACTCACCATAAACAAAACAATAAAGTTGTGCCACAATAGCACTTATAGAGAAAGTAGGGCACACACCTTACAATAATCAACCTGCATGCATGTGAGATAAACATAGTCCTAGAATAATATAAAGACATGGCGACCAAGAATCATACATATTGAAACCTGATAGAGAATGGTATACTGCCAAACTCCCAAATATATAAAACATGGGCCAAGAATCATACATCTTGAACCTGATGAAACATGGGCCAAGAATCACACATCTTGCCCTGGGTATGAGGTAACCTTTCCATCCAAAAAGAGCAGGAAATTACACATCTACTCGACATGAAATTACACATCTGCCATAAACAAAAACCAATGCAATTACACTACTCTAGTGCTACTGAATTAGATAGCATGTAAAATGTAGAGGCAAGTAGAAAATATAGTCATAATATACAAACTAGTCACCACATAAGTGACCAACATATGCATCCACCTCATAAGTGGGCAAAAGACATCACATGTCATCATGTAGAGTTTCATTATGAACAAAGCATAAGAAAAAACCAAAAGATTATCCAAAGATCAACAATAAATAAAAGGTACTTCACATGAAGCATTTTTTCTAAAAGTACAAGATATGGTGTAGGTTAATGTCCATAGGACCAAGAGAATAATAAAAATGGGTTATTGCTCAATATAGAAGAATAGAATATGCAAACATATATAAAGGAGAAAAAATAGAAATTGCTCAATATAGAAATAATGTGGGATGAAATCATACCTTAAACTAGGG
Source organism: Alisma plantago-aquatica (assembly GCA_963693085.1). Classification (NCBI taxonomy): domain Eukaryota; kingdom Viridiplantae; phylum Streptophyta; class Magnoliopsida; order Alismatales; family Alismataceae; genus Alisma; species Alisma plantago-aquatica. The sequence continues at coordinate 430,858,374 of OY856410.1, forward strand.
TCCTAGAAACTCTCTTCACCAAACTAATTGTTTCCAAGATCAACCTTGCCTAAATACAAATTCTTCTTGTGTATTAGGGTTTGAGATTCATATATATAACCCTAATTCTAAACCTTTCAACAAAACATTAGATTTTGGACTCCAAATCTAGACCAATCGACTTATTAGGTTTTTATGATTAAAAAACATATTTATTTACTAAATTTGGAGTTTATACGAATTAGTTACCAATTTTAGGACTTTATATTAATTAATTAGATCCTTATAAATCCATCATTAAAAACATAAAAATCAGGCTTTTAAACTATTTTTCATTACAAAGAAAACAATTTTCTAATTTCAAAATATTCTATTTTAATTTTTGGACAAGTGAATTAAAAGATATAAAATTTTGACGATGAACCGATCACAAAATTTGAAAAAGCCAAATCAGTAGAAAATTTTGCGAGAGAGGAAGTGAGGTTGGATGGGCAAGGAGAAACTTATCCAAGTGTTTGAAGAAAAACTTCGTTCGTCATTCGTTTGTAAAACTAGCTAACCGATCGTGAAGAAAAAATGCCAAAGTTGTTTATCTAAGGTCCAATTATACTCCGAAGATAAATATGACATCGAAGAGCGGTGCCACAAACTAACCAAGAACCACGTTCGGCTTTTGGGTGAAATGACGATGCAAGACAAAATCAAAGCACGACCACCAACAACCACACACTCAAGAAAGGTTGAAATTGGGATGAGAGGAGGGAGGTTCACAAAACAACTGAGGAAGACTGGGGTAGAAGTATTTATAAGTGGGGGTGTCTGAGAAGTTGTTTTAGAAGACTTGAAGAAAAAGTTGAGGCGTTTATCAAATTCTCCAGTTTAGGCTACGAATATGGATGTATAGATGCAGAATTAAATTTTCAATCCAACACAAATTATTTCATGAAATTTCATTAAGAAATGAGAGAGTTATTCCCACAATACCGGACATTGGTCCACGGTTACTGTTTATGCGGACTGGTGTTTCCTAATCCGAATTTTGTAAAGTGTTGATTAAATTATTTTTATTTTTCTCTCTTCAATTGAAGGTTACCAAAAATGTCCAAATTAAATGAAATTTGATACCTAGCCTAATTAGGACATGTAGAATCCGATTTTGACATTAGTTTTCTATTTTGGAGACTTTTGCTATTTTATTTAATTATTTTAAAGTATATCATTTTTTCATTTTTCCTAATGTATTAGAGACGGATAAAATTATCCAAAATTGATGAAACTTCACCCACAAGTCATTACAAGTGCATTAGATATGAGTTTTCTATTATTTCCATTTTATGTCATTTGTTATTTTAATTAATATTTTGAAGGTTCTACTCACTTTCTCTTTTTTGATTTCATCTTTAAATCAAACATATTCCAAATTAGATAAAAATTCACCCAAAGGCTATATTTATTATGTAGATTATGAATTCAAGATACTCTTTGGGATTCATATAATATTTTATTTTATATTTTGAGAAAAACTCATGTCTTATTTTCCAAATTGAATTAAATTAATTATTATAAGGTAAATAATGTGAAACTTGACTCCCATGTCAACTAGGATCTAAGAAATCCGAATTTCACATTATATTTTTCTTTTGGAATCTCCTATTATGAATTATAACACTTTTGGCTTGTTTTCATTATATTTATTTTAATATTATTACATCATCTTTATTATTCATCCATATCTTTATATTACAACCAAATGAATTATACACCATTATTGGACACAAGTTATTATGAAATCTCCATTTATATCATGTGACATATTTTATGTGTCCATTATTGGTCTAAGATTAACGTGAGAATATTAGGTTATATTAAGGTGATTTATACATGCTTTAGCTCATTAAGGTTATACAAAACATCTTCTAGATCTACCCTCACCTTTGTTTGGCTAAGACCAAAAGGTCAAACTTCCAGGGTAGGGTCTATGATCCAGTATGTTACATCAACCCTATGATTATATTTTAATCATACATTTAAGACATTAATAGGTTGTACATGATAACCAACTTGAGGAGGGCTCACAAAAGAGGAGAGGAGGTGATGAATTATCAAAAGGATTATGATTCCATACAAAGATATATGCATGATGTGTACTCCATATGACAATTAAAGTAGTAAGATAATAATTCAACAAATGGTACTCCATACCTTTCTTTGAGATTTAACCATATAGGACAATCTGATTATGTACATCTCTCTCTTGTCTTTACTACATCATTCTTCCCCAATTCCTTGAACAATGGTATCAACCCAATGATAGCAAGGGAGGTGTAAGAAGATTTGCATGTGCTTTGAGTTGCATTTGTGAAATGTAGTGGGAGAATGGTGGGAAGAAGGCCACTAAGTTGTTTTATGGTATAGATGAGATGTAGGAGAGTTTATGGTAGGAGAATAACAAGGAAAGAATCATAGGTGGGGAAGATAGGATTGTGTCTCAGTGGGTAAGATGGGTACAACAATCATGTGGTGGACATTTGGATGGGTTGGCATGGGAGAACCAACACAAAAGGAGTAGGAGGAGGAGATACATATGGGTTTTGAGGTGAAGATAACTCGTTACTAGCTTGATGGGTATTTATATAGGTGAATGGGGACGTCTTTGGGAAGGTTTCAGGTGATGGTGTGAACTAAGATAAGGATGTGGAGGCATGGAGTGAAACTTTCATCAATTTTACTATTTTGATATTGAAGTGACTTGTGACAATGATAATATGTTCCATGAGCATTGATTGGATTATGTGAATGGTGTTACATGTGGCCCTTGAGTTTGTGAACCAATCCACTGAGTTTTATGGCCAAATATGCCCTATTGTGGCTAGAGTGGGCGACCCAAAACACCCTCGCATTCACATTGTGCATCATTGCCATGGATGCAAACAGAGATGGAGGTGGTCTTGTCAAGGCATATCTTGTCTATGGTAGACACTGTCCAGAAAGTCCACATGAACTTTTTCGTTAAGTTTCATGGTTAGAACAACGCTATGGCAGCCGCAGTCGATTGCCAATGGTTCGACTGGTACTCTAGGTGTCGACTCCTTTAGAAGGAGAGTTTCACACTGATTGGAGGTTGGAGGAGGTGAAGCTTTCGGATTGGCTCCGGCTGGTTGCAGTGGTGCAGGAACTGGTCTTCATGTAGGCTGTCGAAGTCTGGGATCCATCCCCACCACTGCCGCAAAAACTCCATGGATGGCAATGTATAGGCCACTCGTCGCTTGCAGGAGGGAACAAGGAGGAAAGGGGAAGAGGAGAGAGGGAAAGAGGAGTGGGGTCGAGTGTTCGATATGGCACGATGCTACAAGTTAGCATGTGTTGCCGCTGTCAATTCAATCTACGCATGTGGTGGTGAGGGAGGATGGGTGTAGACGCCGTGACACGAGAAACAAGATAGGAGACAGAGGAGCCAGCGATGCAATTAACCAATAGGTGTTGGCATTGATTGTTAGAGGGACACACATAATGTTGTGTTCCAAAGGGATTAACGAGAAGGTGGAAAGGTGAGTAGGGGAGTGGTTGATAGACCAACCAATCACAAGGAGAGAGAAATATTAATATGGAGAGTGTGTGTATTAGATAAGGAGGAGAGGTTGGGGATGATAACGAGACCAAGAAAAATATGGGGGGAGTATTCATTAACGAAAAATAAAGAACAAACTTTTGAGTCCTAAAGGTTCACGTAAAAGGGCGGGGGTCTTTTTTTGAATTTTAGCTAAAAAAGTATGACTAGATTATTTCTAGTTTTGATTATGACAAATAGTTCCTTGTATTCATATTTAAAAGGAAAACACAAACTTATACTTTTATACAAAGTTAACTATTGTGTATGCATCCACTACTAAATTATTTGTAAATCAATCAATTAATATAGTCTTCTCCTTTATATTGATTTTTACATTTTTATTTCCTTTTTTAAAGTAACTTCTCTGCACAACGTTTCTCTTCACTTACTATCTTATTTTTTAATTGATTAGTTAATGTTCTAATAACAATAACATTAATCATCATATGAATTTTGTTTTGACTCCAAAAGGGTTTCCTTTATGATTTCATATTTATATTGAAATACCTTTTTTCTCTAATATTTATACCGAGAATTTATTTATGGCCTAATTAATTTTCTTATAATCATATACAAATTGTTCATTGCCTTTGACAAACATGGAATTGAATTAGAAAAGAGTTTTACATCAAAATAAAAGATAAGAAGGCAACAAGCTACGCTGCTAGTCCTTTTTGGATGAAAAAATCAATCATTTGAAACACTACATCCATACACTTAGGAGCCATAATATTATTCATAACTTTTTAGACCCTCTTCAGAAGCTCCACAACTTCTGGTGCTAAAAATCCAAAAGTATCACATTCAAAAGGGATGAAGGCGTGTTGATTCTCAATACAACCTTTTTTCATGCTTGACCACTTTGGCTGAAGCAACTTTGAGGGCAACATGTGCCATTGTAAAGGCCCCACTCTTCAATCCCACCAGCGGAGAAACTCCTGTCAAATCTACACACGCATGTTTCCCTCCTGCCCATCTAAAAATCAAAATATCAGCATGTCTCAGTGTGGATCTCCCCTCTTGTGGATCAGTTAAAAAGTTCACATGTGCTTCTTTCTTAGCAACAACACTGCCCATTTGAGTACATCAAATAGAACGTCTTTAACAAGATCATGTATGTACTTGAAACCTGAAAGCTCCCTGCAATGAACCACATGCTCTCCAAAAGTGTCCAAGCACGCCTTGCGACAAATTGGACATATCTCATTGACTGGTTATAAAGGAATCATGAGACGATATCTGATGATACTACGGTACTCCACTGGTGACATGCGTAGACCAAGTCCATCAATAGGAATAGCATGGAAAAATCTTTAACATGATCAACTTGAAGACACCCAAACACTACCTTCTGTCTAACGATCATGTCAAACTTAACCTCCATGTCCTCAATTATTTATTAAAAAGAGCACTTGCCAAAGCATTTTGGGCCTTTACGGGGACGACACCCTTTCTAGAAAAACAACTGAGGTCGAAGGAGGGAAATATGACATGAAGACGATCTAGAGCATAATCAAAGTCATAGTCCTTACTGTGAATCTTGCTATCTCGTAAGATATAATCCTGAAGCATCCAAGATTGGGCCCTAGATGCCATGAGAGCATACGAGGAAGCCTCAACTGCTGAATATAGTCCCAATCTACCAAACCGAATGGACAATGAAGCCACCTTCCATTGGAGGTCTCCAAAAAGGGAATCTCCAAAAACTATAACATGCGTTTGGCACGGGACCGAAACCCAGTTTGGCCTTGTCTTTATGTGCCAACCCCGCCAAGCAAGTGCCGATTTGAGGTTGATTTTTATTTGGTTCGCAACCCTGAAAAACCCCCGTTTTGGGATAACGGAACCCCCTAACCCGGGTTCTCCCAGTCCCACGAGGGGCGGGATTCCAATTCATAACCCGTTTCTGCGATCTGAGTCCATTTTCATCTCGCCCTTTCTGTGATGGTGCCATCGCCCCCGACGCCTCCCCGCCCCTTCGCCTTTGCCCTCTCCCTCTTCTGCTCCCTCTCCTGATAAGTCGATGCCCAACAGTTACTATTTTCTCCGTGAGTTATGACACCCTCTCCCGAGACACGCATCAGCCCATCGTTTCATATGGCAGGGTAGTGCCGTAGGGATAAGCCTGGACAGTGGCGTAGGCACAACAGCCGGTCAATCAAGCCGACAGAGGGGTACGGTGGGTCGTCTGCAATCGCCGAGCTACACCGCCAGCCTAGACGGCGAGAATCAGGCATCATCCCGACTTGTCATCTCCCATCAAAGCCCCCCTTTTCACTATGTGCAAGCCCAGTAAACCCTAGCAAGGGCAAGCGCTGCCGCTGCTGCTATATAGTGCTACGATACATATCTGAAATCCTCCATGTTCACCTTCGCATCCTCCACAAAATCTTCTCTGAAACTTCCACCGCCGAGCCCCTGTACTCAGAAGTCGCCCAGCTTCTTGAGAGGTATGTCTTCACCGACCCTCTTCCCCGACCCTCTTCTTTGTTTCGGTAGGCTAGCGGCTTGACACCTATACCGATAGATTATTTCTTCAGTAAGCTAATGTGTATTCCCTCTACATTTGTTGTATGTACCGTCCCTAACCCGTGCTCCTATCTTCAACCTTGATTTTAGCTGACCATGTATTTCTCCTGATCAATACGAGCACATTTTCTATGTAATGAACTGGATATATGATTTTATTTTTCATATAAGAACAAAAAAGTATCTCGTCTTTTGGGATATTCCAAGATAAAAGGAATGCATTGAAATAGGTCGACCATATGGGATAGGAACAAAATAAATGTTATATATTTATATTGAAAATTTAATTAATGAGTTCTCCCTGCTAGTAACCTCATTTACGAGGATAGGGTTATATTTAGACATGATTGTTGTAGCATATTGTTTGGTCAGGGAAGAAAGCCAAGAAGTAGATTTATGTAATATCTGTCAGTGTGTTTTCAGGTGTATTTTCATGTTAATATGTATCATGTATTATGTTTGATAGGTCAGTAGTTGTTCAGGTACAAATATCTTATGTAATATATTTGTTTAAGTTGGAATAAGTATGTGCTATAAGCCCTACATTAAGGTCTGAATCATTCATGTAGTTTTTTTTGTTGTGCCAACTTTTCAAAACTAGAACTGGGACACCCTAATTTTGATCATTCAACTTCTTATTTGTGTTATTACTGTGCGCCTTGACTGCTTATGCTTGATATACATGCAAATTGTACACCCATTAGTATAGGTAGATCTTTTTCATAGTCATTTCATTTATTTTGTAAACTTTAGTACCAACTTTGCTTTGTGTTAATATATTTTGGCACCTTGTACACAACCCTTGACTGAGGTCTGCCCCCCAACTAGGTCTACTATGATGGTACAAAATTGGAATCCACCTATTACATATTAATTATTTTTATTTGGAACATACTAGTGTGTAGTATACATTGTATATGCTCATAAACATACTAGTTTGTAGTTGGAACAATTATGTGCTATAAGCTCTAATTTGATTGGTCACTATTTGTTCTGTTTAAAATAATATGATGTAATATTTTTGTTTAAATTGAAACATATATCTGAATGCTGACTATTGTGTTGTAGATCACCTAAATTATGGTGCCGTTAATCATGTTATAAACATCAATACACCAACATTAGATGTAGAGCACATTCTACTGCTCCTGTCGCCATTTTGTGATGCCAACTTAGTCTAATTTGGTTCCAGAATATTATTTGCCCATCTAAACAAGTTGTTCATTATCTATTTCAAATAATCCAACTATTTTGTCTAATCTGTATTCCCTCTGCATTTGTTGTATGTACCGTCTTTGACACTGTCACTTGCTCATCTCTTCAACCTTGATTTCAGCTGACCAGATATTTCTCCTGATCAATACAATCACATTTTCAGTGTAATGAACCAAATATATGATTTTATTTTTCATATAAGAGCAAAAACGTATGTCGTCTTTTGGGATATTCCAAGATAAAAGGGATGCATTGAAATGAAATAGGTCGACCATATGGGATATGAACAAAATAATTGTTATATATTTATATTGACAATTTAATTAATGAGTTCTCCCTGCTAGTAACTTCATTTACGAGGATAGGGTTATATTTAGACATGATTGTTGTAGCATATTGTTTGGTCATGGAAGGAACCCGAGAAGTAGATTTATGTTATATCTGTCAGTGTGTTTTCAGGTGTGTTTTCATGTTAATATGTATCATGTATTATGTTTGATAGGTCATTATTTGTTCAGGTACAAATATCTTATGTAATATATTTGTTTAAGTTGGAACAAGTATGTGCTATAAGCCCTACATTGAGGTCTGAATCAATCATGTAGGTTTTTTTATGTGTCAACTTTTCAAAACTAGAACTGGGACACCCTAATTTTGATTATTCAACTTCTTCTTATTTGTGTTATGACTATGCACCTTGACTGCTTATGCTTTGTATACGTGCAAATTGTACACCCATTAGTATAGGTAGATCTTTTTCATAGTCATTTCATTTATTTTGTAAACTTTAGTACCAACTTTGCTTTGTGTTAATATATTTTGGCACCTTGTACATAGCCCTTGATTGAGGTCTGCACCCCCCCCGAACTAGGTCTACTATGATGGTACAAAATTGGAATCCACCTATGACGTATTAATTATTTTTATTTGGAACATACTAGTGTGTAGTGTACATTGTATATGCTCATCAACATACTAGTTTGTAGTTGGAACAATTATGTGCTATCCATTTAAAATGGTCACTATTATGTGCTCATTGTATAAGCCCTAATTTGATTGGTCACTATTTGTTCCGTTTTAAATAGTATGATGTAATATTTTTGTTTAAGTTGAAACATATATATGAATGCCGACTTTTGTATTGTAGATCACCTAAATTATGGTGTTGTTAATCATGTTATAAATATAAATACACCAGCAATGTAGAGCACACTATTCTACTGCTCCTGTCACCATTTTGTGATGCCGACTTAGTTTAATTTGGTTCAAGAATATTATTTGCCCATCTAAACAAGTTGTTCATTATTTATTTCAAATAATCCAACTATTTTGTCTAATTTGTATTCCCTATGCATTTGTTGCATGTACTGTCCCTGACACTGTCACTGACCTTGCTCATCTCTTCAACCTTGATTTCGGCTGACCAGGTATTTCTCCTGGTCAATACAATCACATTTTCTGTGTAATGAAACAAATATATGATTTTATTTTTCATATAAGAGCAAAAAAGTATGTGGTATTTTGGGACATTCCAAGATAAATGGGATGCATTGAAATGAAATAGGTCGACCAAATGGGATAGGAATAAAATAATAGTTATATATTTATATTGGCAATTTAATTAATGAGTTCTCCCTGCTAGTAACCTCATTTACAAGGACAAGTTTATATTTAGGCATGATTGTTTTAGCATATTGTTTGGTCATGGAAGGAACCCGAGAAGTATATTTATGTAATATTTGTCAGTGTGTTTTCAGGTGTGTTTTCATGTTAATATGTATCATGTATCATGTTTGATAGGTCATTATTTGTTCAGGTACAAATATCTTATGTAATATATTTGTTTAAGTTGGAACAAGTATGTGCTATAAGCCCTATATTGAGGTCTGAATCATTCATGTATGTTTTTTTTTATGTGTCAACTTTTCAAAACTAGAACTGGGACACCCTAATTTTGATTATTCAACTTCTTCTTATTTGTGTTATGACTGTGCGCCTTGACTGTTTATGCTTTGTATACGTGCAAATTATGGTGTTTAAGTTGGAACAAGTATGTGCTATAATCAATACACTACCATTCGATGTACTTATTTTTATAATCAATACACCACCATTATCTTTATTTGTATTTAAGTTGAAACATATATCTGAATGCCGACTATTATGTTGTAGATCACCTAAATTATGGTGTTGTTAATCATGTTATAAACATCAATACACCACCATTCTATGTAGAGCACAAGATTCTGCTGCTCCTATCACCATTTTGGGATGTCGACTTAGTCTGCTTTGGTTCCAGAATATTATTTGTCCATCTAACAATTTGTTCATTACTTATTTCAAATAATCCAACCATTTTGGCTAATCTGTATTCCCTCTGCATTTCTTGTATGTACCATCCCTGACACTATCACTGGCCGGGCTCTTCTCTTCAACCTTGATTTCGGCTGACCAGGTATATCTCCTGAGCAATACGAACACGGTTTCTGTGAATTCCATATTGAATGCTTTCTATTGATGTACTTTTCCTGTAATGAACATATTGGATGATGCGTTTGCTAAAAACATATTGGATGTTTTGTTACAAGTACTTATATATTTATGTGTAACCTCATATATGAGGACATGTTTATACATGATTGTTTTTGCATATTGTTTGGTCATGTAGATACTGTGTTGTACATCACCTAATTTATGCTGTTGTTAATCATCTTATAAACTTCAATACACCACCATTCGATGTAGAGCACAATATTCTGCTGCTCCGGTCACCATTCCATCAGTAATTTAAACATCAACCTTATATTAGACTACTTTAATACAAGTTTTTTTTTGGTATCTGAAGCGCGTCTCCCTTTTTTTGCATTTTTAAGAAAGGTAATTACAATGCATAAAAGGAAAGAGAAACACGAAAGAGAAGGGGAACTAGATAGATGAACAAACAACTATCTATCTATACATTCTGAACTATGATATCTATGTCTCTCTTTAGGTATCTCTCCACACAGTAGTAGCGATTTATCAACACCTTCAAAAATTCTCTGGTTCCTCTCCTTTCAAATACCATGGATAGTCACCAGAAAGGAAGTGTTCTCCTTCTCAGAACATGTATCAAGAAAAGCATAAACAGAAGTAGGCATAACGCCAATGTAACTATCAGTAACCGCCAAGCTCCAGACCTGCTGGCTGTAATCACAATCAATGAGAAGATGATCAAGATCTTCAACGTTGCATCTGCATAGCTCACATCTTGATGGGAAGCAAAATCCTTTTCGTTGGAGACAAGTTTGAGTCAGGATCCTACGAAGAAGAACTTTCCAGCAGAAAATTTTATATCTATTCGGAGACTTAGATTTCCAGACCCAATTGTACCAGGGAACTTTGCTTCCTTCCTCATGAAAGGCCAACCAGAAGTCCTTCATATTCTTAGGAACTACATCATTAAAGAAGATGGCATCCTCAACATTCAAACCAGGAGAAAATAAAGGTTTCACAGCAGAAATAATTCTAGTAACGTGACGAGATCGGCTAACAATCCAATCATCCTTATCTATAAGCTCCGCAAGTCTAACCAGCTTGCCTTTGCTCAACAGCATAATATCTTTGGCTTCAAGGAACTCAAAAAGGAATCTATTATTACTAATCCATGGATCTCTCCAAAGAAGGGTAGATTCTCCATTACCTGCTCTCCACTGAATATAAGGTATCATACGATTCCTCATAGTTAACAGTTGTCTCCACATCCAGGAAGAATGCGATTTAGATTTGATGCTCCAAATCGAGTACCCTTTTAAATATTTAGCATGGATCCATCTAACCCACATATTGTCTTTTTTAGAAGCAATATTCCATATGTTCAAAGCCATGAAAGCTTCCACAGTTTCTTTGGTTCTCTTGATATTAAGACCCCCTTCCAATTTAGGCTTACAGATATCCTCCCAAGAAATCGTGTGGATGGTATTCTTAAGCTCTGCACCACCCCAAAGGAAGTCCCTGCAATACTTGTCAATTTCATTTGAAATAGAAACATGAATAGGAAAAGAGGATGCCCATTAAAGATGGAAAGATGCGAGAGTAGAAGCTATCATCTCTAGACGGCCAACAAAGGAAAGACTACGTGCCTTCCACCCCTCCAGCCTTTTACAGATTTTCTCAATCAAAGGGCCACACAACCTTCTCGTTTGTTTACCTTTAAAGAGTGGCAGCCCAAGATACTTCATGGGCAGCTTCCCGTTCTTAACACCCAAGATGCTTTCAACCATATCAGCATCAACATGAGAACTGCAGAAAACAACACTTTTATCGCAGCTGACTTGAAGACCCGAGGCATGACTAAAACAGTCCAGAAGATTCCTGAGCCCAAGAACAGATTTTTCAGTTGCTTCAGAGAAAACAACAACATCATCAGCAAACAGAACATGAGATACATGCGCCTCATTAGAGATTCGAACAACACTAAAGCAGTGGTTCTCAATACCAAATCTCATAATGCTTGATAAGCCTTCCATGGCAAGAACAAAAAGGTATGGGGCTAAGGGATCACCCTGCCGAATCCCTCTACCATGTTTAAACATATCCCCAGGGCTGCCATTTAACAAAATTTGTAAACTAGTAGTGCAGAAAATCTCTTGAATCCAGTGGATAAAACAGGAAGGGAAATTCATTTTTTCAAGCATTTGAACAAGAAGCTCCAATTGACTGAGTCATAGGCTTTGATAAGGTCCATTTTCAGACATAGCATAGGCTTAGAGATTTTTGTAATATGACCCAGGAGCTCATTAACAAGAAGAGTGGAATCTTTGATACATCTTCCTTTAATGAAGGCACTTTGAGCAGGATGAACGATACTAGGGAGAATACCTTGAAGCCTATTAGCAATGACCTTAGAAGAAATCTTGTAAAGAACATTACAGAGAGAAATAGATCTCCAGTCCTGGACTTTAGAAGCATTCTTCGTCTTAGAAATAAGAGTAATGAAGGTCCTATTAACCTCTTTGAGCATCCGTCCACTAGAGAAAAAATTCTGGACAGCTCTAACAACATTATCCCCAACAATATGCCAGCATTTTTTATAGAAATGGAAATTGAATCCATCTGGTCCCGGATCTCTTTCACCATCAGCTTCATGAATAACCCTTTCAATCTCATCCCTTGTTACAATCTCACAAAGCGAGTTGAATTGAACAAGAGATAAAGAAGGGAGCTTCCATCTATCATCCCATTGAATGATGTCTTGCTTATTTTCAACAAAGAGACGAGAATAGAAATCCATAACATGGCCCTGAATGATAGTAGCATAAGTAACCATAGACTCATCAATATTCATGCATCTAATGGTGTTGTTCTGCCTTCTAGAACGAAGCGAATTGTAGAAGAATATAGAATTCTGATCTCCAAGTTTGAGCCACTGAACCCACGACTTCTGCCTTATTAACGACTCCTCTACCTCATAAGTAAGGATAGCTTCTCTTCTAGTTTCTTTAGCAGCTTGCATCAAATAAGGATCATAAGGGTTGTTATCAGAAATTTCTTGGGCTTGACAAGCCTGAGCTTCTTTGATTTTCCTACACTCCATAAAATTTCCCACCTTCTCCCTATTCCATGTACATAGAGCAAATTTAACTCTCTTCAATTTCTGAACAACTTTAAAAGTAGGATTACCTTCAATATTAGATTGCCAAGCTTCTTCAATAGTATCATAAAAACCTTCCATTTCAGTCCATGCATAAATAAATCTGAAGGGGGTCTTCTTACAATAAACTTTGTCACCAAGATGGATGCTTAGTAATCTATGATCACTATGAATAGTTTGAATAATGGATCCCCAACTCTGTGGAAATTCAGAACTAAAAGAGTTGTTATAAAAAACTCTGTCAATCTTAGACATGACAAGCTTACTACCTTCCTGCCTATTGTCCCAGGTGTACAAAGAGCCCCGAAGAAGCATCTCTAGTAAACCAGTATTATTGACGAACTCATTGAACAAATTCATGGAGTTGTAAGACGGTTCAGAACTTCCAAACCTATCAAAGGCAAAACACACAACGTTGAAGTCTCCAGAAATTAACCAAGGACTATCACCCATGCTGACATGAATCCCTTTCAGCTGATACCACAAGATAGCTCTCTTACCCTCCGGATTATGAGCATAAATTGCAGTAAGATAGAAGGTATCTTCAGTAGTCCTAACAAGACAACGGAGGAACCGATCCCCTTCAGCAACAACATGGACGGTGATGTCATCTCTATTCCAAGTGACTATGATTTTGCCTAGAGGATGGGAATTGTGGTTAGAGACCCAACTAGTAGAATTCCACACATTGTTCATGACTTTGGTCATCTTTTTCCTCCTTATTTTACTTTCAAGAATGCAAATGACATAACATTTATTGTTTGAAATGGCTTCCTTTACTGCCCCTGCCATCCGGGTTTATTAAGACCCCAGACATTCCAAGAGATAATAGAGAGCTCACCCATTAGGAATGGGGGGGATAGGTGAAGGATTAGAACTGGTAGCTTCACTACCTCCACTACCATTGACAACATCATTAATTTCAGAATCAATGAACTCTAGCTTTGAAGCTATTAGGTGACACCAAAGTACCACTCACTCTTTGCTGTGGGATTTTCTGGAGATACCTGGGAGGAGACTTCGTTTTCCTTCCCTGCACCCTCCAGTGACTAGGAGTACTAGCTGGAATCTGTGCCTGCATTTCCTTCCCTTTTGCTGTAGGGGAATAACTTTGTATGACTTGCCCGACTGGGATAACAGGTTCAGCAGGTGGACAATCATAGAACGTATCTGCTTCACTACCAGGACCAACTTCAATACTCTGCTGGGCTTTCTTACTAGGTAATGTACCTTTCATACACTCACCTTGACTGTGGCCAAACATACCACACTTCTTGCAAACATCCGAGACCCATTCATACTCCAGACGAATAGAGTCCTTAACTCCATCATCGCTAACCAGCTGCATATCTTTCAGAAAACTCGAGGAAGCAAGAACTAGGACATGAATCCGCACGTAGTCCAAACGACGTTGATGCTTAGTAAGGAAATCATGCCTCAAAGGAGTCCCGAGAAAACTTCCGACTAAACTGAAGACTTCGTCATTCCACAACTCAAGGGGCAGATCGTAAATCCGAATCCACACTGGTATTTCAACGAGCTTCAGCTTTTCAAGCGGTTCCCCCTTTTCCATTTCTTCAGGACCAACGGTTTGCCTCCCACAAACCAGGGGCCTTGTTCCACAGCAGTCCTCAGATCCTCCGAGTTAGAGAATCTGATAATGAAGAAACTGTTTCCTCGAGACAGAATTTCGAAGTCACCCTTTGTCTTCCAAATCATCTTCAGATGTCGATGCAGCGTAGGCCAGTGAGGTTTCAGGCCAATAATGTAGCCTGCTTCCGTATTAGCCCATTTCGATAGATTCCTATCAGCAATAGATCTCGAGTACTTCACAACACCTTCGACCATTTCAAGTTCGCATCTCTTCAGGTTTTGGTCTACATCAGCCTTTTGGGCGAACAGATCAACCCAACTACTAGTCGCCGACGCAACAAGAATCTCCTCCGCCGCTTTCTTTAGGCTTCTGGCTTGATTAGGAGGTTGTCAAGGACCTGCATTTTGGTTCTGTGTGGCATCATCATGATGATCAACATGAAGGTCGCGCGAGCTCGACGACGGAGGCGGTGGCTTCCCGGTGTCTCCCGCATCGCCCACCCTATCGCTCCCTCTGTCCATTGCTCCACTATTAACTATGCAAACTCATAGTAGGTGTTGATAATAGTTTCGTTTAAACACCCTGACTAAAGTGATATATCACAGTGTCATTGCTACTATGGCTGCACTAGACTCGAGGTTCCATATTGTATGGTCGAAAGAGTTGGATGAGGTTCTGGTTGCGGCATTGAGGAGACAATATGACATGGGTAGGTGCATCGATGGAATATTTACTAGGGACGCGTGGAGGGAGATGCTACGCGATTGGCATATCAGGATGGGGAGGAACGAGGGTACATTGGAATAGTTAAAAACTCAGTGGAAGAACCTCAGGAGAGACTATGTAAAGATAAAAATGGTGACCAACAAAAGTGGTGTTGGATGGGATGACAGCAGGCACAAGCCAATATTGCCTGACACCCCAAAGTGGAGGGAGGCACTTGTGGTATGTCTAATAATTTACACTCCCCTGAGTATTATATATTAAATTAAACTTGTTAATATTGACCTAATCAGTAGTTGTCCCCTATTTTAGGCAAATAGGGAACTAGTGAGATTGATCAATAGACCATTCTACCACTACCACGATGTCGAGTTGATGGGGGGAGGAACATAGCTAGGGGCCATCATGCAATGTCCTCAACCGATAGACAACCTCCTTCTGATGTTTCATCTGAAGATGATGTTGCTGTTGACCTAGATGCATCTGATTCATTTGTCAGCCCAGAACCGACCGGTCCAACCGGTTTCACTGAAGACATGGGTAATTCTAGGACGCAAAGTGAGGACACCAATGGCGGATCACACAACTAAGGTATTGGTTCAAGGACTCCCACCACGATCAGACACAGGAAGCGAGCGTCAAGCTCACATGACAGTTGTGTCCTGTCTAATGATGTCGTTTCCGAATTCACAAAGGTGTTTTCCAAGGTAGCTGAGATGGGCAGCGGAATTGCTTCTAGGTCTAATGACAAAGATGAATACCACACCATTTTACACCGCTTTCATGCAAGCTACCCTGACGCCCCTGTCCTAGTTTTTAGCACTCTTGTGCATGCCATAAAAGATCCAGCTAACCGTAACATTTACCTAAGCCTTATGGACACCCCACAAAAAATTACCATTTGGTTGCAAGACTTGTGGGAAATTAAGAATATGACTTCTGAAGCTTCTACATCACAATCACCCTTCATGCCACCACCATATCCTGCCCCGCCGCCGTACTTCTGAGGTTGTCTAATTTAAGAACTATATCAGTATCCTACCTTTTATTTTATGAACTTTCTCAAAAGTTGTTGTTGTACTATTTAATTTCGTTGGGAACAATCTCTGAACTATGATGCTATGTAATGGTTTATCTTGTTATTTGCTATTTGGTCAATATTTGCTATTTTGTCGCTATAGCGCTAATTTCATTTATGTAATATCTCGATATTTTTCTTATGCGGGTAATCATTTTTAATTCTAGGCGTGATGACCGGTATTCATCCATATGAAACAATTGATGACATTCTACAACTACTGGATCTTATGTCTGGTCCAGCTAATGACATTACTAATGCAATATCCTACCAAATAGCAGACTAAATATCCCACAATATCATGCAAAATTCATACGCCGCAACCACACACCAACCAATACCGAGATTGTTTAGTATTAGGAGCGGCCATCAAAAGGTTTTAGAAATAATAACCGGCCATGAAAGGAGGGCGTACGATCTGTACCGTATGCTACCCAACACAGTTTTAGTCTTTGTTGACAAACTTGAGCATCGAGGTTTGTTGAAAAGTACCAAAGGTGTGTCATCAGTGGTGGCAGTTTGCTACTTCCTTCAAATGGTTGGCCATGGCCATACCAACCGTGTTCTAGCTGAGGACTACATTCACAACTGCGAGACCATAAGAAGAAAGTTCAACAAGGTGTTGGATGCAGTGTGTGCTTTATGCAACGGATATATTGTCATGCCAACTGCATCCACAACTCCGCACCGCCGCATCACCGAGAGTTCCCGATTTTACCCTTACTTTAAGGTATGACCATCACTTAGTTGACCATTATCCATTCCATTGTTAATATAACAACAATCGTCATCGTTGAGTTTGGTATTTACTTGCGTATTTCTTATATGCTTGTCTTAGGATGCCATTGGGGCAATTGACGGGACACACATCCCCGTTTTGGTGAAGCGCAATAAGCAGAACCGATATAGGAATAGAAAAGGGAATATTTCCATGAATTTTATGGCTGTAGTAGACTTCTCAATGGACTTTACATGTATCATGACTGGTTGGGAGGGATCCGCTGCTGACAAAAGGGTACTTCACGTAGCTACAACCACAGGCGGGTTCATAGTATCTGCTGGGAAGTACTATCTTATTGATGCAGGGTACGCCAACACCAACCAATTTCTTACACCATATCAAAGCGTTTCTTACCATATAGCAGAGTATCGGGGTAACAGAAGCTCATACACCAGCAAAAAGGAAATGTTCAACCACCGACATGCTCAACTACGTAATGATGTTGAGTGAGCCTTTGGTGTATTGAAGAAGAGATTTTCCTACTTTCGTAAAGGAGCAACTTTTCCCGTACAGTCTCAGTCTCAGATTGTAATGGCTTGTTGTATCGTTCACAATTTTATACGATGCCAAAATGATGGTGATCCTATGATGGACGAAAACTTGGATGAGCCTCATACTACCACTGACATCTTGAACGAATTGAGTTCTCTCCAACAAATAAGCCAGACCAATGCTAGGGAGGGAGATGTTTTGCACGAAACTGTTGCCAATTCCATGTGGGCAAATCAGTGATTTATACATATGTTTTCTAACTTGCAGACATTGAAACATGTTTTACAACATGATTCACTTACTCCCTTTTCCAATTTAATTTTGTAACTTAACGGCTAACTTTTGTTCTCAAACTCTATTGTTGACTACAATTTTGCCTACTTATAAACAATGTCAAATTATGTCTCATTAGGTTTTCTGTCTAGAAAAGGATAATGACATGCCGTCGTGCCCATGTGGTCTGTAGTGCACTGTACGAGTGTACATGGATGCCACGGATGCGACAAATGGACGGTTTGAAGACAACAATCCCCACAGACCATATTTTACATGTGGAAGGGGTCTTGTACCAACCAAATGCCATATAAGGTTGCCCGCACAACAAGTACAACCTACAGTGGCCACACTGACTGCAATTAGGGATGCGATGGTATCACAACTCGCATATACATGTCGCGAACACAATATCTGGTCAGAACACTGTGACTTTGTCTGTTCAACAAGAGCAGACACTGATAGGCTATAAGAAGAAATTTCAAGTATGCGGGAGAGGTACCGATATCTTTGCCACCGACTTCAAATAACGAGCGATAATGACTCTTCAATAGAAGAAGATGGATACAATACATCATAGATATAATATATTATGATCTGTCCAAATGAACTGCACTTGTCTGTTGTAACAATTAGCTACTTCTAAACAAATGTTCTTCATATTATCTTTGAAAACTATGTCATGAACCTGACATTTTGTATTAATCGTCAATTTTATTTTATTAGACGTCGATGACTCCATCTGAGGTTCCGAGGTGTGATTGTGGGCTAAATACAGCCTTACAGCTTAACACAGAGGATGCATGGTTATATGACTTTGCCATTCTTAGTCAAAGGCCAGGAAAAATGTATTACATATGCCCTACTTGTGAGGTGCGATAGTACATCAATAAATAATAGAATGCCCTTGTCGAGGCTCCACATTATTTTCCATTAACTTGAACTTGGTACAACATTTTAGGGTAAAGACCGATGAAGATACTTCCATTGGACAGTCGATCTCCCCCCAACAATTGATTCATTGAAAGCGGAGATTATGTTACTAATTGTTGAGTGCAAGTCAGTGTGGGGTCAGGCGATGAACATGAAGGACTTCGTTGAAATTCATCACAACTACGATGAATTATACACTAACAAAAAGTATGAGCATGAGGTTTTAGAATGCAACGTTGCCAGTCTGGAGGAAGATTGTCGTCTGCTTGTGGACATCCCTTCACCTCAAATGACTCCATAACGTTGAATGACAAATATATTTACATTGTCTTCTCTATTTAGAATGACTATCAATGGATGTTATGAACATCATACACTTGTTTAATTTAGGCACTTTTATAAACGTCGTATTACATTATAAGTGTTATGATTTTTTTCTTCATGTTGGTGAATGTTTTATTAATGATGTATGTTGTTAATCGAAATTTTTCTTAACGTTATGTAAAACCAAATAATACAGTTAATTGTGATATACACCCTTACTTTTGAAATATATTTCTTACAAAATCTGTTATATGGCTGGCCAACCGCCGCCACCGTCTTTTATCTGGTCTACCGAGCTTGATATGGTTCTCAGGGGTTTGATGAGAACCCAATATCACGTGAGTAGATGTGTAAATGGAGTATACTCTACACAATCTTGGATGGAGGCATGGCACCAATTCCTATACATAATAGGATGCCCTTACATTTCATTGGTTGCGTTGCAAATGCGATGACAGTACAACAAGAGAGAGTTTGTAAGAGACAATCTTTTTATATTGGGAGATTTATTGCCTTCCCCACATTGGCCGCGCAACAAGGCATTGAATGCAACTTTTTGACGACGCGTCACACTTACCCACCAGAGATTTCTGCATTCTTTACCACTGACAATTGAAATAAACAAATGAACTTGTAACATATGTGCTAAATGTTGTAGTTGTGTGTTTGCGTCGCAATATTTTACATGCTCTACTTATGTGTTATAATATTAATATTGCTACAATAATGTGATCAAATTTCCTACTTCATTATTATGTTTAGAAAAATCACATCACCTTCAAACTTTGTATCAACTAAGTTAGGTTGCATTATTTATTTGTAAAACTTATTGGCGCAGTTACTTCACGATTTCTGTTATTTGTTCATACCTTTATTTTTATTAATTTTAGAAGTCGACATCGCGCGCAAAGGCAAGGACAAGGGAAAAATTCGAAAAACTATTGATGTCTCCGACAAAAATTCAAAAATATGTTGAAGATAACCTTTTATACAAAAAAACCATGTTGCAATCACACAAAGGAGGAGGAGGAAAAAATTGGGACCGATGAACAAGTCAAGGGTCGAGTCAGTCAACATATTCCTCATTTTTTGTTGTTATTTGATTGGCCAAAAGACGACATCAAACAACAAAACAAGTAGCCGGTGCAGGAACCATGTCCAGTGTTATGGGACGAGTACGATGAGACCATAACATTGACCAATTTAAATCAAGATCCACATCCAACCATGTCCCCCTAAAGTGGCTTGTCTAAATCTTAGCTTCTGTTTGGCTGTTTAGTACTATGGCATGCGTCTCCTTTTTTGTCCGTCTCTCCTAACGTAGTTCACCCGTAAATATTTATTTTATTATCAGTGTCAGTTTATGTTTAATTAATGACGACAATATCATTATTATCGGTTACTGTTAGTGACGATAATGCTATTTGTTTATGTTATGAACAAAATATATTAGGCCAATTTCATATTTTATGTTGCTTGACAATTACTATGTCGAATATGTTCAACATTACATATATACCACATGCAAATGTCATTCCAGACGATAATAGTGTTTCATTAATTTTTAATCACCACGTAAAAATTAGCATTATCATATCTTATTTGTACTTTTCTAAATATATAAAATAACACCCGCACAACAAAAATAAAATATTTTTTTAATATATTCTAAACTTAGGTTGAAGTGGCATCACAAATACACATTCTGTGTACTTGTTCAAACAGTTCTGTAAGAATAGGACAGAATAAGCAGATACTGACTACGCTGCCAAACAGAATCGGCCTTGCAGCCAAACAGATTCAGACTGCACACAGACTCAAATCAGACCAGCTGACCAGAATCAGACTGTGTTGCCAAACAAAATCAGATTGCATCCTGACTACCCAACACTGGAATCTAGACTAACCCAGTCCATATTCCAGAATCCCAGTCCTGTGCCAAACGCAGGCATAATGTCTTCAATAGACCCTCTTTTACTTTCTAATTCATTGTATGGTTCAGTTTCATTTTGGATATTTTAGGTCAACGTTAGTTATATTTACTTTCTTTTTTCTATTAAATCTAGCCATTTTATATTCATAAGAAGTATTGCATTTATATTTTTCACATATATTTATATAAAAGTAATACTTGAGATTTTTTTTTCAAATTGATATTAAAATTTAACCTGAATCTCCATCCCAATTCTGGTCTGATGATTCCGTAGTTAACGCTGTGCCTGAACACCTGATGGTGCAGTTAGTAGCAGTCAAGCAGAAAAGTTAATATAGATGCCCATTGTTGAATAGCCATGGCTTCTGTTGCGTGTTTGACAAAGTAAAAAAAGGAGACGACCCCCCACGGCTGCTAAGGATCCCGACGTGTAGTTTAGCACTGTTATGTTTTTTTAATTGATTAGAAATCAGTGCCACGGTGAATCTGCTGGTTACTCGCCTAGCAAAAATCATCTAAAAAAAATCTATTGAAAGGAATTGAATGGAGGGAATAGAATGACCAACAAGTAATAGATTTATGATAGCTAACAAGCAAGCATCAGGTAAGTGAGAGAAAGCTCCATCCTCTCTCTAGAATCATCCCCTAGGTCTCATCACCCCAGATCAGGTTTGCCTCCGTCCGGCGAGCTTCAGCCATCACCACTCCGCCCCCCAAAGATCAGCTCCTTGGTGGCGGTTAGTGCGAGCAAGCACCATCTTCACGCAAGAAACATCCCCAAGGCCTCATCCCACATGACTCGGTTTTGACTCTGTCAGGTGTGCTCAAACCATCACTCCTCCACCCACCAAATCAGCACGAAAAAGGAAAACAAAGAGAGCAAGCATCAACTACTCTCCAGAAACAACCCAAACTACATCATCAGCCTATCCACCCTGGTAAAGTCCCAACACGGCGTGCCCTAACTTCCGATCCCCATTCCTTCTCAGATTGTGATTCAGAAATCCTGTGCTCGGACTCCATCTGCGCCGACCTGTGCTTCAGAGCTGGCTTTCACACATCGGCGGAGTTATATAAAGATACATCCATTTAACTCCTCCACCCCTTCCACTTCTCTGCAACTAATATCTTGGAGCTATGGAACACTACCGAGACACCTCGCTTGCAAACCCAAGAGAATACAACAACATGCTGACATCTTAACTCCTGTGGCTGGGGTTTTTTTTCACTTCAACGGCGCCCAGGGCTGTCTGATACTCCAAAACATCCTTTTCAAAAGTCACACTAGATACACAACATTCTGCCGGCTACCGCTTTCCCACACTGAGCCTAATTTGCAGTCTCATCAGTCCTGATTCTATTCTACCCAAAGAATATCTTTTAATTACACACCTGCCAAGACTACATCATGAGAACAGGAGGCCTGCTCACCCTAGCCTCAAGCATAAATAAGACTTGTTTATCTAAAAGAGGCAAGACAAAAATATTCAGTTTAGCCCTAAAACAGAAAAAATCCTCAGCGCTTGGCGACGGCTTGAGGATCCCAGCCACACCTCTAGAAATGAACTCTCGTTTCACCTTCCAAGAGTTTCCACTCTCAAACCCTACTTTCTCCACTAGTATTCCCCTACCAAAAGCTTGGATCTACCACAAGTTTGACCTTGCATCGGGTTCCTGCATGATCAACATTGGTCACTGTTCCTTCCCGGTGACGGTCTCTTGGTCTTCCCCGGCTGAACATCACTGGAAAAATAAAGCCTCAATCCTTCTCATCTCTGAGGGTTGGGACCAGATGATATCAGATCTCAAGCTCAAGCCAGAATGGTCGATCTTCATCAAACTGATAGGAAACCGTACCTTCCTAGCGTGGGTGCGGGACTCTCTTCACTTCACAAAACCCTAAAACCCTGATCCTCCTCTGTGGTTGATATCATCCCAACCGACATGATCCTCCTAAACCGTTCATTTCTCATTTTAGGACAAGAAAAATCTTCACACCTAATCAACAATCTCCTAGAGAAAAACACCACTACCCAAATCTGCAAAACGCCCCCCCCCAGAAAACCTTTTTGGGCTCTTCACTGTTCACTTTGCAATAGTAAGCAACATTCGGCTTCCAGATGCCTTTTCCACTTTACCTGCTTCAGATGCCACCAAGTAGGTCATACCAAAAGGTTCTGTAAAGCTCGCCCACCCCCTAAACAGATTAGTACTCATGCAGACCTAACGTCTTCCTTCCCTAGATTTTTCTCTGATACAGGTTCGACTTTCTGTAAAAACATTCGAGTTCCAAAAAAGAGAGATACAGACTCTAGAGGCACAAAACAACCCCCTCCCTTTCCCCCACTCACAAAAAATGCTTTTGCATGCCTCGCAAACCCCCCGCCCAAACATACAGACGCATCCAATGCTCGATACCTGAACACAAACACCAGAGTTGTGCCTATATCAAAACCCTACCACAAGCCACCAAAACACTTAGCTTCTTCACCAAAACCCCGCCCCCCTACACTCCCTCTGTTACCTCCACACACAACTCAAACACCCTTCCTACAACATCAAACATGAAAACTCCACAACACCTTGAATATGTGATAGCCCTTGACCTACCTGCAAACTCCATGAGGCTTCTCAAAGTCCTTACTTTGAGAAGCATCCTCATCTCCATTGAAAACACCATAGACAACAACCCTATAACTGTCCTTGATATCACCCGAGCCTTAGCCCTCCTCATCCCAGGACAAACAATCCTAAAACCAAAAATCTTTTCGCCAACCCAGTTGTTTTACACTGTTCCTGAAGGAACAAAAATTAACCATCTCTTCAACTAGGTTCTCATGATACCTTGTGGATCTAGTTTCATTACAACGAGATTCTCAAAATGGATGGATGACTTAGGTGCTTTCCTAGCTCCAGCTGGCGGCTCAGACTGGGTTGCTATCACCAACCTCCCGCCCCACCTCTAGGAAGTAGAGATTTTCAGAGGAATAACTCATTCCATCGGGGCTACTCTACAATACATCAGCCCGAAAACCTTGCACCCTACCCAGTACATTAAAGCTTTTTGCCTATTCGCAGTCAAAGCAGCCATTTGTTTACCACCATCCATCAACATTAGGATCAGAGAATCAATCTACAACATCAAACTATCTGCTGAACATCCTTCCGAAAACAGAACAACCTTCTATGATCTTTCAGACCATCCACCTTCTTGGTTTTGCCTAAATAAAGATAGAAAGTCTACTTCAAACACCCATTTTTCTGGTGATCGACACCATGTTTGGGAAATAAAGAACTCAAACACCACCTCCTCCGATAACACAAATCTCCTTACAAGTAGGAAAAGAACCAGAACCTCCACTCCCTCCTTTCTTGGAAACACCTCCCCACCAGCTGGCACCATCTTCCCCTCCCCAACATCAACCAAGGAAAGTGGCCATACACAAAACCCAAACCAAACCTCTTTACAAAAACAAAATCTTTCCCTGCTAAAGGATGACAACTCTTCGCAGAGTCCTCAACAGGAGAGCCCAAAACAAAAGCAAGAAGGCGGCTACATCCAGAAGATTATGATGCAAGGTCATAAAGAGGCGAATAAAAAATCATCGTCAACGGACCAGATCTAGGTACATACACAAACACTTCTCTTAGTTCATCCAGTGTATAATCTTCTATTCATAATATCTCTTCCCCACCTTGCACAAAGTTTATATACTGTGATATAGACAACATTGAGGACCTTGCATCATGGTCAAACATCAATAGTTTCACAAAATTTGCAAAAAATATAGGAATCCATCTTGAAGATGAAGAAAAGGCTCATAAAACACTAGATGATATAGAACTCTTTATGGGATGGTCAAATAAAAGAGTCATAAATTCTACCAAAATAAACTTTGAATTTCTCAAAATCGACTAATCTTCTGGTGTTGATCTGTCTATCTCCTGTCTAAACCTATCCAAAAACTATGCGACATTCCTCTTGGAATCTCTGTGGAGCAGCAAACCTCCATAGGCGTAAGGAAATCCGTTCACACATTTATAAAAATAAAATAGACCTGATCACTATCCAAGAAACAAAAACTAGTATGTCCCCTTTTGCTCTCAAAACTATAGGTGGAAACAGAATCACTGACTGGGTCCAACCCCCCCCCATTGGCTTCAAAGGGGGTCTCCTTATAGGGTACAACAATCTCACTTTCTCCGCCCTAACATTCTCCTCTTTAGACTTCTCCATAACCATCGACTTTAAAAACACTTCTGACGGTTATTGTTGGTCTTTTACTAGGGTTTATGGCGAACCTGGACATAATAAATCTGCCTTCCTAACTGAACTTAAATCGCTCATATCAAACTACCATTCATCTCCCTAGGTTATAAGTGGGGACTTCAACTTGATAACCCAAAACTCTGACAGAACAAACTCCACAAATTCCACTCAAACTTTGTCTGCAACAGACAAACTTTTTAGCCATCTTCTCAAAAATCATGCTATGATAGACATCAAACCATAAAATGCATCCTTCACATGGTCAAGAAATCAATCTTTCACCAGACTCGACCATTTCATCTGCACCACCCTATGGGAAGATAAACACCCTCTCACCTCTGTTCACATCTCAAACAGATCTATATCTGATCATTTCCCTCTCATTCTAGACACTAATCCCTCTTCTTGGGGTCAACGCCCCTTCAAATTTGAAAATAGTTGGCTCACCATAAACAACTTTACCAACACCTGTGTTCGGCATTGGAAATTAGCTGACTCCCAAACCATAAACGTAGGACTACACATTCTCCAAAACACAAAAAACATCAAAACACACATCAAACAATGAAAACGCACAAACCCAAACAAGCTGCAAGAAACACAAAAATACCTAGAATAACAACTCCTCTTTGTGGACAAAGACCCCTTAGATGACCCTGCTCTTATTCTTTCCATTAAAGAAGAACTTGAGTTCATAAAAAAGTGTATTGACACCAGGTGGAGACAAAGGGCGAAAATAACCTGGGCAAAGGAAGGAGATAAAAACACAAAGTTCTTCCATAAGATCTGCAACAAAAATACCGAAAAAACTCCATCACTTACCTTTAGATAAATGGTAGGATCTCTACCCACAAACAATCTATCACAACCCACATCACAGACCATTTCAAAAAAATCTTCAACAACAACCACAACCCCTTCTGCCTAAACGACTTGGACTGGTCTAGGATCGGCCATACAAACATTAAAAACCCCTTAGACCTTATAAAAACCTTTCTCCCTAGGGGAATTGGACTTGGCCATATCTACTTTAGGATTAAATAAACCACCAGGACCCGACGGTCTAAATATATAATTCTACCTGGCAAAATGAGACCACTACAAACTTGACTTCCTAGATTTACTCAAGACTTTCTACGAAAGTGAAACCCCACACAACATAATCAAGCACCTAAACAAAACTTTCATCGCCCTAATAAAAAAAACATCAACCTGACCATAGATCCCAGTACAGACCCATCATCCTTATCAACACTTCATACAAAATCATAGAGAAAACTCTAGCAAATAGAATTAAACCACTCATGAACAATATCATTCCCCTCAACCAAAACGCCTTTCTCAAAGATAGAAGCATTCAAGATGCTTACCTGATGGTTAACGAAACTATACATCTATGCCACAAAAATAGAACACCTCTTCTGGCCATAAAATTAGACTTTGAGAAAGCTTTTGATTTTCTCAACTGAAACTGTTTAACAAAAACACTCACGGGTTTTGGATTTCTGCCTAAATGGGTCAAATGGATACATGCTTGCATATTCACAAACCACTTTTCAACAATCATAAATGGTGTTCCTTTTGGTTATTTGCATAACTCAAATGGCCTCAGACAAGGCGACCCCCTCTCTCCTTACCTTTTTATTATCATCACAACCATCCTCTCTCGTATGATACATCTTGGAAAAAATAGTGGCCTCATAAAATCTCCTGAGGAATGCAAAGAGAACATCATACAATTTGCTGATGACACAATAATCCTTTCCTCCACAGAAGACTCCTCCTTACTCAACATCTTCAGAATCCTTGGAATTTTTTCCTACATTTCTGGGCTAAAAATAAATCTCCACAAATCATCAATCTTTGGGGTCCACCTTAAACAACCTGTCTTGGAAAGATACAAAGATCTTTTAAGGTGTAAGATTGAAGACTTCCCCATCAAATACCTAGGTCTCCCAATCACCCCCACAACATCACAAACGCTATCTGGTCCCCCATCATAGAAAAAATAAACAAAAAACTCTCAGATTGGACAAATAACTTCCTAAATCTCTCAGGAAGACTTACTCTCCTAAACAGTGTCATCACTCCCATCACCACACACTTCATGAGCTGTATTCCCCTCCCTTTCAAAACTAAAACACTACTTGACAAAGTGCGAAGAAAATTCCTATGGAATAACTTTCACCAATCTACAAAAATCGGAAAACACTACCATTTAGTTAATTGGAAAACTGTTGCTGCACCTTTAGACCAAGGTGGCTGGGGAATTCTTAATATTGAAACCCATGCCTTCTGCCTTATAATAAAAATCATCAACAGTCTGGTAAAAAATAAAACAAAAATATGGTCAAGCCTCATCAACCACAAATATTACCAAAAATCCCCTCCCTGGCATATTGTCCCAAAAAAATCAGCCTCACCCCTTTGGAAATACATAAACAAAAACATCCAAACTTTAACCCAACTCATCAACACTCCTCCACACTCCCACCTAAAAATCTCCTTCTGGAACGACCCCTGGTTTGAAAAAAATTCAGTTCTAAACTTACACACAAATTGGACCATCCCAAAAAATCTCCTCAAGATAAATATTGACCAGGCCCTCTGCTTTCTAACCAGTAACAAAACAAACTCTCTCAAAAGTTACATTCTCATGCACCTCAAACCTGATGACCTATGTGCCTTAAAGCAAACTTTGGAAAATAACACATCAAACAATATCACTTGGCGATGGGGAAACTCCTTCTCGGTTAAGGAAGCTTACTCCTTCCTTTCTTACATATCCATCTCCCCACCTACCACAAGAATATGGAAACAAAAATGGCAGCAAAAATATAAAACTTTCCTTTGGCTTCTCCTTCACAACAAGCTGCTCACTGTTGAAAATTTGACCAAGAAGGGCTTCATTGGTCCTTGCAAATGTCCTCTTTGCAAGACGGACACTGATTCAGTAGATCACATCTTCTTCAAGTGTAACACCTCACTAAACATCATCTTACACTACACACAAAACTACAGTTTAGAACTCAAATCAGCAACCTTCCCCCTTCAGATTTCACCAAATATACATTACAAATCCTTCAAGGGAAATGACATATTCATCATCATCAGTTGGAATCTTTGGCTTGAGAGAAACAACAGAATATTCAACAACAATAAAAAAACGAGGCAAAATATTATCTCACAAATAGATGCGGACCTTCACTTACTATCAATGTGCAGGTAAACAGACCTTTGACAGGAAAAGTGACTCCGAAGAAGGTGAATCGGAAGCCCATTTTCTTTGCGACTTAAAAGCCATGGTGGACGATGAAACGGACGTCAGTTTGCTGCAACAACATCAATGATTCCATTTGACAAGGAGCTGGAATCTTTTCCTGGGAAAATTTGATTGTTATGCTTTTCTTGAGGCTTGTTAAGGGGCGCCTCCCCTAAACAATTAAAACATCACCATTTTACTTCACCGTGTTTTTTTTTGCTTCTTTCGTCCTGTATGAACTCACTAAAGCCGGTGTTTGCTTACTTTGTTGTGCTTTAATATATTCTATGACCTTTACCTCAAAAAAAAAAAGATTTATGATAGCTGTGATTAGTGGTGTCTGGAGGCAGCGACCACCGCCGCCCAACTATGCGGCACTCATTCTTCTTGTTCATTACTTTTTGAAAATTATATTGCAACCAAACATGGGATCGTAAAAGTACATCATCCATTTTGTCCTATGCTATCCTATCTTGCCTTGTATGTCAATCCATTGTAGTCCTTTTATACCAAACGTGGCCTGTATGTGCAATATGCAATTTATGGGACAACTCGGGTCGTGACAGACTCTTCCGGTACTGACTTGGCCTTGTAATATTTTTTATTTATTAGCTAAGTTTATGATGTATGGTCAAGCCGCGTTGGGTTGGTTTCGAGTCTAAATAAGTTACGATCAGCTCCACTAGACGTCGTCTCAATAAGTTATGATTTTTTTTAGTATGGTGTCTTTGTGCACTTCAAACTGTTTCGGAAATATATTTGAGGATGCAATAACATTGCATAAAAGATTTAGTAATTTATTTTACAAATATAAATAATGAGTAACTTATTTGGCGGTATATATTGTACCTTTTATTTTGTGTTCAATTACCGGTATATTTCGGTCTTATCTTGAATTGGATTAAGTATTATTTTTAAACGTAGCAACAAGATGTGTAGAAATGTGATTGTTGACATGTTATCTAGCGGAGAAGTAGAAAGAAATAAATAAAAAACTTCTCACTTAGAAGTTTGTGTTGTACTATGTTAAAAGAAGCATATACAACTTGATTAATGATATTTTGATGTGGTGTCGTTGTAATTTGTATTGACTTGTAAGCACATTACATGAGAGACAACACTATATATCAAATTTATTAATTTATTACATAAATATAAATAACGAATATTTCTCTCAGATTGTACGCATTTTTTTTATATTTTAGAGCCAGTTATTCATATATTTTTGTACATGCTAAAATATGATTAGTATTTTTTAAATTTAGTAGGCATATGTATAAAAATGGACTTCTAGTTTTTAATTCGTTATAATTCTCAAGGGATGCATTGGGGCATTGGGGATATGCACCGTTGATCGATCCACGTCCTGCCAACTCACTTAGTACTTTGAGAAACTAGACGAGTAACAAAAAAACAATGTCGACTTGAAGTCTTTGAGGTAATTAAGTATCTAAAAAATGACACAACTTATCTTTGTCATAGAAGATCTTGAACCAAATATTTATAACAAATTGTTTTTGTGTAATCTGGATCAAAACGGAGTTGACTTTGGTTCAGGTATATATGTTGTATTCATTTCTAATCAATTATTTATGACTCTGGTTTGGATCAAATTCGGATTCGGATTTAAGTTGAACATATGATGGTCAGACTTTGTAGTTAGATCCAAAGCGCCTTTTATTACATACCTGGAGAAAGCCAGTCTAACTAGAGTTTGAGAATTTTCGAGTTAATTAGGTGGTGTTGGATTGTTTGAGATTAAAATTTGATTTACCATATACCTCTAAGATAATAATTGGAAATGTTTTGTTAATTTATATTTAACTATTTTTATATTAGCAATATACTAAAGATGTTGAGGGACAAAGTTAATTAAGAGAAAGAAGAAGAAAAAAGACTAATGACAACATTTAATGGAAGCGAATGAAAAGGTGAATAAGCGGGTCTTTAGAATTTGGTAAAAAAAAGATATTTTTCTAAATATTAGCAATTATGAGGGAATTATGGAAAAAAGAGCTCTACAAATTAGGGGAAGAGAGAGCCACATTGCATATTGTATCTATAGCGAAGGTGATTATATGAGTATTGCAACAATATGAAGATAGGTTAATATGATGACAAGAAGGGGAACGAAACCCACGAACAATGGGTTTGATACAGTTAAAAAAACTACGTTTATTAATTAAAGTGAAGGCATCGAATAGGGAGAAGATGAATGGAGAGACGAGGAGAAGAAATAAAAGTTGACAAATAGAAAAAGATAAAAAGATACGGGAAATGATAAAAAGATAGTTGATGGACAACAATAAAGAGGGATGTGATATCCATATTCCCCACCGAAATAACCAATTCTCCCCTTCCCCCGCTAACTCCCCCGCTGCCCTTCGGACGCGGCTAGGGTTTGTGCGTGGGACTCTCCCGCTCGGGGGAGGTGGTCGGCTTCCGGCGCATAGCCACCCTCTCCCCCTGGGCATTCGTCGAGCGACTGTCCTCTTCGTAGATCGTGCGACGCTGGGGCTGCGGCTGGCTGGCTCTCCTCTGCATCGCCTTCATCCTCCGTGCCTTTAGATCGGGGCTTCAGGGTGGTGGAGCGGCTTTCCTGGACGGTGGCTTCGTCTCCGGCGAAGCTGGTCGCTTGGTGGAGGCAAGGAGGTGGCTGCCACGAAGCTTTTGGCGTGGATCTGCTGGGGGCGGGCGTTTCTCGATTTGCTGTTTTCACTCTATTTTTCAGTTCAGTCTGTATCGGCTCCCTGCCTTTCGTTTTGGTCCTGATTCTAGGCAGTTTCTTGCCTTCTTCTCGCTGTGTTCCTTCGGCGTTTGTCTCTCCCTTCGGGGTTTGGGTGTCTCTCCTTTCGTGAGAGTGACGAGATCCCTGGTTGGTCTCGTTTTTACCTCAGGTTCTTTGCTGCTCGAGCCGTGCCATGGATGGTAGAGTCAACAATCGGACAAAATCTCGGTCGGGTTCATGCTTAATGCCGTTGCCTTATGCTTAAGTTAAAGGTATCTCTCACAATAGCTACTTTGGTCAGCCACGTAGAAGAGAGTTCTATGCAGAAATGTTTCAATCTCGTTCCAATATGAGTGGTAGTGGTGTTAGATCTATGTTCTTGACTGATCTAGGTTTCTTCTGGTTGTACTTCTCTACTTGTAGATACCGTATGGCTTGAGTAATGAATGAATCTGTTTGCTGTAAAAAAATAAATAAAGAGGGATGTGATTCTTTTATTGGTGAGGAAACAGTATTGTCAAAAACGTCATTTCGTTAGCAGAATATATCATTCGCCCGCTCTATCATCTCAAAATGGAGACAAAAAACATCACATTAGTAAATGCACATGTTTTGCACATAACCCCTATGTATAGTAAATAGATACATAAATAAAATAATTTGAAGGCTATAGTTTGAATTATTGTTAGATTGCAACCAATTGATAAAAAAAACAATCATTACAATTTTCCATTTTGTCATTGGTATTTTTCTACATTATCTTTCGGAATATCTTATAATTATATATTTGCCTTCAAAATTTAGTTGATTAAGAATAGATACGTTTCTTCTCTTCTTTGTCAAATATATATTTTGGACAATGCACTATACTATATTTTATTTTCTTCCATATGTTCATAAATTTATGTACTTTTAGATACTTATACACCAATCATAATTAACATGTTATTCGTTATGCTTTTACACATGCTGATTTTATGTAAACAACCGTCTTTAGTTATGAACATCTCCTCATAAATAATATTGTCCAAAGTGTTGTTAGGTAAATGTAGTAATTATCATCCTAAAATTGAGTCACATCTAAAATTATTATGACTGTTATCATGATAGTATGCAGACTATACAGTGACATATATTGTAATAGGTTATTGTCAAATATATGAGAAAAAGAAGTATTATCTTTACTTACTTTTACAATAAAATTATTTTTAATTTATTGTGATGGATAAGCAAACATTTCATGTTCCATTTGATAGTACAAAGTGGGATGAGTTCAAAAGTACATGTAATAATTTTCCTACATATTGTCACACATCCAATTTCTAGTCTTGAATGAAACTTGGGAAGAAATACTCTTCACATTTCTTTATGTAATTTACTTTATCCACATGTTGAAAGCGAAATTATTTATCTTTATGTTGTTTGAGAAAATATGATGTAGCATTTTCATAAAATAATAGCAGGTCCTTGTAAATTCTTAACTTGATTGAAAAAATTAGTATAGTGCTTATAGCAAATTTCTATTTAAATACTATTTTTTAGCATGGATTATTTTATATGCAACATCTATCATTATATTTCAATGTTTAGTTATTATATTATTCTAGTGTACTATAAACAATGTATGTCAAGTCCAAAAGAGACATCTTTTTCACATTTCATCGTATAAAACTTCATATTTTGATAATTAAAACATTTTTCCTTATTAAATGTTAAACATATATAGATATCATATTTTGTACATTAAACTACATAATTTACATTCCATATACCAAGAATACCATAAATTTACTATTAAGACCATTTTGTTCTCAAGGCATCAACTCGGTCGACATATTATCACCTAGCATGTTATTACAAATGTACTCCTTTTTGTTCCAATGTATACAAAACTAAATCTTGACATGCATTATGAGGTCCTATAAAAGGAAGTTTCTTGAATATGACATTATTCATGTTATTCTTTTTTATAGTTGTATAGTGTGTATTCATAAGTAGTTTAGGAAGAGTGTTCCCCTTGTCACCCTATATAATAGTCGTGTAAGTGTTCTTCAACACATTTTTACATTTTCTTTAAAGTACAATTTTATATGTTTCACTTTTAGAAGATTGATTTTGTAGTGGGTAGTCATGTATTTTTGGTCGTCCAATTATTTTTGTGGTAACCAAAAAGGGGTTCATGTCTTTGGGTCTTTCTTTTTCGTGATGTTTTAGTTAAATATGCTGACTTTCCATGACATACATATGATTCCCCCAATCCTGCTTTGTATACACACATATTTCAATATGCAGTTGTAGATTTTCTTAATAAGGGTCAAATAGAAAAACCCAAATATATGTCTTTAATAATCTTGCCTTTTCTATGAGAACGTAACACAACAATTTGGATTTCCAAGAAGTATAACCTGATTGTATGGAATGAAAGCCAAGCTGATCTTTATAAATACAAACATAAATAATTCAAAATTTACAAAGGGAATGTTATGTTCCAATTATTTTTATGTACTTATTGGATATAAAACAAGGAATATAGATTGAAAAAAGGAGAAACTATAATGTAGTTTCTGTATGTGCATAATTGAATCTCTAGCATATTACTTTGTTTCTAGATGGAAGCCTAATGATATACATATACATCAACCCAGGTGATTGTGTGTATGTATAAATTAAATGGTTTTGTCATTGTGTTTTTTAGACATAAACAATTAAATTTTCACTTTCGATTGTCATAGAAACAACAATCCATTCAACTAACCAGTTAACTTGTGCAAGGTCTATACATGACTAAACAAAAGCATGCCAATAGATACAAGAAAAAAATACATATAGTGCACCCTACATCTAAGACTACATACATGAATGAAAAAAATATTTTTCATAAAAGGCTATCATTGTGTTATTGGGATGGAATTTGTAGCATTGCATACTCTGTTAATGAACATAGACCTCCAATTTAGCATCCATTCATAGATTACGTGCTTAAATTTCTACATGAAAATCTACATTTGCATACTAAAAGTCGATTTTTGCATAAATTTATTCATGGCCTAACAGTAAAAGGGATTTTCAAAAGTTATGATAAATTATAATAGTTTAAAATTAAGGGAAATGTTCCAATCAAGACCCCTACTGTTACGACCTCACCTTTCAGTAACCCCCAATTAAGGGAGACTTAGAGGATAAAGCCGCACTCATAATTCCGGATCAAAGGTTCAACATATAACTATAAATAATTATTAAATTCTAACAGACTATGAAAAATGGTAATAAATTTTTTCCTTTGCATACCTTGAAAAGTGGGAAACTATCTTCTAACCACAACTTATCCACTCTATTTAATTCCTCCTTGTTCTTTAATTCTTGAATTCACATTATGTCACTTTACTGTTTGTGCTTTTGAGGATTTACCTAAAACGCCGACAAACAAAAACAACGATCAGCCGAAGCTGGTATGTGGGGAGGAGCAGATATTTGTTCAACTAAGTTAACAACATAATCATTCAATTAATGATTTAAAAAGCAAGATTACGTTTTAAACCATATAACTCAATCCATACATATTCACAACTCTGGGTTGTCCCTGTAGTGGACATGGATATCACCTCTCTTTAGGTATAGAGTCGCATGGCACTATCTGAGGATAGCCCAATATCTAACTCTTTATGACTTAATGGTCCTACCTCCATGGTAGCCATGTACTAAGTCAACCATTGACCTGATGGACCTACCCAATGGGTAGCCATGTACTAGGTCATCCATAGACCTGATGGACCTACCCAATAGGTAGCCATGTACTAGGTCTTCTCTAACCTGATGACCTACCATAGGTAGCCATGTACTAGGTTAGCTATTTTTCCACAGAGAGAACCATGATCTGAGTTTATAGGTATATATCATAAGTGATAGTCATAGCCACATTATATTTGCAATATGAACATCCAAGCAGTTTAGTTGCATCCAAGCGATAAAACGTTCGGAAAACGTCGGGAAACCTAAACGGTCAACCATAAGTAACCACATACCTTTTAATTGCACTTTTCAAGATAGAAAGAGAAACCCTATTAACAAGCAACACCTGAAATAAAAGAACAATTTCCTTTTATTAATATTTATCCGCTTTCCTTATTCAAACTAGGATTCTAATTCCATAATTAGGGTTTCTTCTAGAAATTAGGGTTTTACTTCCTCTTTCCTCATTACCATCCTTAATTCATTAAACTACATAAAACCCCTAATTTCTCAGTAAATTTCCTTTATTAAGTATCCAATTATCTTATTCCGCAAAAACATGCTTTTTATCCTCTTTTATCCCAAATTAGGGTTTCTATGTAAATTAACTTCCTTTTTAAGCATTATAACTCTAAATCTCATACTTTTGCATTCAAACTGATAATCATATCACCTTCATCATTAGCAAAGTTAAACTTATCAGTTTGATCTATTGATTTATCAAAATACACTTTAATCATGCAATTAGGGTTTCTCACCAATTCTTAATACACTTTATTAACCAATTAAGGTACTTTTTTGCAAACCAGACAGAACTAGGTTCTCAATTTATTTTTATTGGATTCCTCATATTTTTCTATACAATTTTCATATATTAAGTTTCCTCATATGAGTTTCCTAGCAAATTCTATTAATTTTGCAAGATAAAACCTTTTTCTATAATTTCTATCAGAGAGGCGAATTACCGGAAAAACTTCGTCCGTTGGATCGGTGCGCCGCTGAACCTCCTTCTGATCTGATGCTCCTCGTCAGTCGGCTCCCTTGCGCGCGCGCCTTCCGTCTCAGTCCGTGGGATCACCCGGAGTCCACGATGGACTCCCGATCTAGCGGCCCGCGATGGAATCACTTAACACGGTCGAGCCTCCTTCCCTGGCACTGTCGGATCAGGATCGAACGACAGTCGGGCATCGTCCTCCTTCGAACCCAGCAACCAGCGTCGCGGCGGCGTTCTCTTCGGAGAGAAACCAATCGGGCAGGCTAGTGCGCGTAGAGAAACGAGAAGCAGCCGGTCGAGATCGCAGCGAGTTGAGGGACTGAGGGGTGCCCTTATATAGGCAGTGGGAGGTCCCTATTAGGGTTCCCAAACCCGCCGCCAAACCTGGTTCTAGCCCAATTGGGCGTTTCTAGAATACACCCCGAAAGCCGGCAAAACCTAGGTCTAGATTGTTCGCCTTGGTCTTCCGGACTCAAAGGGACATCTATCTCAAGTGCACATGCACTGAATTGATCGGGAAAGCGAGGGGAAAAACCCCTGTCCGCGCCACAGTCCGAGTCCTTCTAGGACTCTAGACGATGACCGCGATCCGTTGGATCAAAATCCAACGGTCAGCGTCATCCGTGCTTAAACGAAAAAGGAAAACCATTTCCCAAAAATCCAAGGAAAATACCATTTTGATGATAATTTGAAAATTCAATAACTCCCAATCCATAACTCCGTTTTTCCTCAAATTTTGAGGAAAACTCGTTTATATTTTTATCTTCCATTGTACAAAAATTGGGGTTATTGTCCAAAGGAAACGAGCCCTTTACTTCAGTTTCAAGTTAACTCTAATTTAAATGTATTTTCCACATATTCCTTATTTCTTTTGTCATTATCTAATTATCCTGAGTTCCTTAAACCCCAAGGAACCCTTTTATATCGAAAACTCATTTTTGGGAAAATATCTTTTAGCCTTTAAATCATTTCTTTTTATTTCTCACATATCTTAAATGAAATTCCCTTTTCCATTTCTTTTTGTTTTTCTTTTAATCTCTCCATTGGGCTTCACGGCCTCAAAGGCCCAATAAGAGGACATACAAGTTATCAAACACACAATCCACTCAATCAATCAAACAATTCATCAACCAACAATTTCATTTTCTTTAAAAAGAGAATCTTTATAATTTCATTACATAACTTGGAGAAATTGAGGTTATAACATCATTACAAATGATCATCCTTCGACATCTAAATTATAAAATAGTAAACTGTTTTAATGTGAGTTCCAAATGTGTGCTTGAAAGTCATCAACTTTTAAATATGTAAGTGTTAGAAATCTTCAATGTGAGTACCACACACTTGTTTAATACTTGTTAGTCCATTGAAATTAACTTTGCTATATGGGTATAAAAGTAGCACTATAAAATTTGAAATAGAAAATAACTAATTTCAATATACCCATACACCTATGCATACATTGTTGGGAAAAGAAGGTCCGACCCATGTCCTAGTTGGATTTGGATTGAATAGGAGTTGGTATTTTGTGTTGCCAATCCTAATAGGAGTTGAATTAAGGAGGAAAGAAGATAGTTTCCTATGTCTGGTAGTAATTATTATTTGGAATTAGACTGGGAATTGGATTCAGAATTGGAGTAGGATTCTTAATTGCAACCACATGTCATGAAATCTTATAAATAGAGGTCCCAGGGGAGACCATTGAGATCCATCCCACTGGTTGGTGTGTGATCCCCCCAGTTACTTGTTGGTACCTTTAGTGGTAGAAGTGATGGTTAGCTGTCAGCAACTCAATGGCAGTGCATCAACTATAGAGGTGGATCTGAGTAGCGGAAGAGACACATCAGTTGGTGGCACTTTGTTGGTGCTGCAACATCGACATCGACTACGATAGTAGATCCGGGCAGAAGAAGACGCTCATCAGTCAGTGGCTATGACAATGACAACGATGGGTGTCTGTCTGGTTAGAGGAGGAAGCACATCAGTTGGCGACACATATGTGGTGCATCAACCATGACGGTGGATCCAAATCACAGAAGATACACATCGGTTGGTGGCACACTATTGGTGACGTGACAACGGCAAGTGTAACGACCCCGCCTCCCTGTAACCCCCAATTAAGGGAGACCGAAGGGTCAGTGCCGTTATCCAATTAACAGGATCAAAGGTTCGACAAATAATCTATAATAATTAATAAACTTTACCAACTAAACTGAAAATGGGTATAAAATAAAACTTTTCTTACCTTGGAAAAACTGGGATTTCTAAACTTCTATCCATGAAGATGTTAATCTAACTAATCCTCCTGTGCATGTTATTTCTCATTCAATTCCACATATGTCGCTTTACTGTTTGTTCTTTTCATTTGTACCTAAAACGCCGACAAACAAAACGTCGGTCAACCGAAGCTGGTATGTGGGGGAAATAACAATTGTGCAACTATGTTAACAATGTAATCAACCAAATATCATTTAACAATCAAGATTACGTTTTAAGCGTTACTACTCAATCCTTGCCTATCCCCTTTCTCTATAACGTCCCTACAGTGGACATGGATACCACCTTTCTCATGTGGTAGATCCTCACCCCCATGGACCTACCACACAGGTAGCCAATACCTAGGGTTATGGAGTCGCATGGTCCTATCCAAAGGTAGACCAATCCCTGACTCATGATGACTTGATGGACCTACCCCATTGGTAGCCATTTACTAAGTCATTTAATGACCTGATGGACCTACCCCATCAGTAGCCATTTACTAGGTCAATTAATACAGCTACAGAGGGGACTAGGATCTGAGCTAGTAGGCATATTTCTTATGTGATAGTCATATTCACATTATACTTTGCATGAATTAAATACATCCAACAGTTTAATTCAATCCACGATGGAAACATCGATAAAATCCCGGAAAACTAATTCGGGTAGTCATAAGCGTAACCACATACCTTTTCCATGCAGTATATTTCAGGTGTACTTTATGCAATCCAAATCATCAATATTAAAACCCTATTCGGTTATAATCAATCAATATGATCTGTAATTGTATACAACCCTAAAGTGTCACCAATCATATAAATCATATTAAAACCCTATTCGGTTATAATCAAGTGATTTAGGGTTTGGTTAAGGAATAAGGGTACCCACCTAATTCCCTCACACAAATCTTTGTTAAAGTTATTTCCCAAAATTAGACATCATGTGTAACATTAATTAATATATCCACATATAAATTTGTTATGCTCACTTACACCCAAATTATGTTCACTAATATATCTTAGTTCCAAAATCTAATTCTCATAAGCATGATTATACACATTGGAAATCCTAACTTTTCAACATCATTACCATGATCACCTTTATTTCTCAACTTGTTAAACAATATCAGATAAGAGCATAAAACAAGAGCTTTTAACATATTTAACATGTTTAATATCCAAGCTAGGGTTTCGATTTATAAATTTTCACTTTTTATATATTTATTACCCTATTTTCAGAACATGGAGCATAATTAGACTTCAAACATATTTTATTTGCATTCCTCCCATTTTTCTGATGAAAATGATATATAATTTTGCTATTTTCCGAGCATCGTAGAAAAATCTATAATTAAAGCAAGATATGCCATAATACCTTAGTTCTGGGGCCACATGGCGCCTGCTGATTGGTCGACGTGTGTTTCTCGGGTGTTTGGTTTTCTTCTGAACCGCTATTTAGGTCTGGTTCTCTTGAGTGAACCATCCTGGGCCGCCTTCTTCCTCCTCGACGAGTCCCAACCTACGCGTGACGCACGACGCTGAGCCCAAGACACCGCCGACACCCGCGGATGTGGTCCTCTCTTTCGGAAGGGTAGGGCATCATTCAGCCGCTCCAACCAGGACCTCGAAATCACCTTTTGCTCGAACTCCTCCTCCTGTTCCCCTACTCCTTGTTCGCAGATTGCAGACGCCATCTCCGCAACCCTGCACGGCTCCACACTCTGTCAATCGTTGGCGCCCTCCCAGGTGCGATCACAGTGGAGCCACGCCTGCCTTTCTCGATCTTAACCCGATGGAAACCTCCTCGAAGCCCCTGAATCTGAGCCTTCCTTCTCCTATCTGCACCATCATCTGAACCCCGGTTGTGCAGCAGTTCCGTGCAGTAGTGCTGGCCACCTCAGCCGCTGCGGAAGCCCTTCCAGCCGCCGCCCCACTCCCAAGACTCCTGGTTACGGACAGAGAGGGACAACACCTTTGCCCTCATCTAGAGACTGCGGTGGAGGGACACTCCTCTCTGCAGTCCTCCTTTCCTAGACCTCTGATCCTTGTACACTTTAGGGGAGGATTTGCCTCCTTCCTTGTCCGCTCATTGCCAACTATAGGGGGTGGTGGCATGCTATGCTGCGGTGACTCTGCTCCCATGCATGATTCATCTACGTTGATAGTTTGAAGAACAACCCTACGTATCTCTCCTCTCACAAGCATAACTAAGCATCGATTTTGGCTAAGGGGAGACTTCGATGGTTCCTTATATAGATCCTAGTGGAACCCCTAGGGTTTGGAGAAGAGGATCGTAGAGAACAAGTGGGATGGCGGCAAGCCAATGTTCACTTATCATAAGGCAAGGAGATTGCGTCCCACGAAAGTGTGACTTTCCTTTCTCATTTGGCCACAGATGAGAGGGAAAGATTGGGCATGAGTCATTAAAAGAAAGGTATTTACACACACA
This sequence comes from Alisma plantago-aquatica, assembly GCA_963693085.1. Classification (NCBI taxonomy): domain Eukaryota; kingdom Viridiplantae; phylum Streptophyta; class Magnoliopsida; order Alismatales; family Alismataceae; genus Alisma; species Alisma plantago-aquatica. The sequence continues at coordinate 430,899,160 of OY856410.1, forward strand.
TGATATATTAACAATATAATCTCTTCCTTCCTTCTTTCAATATTCTCTTTTATTTTCTTATAGTAGAAAATATCCTTTTCTTTTAACAATATCACAAAAATTCATTAATAAGGTATCACATTATGCTCTTATTTTGTAATTTTGGTATTTTCTCTTTCTTTCCTCTTTATTGGGGTTCCTTGGAACCCCAGAAACTCTAAGATTTCGAAATTCCTTTTTAAGGATACTTATTATCCTTCTAGATGCTTCTATTTCTATTATTTCACATTATCTTGGTTATTTCTTATTAAAATAACTCTTTTTGAGGTTTTCTCTTTATTTCTCTTTTATTTTCCTCATTGATATTCCTTTTATCATTAGGAATCCTTGGGATACGAAATTCCACTAAGGATTGCTCAATTATACATCTTTTCACTTATTTTCCATATTTCATCAATATTTTCAATTTCTTTCTTAATAAAGGAATACTTAATTAATCTTTTCTTTTCTTATTGATTTATTTTTACAACCTTGGACTCCTTGGAACCCAAGGAACCCAAAAGGCACGAAATCCTTCCTTGGATTTGCCTTCTAGAGGTTTCTACCTCTTTCTTTTCTCAAATATACATTTATTCATTAATTAATTGCATTTCCTTGTCATTGGGCCCAATAGCCCATAAATCCCACAAATCAAACAACAAGGATATTTTAAATGAACCCATTTATTCACAACAAAAGACATCATTTGTTACGACCTCACCTCCCGATAACCCCAAATTAAGGGAAACCGAGAGGTTGAGCCGTACCCATTAATCCCGGATCAAAGGTTCGACATATAACCATAAACAATTATTAAATTCTAACAGACTATACTGAAAATGGTAATAAAATTTTTCTTTTCATACCTTTTGAAAACTTGGATCTCTATTCTTCTATCCATACTGATACTAATCTATCTAATCCTCCTTTGCACTTTAATTCTCATTTAGTATCACATGTGCCACTTTACTGTTTGTTCTTTTCATTGTACCTAAAACGCCGACAAACAAAACGTCGGTCAGCCGTAGCTGGTATGTGGGGGAAACCAATAATCATTCAATTATCTATAACAATGTATCGCATTCAATTATCATTTAACAAACCAGTTTACGTTTTAAGTATAACTACGCGATCCATGTGTACCCTATCCCCTGCGCTGTCCCTGCAGTGGACCTGGATACTACCTCCCATGTGGTAGATTCCCATTTTACCCCTCATGACTTCACCTCATAGGTGAATCAATTTCTAGGGCTGAGTCACATGGCACTACCCGTAGGTAGCCCACTCCTTAACTCATGGTATGCTAAGAGTCTCATGGCACTACTCATGTGTAGCCCAGTTTCTAACTCATGATACCCTAGACCTTACTCTAGGTTATCCTTAGCCTTTGCATAGCCACAGGGGTGGACTCGGATCTAGCTAGTTATACATGTATACTCATAGTGATAGCCATAGTCACTTTATAATTGCATGAAATAAATAGACATCCAATAGTTAATTCATGCATTGAGGGAAACATCGATAAAATCTTTGGGAAACTATTCGGTATAGTCATAAGCGTAACCACATACCTGATTTGATGAGTCATGCAGATTATTTAACGTATACTTCATGTGTATACAATCAAGTCAATCAACAGATCCAAGCAAGTAATTCAATCATCACATAGTCCCTGAAATAAATATGTACTCTATTTATTACACACTTATCAAGAAACTACTTTATTGACTTGGATTCTCTTTCTAGGGTTTCTAATCCCCATTACGGTTCCATTAATACTCATTAGGGTTTCATAGATCAATTTTCTTGAACTTTATCCCTTTTAGGTTAACAAACCCTAAAATACTCTTTTCCATTTATATGAACCTTAATTGCTCAACTATTCATTTTAATAATCTTTTATACCCAATTTGACTTAGGATCATCATATCCCTATTTATTTATAGATTTAGACAATTAAACCAATTAAAAGACATATTCTTCTAGATTAGGGTTTTCAAGCTTATTAATGCATAATTATGCACAAAACCCTAACTTAAGCCAATTGTGCAAAAAGATCATCTTTTAGTTCCTATTTCCTCATTTATCAACAACAGGCTTAAATTATCCATCTATCACCAAAACTAAAGATTTGTCATTAAATAAATCATTAAAGATGATAGTTTCATGTACTTTTCAAATTTCATGCATATTTAAGCACATAAACCCTAAATTAGACTAATCATGTGCAAAGTTCTTCCTTTTTGAACTCAATGTTCCTTTTTTACATTTAACAGATTAATATCAACTCTAAAGACATATTAAACCCTATTAATCACTTTAATCATATCAAAGTAGGGTTTCTTTAATCATCATTATGTTAAAGTTGATAAATTACACTACTTTTTGAATAGCAAGAGGAATTGGCTTATAAACATATTTTTATTGAATTCCCCTCGTTCTGAGGATCAAGTTTCATATATAACTTGTTTTCATCCGAGCTACGAATAAATAGATATGATTTTTGTAAAAATACTTACTTTTCGACCAATCAGATGGCGCCACGTCATCCAGCTCATGCAACGCGGTCCGCCTTTAGTTTATAATCCATTTACCAAATTACCCCTGCTTGAAACGTTTAGCTCTACAGCCCGCGAAGGGCAAAATCGTCCAGACGGCCCTCCTTCTTCCTCCTCGCGCGTGCCCTAGCGCGGCCGCTGTTGTAAACCTTCAGAGCTCCGCCCTACCTCCCTAGGGGCTCGAGGACCTCCAGTAGAGGGTGCCCTAGCACCGCCGCCTTCTGCCGCGCCTGGGGCACCGCCCAGATTGCAGCCTAACCGGCTTAACTGCCGCGCATGATGCCTGCAAGTTACAGCCGACTCGCAGCGTCCAGGTTGATTTGCGGGGGTTAATCCCCCTTCCTCCAGGGTCTGTGGGTGGCCGGAGATGGCTGTCCTACCTTCTTCGATCTCCTCCGTACCCAGGGCGCCTCCTCTTGGCGGCCCAGGTAGTTGTTTCTCATTGCGCCATGACCTGCGACTTTCAGTCATGCTGCAATGTTTGTGCGAGGGCTAGAACAAGGTAATGATGGACGATCCCTCCTAGGTTGCCGTAGGAGCAACACACACACACACTGCACCTCCACTACGGCCTCCCCTTACGCCAGGATGCGAGCTACTCCTTTGTATTTTCTGTTGGTCAGGTCCATGATTGACGCATGCACCTCCTGCTCGACGGTGCACTTTCCACCCTGGATGGGATGAGAGGCGCACATGGGTCGAAACGGTTATCAATCTGCGTCGAGGGAGAGTCACGAGAGAGTGGAAAGGTTTACTTCAAGGTGGATCTTTTGGTGTCTATATATATACACCTATATATTATCCCTTAACGCTTCATTTCCTTTCTTATCTAATCTTGGGATTCAAGTAACCCAAAAGTGGCAAGAATCCTCGTAAACTCCCATCTTAAAAAGAAAATATTCTTTTTCTTTAAACTCTTGCTTTTATCTCAAAAGGTTACGAGAGGCACCACCAAAAGATTTCCTCAAAATTATTAATTATGTATCACCACATTCCCTTGTTTGTTTATTATTTGCCTTTTCTCTTTCCTTTTCTCCTTTGGGACTCCTTGGATCCCAAGGAACTCTAATGTTTCGAAATTCTTTTTATTGGATACTTATTATCCTTCTAGATGCATCTTTATGCATTATTTCACATTATCTTGTTTATTTCTCATCTAAATATTCCTTTTCGAGGATTTCTTTTTATTTCTCTTTTATTTTCCTCATTGGTATTCCTTTTATCATTAGTAATCCTTGGGATACGAAATTCCACCAAGGACGACTCAATTATTTATCTTTTCACTTAATTTCCACATTTACTCAATGTTTTCAATTTCTTTCTTAATAAAGAAATACATACTTAATCTTTTCTTTTTCTTATTGCTTTTCTTTGCAACTTTAGACTCCTTGGAACCCAAGGAATCCAAGAGGCACGAAATCCTCTTTGGATTTGCCTTCTAGAGGTTTCCATTATTTCTTTTCTCGAATATTCAATTATCCATTTACTAATTGAATTTCCTTTGTTATTTTCCTTTTTATCGGGCCCAATAGCCAATAAAGCCCACAAATCAAATAACAAGGCTATTTTAAACGAAATCCAATTATTCATAATAAATCACATCATTATTTGTTCAATTATCCTTAATATGAGAAATTTCATTTCTCATCAATTGAACCCGAAAATTGGGGTTATAACATCCTTCCCCTCTTATAGAAATTTTGTCCTCAAAATTTAGGCAAGCTAACAAACAATTCAGGATAAGACTTTTCCATGTCTATCGTTGGCCCCTATGTGGCTTTGCTGGACCCATGGAATTTTCAAAGAACCTTTATTATCACATATTCTTTTTCTCTGAGTTCTTTCATCCTGGCGTCTATAAACTACACAGGTGACTCAGGCCATGTCAGCCTCCCTTGGGGCTCACTAGGTTCATTGCTCAACACATGGTCGGTATCTCACATAGTGCTCTGAATTGGACACATGGAAAACATCTCCCATTACTCTATCCTGAGGGGTAGGGTCAAACCTAACCTTCTCCACCCATCCATCTCTAATGGACCCATGTATCGGGGACTCGGCTCTCTGAGATATAACTTAGAGGGGTCGGATTTTCATGTCATATTTTCTCCACAGTAACTTGTATGTCAGTCTACTTTGCATTTGCTCACGATTCTCATCGTCTCTAGGCTCCTTTCATCCCTTGCATGATTAGAGTGACTTTATCTACACGCATTGTGGTCCCTTTTCTAACCATCATGTGGTCCTTTTCTAATCATCATGTGGTCCTTTCACCAGCATCACCTTACTGAAGTGGTGACCGACACAACCTCCTGACAGAGCTTCTTATAAATCCCGATACTGTCTATGGGGGTTATCTTCACATATTTCATAGTACAACAATTATCACTAGATATCACCTTGAACGAGCACACAAACTCTCATCAGACCCTTTTTTCTGGATCATACTAACCGTAGTTAGGGGTGATAAACTATACTACCATTGAGTTCTTTATGTACTTACTTCCACTTTATGGAAGTGAACTTTTAGGTCAAACTCAAGAACCTTTGAACTTGCTTCATGGTGTAGTTGAACCGTCTCTCACATGGGTAGTTCAACTGCATCTGTCCCTTAACAAAACTCTTCCTTATATAGGTAAGGCGACCTACCATAACCCACATTGTATCTCGACCTTCCTCGATCCAGGGAAGACCTATCACAACATCCATAGTGTTGAGCTCTCATTCCCTCTCAAGGATGTTTTTATCCTCTATATCGATACACTGGGTTACTGGGGTTCGTCCTTTACCTCTTGGCTTGCATGGCCATACACCACATGCAACTTCATCTTAAGCATCCAAAGTGCTACTGTCATATTCCACGGTGTAAGATGATCTCCAACCATGACTCCCTATATGTCATGATTCTTTCAAGATCAACTCCTCAAAACCCTAAACCACTCTAGTTGGGGTTTCATCACCTTCCCTTCCAAAGAAGTACATCTGAGGTTTTACCACCATCCTTTCATTGCATCAAAGACTAGACTGGCTAACCAAACAACCTTTAACTTTTCAACGCATCTTGTTACATCTGAGTGTTATTCAAACACCTCTCCTTTCCAAACTTTAAGGTTATCCAAACTAACAAGTCATATGTATCTCAACCAGAACATTCATTACCACTTCACATCCTTAGGTATTAGGTAATATTACACTTCCATGTATGACACCTCAAACTATATTTTTATCTTCATAAGAACACTCTCTGATTTCATCATCAGGGTGATTAAACTCAACTTGGTATAACTTGTAAGTTCCACTTAGCTCATTCTAGAAACATCCTCATAAGGTGACTACCTCATTCCTCTTAGGGTTTGCAAACCATCCATGTATCATTCACTTTACCAGGGTAGATATCTTCTCTATCCCATTTCTCGTGGCATCGTTCCAACCTACATCGTCTCTTATCCCTGGTGTATGGCATGCGTAATGTCCTATCTCTCACTCCCATAACAAGAAGAAATAAGCATTTGGCTGCAGTCCAAATACAGAGTTCTTCCTGTTCCAAGAGTAGAGATGGTACATCCCACCTTGCCAATACACCTTTACATCTAAGTTGCAACGTGCCATATATGTCTCTTCCTCACAACCATCATGATATCCAACTAGTCTTGGACCTACTGAGGTTTATATCCTTAGTCATCTCCTCTAGGTCTGTAGGGTACCGACTCTTTTGGGGTCATCCCTCTTCCCTCATGCATCAAGAGAGTGCCCTACTCATCTGCCCTTTGGGTCTCATGAGTTCATGATGGTGATCAATCTCCTAACCCATGGCCCTTAGACAATGATAGCTGTTACCTCCCGACCCTATGGTCATGTGCAACTGGGGAATTAGGCAATTACTACTTTCGTCGGTCTTATCCCTACCTGACCCTAAGGTAGTCTTAGGATTCACCATTATAGTACATGTTCACTTAGAACCTTACCCAAGACTTCATCATCTCTTATGTATTCATGGGCTGACTTTCATCCTTTCATCAGGATCATGGCAAACTGCCTACCTTGGTCAAGCCTTATACCGGTTACCTCCATGGTAACACATTCCTATGCAATTAGAGATGGATATCTATGGGTTTACAGGTTCATCCTCATACCATGTACTTTTGACTTAACTTCCCAAGATCCTGTGAGACCTCTTTAGATTACCTTAAACTAACAAAACTGATATACACCCTATGAAAGGGGTCCCTCTCCCAGGATGGGAGGAAAACTATCTCTTGACAACAAGGTCTCAAAAGCTCTTATGTCTAGGGTTTACATCCACATGAGCCTACTTAACCCTAGCAAGCCATTAAGGCATAAACAGATCACCTACTGAACCATACAAGGTCATACTTGTCCTCTTTCCTCAATGCTGGATCAAGATCATACCTTCCTTTATCATCAACCTAGCTACGAGGAGTTCATTACACATACCTTATACTTAAGGGACTTCCCTTTTCCTTTATTCATGAGGCGTACCATGCTCAAAACTATAGAAACTTAAATCTCATCATGAGTATTAGGTACACCACTTCCCCTATTAGGCCTAGGAACCCTAAGTTCACTTGTAGGTGTCCCACTGCATGTTTTATCTCTTAGCTACAAATCAAGCATGCAAAAGGCATGACATGCACTTCTTGTCATCCTTCAACTCGAGCAACGCTTAGAGTTGGATTTTCCTCAAGGACAAACCATAAGGTGCAAGGCCTCATAACCTATTACTAATCCACTTCAGGGTATACAAAACATCTTCTTCCTACCTCGGAAGGTAAACATCTCTACCATAGGCACGTAGGTACCAGAAGCTTCATCTTTTCTCAAGGGTTCGGTCCCTCTAAAGACAACCAAGGTATCATCAACTTTCAGGGACCGATCATGAGGCAACCACTATCATCCATTGTTTAGGGTTTTAGGCTTCCAACCTTCTTGCTGGGTTTCCTGCTCTCTCTAGAGCTAACCCTACATCCAACCTCACCATTAGAGGTCCTCTCTTTATGAAGTTTCAACCTCAAAGGCATGCTCTACATGGGTGAAGCCTAGGTTTGAACTTATGGTTGCTCAAGATCATCCATAACCCTTTATGCTCCATCATGATTCCTTATCCCGGGTTTCATCCTACCGTCAGCACTATGACGTGCCCTAGGTGCCAGCTATACCCTACTTGCACAAGCCCATAGGGTTTCTAAGGTCCTTCACTAACCTCATCATCTAAGGAGTTATCCTTTACCCTGACATGCACGATCCTTCCCAGGGTTGGATTGCCAAAGGTGTTAGGTCATCCATGGATCGTATGGCATCCCAAAGGCATGTCCCTGCAAACACCTGGTCCAACTCATCTCTCTCTAACCATCACTTAGGGTTAGGGTTAGCATCATCCTAATAGGATGTGCCAGGTCTCTACTAGAAATGGAGATCTCTATCTCCAAGACAGACTTATACTCCTGACAAGAAGGTCTAGCCTGAGGTCTCTCCTGAGGACATGACATCTTATGTCATACGACCTAAGCATGTATCTATTATTTATTTTGCGCTTAATCTATTAAGCTTATGTCCATGACATCTTATTTACATGCCTTTCATTAATTTAGTGGAGGATTCCTTAAACCTTATTAACCTTACCCATACCTCAAGAAGGTGAGGAGAAGAAAGGAAACCCTAATCCTTTATGTCCTTATCAGAATTTTGTGATGAGAAGGGATGAATAAGATGAGAAGTCCTAAAGGTATCTTATTTCGATTCATACCCTAAGACTTTGGCCAGGCGGTCACACGGGTCCGGGAGTCCTCGTATTCCGACTAGCGGTGCGGAGGAAAATCTTGCCAGCCCCCGGTCGTGATCCCTTTCTAGACACCTCCGTCTTTCGGATACTCCTCTAATAACTCCCTTGGGTTCTATGGAGTTTGTAAAATTTAATAATTATTAATGGTTAAATGAGGAACCTAAGCTCTGATACCAAATGTTACGACCTCACCTCCCGATAACCCCAAATTAAGGGAAACTGAGAGGTTGAGCCGTACCCATTAATCCCGGATCAAAGGTTCGACATATAACCATAAACAATTATTAAATTCTAACAGACTATACTGAAAATGGTAATAAATTTTTTCTTTTCATACCTTTTGAAAACTTGGATCTCTATTCTTCTATCCATACCGATACTAATCTATCTAATCCTCCTTTGCACTTTAATTCTCATTTAGTATCACATGTGCCACTTTACTGTTTGTTCTTTTCATTGTACCTAAAACGCCGACAAACAAAACGTCGGTCAGCCGTAGCTGGTATGTGGGGGAAACCAATAATCATTCAATTATCTATAACAATGTATCACATTCAATTATCATTTAACAAACAAGTTTACGTTTTAAGTATAACTACGCGATCCATGTGTACCCTATCCCCTGTGCTGTCCCTGCAGTGGACCTGGATACTACCTCCCATGTGGTAGATTCCCATTTTACCCCTCATGACTTCACCTCATAGGTGAATCAATTTCTAGGGCTGAGTCACATGGGACTACCAGTAGGTAGCCCACTCCTTAACTCATGGTATGCTAAGAGTCTCATGGCACTACTCATGTGTAGCCCAGTTTCTAACTCATGATACCCTAGACCTTGCTCTAGGTTATCCTTAGCCTTTGCATAGCCACAGGGGTGGACTCGGATCTAGCTAGTTATACATGTATACTCATAGTGATAGCCATAGTCACTTTATAATTGCATGAAATAAATAGACATCCAACAGTTAATTCATGCATTGAGGGAAACATCGATAAAATCTTCGGGAAACTATTCGGTATAGTCATAAGCGTAACCACATACCTGATTTGATGAGTCATGCAAATTATTTAACGTATACTTCATGTGTATACAATCAAGTCAATCAACAGATCCAAGCAAGTAATTCAATCATCACATAGTCCCTGAAATAAATATGTACTCTATTTATTACACACTTATCAAGAAACTACTTTATTGACTTGATTCTCTTTCTAGGGTTTCTAATCCGCATTACGGTTCCATTAATACTCATTAGGGTTTCATAGATCAATTTTCTCGAACTTTATCCCTTTTAGGTTAACAAACCCTAAAATACTCTTTTCCATTTATATGAACCTTAATTGCTCAACTATTCATTTTAATAATCTTTTATACCCAATTTGACTTAGGATCATCATATCCCTATTTATTTACATATTTGGACAATTAAACCAATTAAAAGACATATTCTTCTAGATTAGGGTTTTCAAGCTTATTAATGCATAATTATGCACAAAACCCTAACTTAAGCCAATTGTGCAAAAAGATCATCTTTTAGTTCCTATTTCCTCATTTATCAACAACAGGCTTAAATTATCCATCTATCACCAAAACTAAAGATTTTTCATTAAATAAATCATTAAAGATGATAGTTTCATGTACTTTTCAAATTTCATGCATATTTAAGCACATAAACCCTAAATTAGACTAATCATGTGCAAAGTTCTTCCTTTTTGAACTCAATGTTCCTTTTTTACATTTAACAGATTAATATCAACTCTAAAGACATATTAAACCCTATTAATCATATCAAAGTAGGGTTTCTTTAATCATCATTATGTTAAAGTTGATAAATTACACTACTTTTTGAATAGCAAGAGGAATTGGCTTATAAACATATTTTTATTGAATTCCCCTCCTTCTGAGGATCAAGTTTCATATATAACTTGTTTTCATCCGAGCTACGAATAAATAGATATGATTTTTGTAAAAATACTTACTTTGCGACCAATCGGATGGCGCCACGTCATCCAGCTCATGCAACGCGGTCCGCCTTTAGTTTATAATCCATTTACCAAATTACCCCTGCTTGAAACGTTTAGCTCTACAGCCCGCGAAGGGCAAAATCGTCCAGACGGCCCTCCTTCTTCCTCCTCGCGCGTGCCCTAGCGTGGCCGCTGTTGTAAACCTTCAGAGCTCCGCCCTACCTCCCTAGGGGCTCGAGGACCTCCAGCAGAGGGTGCCCTAGCGCCGCCGCCTTCTACCGCGCCTGGGGCACCGCCCAGATTGCAGCCTAACCGGCTTAACTGCCGCGCATGATGCCTGCAAGTTACAACCGACTCGCAGCGTCCAGGTTGATTTGCGGGGGTTAATCCCCCTTCCTCCAGGGTCTGTGGGTGGTCGGAGATGGCTGCCCTACCTTCTTCGATCTCCTCCGTACCTAGGGCGCCTCCTCTTGGCGGCCCAGGTAGCTGTTTCTCATTGCGCCATGACCTGCAACTTTCAGTCATGCTGCAGCGTTTGTACGAGGGCTAGAACAAGGTAATGATGGACGATCCCTCCTAGGTTTCCGTAGGAGCAACGCACACACACACTGCACCTCCACTACGGCCTCCCCTTGCGCCAAGATGCGAGCTACTCCTTTGTAGTTTCTGTTGGTCAGGTCCATGATTGACGCATGCACCTCCTGCTCGACGGTGCAGTTTCCACCCTGGATGGGATGAGAGGCGCACATGGGTCGAAACGGTTATCAATCTGCGTCGAGGGAGAGTCACGAGAGAGTGGAAAGGTTTACTTCAAGGTGGATCTTTTGGTGTCTATATATATACACCTATATATTATCCCTTAACGCTTCCTTTCCTTTCTTATCTAATCTTGGGATTCAAGTAACCCAAAAGTGGCAAGAATCCTCGTAAACTCCCATCTTAAAAAGAAAATATTCTTTTTCTTTAAACTCTTGCTTTTATCTCAAAAGGTTACGAGAGGCACCACCAAAAGATTTCCTCAAAATTATTAATTATGTATCACCACATTCCCTTGTTTGTTTATTATTTGCCTTTTCTCTTTCCTTTTCTCCTTTGGGACTCCTTGGATCCCAAGGAACTCTAATGTTTCAAAATTCTTTTTATTGGATACTTATTATCCTTCTAGATGCATCTTTATGCATTATTTCACATTATCTTGTTTATTTCTCATCTAAATATTCCTTTTTGAGGATTTCTTTTTATTTCTCTTTTATTTTCCTCATTGGTATTCCTTTTATCATTAGTAATCCTTGGGATACGAAATTCCACCAAGGACGACTCAATTATTTATCTTTTCACTTAATTTCCACATTTACTCAATGTTTTCAATTTCTTTCTTAATAAAGAAATACATACTTAATCTTTTCTTTTTCTTATTGCTTTTCTTTGCAACTTTAGACTCCTTGGAACCCAAGGAATCCAAGAGGCACGAAATCCTCTTTGGATTTGCCTTCTAGAGGTTTCCATTATTTCTTTTCTCGAATATTCAATTATCCATTTACTAATTGAATTTCCTTTGTTATTTTCCTTTTTATCGGGCCCAATAGCCAATAAAGCCCACAAATCAAATAACAAGGCTATTTTAAACGAAATCCAATTATTCATAATAAATCACATCATTCTTTGTTCAATTATCCTTAATATGAGAAATTTCATTTCTCATCAATTGAACCCAAAAATTGGGGTTATAACATCATTATTTGTTCATTTATCTTTGTTATGAGAAATTACATTTCTCAGCAAATGAACCCAAAATTGGGGTTGTAACAGCAAGTGTCTGTCCAATCAGCAGAGGATGCATATCAATTCTCTTCGATAGAGAGAGTTCTAGTGGCGTATTGGATTTCTAGTTAGAGGAGCCACTAGAATGAGTACCATAGATGAAAGTGAGGTAGGCAACCTCTTCAGGAGAAAAGGCGACCTGGTCAACGATCGCAGCAGCAACAAGCAATCCCCCAAAATGGTAGTTGTGTCATTAGGAGAAAAGTTTAAAGGGAGGCTTGTACACATTGGGTATAATTTCGTTCTTTCTTATCTTTGTTCTCAGGCGGGAGAAGATTTCAAGATTTAGGGGTGATTAAATCTAGATAATGTGAGTTGTAACTTTGGTTACATAGTGCTTGTCGTATGGTATTGCACTGTGGTTTTTGTTCTCCATGTCTTGGAGAGAGTTTTCTATGTTAAGTCTTATGTCTTTAGTCTTGCAGAGTATCTTCACTTACCTGCCATAATTCCTGACTAGTGGTATCAGAGCACAGTTTGAAGGATGCAGTGGGTGTAGTGAGATGGCATCTGAAGACAGGAAGGGAAAAATCTACAAGAAGCAATTGCAAAAATAGCCGCATGCCTGAGATTCATGATTCAATATGGAAGTGCAACGAGGTGCATCATGATGACTTCTAGTTGTAGAAAGTCACTCCAAAGACTTATTTAATACCACACACATGTGATTAAGTAGGACAATACAATGGACATGTAGTTTCTACACCCAAAATGGAGGATCATGTCTGATGTGGAGTTACATCGACAGAGGGAGCATCATAAGAAAGTTTTTGAGGCTTATTACAAAAGGTGAGAATATGATTTTCATCCAGGATGTCTCGATTAACTAGTCAGGGAGAGTCAACAAAGTTCCAAGTGTGGGCATGGAGAGTGAAGTGGTGTTTCCGTGATACTTCGTCTTAGTTTCTTAGGAACAAAGTGAATTCAGGGTGGTACTTCAAGAAAAGGGATGTAAATGATAGGATGATGTAATATTTAAGGAGAATGGATTCATCACATGTGGTGATAGATCCACAAGCTTCTCCAGATGATCGCTAAAGATAACATCTCTCTCATGGGCCGAAGGGGGAGATTGTTGGGAAAAGAAGGTCTAATGCATGCCCTAGTTGGGTTTTGACTTAATAGGAGTTGGTATTTTGTATTGCCAATCTTACTAGGAGTTGAATCCAAGAAGGAAAGAAGATGGTTCCCTATGTGTGACTTTAGTTATTGTTTGGAATTGGACTAGAATTTGGATTCAGAATTGAAGTATGATTCCTTGTTGCAACCACATGTCATAAAGACCTATAAATAGAGGCCCCGAGGAGGCCATTGAGATCCATCCCACTGGTTGGTGTGTGATTCCTCCAGTTACTTGTTGGTTCCTTCTGTGGTAGAAGTATGAGAGAACATGAACAACTAGAGGTTCTCTCTTATGAATGAGAGATGGTCAACAACTTTTCCTTGAGGTGAAGTAGCGACTAATAGTTGGTGGCACATTAGATGCACTGACATTGCAACTCTCTCGTGGATGAGAGACAATCAATGACTATGTCTTGAGACAAAATAGTAGTTGGCAGTCGGCAACACAACGGTTGTGCATCTATAACATAGGTGGATCTAAGCAGTAGAGGATGCACATTAGTTGGTGGCACTTTGTTGGTGATGTGACATTGTCATCGACTACGATAGTGGATCTGCATAGAGAAAGATGCTCATCAGTCAGTGGCTATGGCAATGAAAATCATGACTGTCAGTCTGGGTAAAGGAGGATGCACATCAGTCCGCGACACATAGGTGGTACACCAACTATGATGCAGGATCCGAGCAACATAAGATGCACATGAATTGGTAGCACACTAACCGTGACAACGCAACAACGACAACGGTCTGTCCAATCAGCAGAGGACACATATTGACTTTCTCAAGTAGAGAGAGTTCTAGAAGCATGTTGGAGTTCTAGTTAGAGGAGCCAACTAGAACGAGTATCATAGACAAAAGCGAGGTAGGCGACCTTGTCAGGAGAAGAGGCGACCTGGTCAGCGGTCGCAACGACAACAAGAAATCCCTTCTGCGGCAATGGTATCGCTAGGAGAAAAGTTTAAAGAGAGATTTGTAGACATTAGGTGTAATTATATTTTCCTTATCTTTGTTCTCAAGTGGGGAGCTTTCCAGATTTAGGGATGATTAAATATAGGCAGTGTGAGTTGTAATCTTGGTTACATAGTGCTTGTTGTTTAGTATTGCTCTGTGTTTTTTCTCTCATTATCTTGGGGAAAGTTTTCCACGTTAAAACTCGTGGCTTCAGTCTTACAGAGGTTTGTCACTTGACCACCATAATTCGTAACACACATGCTATAGTTCTTGAAGTTTTCATAATTTTTTCAAAAGAAACAGTTGTGCAAAAGAAGAGATGTGCTTGAAAACATGTTGTCTTCAAAGCCCAACATAAGTAATCATCTACCTACATAGAGGGAACACATCCAAATAAGAGGAAAGAAACAAGAATATTAAAGAAACATTCTGAGCTACACACAATGAATATAGACAAGACTATGATGTAGGGTTTTATATATTTAAGATGATGTACTAAAGTTCAATTAATAAATAACTATGTATAACCATTTATAGAAAACTTATTTTTGTAAAAAATGATTGGAATGTTTAAGCACCATTGCATGTATGCTAATTATGATAACTTCTTTATAATTTTATTAGAAAATAAATTTAGACTATATAATCATATGGTGATTGATCATGGGGAAAGGAGGTACCTAGATGGCACAATTGGCCATGAAAGCGGAACTCATTGCCATTGTCCAAGGAGCTAAGCATAGCTTCTGAGCACAACTGACAACATGCCCTACCTCAAACTCAAAATGGTGGGAAAGCACCTCACACACAATGAAACTTCCCCCTTTAGTTTTAATGCTTATAGACAACATTATATAGATGTCTCAAGCACTGCCCCCATGGCTCATCTAGTCAGCATATAGCAAGCGCAACAATGTAGCTTCTAACTATATAACAAAACATGCTCTTAAGGGTAGCTCTAGTTTTTCCTTCCATTTTGTATGTCCAAAGTGGTTTTTATATTGTAAGACAGTAGACATACATCTTTTATATCATATAATAGAGAATGTGATGAATAACAATTAATCTCTATCTGATTAAAAAATACATAACAATTAATCTCTATCTGATTAAAAAATACTATCTTCTTAAACAGATCTCAATAAGACATGAAATGACTTTAACTAATTAAAACAATGTTGTCATGAAACAAATTGGTCATTGAACCAAAGATACTACCTGTTCTTGGTTAATCAGTGGTGGTGTTAACAACAATGAGGTGTTAACTTTATTATTATGCTAAAATAATGCAAGATATGAGCCAATTTAATTCTAATAAATCTAAAAGTAAAAGCCATATCACCTATAATAAAATTTAGTGACCTCATACATCCAAAGTACAATAGTGTCACATAAAATGATCCGTTGAAGTTCAATATACACATTCAACTTCAATATAAATATATACTAACAAACTCAATTCTATATATCTAAAATCATAAAATGACTAAGTTTGAAAATATCTGTTGGTAATATGGCCACACTAAGTTACAAGAAGAAAATACAATCGATGATCACAACAAAAATTTCTTATCTATATACGTCTAGTGATAGTAGTAATCTACATGTAATAACACAATCATATTGGGTGTGGTCCAAACAGTGATTCATCTAGCTTACGGCGTCAAGGTGGGTTTAATGTGACCCTACCTAGGAAGCATTCATATGAAATCATTGGGGTTTCAAGGGGTTTAAGTGGTATCAGGAGATTCCACATATGCCAGTTACTCAGACAAGAATAACCTCTTTCATAAACTTAGTTGGTTCTGATTATTTTGATTAGTTATATGAGTAAACCAGTTCAATCGTCACCCTACAGATTCTGGAAAGGCTTCTTAGCTGTTTTCATGTCTAGAAGCTAAGCACATGCTTGTGACTGGTTCGACCTGTCCGTCCAACTCAATTTCAATTAAAATTTTCTTGAAGAATCATTAATTAATTAATTATATCGATTAAACTAAATCATGTCCAACTTATCAAATTTCATTTAATTGTTAGTGGATAATGTAATCATCCAGTATATAAAATAAATTATAACTTAGATGTTAAGATTTCCTACATAACTCATAGTAATGAAATACTTAGGTAGGATCAAAATGAAGAGAGGCGACAAAGTCTCAAAGAATAACATGTACCATTACAATTGTTCTCGAAGCCACAATAGGCTACATAGTATATATAGTTTCAATTGCAACTTAGCTATTGATACTAGAACTGCTGACACGTAGATTACAAATCATGTATGTTCTTTCATCAAATGAGTCTTTGCAATTGAAAGATAGTCTCGACCTAGTAAAAATAACATATGCGGTTGCATATTTGAGCATGGCTTGTGTTTTTTCAAGTAATTTGTACATAGGCAAAATAAAAGGTAAACACAAATTCAAGTGTGATTGACCTTTGTTATTCAATTTATCTGATGATTTATTACATGTATGAGATCAAAACGCACGTTCGCTTTCTTTGTGAGCGTCATGTCCAACTGAGTAGAAATAATTATTAGTTTTGAAGGGAAGGGAACGGAACATATAACACCAATGCAAAATAAGTATATGACACCAAATAAAATTTCACAAAATCAGAGTAAAAGCTAAGCTTACAAAGCATTTAATGTGAATGATCTCATGCATGCGAGGGTGATTTTTTGTTTGTGAGAGTTGTTCCTTGCATATGACTTCCACCAATATTTGCAATAGCCGTCTTGATTTCTTTGCCTTCCACCTATATTTGCAACAACCGTCTTGATTTCTTTTACTCGCCTCCCTTTCCTCATAGATTTTCCGGTAAATTAATCAATGACTCGGTTGTCATGTAAGTAGTTGATGAGCGAGTCGTTCATCTAAAATTTGTGTGTTTCTATCACAGGACACTGAAATACAATATGACCACTACAAATTCAGAGTGGCTATGATCGGAGAAGCTGAGCCACGTTTGGGTGGGAAATAAAAATAATGCGTTTGATGGAGAATGCGCTGACACGATGATTTCGGTACAATAATAGAATCTCTGGTTCTTGAGAACATGGAAGAGTCCCGTTTCTTCTAAAAATATAATGAACTGAAGCAACTAACAAAGCGTCTTATTTTATTCGGAGAATAGGATTGACAAAGATGAGTTCTCGCGTTTAGAAGAGTATATATATATAGTATGACAATGAAGTGTTGGGATTAGGAATATAATCCAGCCAATGTCCTAGTGGGATTTGAACTTGGGAAATGGTTGATTTGTGCTACCAATCCTAATAAGAATCAAATCCAAGAAGGAAAGATGATGGTTCCCTATGTGCATCATGAAGTTGGACTAGAAGTGAGTCTAGGATTTGGACAAGGATTCTTGATAGCAACCACATGCATGGAGGCCTATAATTAGAGGTCATGGGGGAGGCCATTGAGATTATCCCACCATCCCACCGGTTGAGGTGTGATCTCTCTAGTTGCTTGTTGGTTCCTTCTGTGGTAGAGGGTGTCAGAGAACAAGAACAACTGGAGGAACTCTCTTAGTAAATAAGAGAGGGTCAGCGACTTTGCCTTGAAGTAAAGTAGCAGCTGACAGTTGGTGACACATTGGGTGCACTGATAAAGAAGCTCTCTTGGTTGATAAGAGAGAGCCAACGACTTTGCCTTGAAGCAAAGTAGCGGTTGGCGGTTATAGACGCAGTGTTGCCATAGTGGCAATTGTCTGACCTAGTCAGCGGTCACAACGGCATCAAGCAGTCCCCAACAACGACAACGACCTCGTGAGGAGATCAAGTAAAGATGGAGGTTTTGTACACACTAGGTGTGATTCTTTTCTTCCCCATCTTTGTTCTCGTGTGGGGAAGGCTATCTGGATTTAAGGGGTAATTAGATCCAGGAAGTGTGAGTTATAATCTTAATTACATAGTACTTGTTGGACGATATTGCTCCGTGGTTTTTCTCTCATTGTCTTGGAAGAGTTTTCCACGTTAAATTTAGTTTTTCTTTTGTGGATTTATACGCTTGTCGGTAACACTTCCGCAACAACTTTTTGTCACATTTGAGACTGTATCGGTACAATATCCCCAACAAGTGGTATCAAAGCGCAGGTTGCATATACAAATCCAGATGGGGAAAGATGAAGATGCGGCGATGACAAAGTTAACAAGTACAAATTGATAGATTTAGAAATCCAAGATGGAGGATATTCTTTATTGCAAAGATCTATACGATTCGATAGAGAGACAAAAGCCAGAGACTACATCTGATGCAGATTGGAAGAAGCTAAACAGGAAAACCATTGGAACAGTGAAGAAGTGGCTCGACATCTCCGTGTTCCATCACGTCTCAGAAGAGACCAGTGCCAAAAATCTGTGGGAAAAGCTCAAGAAGTTATACGAGTGGAAGACTGCCACAAATAAAGTTTTCTTGATCCAAAAGTTAGTAAACCTCAAGTACCGAGATGGTACAAGCATCACCAAGCATATGAATAAATTCCAAAACCTTATAAATCAACTGGGGTCCATTAAGATGGTTCTTGATGTTGAGCTCCAGGCTCTACTTCTTCTAAGATCTCTACCGGATGGCTGGGAGACACTCGTAGTGAGAGTCAGTAATTCTGCACAGGAAGATAAGTTAACACTTGACTAGGTGAAGAGGAGTCTACTGAATGAAGAGACTCGACGACGAGCCTCAGGTGACAGCGGATCAGAGTTATACTTAACAGAGGGCAGGAGCGCTGACAGAGCGAGAGACCGTGGCAGATCTCAGAGCTGAGGTGAGTTATAGGACAGCAGGAAGTCTTGTGGTACGTTCAAGTCTAAGAATAGTAGAGGGTGCTTCCATTGCAGCAAGCCAGGTCATTTCAAAAGGGACAACAAGGTCTAGAAAAGGAAACAAGGGTATGAAGCCAAAGACAAGCAAGATGATGACAAGAACACCACAATGATAATATCAGAGGACTGGAACAATGAGGACGATGTGGTCTTACAGTCCAGGAGTAGTGTTTGCATGCTGATGAGGACGATTCAAAGTAGGTGGTGGATGTTGCAGCTTCTTACCATGCTTCACCATGTGAGGAGTTCTTTACTTCATATAGGAAGGGGGACTTCGGCAGAGTGAACATGGGAATTTCCAACTTCTCTATAATTTTCAGAATTGGATATATTTGTGTTCGGACAAGTGTCAGTTCCACACTCACGCTGAAGGATGTTCTTCACGTTCTAGATCTGCGACTAAGTTTGATTTCTAGTTCTTTCTTTAATAGAGAAGGTTGTCGTCTTAATTTTGGTGGTGGTAAATGCAAGATCACCAACGGTGCTTTGGCTAGTGTACGGGGCAAACTATCTCACACATTGTACAAGACCAAGCTTAAAGTGCTCAGAGACACCAATATACATGCAGTTGAGGATAACCACACAGATCTATGACACAGACGGTTATGACACATGAATGAGAAGGGCTTGAATCTTCTATCCAAGAAGAGGTTGATTCCTTGTGGCAAGGATAGTGGTCTCAGTTCATGTGACGCATGTCAGACAGGAAAACATCGATGAGTTTCTTTCCAGACAAGGTCTGTGGTGAAGTCACAACTTCTATAGTTGGTTCATTCGGATGTCTGTGGTCCGTTTGAGGTAGCTTCACTGGGTGGCAATAAGTATTTTGTCACGTTCATTGATGATGCATCTAGGAAGGTGTGGGCTTACTTGTTGAAGACCAAGAATCATGTCTTACAGTATTTTCAAAAATTTCATGCCATGGTGGAACGGGAGATAGAGAAAAAGCTAAAGTGTCTCTGCACAGATAATGGAGGAGAGTACACCTCTAGGGAGTTCCAGGATTACTACATCCAACATGGGATACGACATAAAAGGATAGATCCCGGCACACCACGACACAATGGTACAGCTGAAAGGATGAATTATACCATAGTGGAGAAAGTTAGATGCATGTTGAAGACTGCACAGTTGCCAAAAGCATTCTGGGGTGAGGCAGTGAGTACTTCCTGCTATCTGATAAATAGATCTCCATCAGTTCCTTAGGGGCTTGATATACCTGAGAATGTATGGACATGTAAGGGATGCATCCTACTCTCATCTCCGAGTATTTGGATGCAATGCATATGCTCATGTTACCAAGGAAAAGAGGCAAAAGCTGGATGATAAAGTGGTGCTGTGTATCATTCTTGGCTATGGAGATCATCAGTTGGGTATAGGTTATGGGATCCAGTGAAAAAGACCATGACCAGACACAGAGATGTGACTTTCTGTGAGAGTCAGTCAGTAACAGAGCCTGAGTTTGATGATGCAGAGGCTGCAGGATCAGGTGACTGTTCTTCTGGCGATGAGTATGAGGATGCTTCTGCTTCTTTACAGGTGCAGTCTTACGATGACGAAGAAGAGCATCCAGATCACCTAGAGCAGTCGAGTGATAGCACATCAAGTGCTACTGTTCCAGATGCATAGATGAGTGATTCGACTTTACAGGTAGAGACTTCTGGGCAGGGGGAGCATGATCAGGATTAGGCAGAGTCCTTAGAGCAGCAGTTGAGGAGGTTTGACAGAATTCATCATCCTTCATCCAGATATTCAACATCTCAATATATCTTGCTTACTAATCAGGGGGACCTAGAGACTTTTCATGAGGCACAAACTCATAGAGACAGAGTACAGTGGCATCAGTTGATGCAGGAGGAGATGAATTCTTTGTAGAAGAATGACACCTATGAGATTGTGGCACTTCCCAAGGGTTGAAGATCACTAAAGAATAAGTGGGTCTACAGAATGAAGAGAGATGTGCAGTATGATGACTCCCAGTTAGAGAAGGTCACTCCAAAGACTTCTTCGAGATAGCGCACATGTGAAGAAGGAGGGCAATACATTGGACATGTAGTTGCTACACCCAGAATAGAGAATCTTGATGTCGAGTAACATTGACAGGGGAGAATCATCAAAGAGTTTTTGAACCTTGGTATAGAAGGTCAGAAACATGGTTTTCATCTAGGAGGGCTCGACTAACCGATTAGGGGGAACCAACAAAGTTCCAACTGCATACATGGAGAGAGAAGCGGCGAGGCCATGATACTTCTTCTTAGTTGTCTGGGAACAATGTGAAGTCAAGGAGTTACTTCAAGAAGACAGATGGAAACAACAGGATGATGCAATGTGTGAAGAGAATGGACCCATCACTTGTGATGATGGGATCCACACACTACTCCAGATGATCGTTGAAGACCACGTCTCCCACATGGGCTGGAGGGGGAGATTGTTGGGATTAGGAATATAATCCAGCCCATGTCCTAGTTGGATTTGGTCTTGGGAGAGGGTTGGTTAGTGGTACCTATCCTAATAAGAGTCAAATCCAATAAGGAAAGAGGATGGTTCCCTATGTGCATCATGAAGTTGGACTAGGAGTGGGTCTAGGATTTAGACAAGGATTCCTAGTTGCAACCACATGCATGGAGGCCTATAAATAGAGGCCCTGGGGGGCATTGAGATTATCCCACCATCCCACCGGTTGAGGTGTGATCCCTCCAGTTGCTTGTTGGTGCCTTCTGTGGTAGAGGGTGCCATGGAATAAGAAAAACTGGAGGAGCTCTCTTGGTAAATAAGAGAGGGTCAACGACTTTGCCTTAAAGCAAAGTAGCGGCTGACAGTTGGTGACACATTGGGTGCAGTGATAGAGAATCTCTCTTGGTTGATAAGAGAGGGCCAACGACTTTGTCTTGAATAAAAGTAGCAGTTGGTGGTTACAAATGCAGTATTTCCATAGTGGCAACGGTCCGACCTAGTCAATGGTCACAATGATATCAAGCAGTCCCCAGCAACGACAACGACCTCGTGAGGAGATCAAGTAAAGAGGGAGGTTTTGTACACACTGGGTGTGATTCTCTTCTTCCTCATCTTTGTTCTTGTGTGGGGAGGGCAACCTGGATTTAGGAGGTAATAAATACTAGGGAGTGTGAGTTGTAATCTTAATTACATAGTGCTCGTTAGCCAGTATTGCCCGGTGGTTTTTCTCTCCTTGTCTTGGGAGAGTTTTCCATGTTAAATCTGGTTTATCTTCTTTGGATTTATACGCTTGTTGATAATGCTTTCGCAACAACTTTTCATCACATCCAGGACTGTATCGGTACAACATCCCCAACATGAAGATCATTGGTTTACGTTTTGCAAAAAAACAGTCTTGATATGAAAACACCACTTGAGTGTAGCGTGCGATCTGTACACTTGAGTGTATTCTAGCATGACTATATATATACATATATATATATACATACATACATATATATACATATATATATATATATATATATATATATGGCAGAGATCCTATGAGCAACATCCTATGATGATATCATGAGAGACATTTGAATAACTATAAATTGGGATTTGTTTTTAAAAATCCAACCATATCGATGAAAAAACATCATTTCATTTACCTTCTCACAAAAAATCATTACAATCAGACATTATTTACATGTCCATATGTAAAATATACACTTTTTACATCCAACGGTCAGCCTGAAATTCAATATAGAGCGTCGAAAAGTATTCAGTTGCTATGAATGATCTACAAATTGGATAGTGATGAAATTTTATAGGAAGGTAAATATTAAGGTATACTTGTAATCCATATGGTTGAACTATTGAAAATTGATCTATGTGAAGAATTATTCATATATATATATATATATATATATATATATATATATATATATATATATATATATATATATATATATATATATATATATATATATATATATATATATATATATATATATATATATATATATATATATATATATATATATATATATATGGCAACGATCCAGTGAGAAACATATCTTGGTGAGAGCATGAGAGGCATTTGAATAACTCTTGATGTGTATCAAGTTTTCGTAATCTAACTGTATGGATTACAAAGTATATCTTAATATTTACCTTCCTATAAAACTTAATTGCCATCCGATTTGTAGATCATTCACAACAACAAAATACTTTTCGACGCTCTATATTGAATTTCAGGCTGACCATTGGATCTAAAGAGTGTATATTGTACATATGGACAAGTAAGCAATGTCTGATTGTAATGATTTTTTATGAGAAGGTAAATGAAATGATGATTTTCCAATCTATATGGCTGGATTTTAAAAAATAGTTCCAAATTTGTAGTTATAAAATGCCTATCATGCTCTCACCATAGGATGTTTCTCACTAAATTGCTACCTATATATATATATTTATATATTTATATATATATTTATATATTTATATATATATATAGGGAGAGAGAGAAAGAAAGTTAAGCTAGAGTACACTCAAGTATACAGGAGACATTATACATCTTAATTTTTTTTTCAATCATGAAGCAATTGTTTTGAAAATCTAAATTGTTGATCTTAAAATAGGGATGGCGATGGTGTTGCAAAAAAACTATATACACAAATAACTGCACCACATTTTACACCGCATAACCGCATCAAGTGGTTATGATGCAAATATAATTTTTTATTTTGAAAACCGCGTCGGTGTGGTACGGTTATAGTTCTACATAAAGAAACTATGGATAAAAATTGCACCACAATTTTTCTTTACTTATATATAAATATATGTAGAATCCTATCATAAAAACATTATTCATTGTAGTTCTCACATAAAAATAACTAGATCACTATTTTCAAACTTGGTTTTTTGTCATTTAGTAGTGTGAACAAAATATTACTTTTTAGACTGTCTATGTTGTTATTCCTATTTGTTGTGCATAATTTTATAAATTTTATGTATAATATTACTATGGTTAATAGAAATTTGTTAACGATGTGGCATGGTGCGTTGCGGTGAAGTTAACCATGATTTTTTGGCAGTGCAAATATGGTTTCTCAAATAAAAAAGCACAGTGGATATTGTATGAATATGTGGTGTGGTTATGATTTTGCTATAAACCATACCATATATTCACCACATCTCTATTTAAGAACATACTATATAATAAATTTGAGCTCATTTAGACACTTATAGGTCATGCATCGAAAAGATATAAAATCATGTATTTCAAACTAGCTATGTGCATCAATTTTATTGTACTTGGATGAGTGACTTACACTCATCCAAATGAGCTCAAATTTTGTGTACAATAAAGATCAATAGATTAGTTTTTAAAAATATATGGTCTAGATAGGTAAACAATTAGAGTGTACGGTGTGATTTTTACACTTGAGTGTATTCTAATGTGACACACTCCCCCTCTCTCTATATAAACACACACACACATATATATATATATATATCTATATATATATATATATATATATATATATATATATATGGCCCATCTTTATTGCCCGCGCGGGTAGCTACCCGCCCACCCTTCCCATCACTTTTTTTCAAAAAAAAAATTCGCAATTGTAGAGGACTATTTTGTCTAGCTCTCCAAAAACTTTTAGCCAAAAATAATATCATTTGCCCTCCAAAATAAAAAAAAACACGTCCTTATATATATCTGCTGTATATTTTGTACAGAGTTACTTTTTGGGCCAGCAGAGTTACTTTTTTGGCCACCATAGTTACTTTTTTGACAGCAGAGTTACTTTTTTGGCTCACTGATGAACGAATGAACGCCCATATATATATATATATATATATATATATATATATATATATATATACACAAACAGCAAGGGTGTGGTTCACTGATGATTAGACCGTTAACACAGGCAGAAGTCTCAGGTTCTAATCCTCATGTGGACAAATAAATTAGAATTTATGTCTGACATGGTTTGCGTCGGAACTAATGTGTTGCACACTTGGTTTACCATACTCCTCCTGTGAGGGGTTGGTGAGAAAAAGTCTCCTTGATGACTCGTTTTATATATACTAGTGAACGCACACATGGACATGCACGTGACATATAAAATTTATTGGAAATGTGCGGGGAGAGGACTCATCCGTGAAAGGGTCCCTACGCTAAAAGATATTTGTATTGGTTGTTTGAAAGGAGAGAATCAAGGAACCGTTTCCGTGGGATGGAGAGAGAAATACAGAGTTAAAGATAATAAAAGTTAATAGGAGAGTGTGAGAATAAATAATTGTAGGAGTAAAATTTTTGAAAAAAGGAGAGAGGAGAGTGAATCAAGGAGAGCACAACATCAAACTCACTCTTTTTATAGTAGTATAGATATATACATATATACATATATAGATAGATATGTATACGTATATACATATATATACACATGTATATACATATATATACATATATGGTGAGAAGAAGTCTCCTTGATGACTCATTATATATATATATACATATACATAAATACATATATAGATACATATATATACATATATACATATACATACACATGTATATACATATATATAGACACACACACACATATATATACACATATATATGTATACATATATACGTATTCTATGTGTGCGTGTACTCAAGCAATTTGTAGAAATGAGTTGCATCTAAATTTATATATAAATATATACACAACACACACACATAGAGTCAAGACCATACTTTTTGGACTATCAAATATATGATTAAGTTATTGATGAGATTGATATAGGATTGATTTATTTTACAATAATGTTTTATCCAGTTTTCATGATACTTGAATTTGAGGAAAAAGAACATAGAGAGGGTCTTTTGTGTAATTGGAATTATCCTCAAAGTTTAGGAATTAGATATCTAATTTGATAATATGAGGTGATCACTAAAGAAGAAGAATGATCGAGATAAACGATTAATGGTTTGAGCTTTAGACATAGTTTAAATATTCATATTAAGTAAAGTAATGATGATCAAATGTATCATAGGAAGATTCAATTGAGGGATCATGTTAGTACAATCATTAATTTTTAAAATTGAGAAAATGATTAAGTTTATGAGTCCCTTGATAGACCAAGGAATGGGCCATGTGGCCTAGAAACCAATTCAAGCCTAATTAGGCCAATTAAGATTCACAAATGGGTCTGTGGAGTACACAATTTGGAATGGAGTATCTAGTGCTCATTTAAATGCTCAAAATACTTTTAGTTTATGGATAATCAGAATATGATATTATGGAAGAAATTTCTGATGATTTGAAATTATCTAATGACCTAGGTAATTAATTTAGTAATTATATCTTTTTACTTCAAAGGTATGTTTGAATGGTTTATCTGATAATTTTGACCTAAGATCATGCTAAAGGAAAGATAATGAAAATATAATATCAATTCCAAGATTTGGACTTAAACGGAATTAGTATGAACTAGGAATAATTATTTTTTTGATTTGGTCTTTTATCAAAAGTAAAAGAAAAATAAAAAAGGGGGTGAGACTCCCAGTCTCGCGGATTAGAGAGTCATGCTCCAGAAGAATAGGAGTCAGACAGAGTCCGATGAAGAAGGAGCCTTGCCCGATTTCCTTTGGGTAAGGGGCTATAAAAACCTCATGGGTCTTACAAACATATTGCTAGGATTTTGTAGGATTTGATACGAGAAAAAAGGACCTGTAAGAAGAGGAAGAGGAGCGAAGGCGGCCACAACGTCTGTGGGTTGGTTTTTTTATGTCCCAACCATGCCATGCCCCTAGATCATGATGACAACATATGAGATGCTCGGTCGAAGTTCTTGGCACTCTCAGTCGGTGTTAAGACACCCTTAACATCATGCTCGCGGTCACCGAAGAGTACTGGGCGACTGCTATCCTTCTCTTACTATGAAAAATAGGGGAGGCGGCGGGTTAGAACCCAGCTTCGTAGCTGCTAGGTGAACCTGGGATGAGCCCCTATGCAAAGGCAGAGGCTACCCAAATCAAGGTGTCAGATTAGTTGTAGATGTCCGACCTTCCATGGCTGGAGGCGGTGCTCTATTACATAGAGGAAATAGAGTCGTGTGCGCGACCCAATGGACGGGAGAAGTAGACCAGCTTGTAGCTGGGTTAGGCATTAACCGGGTCCATGAAGGATCCACGACCAAAAAGGAAAAGAAAAGGGGAGCACATGCTGGCCTCAGTCCCTTAGATTTTAGACCAACGATAGGGATCAATCCAGATTAAGATAAATTTGAAAAATTCATATATTGAGATAGGGAACTTAGAATTTATCAAATAAGATGTCTATAAAAAGCTTATGATGTATACTATTTTAAAAAAATATCTTTGAGGGGTGTTGTTCATGTCTGATATTTATTATAATTGAATTACTAAAAGTTATGATATTTCAATATGTTGTACATTAAAAATAACAAACGTGTTTATAAATTCATGAATATTTTACAGTAAGTATATTTATATATGTTAAACATGATTCTAAATCCTAATCATTCTTATTTAATATCTCACCTTAGTTTTTTTTGTGAACCCTAATAAGGCATTATGGGTATATCACCCAATGATTCACAATGAACTGATATGAAGTTTTTACCTAAGCTTTAATATACATTGTTCTTATTGTTTTTAAAGTTTTGTGGAGTTTCATATATAGTTATATTAGTATGTAGTTTTTGGGCCTAAGTGGCCATTATGTAAGATGATTTATGATTATTTGTGAGACAACATGTATTTTATGTGCCTATTTAGTATAGAGAAAGATTCTAACTATATTTTCATCTGATTTGATAAGTAGTTAAGTAAGAGAAGTATATGTGTGTGTGTTTGGAGTTTACTCTTGGTATATGAGGTATATATTCATATATTAAGACATATGAAGCTTTTTGGTTTATATGGGTGTATCTGTATATATATGCTATACAATGTGCGAGTTGAGTTTAATTTGTTATTTGAACATTAAATGTACTTTAAAGAAAAGTTAGTCTCAGTAAATAAGAATCTTAAGTTGGTATATAAGGTTAGGATGATGGGGTTTAGGAAATAGAAATAAAGAAGGGAAATATACATGGACTTATAAACATTTGTTGATGTCCAAATGATTAAGTTATAGAGAATGAAATTGAGAACGCATTAAGGAAATCATCAACATCAAAGGTAAGTGGGTCATGTCCATTGAACTTCATTATTTTTATGATTCAGCCTACCCATATACAAAGTAACTTAGAGAATAAGTTGCTTTCAGACATTTAGTTATTAATATGCATCTCATATTCAATAATGCCTCTACTAACAGATGTTGTTCAGATGAACTCATTTTGTGAGGATATCAGACTATAAATTGTAGATATTTAAGCTACTTTCAGATACTTAGTATTTATTATTCAATTCAGTTTATTTCTCAATCCTTTAGACACAAATGCCATATATCTGATACCAAAACTAAATCAAGTGATATATTAAATAAGAGCTTTAGATTAATATTTATACAGACAAAAATAATCTAGATTTTATATATTATATTTTATATTTAGATTACTCTTTGTGAGTAGTCATAAATTACATCAACATGCCTTATAAGAGTCTTAAACCCAATCTCAATTATTCTGTAATTAAGATACATATTCAAATTTATATTCAGAACCCAAATTTAGATTTAATCCAGGATTTAAGAGTAGAGATTTAGATCAAGAATTCAGTCTACTAAGATTTTAGTTTCTAATCAAATAATTTTAATGCATCAGTTAAGTAAGACAAACTGTCTGTGATATTCAGACTAAATTCGTATTTAGATTTATGTTCAGAATTCAATACATGCTCAGTTACTAGTATTCAGTTTCAGTATAAGATAAGTTCAGATTCAGAATTCAACAAGTTCAGATTTAAGATAATTAAGTTGAAACCTTCACATAAGAAATTATATGATAAGTCCTCATACAATTAGTCCTGGGACGATTCAGAGGCATATGTTGCCAATTCAAAGGAGTGTTTACTCCAATTTAAAAGTACTTCTGTACCAATTCAAGGCGTAGCCACACCAATTGAGAGACACCTCAGTGTTATTCAGAGGCATGTAGTGCCAATTTAGAGGTACGTTGGTACCATTTCAATGTGTAGTTACCCCAATTTAGGAGGACTTATCATATAATGGTGGCCACAATTAGAAGAAAGATATAAATAAAAGATACATCAATTCAATATAAGTTTCATATTTTAGATATTAATTCAGATTTTAGTTATAACATGTTTATGTTTATCTTATTTGAAATTCAATGCCACTTACTCTAACTTATGTAGGAAAATATGACATCAGATAGGCAGCGGAAACAAAATTTTTACTGACATATTTCCCATTAATTAGCATATCACGTCAATAACAATGCAATGGTAAGGATGGTTTCGGGAAGATATATATGATCTTGGAGCAAGTCCAACGACAATCCTCATTGATGTAGATGCACCTCTATCTTGGAGGATTTCTGTAAATCTCCTAGTCACACTCGAACTCGTACGAATGCTCCTCAACAGACATCAGACTTGAACAACTGTTGTAGCAACTTCTCAGATCTCACCACAGACTGTGAGTTGACGTTGCCCTCCTAGCAGCAGCCAACAAACTCCTATCTTTAGAGTAGTCCATACAGACCAACGAGAACTCCTATCATCCCACAAGAATAGATAGGAAGGAGTTGTTCCTCCTATTGGTTTACTAGTCACTAACATGCTCTCCTACAACAATGATCCTCGATTGTTGCTCTCCCATGGCTATCCCTCCCTAATCGGGTAGGACTTGCTTGGGCTCTCATGATTACCACAACCAGAGAGGAAAATACTTGTCAGAGCAACTGATTCTCAATTTTCTATGTATTAGTTGTGTTCTAGGAAGCCCCCAATACCCCTCTATATATAGGAGGGGTTAGGGCCAGGGTTCCCAATCCCCAGACAATGCGGGACTAAAGCGGGAGTGGAAATGACAAGTAGATCTTGAATTTTCATAACTTTTCTAGAAGTTTCAAGACCTACGTGCGATGAAACGGTAGTCTCACATGCGAGATAGTAGTTTCACTAAGCGAAACAGCCATTTCGCACCTTCTAATTCTGCACATATGTTGGTAATTCAATTCTTATTTGTACTCAACTTGACGTACCCATGAAATGAGCGTTTGGTGCAACCGAGACAGACGTCTCACACCAAACTAAATGGCCATTTGGTGCCACTGAGATGGGTGTCTTGCACCAAGCCAGACGGCCATTTTGTAAAAGTGAGACAAGCGTCTCGAAACCCAGGTCAGGCAGAATTCCAACCAATGTACAATATAATCAGCCTAACACTTCAAATAATAGTCTCAACACTTGAACCGATTATTTGGTAGTCTGATCAGATGATCCATTATGTGAATTGAAATACTTGAACACTTTAGTGATCAATTCTGATGCGATGATTTTGAGTCACATTTATAGACCTTTTTCATATGTGTTTTGTGCTCTAATTACTCATTTTTATGGATAATATTGCATAATTCACTCATTTCGGTCTTTTCCATCATATTATGTCAAATCCCCTTTGTTTTATCATTTTGAGCATTATTTATCATATTATCATAATTTGTGTGGATTTACTTGGTCTTGTTTTGGAATTTTAGGAAAAATAAGTATCTGCTTCCGTCGATACCATCGACCAAGCCACAGGTTGCCAGCCGAGAGGAGCAGCACAGAGTCGATACCATCGACACCCAAGTCGATGGCATCGAGATCCCTTCAGGTTGCTGGCGAAGATGCTGTCGATACCATCGATGAAAGTCGATTCCATCGACGCATGGAGAGCTACAGTGTCGCTAAAAGACAAAACCGACACTACCGAAGTCGATACTATCGACATCCAAGTCGATGGTATCGAGATGACCATAGGCGCTCAGAAGAAAAGAAAAGAAAGCTGCCGCTAATACGCTGGGTCGATACCATCGACCCGCGTCGATGGTATCGACGCCGACAGATATGTGTTGGATTCGTTTTGATCTCGATCGGACGGCTGGAGTTATTTGACGACCTAATTAGGGACTTATACCTAATGACGGCCACCGAGAGGAGATCATCATCTCATTTTGCATTACACGAGTGCGGAGGAAGGGAGAAAAAGGAGAACGGAGGCTAGAAGCTCATCCCGGTTGATTCGGACGCTGCCGAAGATGAATTCCACCACCGACAGGTGGGGAAGCTCGTGTTCTACGCCAAGGATCTACCGGTTCTTCTCCGTTCAGGGGTTTTCCCACTTATTTCACATTTTTCTTATGAATTCCTCCATTTCTACCATGTATTCGTGCGAGATGAACATGAGAGGCTAAAACCCTCCATCTTTAGGACCGGGAGTAGCCCAGGAATGCATTGTATGACAATTTTATACTGATAATTCATATTTTCTCTCTTAAATCTGTGGTATAGCTTCGTTTTCTCCATATATATTGTTATGCTTGATCACCATAATAATAAACCTAATACCCTTAATCACTTCGACAGAAGGATTAACGGTTGAAAAGAGACGAAACCTACATTAATCGATAAAACCCTTGACAAATGAGTTGTAAAATTAATGGTGGAAACTGAGAGATCGTTCGTAATGCGCTTAGTTTAGGGGAATGATTACTACGACGGTGGAATCAACCTAAACCTAAGTAGTGAATTACACCACGACAGTGGGTAATTCTGGTTTTCAGGCCACTACCCGGATAGAGAGAGAATAGTGAGGAATTATATAAAACATAATACAATGTTGACCCACGGTGAAACCGCAATCCTAAAGATACCCTTTTAAATTGATTAAATTAACCTTTAATCGATTGTTTTCTTTGTTTTATTTCTTTTTCTTTTTAATTTCGACAACAAACCCTACTTTGTTATCCAACCTAGCTGATTGCAATTAGTTAGTAGAAGTCTCCAATAATTCACGTATCCCTGAGTTTGACTCGGGCCTCACAAAGGCCTATATTACTCGACGCGTATACTTGCGTTTAAGCGCGTAGTAAAATACACGTCAAGTTTTTGGCGCCGTTGCCGGGGATACGGCGAATTGTTGTCACTTTGAGTGCTAAGAGCGGCCACTCTAGGCCACATTTTTTTTATTTTGAAACAACTTTAAATATTCCTAAATTTCTTTATAATTGTGTTTACTCGTTCAAAGCATAGTACTGAACCTCGATTTTCTTATTTCAGGTACTTTGCATGGTGCATACACGTAGCACAGACTACGCGAATCGCACACCTGAGGTTCCACCCCCGGGACCATTTGAGGACGAAGAGCACTACGAGCAAGAGCACCAAAGCGATATAGATTCTGAATCTGAGCAAGAGCAAGCAGAAGAAATGGACGAACCAGAGACGATATGGGAGAAGATCAAAGCGTCTTCTTCATCAGCTTCAAAGGGGCCTATAAAGAAGCAGGCAGTCAACATACCAACATATAAGATCGATCCAACATTGATTAACTTGATTAAATCAAATGCATTTCACGGGCTGAAGAATGAGGATCCAGTGGCACACATCAGTCAGTTCGTTGAAAACTGTGATATGGTGAAGATAGACAGGTTTCCACAGGATGTTTTGTACCTCAAGTTGTTCCCAAGTTCCCTGGCAGGAGTAGCGAGAGAGTGGCTACATAACCTCGACGATGAGTTTGTTGAAACATGGGATCATATGGTGGAGGTTTTCTTCGAGAGGTTTTTCCCTCCTGAGAAGACCAACGACATGATTAGGAAGATTCACAATTTCACCCAACAGGCGGGTGAAACATATTCTGAGACCTGGGAGCGATTCCAGGTCATGTTGAGGAGATTTCCGCATCATGGACTGGACAAGGAGACACATGTGAAGATCTTCTATTTTGCTCTCTCTGAGCATGATAGAAGTAACTTGGACTCAGCCGGTTCAGGATTTTTCTTAAATAACACTGATACAAGATGCTGGGAAATATTGAAGAACATGGCAAGAAAGCAATCCTGGGGAGAAAGAGAGAGAGGCCCAGTTGAGCAAGCAAGAGTTGCCAGTGAATCAAAGGCAATGAGAGAGCTAAATGAGAAGATGGATCTTCTCGCAAAGAAGTTACTGCAGAAGGAAGACACGGAGTCCGAGGATGAGGCTCAAGTCAAGTACATCCGGCAACAACAAGGGTACAGGAACAATGATTACTCATGGCGAAAGGACAAGAAATTCTCATGGAAAGATCCGAACAATTTTCTGCAGGATCCGGACGCCAAGCCTGCACCAGCCACAGAGGACAAGAGCACGGAGTTGCTCAATCAGGTCATCAAGCAAAACCAGGAGTTAATGAACACATTTGGGCAGCAAATCAAGCAATAGGGTGAATATATGAACCAATTTGGGCAGACTTTGCAGAGCCACAGGGCTCAAATGAGGACTATAGAGACTTCCATGGCGCAGATGGCAACAGAAATTGCAAGTTTGAAGAAGCCAGCGCATCCGGGTTTTCCGGGGAACACCAATGTTCCCGGGGGAAACCAGCAGGTCAAGGCCATCTTACTGAGGAGCATCAAGAAGGTGTTGAATCCAAGGACGGATGACACAATCACACCACAGGATAAAGTTGAAGATGCAACCACTAAGGAGCAGCCCACACCTGTCACAGGGCAAGCTGAAGATATAGATGTGGATGATAATGAAGAACAAGCTGCTGAGGAGGAACCGCAGAAATTGACGCCTTATGTGCCACCTCATCAAAGGGCACATACCGTTCCGGTCCCCTATCCGAATAGTGCAAAGGCAAGGAAGGTGGATGCACAATTTAATCAATTTCTGGACAGCTTTAGGAAGTTATCGGTAAATATTCCGTTGTTGGAGGCGATTGAGAAAATCCCGTCTTACGGGAAGTTTCTAAAAGATGTCATCACCAAGAAGAGGAAAATACCAGACACTGAGGTTGTGGTATTGAAGGAGCAAGTGAGTGCTTTCATTATGGGCACTTTGCCGCCGAAGAGACAGGATCCCGGATGTTTTAATATTTCTTGCTTTATCAGGAAGTTCAAATTCGGAGAGGCACTATGTGATTCTGGGGCAAGCATCAATTTGATGCCCCTTTCTACATTTAAAAAGCTGGGATTAAAGGAGTCAAGGCCAAGCAATATGACTATCCAATTGGCCGATAATTCTGTGGTGAAACCTTATGGAATCTGCGAAGATGTCTTGGTAAAGGTGGACCGATTTGTCTTCCCGACTGACTTCGTGGTTATGGAAATGCAGGACGAGCATGGCAATGAGTTGCTACTTGGACGCCCATTCCAAGTTACAACCGATATGATCTTGGAAATGGGGAGAGGTCG
This sequence comes from Alisma plantago-aquatica, assembly GCA_963693085.1. Taxonomy (NCBI): domain Eukaryota; kingdom Viridiplantae; phylum Streptophyta; class Magnoliopsida; order Alismatales; family Alismataceae; genus Alisma; species Alisma plantago-aquatica. The sequence continues at coordinate 430,933,541 of OY856410.1, forward strand.
CTTGACCTTGGGCATTGCGGATGATCACTTTGAGATGGTCATGCCCACTAGCACTGCGTCTACCAAAGCAAAAGAACATTGCAACATGGTGAAACATGTGGATCACAATATCTCACTGTGCCTTGGGAAACCATTCTTGGACATGGCTCATGTGATGAGCAAGATGGATAATGTAACCTTAGCTGTGGACATTATGGAGCAAACTAAAGTTGTCTCTTTATGCAAAGTTGTTGGGTTTCCGAATGATGAGAATGAGGACATTCCACCTTCTTGGGAGGATGATGCAATTATTACTTCAGTTTGTGATACATATCCGGAATTGCCGTTGGAGGCGTGTTTGTTGAATGTCACCTATGATTGGATGCGGAGTACTTCACTCAAGGAGTGCGCCAAAATGCTTCAGATGCTTCCATGTTTCTACACAAGGCACTATGAAGATTTAGGTACACTTCCCCCACCGCTGCAATCATCTCTTATTTGCCCGCCTGAGTTGGAGCTGAAGCCGCTGCCCCCGCATCTTAAGTACATCTTTCTAGCTGAGAAGGACAAGTTACCGGTGATTGTATCTGCTCACTTGAGTGTGGATGAGGAGGAGCAACTACTGATAGTGCTCAAGAACCACCGTGGAGCTTTCGGGTGGTCTGTTGCATACATCAAGGGGATCTCCCCTACACTTTGCCAGCACAAGATTCGGCTCGAGGAGGGAGCCAAGCCAGTCATTCAGCCTCAAAGATGTCTAAATCCGAGCATGATGGAGGTTGTGAAGAAGGAAGTCATAAAACTTCTTGCTACAGGGATCATATATGCCATATCAGATTCGACGTGGGTGAGTCCCACACAGGTAGTCCCTAAGAAGGGGGGAATTACTGTTACAAAAAATTTGTTGAATGAACATGTCACCACCCGATTGGTAACTGGGTGGCGAGTTTGCATTGATTACCGCTGACTGAATGCCACCACTCTAAAAGATCATTTTCCTTTGCCATTTATCGATCAGATTTTGGAACGTCTTGCCGGTCGGTCACATTTTTGTTTTCTAGATGGGTATTCGGGGTATAACCAGATTTCTATTGATCCTTTGGATCAAGAGAAGTCTACGTTCACATGTCCCTATGGGACTTTTGCTTACCGACGAATGCCGTTTGGATTATGTAATGCACCGGCAACGTTTCAACGCTGCATGCTCGTCATATTCTCTGACATGGTGGAGCATTGTCTGTAGGTTTTCATGGACGACTTCTCGGTTTATGGGGCATCTTTTGATGAGTGTCTTTATAATTTGGACAAGGTGCTGCAGCGTTGTGAGGACACAAACTTGGTCCTCAATTGGGAGAAATGTCACATGATGGTGACGGAATGAATAGTGCTAGGACACAAGGTTTCTAGCAAGGGTCTTGAGGTAGACCCCGTGAAAATTGAGGTGATTTCTAAGCTACCCCCACCAAATTCTGTAAAAGGGGTGAGAAGCTTTTTGGGACACGCCGGGTTTTATCGGCGATTCATCAAGGATTTTTCTAAAATTGCAAAACCTTTATCTGAATTGTTGGAAAAAGATGCGGTTTTTTATTTCAACGATAAGTGTCTTCACGCATTCAAAGCTTTGAAGGAGAAATTGATTTCGGCTCCGGTTGTTCAAACGCCGGATTGGACAAAACCATTCGAATTGATGTGTGACGCTTCCGATTATGCAGTGGGAGCCGTTTTGGGGCAAAGGGTAGATAATAAGCCCGCTGTGATTTTCTACGCCTCCAAAACGCTAAATGATGCTCAATTGAACTATACAACTACAGAGAAAGAGTTACTTGCTGTCGTGTTTGCTTTTGAAAAACTTCGGCAGTACTTAGTGGGTTCTAAAGTAGTTGTGTGGACCGATCACGCTGCGATAAAATATTTAATGGAGAAAAAAGATGCAAAGCCTAGACTCATTAGGTGGATTTTGCTTTTACAAGAATTTGATATTGAAATCAAGGACAAATCCGGAATTGAAAATGTGCTGGCTGATCACTTGTCTAGGTTAGAAAGGGTAGATGAACAAGATTTGCACATACCCATAACCGAGACGTTTCCCGATGAACAACTGTTGAAAATTAATTCTAAGGAACCGTGGTTTGCTGAAATTGTTAACTATTTAGCTTGCAGGATCATCCCGGAAGACTGGTCTTATCAAGAGAAAAAGAAATTCTTTCATTCTTTGAGATACTATTTTTGGGATGACCCAATTCTTTTGAAGCAGTGCAGGGATGGTATTCTACGCAGGTGTGTGCCGGAGGTGGAGTACGAGAGTGTTCTCCACCATTGCCATGCGTCGCCTACGGGAGGACACCATGCTAGTTCACGGACAGCAGCCAAAGTGTTGGAAAGTGGCCTTTATTGGCCAACTTTGTTTCGGGATGCCTACGATTTTGTAAGGCAATGTGACCCATGTCAACGAGAAGGTAACATTTCAAGGAGACAAGAAATGCCCCTGAATGTATTTCAGGAAGTTGAGGTATTTGACTTGTGGGGCATAGACTTCATGGGACCCTTTGTGTCCTCGAATTCAAATTTGTATATCTTGCTTGTTGTTGACTATGTGTCGAAGTGGGTGGAAGCAATCCCCACAAGGACTAATGATTCTAATGTAGTGTGTAGGTTTGTCAAGGAAAATATATTCTGCAGGTTCGGGATACCCCGAATGATCATAAGTGATGGTGGCACACATTTCTGGAATCAGAAATTTTCGACACTTTTGAAGAAATATGGGGTCAAGCACAACATCGGCACCCCATATCATCCACAGACTCAAGGCCAAGTGGAGGTCTCAAATCGGGAAATCAAGAAGATTCTAGAACGGACAGTGGCATCCACAAGGAAAAATTGGAGTGCATTATTACCAGACGCACTTTGGGCGTATAGAACGACGTACAAAACACCTATAGGCACCACGCCTTTTAGGTTGGCATATGGCCGGGCTTGCCACCTTCCGGTGGAGTTGGAGCACAAGGCCCATTGGGCGCTAAGAAGGCTGAATTTGAGTTATGATGAAGCCGGGAGAAAGAGGATGTTCGAGCTGAATGAACTAGACGAGTTACGCATGACGGCATATGAGAATGCCCGCATCTACAAGGAGCGCACAAAGTTGATCCACAATCGCCATATTGAGCTGCGCACGTTCAAGAAGGGAGATAGTGTTCTATTGTTTAACTCCCGTCTCAAGTTGCATCCCGGGAAGCTGAAGTCCCGGTGGAGTGGACCATTCATAGTGGAAGAGGTGAGACCGCACGGTGCGATTCTTGTGCGTGATGGAGATGCCACGTTCTTGGTGAACGGGCAGCGGTTAAAGTTGTATTTTGGTGAAAATTACAAGAGAAAAGTGAATGAGGTCAAACTCATTACACTTATGGATGAATGAGATGTTGGGAAGACGTCTAGCCTAAGACGTTAAACAAGGGCACTTGTTGGGAGGCAACCCAACCATTGGTACATTAGGATAGTTTAATTATAGTCATAGATTGCTTTCATTTCGTTTAAATTCTAGTGTAAAGAAGATACCTTGATCCATTTGTTCAATGTGCAGGCACAGGCAGCGTCGATACCATCGACACACTGGTCGATGGTATCGACATGGGTTCAGGTTGACAGCTGCAAAAATCGCACTGAGTCGATACTATCGACGGTCCCGTCGATGGTACCGACATACCAACAGGCAGGTCGCACAATAATTTTCGATGGTATCGACATGCCAGTCGATACCATCGAGATCTCTGGAGAAGTTCAGAACGATTTGGCTCAGTCAAATCGATACCATCGACGGCCTCGTCGATGGTATCGACATGATCACAGGTTGAATTGAAAAAAATGGCGGTGTCGCAATGAAGGCAAGTCGATACCATCGACCCTCGTCGATGGTATTGACATCCATGTCACCGATCCGTGCAAAGACATCGACGGCAATCGCGAGTCCACGTCAGCGATCTGGGGTGCTGCGTCGATGCTATCGACTTGCGTCGATGGTATCGACAGGTCAGCAATCCGGGTTTCCCGATCCAGCAAACGTCAGCCGTCGATACTCGCGAGGGAGGTGGATACCAGCGAGACGTGTCGATACCATCGACCCGCGTCGATGGTATCGACGGGTCAACAGTGGCGCCGGCCAAGTCTTTATAAGGAGAATTGCAAGGTCATTTGATGTCACACCTTCAGAGCAAACATCCTCCTTTGCGCCGAGCACTTCCCCGAGCCCTCCAAGACTGAAGAGCAGCGACATCGAGCAAGGATCTTCACCGAGCAGAGAATCACTTCTCCATCTTCCCCGAGCTCTCTTCTTCTAATCCCATCTTTCTTGCAACCATGGTGCATGTCGCCGGAGCATCGTCCTCGCGCGCGAATCCCATGGAGATTGTGGATTTTGTTCCACCCCCTACTGCTTCCGTCCCTCGTCCGCGCCTGGTTCATCATTCTGCGGAGGCGAGGAAGGTCTATGAAGAGATCATGAAGTGGAAGTTTGAGCCGACCCGGTATGTGGATCGGGGTATGCTCCAGGAACTGGGATTCGAGGCCAACTTGGCCTATGTGCTGGCCGGGCAAGCACGGCACACCGACCGAGGTCACGATCAACTGGAGTACCATGCAGATGGGCAGCCATTTTTCGGAGAATGGCCCACCTACAAGGAATTGGTGGCGGAGTTTGTGGCGTCCCTCGACGTCTGTGTCGTACCCAACGACGTGGTGGCGTCAGACCGTGAGTGGATCAAGGGCAGGGTCTCCTTCCGGCTGTTCAACAACAACTACAACATCACGTTGGAGCAGTTCAATGACATCTTCAATTGGAACCACGGTCGCAATGATCACCGACGCCCAGATGCCCGCACCGACTACGTCAACATCTTCGCCGAGCTAGTCACAGTGCCGGCGGGAAAGACTGTGAGCTACCATAATGCAGCGGTAGCAGATTTTGAGCATCCGTTCGTCCGGGTCCTTCACCGGATGTTGAGCTTGACGTTCTTTGCTCGGAGTGATATAGCATTGAGCAAGTTTCAGGAGAGCGATCTTTTCTTCCTCTACGCACTCCTGAAGCGACAAGAGTGCAACTGGGGTGCGTTCTTCCTACAGCGCGTCCTGACAGTGAAGAGGAGTACAAGGAAGGCTCTGATCCATTTTAGTGGGCTCATCACCAAATTGGCGTCATACTTGGGGCTGAATTTTCAGTCCATGACTCCGATTTCCACGAAGAGTAAGGTGAACGTGCACCACTTGCACCGTTCAAACCTTATCCTTCTCCGGGATGGGTTGGCGTACGCACACTGCCACGTCAACCATGCTTACCAGGAGCGCGCACTTCCGGACGACATCTTCAACATCGAGGGCGCACAACACTTTCGGTGGCCGATCATAGCCATCGAATCCTCTGAAGAAGAAGGCGGCAACGACGAACAAGAAGGCGAGGCTGAGGAGGAAGAGGAGGCTTTCACACCTCTTCGTGCACGTGTAGCACCACGGAAGCGTCCTAGGATGCATCCGGGTGCGTCTTCATCATCACAGCCCCCGCCGCCATCACCACAGCCCTCGCAGCCAGCCGAGGATCCCTACTCAATGCAGGGAATGTACACGATGCTGCAGGATATTCAGCAGACTCAGCAGCAGCATCTGGCTATGTATACTGGTATTCATGAGACTACGAACTGGTTACTTGACAATCAACGGGCTATGTTCGAGAATGAGCGTCTCATCCTCGCCAACCAAGAACAGATACACAACCGGTTGCAGCGGATGGAGGCGCAACAGGAGCCCTTTTACGACCATTACTGGAGTCAGAGCTACTTTGGAGGCTATCCACAGCCTCCGTCGAGGACCCAATATGATCCGAGCTTCCAGGGGGAGTATCCTTCTTGGGATCCTACGGCCACACAGTACCCGCCTCCGCCTCCACAAGATTGACCAGGGTATCTCTGTTCCACTCTTAAGTTTGTTTTTGACTATGAGGCCATAGTCGAATTCAAGCTTAGGGGGGTAGCTGGAACTGCTCTATCTTTTCTTTTGTTGTTTTTAGTTTTTGCTTTGGTATTTGTTTCGTGCATTTTTAGTTTTTTTTTAGGATCCACATCTATCTAGTGTAACTGTGGATGTCGTAAAAGTTTGTCATCTCACTGTTATTCATGGGAAACTTAAGGGAATTTTAAAATTTTTGTGTCATTTGATAGCTTGACTTGGTTGTCCTTGGGGAACTTATCCTACAAAAATGATTGATTATGTCAACTTTAAAACAACATTGCACACCTATACTCCCATTGACTCATAAAAAGTGGATAGTAACGGTTGTTTGAGCCTAACCTAACCAAATGGTAATGAGACCTTAATTGGATGTAAGAGAAAGAACCCTCTAAACTACTACACATGTCAGTAAGTAGGGACACATAATATTTTTCTAAGGTTCAGTCATCTAATCTTGTGATTATTCCACTTCATTTTTCCATAATCCACCTAAGAATTGGAAGTAAAGTGCAGTTTTAATTTCTTCTTGTGTGCATAGCATTTAGATAGGACTTGCATTGATATTTTCCATACTTTTGCATAAAAAGAGAAAAAATATAGGGATTCATGCACATTACCTTTAGGTGCATGTCATGTAGTTGCACTCATGATCTTCATGCATAAAATACACCATGTATCTCAATTTTTCCTCAAAGTGATCTAAACTGTTCCATACCTTTGAAATATCGCAAAGATTTCCAATCATGAAGAAAATAGCCCAATACATGTGTCTCTAAGCAATTATGGATATGTGGGCTAAAGAAAAGAAAAAAATTCTGAAAATCTGAAAAAGAAAAAGAAAAAAAGAGAATTTAGAAGAAAATGGAATAAGAGGGAGAAAGGAACATGATATCACTCGCATTACAGGAAAATTGAGTACATGATGTGGCTTAATTAGATTTCCATCTCATATTTGGGGTGGAAGGTTAGTGCATGCATCATTCACCCAATTTTAGGCATTAGGGCATTTTTAATGTGCATTTGCATCATTTAGGACATTTTGTTTTATGCATGTTGAAACTGTACGATACTTCCAAGTTCTTCCATGAACCACCCATTCTATCCACCCGTTGCTCGGATTGGTAGGCCACCGTGAATTTCTCCTCACTAACGATTATAAGGAGAACTGCTTCCATGTAGATGGCAGTTAGGGCGAGCAACGTAGTGTAGGCGATCACAAGATGCACCAATGCTGAATCGGCAAATTTTATTATGTTAACTGCCTTACGTGATAGTGTTCATCGGTTTGAAGGATAATTTCTCTTATTGATGATTATTGTCGCCTTTAGGGTAATTACTGTTATGTGGTTAGAGAAGGCCGGTTTGAGAACGTTCAGTGGGAATCACATGGGATGTGGGTTGGTGTGTTGATTTTTAGTTGACATCTGCAATTCTATTCTAAGGATTAGATGCTCGAGGGAGAGCAATGTTTAAGCTTAGGGGAGTTTGATGCGATGATTTTGAGTCGCATTTATAGACCTTTTTCATATGTGTTTTGTGCTCTAATTACTCATTTTTATGGATAATATTGCATAATTCACTCATTTCGGTCTTTGCCATCATATTATGTTAAATCCCCTTTGTTTTATCATTTTGAGCATTATTTATCATATTATCATAATTTGTGTGGATTTACTTGGTCTTGTTTTGGAATTTCAGGAAAAACAAGTATCTGCTTCCGTCGATACCATCGACCAAGCCACAGGTTGCCAGCCGAGAGGAGCAGCACAGAGTCGATACCATCGACACCCAAGTTGATGGCCTCGAGATCCCTTCAGGTTGCTGGCGAAGAAGCTGTCGATACCATCGACGAAAGTCGATGCCATCGACGCATGGAGAGCTACAACGTCGCTAAAAGACAAAACTGACGCTACAGAAGTCGATACTATCGACATCCAAGTCGATGGTATCGAGATGACCACAGGCGCTCAGACGAAAAGAAAAGAAAGCTGCCGCTAATACGCTGGGTCGATACCATCGACCCGCGTCGATGGTATCGACGCCGGCAGATATGCGTTGGATTTGTTTTGATCTCGATCGGACGGCTGGAGTTATTTGACGACCTAATTAGGGACTTATACCTAATGACGGCCTCCGAGAGGAGATCATCATCTCATTTTGCATTGCACGAGTGCGGAGGAAGGGAGAAAAGGAGAACGGAGGCCAGAAGCTCATCCCGGTTGATTCGGACACTGCCGAAGATGAATTCCACCACTGACAGGCGGGGAAGCTCGTGTTCTACGCCAAGGATCTACCAGTTCTTCTCCGTTCAGGGGTTTTCCCACTTATTTCACGTTTTTCTTATGAATTCCCCCATTTCTACCATGTATTCGTGCGAGATGAACATGAGAGGCTAAAACCCTCCATCTTTAGGACCGGGAGTAGCCCGGGAATGCATTGTATGACAGTCATATTTTCTCTCTTAAATCTGTGGTATAGCTTCATTTTCTCCATATATATTTTTATGCTTGATCACCATAATAATAAACCTAATACCCTTAATCACTTCGACAGAAGGATTAACGGTTGAAAAGAGACGAAACCTACATTAATCGATAAAACCCTTGACAAAGGAGTTGTAAAATTAATGGTGGAAACTGAGAGATCGTTCGTAATGCGCTTAGTTTAGGGGAATGATTACTACGACGGTGGAATCAACCTAAACCTAAGTAGTGAATTACACCATGACAGTGGGTAATTCTAGTTTTCAGGCCACTACCCGGATAGAGAGAGAAGAGTGAGGAATTATATAAAACCTAATACAATGTTGACCCGCGGTGAAACCACAATCCTAAAGATACCCTTTTGAATTGATTAAATTAACATTTAATCGATTGTTTTCTTTGTTTTATTTCTTTTTCTTTTTAATTTCGACAACAAACCCTATTTTGTTATCCGGCCTAGCTGATTGCAATTAGTTAGTAGAAGTCTCCAATAATTCACGTATCCCTGAGTTTGACTCGGGCCTCACAAAGGCCTATATTACTCGACGTGTATACTTGCGTTTAAGCGCGTAGTAAAATACACGTCAAATTCAATCATCATTCAAGATCAAACTCCTCTTTTAGATGAGTTCCTATGTGTGTGACCCTATAGGTCCCATATCAAATTGGCTTTGAATGTCCATAACTAGCTTATGACATCACAAGCAAGGAGTGGTGCCTAGTCGCACGTCATTGCTACCCAAGTGAATGGAATGTTGGGGAGAAAATTCAATCTAGAATCTGTGTATGATGTTACAATGTTTGTATAGTTCCTTTGTCACTGATATCGAGATTGAACTAGAGGCATGGAGTAGTCATCCTCATTATTATTCAATCTTATTTCTTGAACCAGAGCAGACTGCATGAGATATATGTGAGCTCAACAGATTGACTCACATGTGTATCGCCATACTTCTCTCAGTCTCGCTAATCAAGAGGCCTAGGATATCATACTCCATATAGGAGGGACAAATCCCATATCTATCACTCATAGTCAATCCCCATGTGTAAAGTCACCCAATCATCACCGTTATAACAATCCATGTTTTAGGACTGCTTTTGATGATGTCAAAGTGTACCCAATGACATGTGATGAGTGCAATGATTTTAGGTCTAAGAACCACAACCACCACTATCATTGTGAGAGCTGACTATGACTTCTATGAAGATGGCTTCCATGTATCAGTATCACAATGGATCTGTCTGATACACTATTCTCTAACATATATCTGTGTGCTTGGTTTGATATTGTCATATCATGACTAATGAGATTTAGTCATCAACCAACTCACATTCTGATCTTATGTGTTATTGTTGTCTACCAACCTTCCAAAATAACAACCGATCAGGGACATGATGAGAATATGTATATATACTCTTAACATTTGTATGATCTCATCCACAAAGATAGTAACTTGACAACATACGTCATTGAGTAATATAATTCTCTATACATTCACTCTGTATCCTCGTTATCTCATAACTGAGAGAAACATATGAATTAAAAGCTTGCTTTTATTATTAATTTATCAAATCATGTATCTAATACTGAATCCCAATCATCATATAATTGACTCTCTGGGCATACATACCAATAGACTCCCACTTACACTTAGATCCAATCACCCACATATCTCATACCGAGTGACCTAACATGACCTTCATGCTTCTATTGCACAAGTTCTTTTATAGCGGTCTTAGCAATGTTTGCCTTAAGTCGGTATTTTCCAATTTTCACATCTCTTTGTTGTACGACTACTCGTATAAGATGGAAGCGCCATAGTATGCTATCTGAGATTCCCAACCAAGCTCGTAGCTCCATTGTTGTCTTGAGTATTTCTACTATGTCATCAATGGTTTGGAACCTCACACAAGTTCACCCATATGAACTTCTTGATGCATACAATATCCTCTGCTATTCTCATAACACAAAGATACTCAACTTCTTTTGTATATTTGAACAACTATCATTAGCTCAGATTTCTTTCTAGCTTATAGTTCTCATTTAATGTCAAATACTATTGCGATCATTTTTTTAGTCTGGAGTCTTGCATGGGTGTAACCCTTTACATCTAACTCTTCCTTATTACCATAACCAAGTAACCAATCCTTTAAGTGCTTCACAAGCACATAATGATGTTCATTATGGTACCCGTATCTGACATATACCCTCTTGTCTTATCCAATACATACGATATTGCTAGGTAGGTATATATACATCCTCTCATCATGTCAATACATATGAGAAGATGGATATCCTCTCATCATGTCCAATACACATGAGATTACAAGATATCTTCTTGTCATGTCCAATACATACGAGATAGCGAGATAAGTACACATCATTGCATTCAAGATAGATCCAATGGCATCTATCCTGTATCCCTGTTCTTCATAAGAATTGGGGTACTAGGCTCCTAAAAGACTAACTCCATGGAACATGGACAAGTTTTCTCTCATGGAGTCTTGCATGTTGAACCCTTTAACATCTTGTCAATGTATGTGCTCTTACTTAGGTCAAGAAGCTTTCTAGATCTATCTCAATGTATTCTTTGGTTGTCCCAATTACAACAAAGAGGTATCTTGTTGTGTTTCTTACAAGAATTTATGCGAAATGTACTAAGTTGTTGTGTTTCTTACAAGAATTTATGTAGAATGTACTAAATTTAAACCATTTGATGTTGTTTGCAGGGGCTTCCATATTGTAATTTCTTTGAATGGGGCAATTCCAATTCAACTACTGAGAAATTTGAGCATGAACGACTTGAGGGAGAATTAAAGATGGCCAACATCAAGGAACAAAAAGCAACTACCAGATTTAAATGATGTTTTGCTGGATTGGTGGCTTCTTGGATTCTATTTGTAGTTGTGTATACCCAATCAAATTGTAAAATATAATGGAGGTTGGATGTTACTAATGTTGTATGTGACACAAGCAAGGATTTCTTGTTTCTTGTCATGTTTGCAACATTGTTTTAGAACGTCTATATGGGAATTAGTGAAGCATGGGTCTGCATGCTATATTAGTAACTGCCCTAAAGTGGTGGGAATTAGTAAAGCGTGGGTGAAGTTGTAAAGTACTGAATCTTTGTACTAGCCTGTGAATGAATGGATGAAATTGTATTTCCCTTATCATTAAATGTTTGTCCCTGAACCGTTGTAATATTTTCTGAATTATTCAATGAAATTGCATGAGTGAATGTTGAATGAATGCATGAATGAATTTGCTCTGATCATTATCCAATGTGAGTCATGGATTGAATGATCAAATCTACCAGTTTGAACCCTAGTAGACCAAGTGGCCGTATGAATACTCTATTGCAGACTGGTTACTGACTTTAGTATGTCAGTATGTCTCAGAATGATTAATTGACAAAGGTTACTTATTACATTACATGATTGTTGGATTGTATTTCAATGGATTGAGTCAAATGCATGCATTACCAATACATTACTTTGAATTAATGAACTAGTTATCAAATGATTTCATATATGTAATCAAAGGCTGGGTGTATTTGTGTGTGTGCCCTAGACCAATGCCTTGTGTTTTTTCTACCCCACAGGATAGACATGAATTATGGGGTTGATGTATCTTTGACAACGATATGAATAGCATTTGTTAATGGATCATTTACAATTGGTATGTTATCTTGAAGACCTAAGAATGTATTGATTCCCTCGGATGAAATTTGGAAGCCCAACTAGATCTAGAAGGTCGTGGTGTGGCTGAAATGATTCAGTAGCTTGGTTAATTCAGTTGTGGTGTGTCCAAATATAGGCAGGACATGATAGGATCATTAACACATTTTAGGTAATCAATTTGTGGTTCCTCATTATAGGTAATCAATTTCAAAAGGATCAGGCTATTGGAGTTAATTTGTTGGTTGCCTAGGATGCCCATGATAGGATCACTATAGGATTCAAAATAATTCCAGTTTGTTGTAATTTGTATCGAGTAGCTAGAGTTAGAAGTCTGTCCAAGCTTATGGTCAAGTTCTTAAAGACAATTAAGAACAATCTTTAGAAAGAGTAGCTAGCATCAAATAAGTTCTCAGGGTGATTGACAAAATTAGCCTTCATCCATTAACAGACTAGCTGCTCACTATCTATTAAACAGACAAAAGACTTGTAACCATACCCATACCAAAGCCTTACCTTTATGCGAGAATTATCATAATCAACCAAGAAACACTTTCAAACATATGAATAGAAAACCCCTTGTCATTTGAGTACGAATCATTAACACAACTACTGCAGCTCAGCAGCTGACCTTAAAAGTACATTTGTCTCAGTATGAGCAAGCAAATTTGCAGCAAAAATGGTTTCATAAAGTTAAAAGCTTTCCTGATTGAACTTACCCCAATTGAGTGGAACCTTCTTGGATGGGAGTTAAGAACTGATCAGCTTGTCCAAACATAGGTTTGAAACTTTAGACATCAGGCTAAACTATCATTTTTTAGTCCAGGAATTACTATAGAAATTGGTAAGTAGAGCGTATGCTGGTGAAACTCTTATCGAGTTTTAGCCCTTTAATTACACATACCCAGTTAATGCATGTAAGGACCCTGACCTTCATTTTGGGCTTACCCTGTTTGTTTTGCCTAAACCTGGTGCTTGGTTGCTTGCTAATCATCTTTAGTGGTGATTAGGGTTTGCTTGTGCTTTGTTGAGAATTGAGGTGCTACTTGCAAAATAACCTAAGATAGGGTTGAAGAGCAAGTTTGTCACCTTAAGAGATGTCTTTCTCCCTCTTTGCTTCCTCTAGTGTTGAGAGGAAGGTTTGGGTTCGTGCCTTGGGTTGTCTTGGGCTTGGTTGAGCTCTTTTGGGCCTTGTTCTCCCTTGTTTGGGCCTTGCTTTGCTTGGTTGAGCCCTGTATCGGGCAAGGATGCTTGTGTCGGCCTTGCTTTGTGTCACCCATGGGGGGTGTATCGGCCATGGATGGAGTGTGACTGCCTTTGACCTTTGTTGACCTTCTTGCCTTAGTTGTGTCACCATAGCTTGGACAAGTGTCCGACCCTTGGGAGAGTAGTGGCATGGCATGTGCATGAGTTTTGCAAGGTGGTAAATTGTCTAGACAAGTGTCCCTTGGTAAGGTGACACCTTGCCTTGGTCTAACCTTGACCCCCATCTATATATTCCTTGCCTTTCTCTTCCTTAGGAACCCTTTAGCTCTTTGTTGCTCCTCTCTTCCTTGGTGCACGATACACCTACCCTTTGGAGCAAGTTGGTGGACGATCCTTCTCCCTTGGTGGTGATCCCTTCTTCTTCCTTTATCTTGGTGGTCGAACGCTAGGTGGGTCTTGTCTTTTGGTAAGCATCTTCCCTCTCTCCCTAGCATCTTCTTCTCCATCTTTCCTACCGTTCGGCAATGGTGGTTATGGTTCTTGTTCTTTTTCTTGAGGTGGCCGTAGCGGTGAGCTTGAAGCTAGGAGCTTGAAGCTTGGAGCTTTGGAGCTTGAGGAGTTTTATTGAGGCGGGTTACATAACTTCTAACCCTAGTTATACTACTTCTCTATGTTGCATGTTTCATATATGTTGACAATCGGCCATGCATGTATGTTTCTTTCTCTAGAACATGTTGTTGATCCTATGGATTTTATGAGCATGATGTCATTTTGTTTTTGATGGATTATATGCCTTTACACCTAGTTGGCCGAACCATGGTTTAGGGTTTCTTTGGTAGAAACACTCCTTTCTATCCTTGGTCTAGAGAAGTGAGTTTGAGCTCTAGTAATGTGGGCAATACCCCTCTCTCGTTTAAGTTGAGAGGTGAGCTTATATTCTAGTTGCTTGGAAAATACCCTCCTCTCACCATGGATTTGAGAGGTGAGCTTTTGATGACCTATGTTGAGGTTGGTCCTTGCGGTTGCTCGATTTGTGAAAGAGGTTGTTCAACATCCCTCTCTCTTGGTTGTTGAGAGGTGAGCCGACATTCTTGATCAAATAGGGTTTGGTTCCCTTGTTCTTGAGGTTGAAGATGACCTTGTTGGGTTGTGTCTTGCGCGATATGACCTTGGTATGGTGCTTCCCGATAACCTTCTTGTCTTGGGCTGTACCTTTGGCCGATACCCACATGTGCTTGGGCGTTATGTTTTGTTGAGTGCCCTACATGATACACCTTGTTGAGATAGTTTTACCTTGGTGCCTGATATCCCTTATCCACCCTAGAGTTAGGGTTTGGGCGACATGGTTGCTAAACCCTTGGATAGGCATCTTGGTCGATATGAAGCCTCAACCCAAGCTTGGGCGTTAGTGTTGCTCTAGGCAACATGAGTTGTCTACCCTTAATGCACGATATGTCCTTGAGGTGTGATCCTTGGTAGATAAGCTTGCTTGGGTGATCCTTGTATCCCTGGCCGATATGCCTAGTTGAAGCTTAGTTAGTGCCCGATATGGTCCCCTAGTCGATACCCTTGGTGGAGTTGATAGATGGGCGATATACCCTTGATGAGATGTTGCCCGATACCCTCGTTAGGGTTAAGTCTTGGACGACACACCATGCAGAGTGGGTGCTCGATGCACTCCCTTGTCTTTAGGTGGCCTTGGCCGTTATCCTTGATAAGCTTGGACAATATGGTTTCATGCCCGACATGCCAACCCTAGGATGCTGACTGTTATGATGCTGGCTATGCACGAAACCTTTCTTGGGCGTCATGGTTACCCTGGCCGATAGGGTTAACCCTCGGCTGATGCTAGAAGGTTACACGATAGGGGCACCTCAGGCGACACCCCTTTGGCTGATATTACTCATGTTGAAGGTTAGCCTGATAGTGGAACTTAACTCTAACCCTAGCTTGGTGCACGTTAGACCCTTGGCCGATAGCCATGGTAGTGTTGCACGTTATGACCTCGTGGATGGCTGCCTGACACCACGAGTATTAGGGGAACGTTGATGCATGTTAGAGGATGTGCATTGTTTGGTTGATATGGTGGAGAGTTGCTTTAGGGTTTGGAACCCTAGCCGGTACACCCTTTGGTAAGGGTTGGCATTGCTCCCCATGCTTAGTGAGGATTGCAGGAGTTTTAGTAAGGGCTCTGATAACCCGGAATGTATATAGTTGATGGTTCTCTTTTAATAATAATAACACAAGTGATATGATGTAATCACTTTGCATCCTACAAATCTGATGATGAGATATAATGATAGGTTGTGAACCAGGAAGCTTGGAAACTTATGATGTTGCTTCACATGTTGATATAACACATGCATATGGTCACAAGTATAAGGCATAACATATGCCCATGATTGATAATAATACTATGAATGACGAAGCTTGGGTGATATACTCATGGATGCTTCTTTATACTTGATAGTATGATCATTCTGTTAATCCATGATGGTTTCACTAATCTCTGGGAATATGTATATACTAACCATGCAGATACTTCATGTGGATTCACAGCCTGGTAAGAGCTATGAGATATATGTTCTTTGAGTAGCGTAGTGTGATGATAATCCTTGTTAATAAAGTAACAAGTTGATAGGTCTGAGGACCTGATATAAGGCTGAGTGCCTAGTTGAGGTGTTATCCTCTGATGATGAAATAAGGGATGCGTTCCCAGAATACTGATGCATGTTTATGATGCCTTGAGAGGCAATGGTTGATATCATGAGGGATTGAGGTCCCATGACAGTATGTTGATGGAAATAATGATGTAATTCTATAAGGCTATGTGTATACCTTGTTTTGCCTCAACAATTGGCTTAAAATATACTAATCAATGATAGATGAACATATCATGTAGTTTGCCCTGGCCATAGACCCATTACTGTCAGTAATTGGTGATGGTGAAATAGGTTTATCCTGTGGGATTATCTAGAGCGCATATTTTTGAATATGTGAGGTTTCCCCTAGCCTAAAATAGGAGGGTTGAGTGCGACTGTGGTTGCAGACTTGGGATGTATGGAGCATGGTGAACATACCCATGGCTCAGGATATGTGATGATGAGCATTATGCGTTCATGGCTCGGATGTATGTACTAGCACCTATGATGAGGTGAGCTAGAGATATGGGTAGCTTGCAGAGCTAACCCAGAGGCTGAGGCCTATAAGCATAAGACGGCGGTCTTGCTTGATGATTCGTGTACTGCCCACGAGAAGGTGAGGTCATGGAGTCCGGATCTCCTTAGACCTTGTATGGCACCGGATTGGGCTTTGCAGCCAATGGTTGGATTTGAGCAGGGAAGGCTCACTTCCTCAGAGTATAATAAAACGTAATCCATCTGAATAAATATATCTTGCTTAGAGCAAAACACGGAACATTGTTTGAGGCCTTGCTTACATAGCTGATCTAGTTACACTTTGCAGATATGTGTACGATCCTTATATCTTGTGATAAGTTCTTATAAAGCTTATCTTGTCAATCATGTTCCATAAAGAAATACTTGGTTATATGCTTCCTGGATATCTTGGTAAGCTTGATGGTAATAATAGCTTTGCTCAGTATGCTGCTCTTGTTATACACTTTATCAGTTATTTTCTGTTATCTACTTTAACCTTTGACGTTTTATAGTTGCGGCAGGGAGTTATGTTTCTCGATGGGACTGTGTGTCTCAACCCACTAGTTTACACCCTTTTTAGGTGATCGCTCTAGACGTGGTGGTGGTCGTGAGGTTGCGGCCGAGCAGCAAGAAGAGCAGTAGAAGGCAAGAGATGGAGATGCTGCTATTTTGGTGGTTTTGTAGTAGAGTCCTAGAGTCATACCTGTACTCTCAGGTCCTCAGAGGTGTTTGACGATGTTTAGCTGCTGTAATTTTTCTATATCCTGCTGCTGGTCGTACGTGGCTTGTTATGTATGTATAAACAGGTGATGAACTAATATGTACTGTTGCGAAAATGGGTGGCCTTAAGTTGTAAACATATCTGGCAGGTGATCTTGAATATATCTATATATGACCTGAACTTCTTGCAAGGCCTGGTTGCAAATGTTCTGTACATATGTTTCCAAAATCGGTTTTAATTAACCCGTGTTTTCGGTAATATATATGGTTCCTCACGTTTTTGCGTGTCATCTCGTTGTCTATGTGATAGCGAGGTGTCACAGTTGGTTTGGTATCAGAGCTCTAGGTTTGCTGAGTCTATAGGGATCTAGGACTAGGTTTGCGTCTGTTCTTGTGAGTTTTCCAGATTTGCTTACAATAACCTTCTGCCCTCAGCAGAAGATAAAGCTTAAAGATGTCTAGAAACCATGAAGAACATGCTGCCGAGAGCAGCGATGCTACATCAGTTGATGGAGCAGGAGGGCATGCACATGATGATCGGGTGTCTGAGGTCCCCCAACTTGACCCAGTCATTCTTGAAAACCCTACCTACCAACAACATATGGGGCAGATGATGGCTACTATGAATCACATGGTGGAAAGGTTTCCAGTGCCTCAACCAAGAACACATTCTCCCCATGGTGAAGCATTGGGTATTGGGAAGAACTTTGAGCGGATTCGCCGAGTCAGAGCTTTGGATTATGCTGGGATGGCTGATCCAGCGGATGCAGATCTGTGGCTGACAGGTCTTGAGAAGGCCTTCTGGATCCTCGACATCCCCAAAGCAGACAAAGTCAAGCCCGCTGTCTACCTTATGAAGGGCAGTGCAGGCCACTGGTGGGCCATCGAGGAGGAGAAGCGACCCGGTGAGGAGATCGGTTGGGAGATCTTCCGGCAAGAGTTCGTCAGCAGATACTTTCTGAAGATGTATCTGGATGAGAAGATAAACCAGTTTGACCGTCTACGCCAAGGAACGATGAGCATCACCGAGTATGAAGCCAAGTTCATGGACTTGCTGAGGTTTTGTCCTCACATGGCAGCGATAGATGATGAGTGGATCAGGCGGTTCAAGAAAGGTTTGAGTGTTGAACTGTTGACACCTACTACTGCTTTAGAGAATCGGGAGCGGTTTGTCACGTTTGTGGAGTCCATCCGCATGATTGAACGGTCTGTCAAGGAGAAAATGGAGTCCATGACCAGGACAATTCCCGCTCAGTTCCAGGGACAGAGATCTGGTGGCTTCAAGAAGTCAAGGTTTTTAGCACCTTCTATGATGAGATGTTCTAGTGCACCGTCACAGTGGTCTCCGAGTAAGGGAAGAGGTCATGTTTCTTCGCCGTCGAAGGTGCATAGTACAACTTCTGTGGTAGTAACCAAGCCATCTAGACTGCAAACAGAAGGTAGGTCATGTTACCACTGTGGACAGACTGGGCATTTAAAGTCAAATTGCCCAAGAAGAGACGTTGAGGTAACACAAAAGCTAAGACAGAATCAACAAGGGTCTGACAGACAACAGCCCAGTGCTAGAAGAGGGCGAGGACCCAGTCAAGCATCACAAGCGGGATCGTCTACTCAAGAAAGCAGAGGATGTTGACAACAAGCAACGACTCGATTTTATGCTATGAGTCATCCGGAGGCGATAGTCAACCCGCGAGTGGTGACAGGTTAGATGGAGTTATTTCATTCTGATTTGTCTTCTTCTTGCTTTATATCTGTTTTGGTTGACCCGGGTGCTACACACTCTTTCATCGTACATAGTCTGCTTGATAGCTGTCCTTTACCTATTAGTTGTAAGAAAAATACCCTGTTGTTAGAAAGCCCTCTTGATGGTTCCTCGATGCTTCGCGAGGAGTGTCCATCTTGTGTCTTATCTTTTTCGGGACACAATATACAAGTGGACCTTATACCACTTAATATGCATGGATTCGATGTGATCCTTGGGATGGATACCTTAGAGAAGTATAAGGTTGTGTTGGACTGTGGTTCCAAATAG
The DNA here is from genome assembly GCA_963693085.1 of Alisma plantago-aquatica. Taxonomy (NCBI): domain Eukaryota; kingdom Viridiplantae; phylum Streptophyta; class Magnoliopsida; order Alismatales; family Alismataceae; genus Alisma; species Alisma plantago-aquatica. The sequence continues at coordinate 430,952,788 of OY856410.1, forward strand.
GCAGTGTTTGATGAAAATGGAGAGAAGTGGATCTTCCAAGGAGATAGGAAGATTCTTCCGACATGTCTAGTATCAGTAATGGTGGCAGAAAAGTTGCTACGGCAAGGTTGTGAAGCGTTCTTAGCTCACATTGTGGATACTAAGGTGAAAGGTCCTAGCCTCAAGGAGGTAATGGTTTTCTGAGAGTTCACGGTTATGTTTCCTAATGAGTTTCCCGGTGTCCCCAACCTCAAGAGATTGATTTCGAGATCAGTCTGATACCAGGAACACAACCAGTTGCACAGACACCATATAGGATGGCTCCAGTAGAGATGGCAGAGTTGAAAAAGCAGTCACATGAGTTGTTGGAGAAAGGTTTCATCTGACCGAGCACATCGCCTTGGGGTGCTCCAATGTTGTTCGTTAAGAAGAAGGACAGATCGATGCGGCTATGCATAGATTACTGGCAGTTGAAAAATGTCACGATCAAGAATAAGTACCCGTTGTTGAGGATAGATGATCTGTTCGACCAGTTGCGTGGTGCTACAATGTTCTCAAAGATTGATCTACAGTCTGGATATCATCAGTTGAGGATTAAGGCGGACGACATACCAAAGTCAGCATTTAGGACGAGGTATGGTCACTTTGAGTTTGTGGTTATGTCGTTTGGGCTAACCAATGCACCTGCTGCTTTCATGGACCTGATGAATCGAGTGTTCCGTCCGTTCCTAGATCGGTTTGTTGTAGTCTTTATAGATGACATTTTGATCTATATTCGGGACAGGCAAGAGCATGAGCGACATCTTTGACAAGCATTGAATCTTCTTCGCCAACATCAGCTGTATGCCAAGTTCAGTAAATGTGAGTTCTGGTTGAAGGAAGTGACCTTCTTAGGTCATGTGATATCTGCAGAAGGAGTCCGAGTGGACCCTAAGAAGGTGGAGTCAGTGGCAGATTGGGAGCAACCAAAGATGCCGACAGAAGTTCGTAGTTTTCTGGGTTTGGCCAGATACTACCGGAGGTTTATCAAGGACTTCAGTGAAATCGCATTGTCGATGACAAAGCTGACCATGAAGGATGTACCTTTTGTTTGGGATGATCATTGTCGGCAAGCTTTCTAAAGTTTGAAGGAGAAGCTGACTAGTGCTCCAGTGCTAGTGCTGCCAAAGCTTGGGAAGGGCTATGTTGTTTTCTGTGATGCTTCCAAGAAAGGCTTAGGTTGTGTGCTGATGCAGGAAGATCATGTGGTTTCTTTTGCTTCGCGACAACTTAAGAAACATGAGGAGAACTATCCGACACATGATTTGGAGTTGGAAGCGGTGGTCCATGTGTTAAAGATTTGGAGACACTACCTTTATGGGTAAGTGTGTCAGATCTTTACGGATCATAAAAACCTGAAGTATATTTTTTCGTAGAGTGGGCTGAATATGCGAAAATGTCATTGGATGGAGCTAATCAATGATTATGATTGCACCATTGAGTGTCATCCTGGTAAGACAAATGTGGTAGCTGATGCGCTTAGCAGAAAGTTTTCTTCTCTCCCCACAAAGAATGCACAGTTGAGTTCCTTGGTATGCCATAGGCGGGATATGCTTGTCTCCATGCGGCAGATGAATGTGCAGTTGGAAGTTTCCTTGTTGGCAGGTCTGCTGGCACAGATGCAAGTCAAGCCTATGCTGAGACAACAGATCAAAGATGCACAACAAATAGATGATATAATGCAGCTGATCAGGTCAGAGCTTGGTAGCGAAAAGCATAATGGGTTTTATGAGTCCGAGGATGGATTAGTTTGCTATCATGGTAGGATGGTGGTCCCCTATGGTGATAATCTAAGAAAGCTAGTGCTCAAGGAAGCACACACATCGATGTATGCTATGCATCCAGGAGTCACCAAGATGTATCATAACCTAAAGGACCTGTATTGGTGGTTTGGCTTGAAGAAGGATGTAGCTGAGTTTGTGGCTAAGTGCCCAGTATGTCAGCAAGTTAAATTCGAGCATCAAAAGCCGGCAGGTATGTTGCAACCCATGCCTATACCACAATGGAAATGGGATCATATAACCATGGATTTCATAGTTGGTCTACCAAAGACATCTAGGAATCATGATTCCATTTGGGTAATAGTGGATTGGTTGACAAAATCTGCTCATTGCATACTAGTAAAAACAACATATACAGCAGAGAAGCTTGCTCAGGTGTATGTAGACGAGATAGTGCATTTGCACGTTGTACCGGCAACAATAGTTTCCGACAGAGGTCCTTAGTTCACAAGTCATTTCTGGGAACAGTTGCACAAAGCATTGGGAAAGCAGTTGAGGTTCAGTACTGCTTTCCACCCCCAAACAGATGGACAGTCTGAAAGGACTATTCAGACTTTGGAAGATCTTCTCTGAGCTTGTGTTTTGCAGTTCCTAGGCAGTTGGAACATGCATCTCAGTTTGATAGAGTTCGCTTATAACAATAGTTACCAGCGGAGCATTGACATGGCTCCTTATGAGGCTCTATATGGAAGGAAGTGCAGATCCCCTTTATGTTGGTATGAGTCTGGTGAAAATCAGCTTTTGGGTCCTGAGTTAGTACAACAGACAACAGAAAAGATCAGAGTGATACAACAAAAGTTGAAAACAGCACAGGACAGACAGAAGTCTTATGCAGACAATCATTGACGACCTCTAGAATTCCAAGTGGGAGACAAAGTGTATCTCAAGGTCTCACCTTGGAAAGGAGTGCAAAGGTTTGGCCAGAAGGGCAAACTGGCACCCACGTATATGGGGCCGTACCCGGTAATAGTACGTGTTGGAAAGGTAGCTTAAAAGTTAGAGCTGCCGCCAGAGTTGAGCAGGTTGCATCCAGTGTTCCATGTCAGTATGCTGAAGAAAAGTCATCCAGACACAGGGACAGTGATATAGCCAGTTGAGGTTGAGCTTGATGAAGACGTGACCTACAAGGAGGGTCCGGTGACGATCCTTAAAAGAAGAGTAAAGAAGCTGAAGAGGAAGGACCTGGTGCTTGTGAAGGTTCTGTGGCATCATCGTGGTGTTGAGGAAGCCACGTGGGAGCTTCAGGAAGAGATGAGGAGGAATTATCCCTCGCCTTTCTCTTCGGATTTCGGGGACAAAATCCTTTTGTAGAGGTTTATGGCTTGTAAGGACCCTGACCTTCGTTTTGGGCTTACCCTGTTTGTTTTGCCTAAACCTGGTGCTTGGTTGCTTGGTAATCATCTTTAGTGGTGATTAGGGTTTGCTTGTGCTTTATTGAGAATTGAGGTGCTACTTGCAAAATAACCTAAGATAGGGTTGAAGAGCAAGTTTGTCACCTTGAGAGATGTCTTTCTCCCTCTTTTCTTCCTCTAGGGTTGAGAGGAAGGTTTGGGTTCGTGCCTTGGGTTGTCTTGGGCTTGGTTGAGCTCTTTTGGGCCTTGTTCTCCCTTGTTTGGGCCTTTCTTTGCTTGGTTGAGCCCTGTATTGGGCAAGGATGCTTGTGTCGGCCTTGCTTTGTGTCGCCCATGAGGGGTGTATCGGCCATGGATGGAGTGTGACGACCTTTGACCTTTGTTGACCTTCTTGCCTTGGTTGTGTCACCATAGCTTGGACAAGTGGCCGACCCTTGGGAGAGTAGTGGCATGGCATGTGCATGAGTTTTGCAAGGTAGTAAAACGTGTGGACAAGTGTCCTTGGTAAGGTGACACCTTTCCTTGGTCTAACCTTGACCCCCATCTATATATGCCTTGCCTTTCTCTTCCTTAGGAACCCTTTAGCTCTTTGTTTCTCCTCTCTTCCTTGGTGCACGATACACCTACCCTTTGGAGCAAGTTGGTGGCCGATCCTTCTCCCTTGGTGGTGATCCCTTCTTCTTCCTTTAGCTTGGTGGCCGAACCCTAGGTGGGTCTTGTCTTTTGGTAAGCATCTTCCTTCTCTTCCTAGCATCTTTTTCTCCATCTTGCCTACCTTTCGGCCATGGTGGTTATGGTTCTTGTTCCTTTTCTTGAGTTGGCCGATGTGGTGAGCTTGGAGCTAGGATCTTGAAGCTTGGAGCTTTGGAGCTTGAGGAGTTTGCTTGAGGCGGGTTACATAACTTCTAACCCTAGCTATACTACTTCTATATGTTGCATGTTTCATATATGTTGACAATCGGCCATGCATGTATGTTTCTTGCTCTAGAACATGTTTTTGATCTTATGGATTTTATGAGCATGATGTTGTTGTTGTTATTGATGGTTTATATGCCTTTACACCTAGTTGGCTGAACCATGGTTTAGGGTTTCTTTGGTAGCAACACTCCTTTCTTTGGTAGCAGGGAAGGCTCACTTCCTCAGGGCATAATAAAACGTAATTCAGCCGAATAAATATATCTTGGTTAGAGCAAAACGTGGAACATTGTTTGAGGCCTTTCTTACATAGATGATCTAGTTACACCTTGCAGATACGTGTACGATCCTTATATCTTATGATAAGTTCTTATAAAGCTTATCTTGTTAATCATGTTCCATAAAGAAATACTTGGTTATATGCTTCTCGGATATCTTGGTAAGCTTGATGGTAATAATAGCTTTTCTCAGTATGCTGCTGTTGTTATGCACTTTATCAGTTATTTGTTGTTATCTACTTTAACCTTTGAGGTTTTATAGTTGTGGCGGGGAGTTATGTTTCTCGCTGGGACTGTGTGTCTCACCCCACTGGTTTACACCCTTTTTAGGTGATCGCTCTAGACGTGGTGGTGGTCGTGAGGTTGCGGCTGGGCAGCAGGAAGAGCAGTAGAAGGCAAGAGATGGACATGCTGCTGTTTTGGTGGTTTTGTAGTAGAGTCCTAGAGTCAGCCCTGTACTCTCAGGTCCTCGGAGGTGTTTGACGATGTTTCACGATGTTTCACGATGTTTAGTTGTTGTAATTTTTATATATCCTGCTGCTGGTCGTACGTGGCCTGTTATGTATGTATAAACAGGTGATGAACTAATATGCACTGTTGCGACAGTGGGTGGCTTTAAGTTGTAAACATATCTGGAAGGTGATCTTGAATATATCTATATATGACCTGAACTTCTTGCAGGGCCTGATTGCAAATGTTCTGTACGTATGTTTCCGAAATCAGTTTTAATTAACCTGTGTTTTCGGTAATATATATGGTTCCACGCGTTTTCACGTGTCATCTCGTTGTCTTTGTGATAGAGAGGTGTCACAATGCAGGTCATGCGCTATTGTGCCCAACACTCATGTAGTTCATATGGCCCACTTATTCTCATCAATTGATGCATAGACTGTCTTCTTCATGTCATTTTATTTTTTATTTCGTAGGTCAAAACATTTATATTGTTTAGTAGTTCTTTTTCTTTAGATTATTTAGTTAATTGGTGTTTCAAAGGACCCAACATATGTCCATTCAAATTGTTCATGATCATTAATGCTTCAAAGTTCAATTCTTGCTCAATTTCCTGATGCTCCTTCAACTGAAACAATACAAGAACATCCTTCAACTGAACTAATACTAGGACAATCAAGTGTTCTGGCCCCCATCAGTTCACATATAGGTGGTAACAAGGCCATCCATTCATTCATGAGTCAGGGCATGACTAGTATAGTTTGAAAGGTCAGCAAGACCAACATAGGTGTGTCCAAACATAGGCATGACATACATAATTTTTAGTTAAATTCCATTGCACCTAGCTGTGATTGAAGCTCAATTCAATTCAAATAGTTCTGAATTCCCAACTATGAATGATGAAAATTGATGTAGATGTAATGGAGATGGAGTTTGAAACATGCCGGTTTAACTCCTAAATTAATGGAACATTTTAAGCATGAATGGTTAAATCTAGCACCAACATAAATTATTAAAATGCAGCACAAACATAGATGATCAAATATAACTGACCACATACATTAAGAACTTGTTGATCCACAAACATGAACAACCAAGAAGTGAATTAAGTATTGAATAAACTAGTGGATAAAGAACTTGTTCATCCACATCAACTGAAATGATACATAAACCAATCCACAAACAATCTATTGAACACATGAACTACATTTCCATGATCATAGACAAAGAACCAAATAACATTGCTAGGTACATGTTTATCAAGTACATACAAGATTAAACATGGATCACTGAATAAACATTGATTTTATCAAGCCACAATGCCCTGAATTAAGCTACGGCTTTGAATGTCTCTGGTACAACCCTAAATTAAGCTACAACCCTAAATTACAAGCCACTTGAATGTCTAGTCCTTCTGCAACATTGAGAAGTCTCTGGTATTTATTATTCACTGGATTCATGAATGTCTCCAAGCACACCCGAAGTTGAGCAATCTTTGGTAGCCTATCAATGAGATAGAATAATATTTGACTTAAATGATTACAAGATACTTTAAACTAGAAACAAATAATGTACATTACACTACCACATACCACTGTTTTGCATGTTCGGCTATTATGCCATTTCCCATTGCAAGTACTACAAGTTCTTTGCTTTTTGGATTTTAACTCAGCTTGTGGTTTAAATCTTTGTGGTTTCCTTCTCCCTTTGCAATGATATGTGGGAAGATCTCTAAATAGGATATCTTCTTCTTCATTGTGGATTCTTGAAAGATATTGGCTACCCTGAGTTGGAATATGAATTTGAGATGACGATATGACTTCTTCACTTGAAATGAATCACATATTTTTCTGCATGGACAATATCTCATCATAAGATTTTTGAAATAGCTCTTGCATCATAATGTAAGTGTCCTTGTCGTGGGAAGCTATGCCAACCAAGCGCATTGAAGATGTACAAAGTGAATTATACCTAACCAAAGGGGTACTACAATCAACATCTACCCAAGCTTCCTCAATACAATGACTCATATTGGTGGTTTTTGCTTGCATTGTCCAACGTTTCAGCACATACAAAGTCGGTATCTTATGAACTTTAACAAAAGCAACACTTTTAGTATATGAGCGCATAAGATGTCGGAAAATTGGAACAACTTGCATTCACAAAAGATTTCTTCTCCATTACGGTTAACTTGTACCGTGTAGCTCTTCTTTGACATAAATGCAAGTGCCTCATCACTTACACTTGAAATTTGATATTCAGATTCACTAATAACCTCATCTATGTCATAGCATGAAGTTAGCTTCATTTGCTTCTTGAAAAGTTTAAATAGTGTTCTAGTGTAGATATCCCTTGCATGTTTCTCAATGGGATACAAAGACCACAATGTTGGTTGGACATTCTTAGACATGTAGTCTTCTTCATCCTCTTTGTCATATCGGTTCTCTACCACCTTCTCAAATGCTTGGAAAAATTTAAACAAAGGTAGATGATTGTTAACATGATCTTTGAATATTGCATCCATGCTCTCACTCTGTTGTGTTGTAGACATGTTGGCAAAAAATGTGTCTATGATGTAAACAGGTATCCATTTCTCTCTTATATTCCACAACAAGGTTAGATGTGTGTTGTCACTCAAATTATATGTGGTTATCATCTTCTTCCATATTTCCTCAAACTCATTACTAGTTATGGGTTGATTAATGCAAGATTGGAACTCTTCAGTGAACCCTGCAACAGTCGCATTTATCATGCCGAGATGTTCACATGCTTTTCGCATTATATGCCATTGGAAACATTGGTGGATTGCATTAGGAAATACAATATGAGTTGCCTTCTTCATTGCTGGATCTTGATCAGTTAAGATTGCATTTGGGTGTTTCCCTTACATGGCTTCTAAGAATATTTGGAAAACCCATATAAAAGAATCAACAGTCTCATCACGTAATAAGGCACAACCAAATAAAATAGACTGCTTGTGATGGTTCACCCCAATGAAAGGTGCAAATGGCATGTTGTACCTGTTAGTCATCTATGTCGTGTCAAAAGTCACCACATCTCCAAATGCTTGATATGCCATTCTTGATTTAGCATCAACCCAAAAGATAGTCCGTACACATCCATCTTCATCAAATTGCACTGAGTACTTCAATGCATGGTTTATTGCTTGCATTTTTTTTTGAAATGTCCTATTGTGAATGCTACATCAACACCAATATATTTCCTCCTCACGGAAACAAGTGTGTTGCTTAGATCCTTTCTTGTAAACGTGACATTGTGGATGCCTCCTTGTTGGCTAGCTATAAGTGACATAATATGATGACTAGAAATATTTTGATCATGCATCACATGAATTAAATCACGAACATCTGACGACATACGGCGGTGTGAGTGGTGAAACCTCTTCTTAGATGGGCTCTTTGTTACATCATGATTATGTTCTTTTTCAAAGCTTAGTACCACCCACTTTGTTTCATCTTCTAATTTCACTCGCATGTGAGCCTTGCAGCCAGTTCGACTAGAAATGATATCCTTTTGTGGAGATCCCTTCTGAGAATCATCTCCTTTGTTTTTTCCTTTGTGAATTCCTTTCCTAGAGCATAAAAATACCCTTCTAGTGATGTTCTTTGTCTTGGCTGAAATATATTGGTTTCCTTTCCTTATACTAAAGCCAACTCGGTATGCATATTTATTGTAGAACTCATCTACTTTATCAACACTGTCAAATAATAGACCTACGTAAGGGTCTAACTCGGATTCAACTTCAATCCTCTCATCTTCCATCTCAGGTTCAATTTCATCTTAACGATATTCACCCACTTGTATGTCTCCACCCACTTCAATGTCTCTATCCACTTGACTATTATCATACTCCATCCAATCGATTCCAGTCATCCCATCCGCGTCATGTGAAAAGTCCATGTCTAGAGTAAATAGAAATTAAGAATACAGTAAGAAGAAAGGAAGATGATTTATACTAAGATCCATCATTCTAGATGCTAATATGAATTGATGTATCTATCATTTAGTCTCAATATAAATTCTAACATAAATATTAATTATTGTTCTAAATATGTAGAGGACATAGGAAAAATATGGCAGCAAAAGAAGAGTATCACAGGAAAAGACTCCTACCAAATCAAACTAGTATGGAGAGGAGGAAATTTGTTAGCGGAGGCCTTGCAACTTGCTAGCGAGAAGCTCCTTGCTGATGGTGGGTGGCTTGCTTGCTACTAGCGTTCGACAGAACCTGACATTCTGTTGGCAAGGATGTTGATTTGCGCGATGGAGGGGAGGCAGAGTAGGGAAAAAGGAGCGCTGCTTGTTGTCGGCGTTCAACTTGCTGGTGGCGGCATTCAACTGGATGGTGGCGGTGTCCGACTGGCTGGAGGCGAGTTTCGACTTGCTGTTGCTGGCGGAGGAAGTAGAAGGAGGTGGGCGGCGATCTACTGGGCTCGCTACTGGCGGCTGCGGAGAAGGAATCCAGGCGGAGGAAGGATAAAGTAGGAAGGAGGAAGGGGGAAGGTCGAAGGAAGGAGGCCGACGGAGGAACCGCGTTAACTGGGAGAGAGAGAGAGAGAGGGAGAGAGACCGAGCGAGAGAGAGAGAGAAGAGGGGACTGACACGGGAGTCAGTGGTGGGGTCTGGTCGAGTAAACGTCTGTTTACTCAGCCCGTGAGTGCAGGCAGGGAACCGGGATCAGATGCAGATCCTACGGCTAGAAACTCTATTGTATTGGGGGCAGAATACACTGAAGTGTATTCTAGCCTAACACACACACTCTCTCTCTCTCTGTATATATATATATATATATATATATATATATATATATATATATATATCAATTCGTAGAAATGAGTAGCATCTAAATTTATGCTCCTACAACCACAAACTAATATTTTAAGTGAGAAGTTCCACACACACAATAGTTTTAGTCAGGATATTACTGAGACTCATGAATTATATTAACTAGAAAGCACCATTATCACATCATACACTATTTGATGGTCTCTTCAAAGACAATCGACAAGATTGGAACTATGGAGAGAAGATAAGCATGATCCTTGCACAAAGATCATACACACAAATCTAGATACACTATTTTGTTGTAAATAATAGATGACCAACTATATATCTGGCTAAGTCCACATATCTAAGTCCTGAAAATAGGAGCATTCATTAAATTAAACCAGAGTTAACAAATACCACAACGAAACCTGGAAAGAAGCTAATACCAGTAACAACGCGAAACGGAAAGGAAACTACTACATGTAAAGGCTATGATATGAGCTGCCAGAAGAGCCAGACAATAGGATAACTAGTAGTCACGATGAAAATTGAGGAGTTCTTTTTCTAGAGAAACTTGATTGAAATTGTACTTGTTTGCCATCTGCAGTGCTGACAGAATAGCATTCGTCTCCGTTATTTTTCACAGCTTCAGATTGACATACTAGAGATTTGAATAGCTAGAAAAGAAGTCCCAAATGTAGGAATTCGTTGTAATCGCCCCTGCAGTTACCTCCTTATCCTCATGTGGATCCTCATGTGGATACGGCATCGCTAAGTACTTGCTAACCAGCGGTTGGTTGAGTCTGTAGCAGCGCCCAAAGACTCTACGTCTATTTTTTACAATAGAAGGAAACCACTGGCCCTCAGATGGTTGTCATGTCGTACTTCTTCTGCTGGAATGACGCTGTGCCGCATTGAGGCATAATGCGCCTAGCGGCATGGGCCACGTGAGGTCTAGGCCTCACCCAATATTTGGTAAATGTATTGTACAACGATCACAGACAAACGTAAAGGAATAAAGTTAAAAAATTAACCAAACTTTCTTTTCCCATTTATGACTTCAAGCCGAATGAATAATGACATGAATGTACACCACGACTTCTATGGGTTATCATCTTTCGTTTCTAATGTGATTCTAAATATATTCAAACTTAGTTATTAACAACTTTATAGCCAAGACGAGGGCCATTAGTGGCTTGTTTACTAGAAGGAAAATTGTGGGATGGGGAGGGGGAGAGCAAAGGTTCCACTTCTCTTAGCATAACTTGCATTGGTAAATAAAGGAAGAACATAGACTTGTAGGGAATTATATTATAGAGTTTTGAGGGAGACATGAAAAGTTGGACCTAAATGTAGAAACTTGAATGAAAACTAGAAACACAAAGAGAAACAAAGGATGAAATTTGGCAAGAATATAGAGGTAATTTCAACTCTATAGAGGAATTTAACATTTTAAAAAAATCAGGTTTTGTCATCTAGAAAAAATTGATAGTCCAACTTGTTGCTCACACTTATGAAGGAGGTTTGGTAATTACATCTCTTATTAGTGAATACCCAAAATATCCACATGCATAATGTTGGTGTTGTCTTCTTATTGTATTTATGGAATATTTAATTAGAAATATAAAAGTTACTGGAAATTCTGGAGAAGAAGTTGATAAAAATTAAAATGTTGAGGAAAATTTAGATAGTTCAAGGAATGTTAGAGAAAATTTATATCATCATGTATGAAGAGTATTTTGTTTTGTATGAAAATTTAGAGAAAATTATAGGAAGTTCAAGGAATACATTTATAAAAATAATATTTAGAAATCCTACAAGCATGTAAGAAAATAAGATTGTCAAACTTATGTTTTTGTTAACATTTATTGTCAACACAATCTTTCCCTGCAGAAGCTGACCAAAATATCAAATTCACTCACTTACGCTCAAACCTTTCCCTCCCACCCTCCTTTTCATTTATTGCTTACGAGACACATCATAAGTCATTGCTCTTTCACCAAGATCTTTTGCTAAATTAGCAAAATGATATCGATTTGTTTTAGTATGTATTCACCAACACCCAAAGTCTAACATAATCGTCTCTAACATAAAAAATGGGTCCTAGATGAGAATTGGAGGTAAGATTTTGGAGAACGATAGTACCCATATTGGTGAAGTCATCTCCTAACAAATATATTATTTATATTAGCCGTGCGTTTTTGGTTCTTCGATACTAATAGAACTTTTACATGGCATCGACATCCTTTTTAAGAAGTTGGTCAATTCCATTTAATCTCATAATGGTTGAAGTTAGTGTTGTTGTTTCCATTGGCGACATGAATTGTAAATAAAAAAGTTTCCAATATGTAGACCATGAAGCATTATATTAAACAAATATTTGACAACAAAAGAACTTGTTGATTATTTGGGTATATATGTGGATCAATATCTCTTGAAAATATTGAAGTAGAGATAAATATAAAATATCTTTAGATAATGAGTCTACATTGAGACTTTTACTTTTTATTTTATCTAATAAATTCCTTTTATGATAGTTTGAGATATTTATAACCTTTTGTTGATTGTGTGTTTTTCAACTTGTTTACAATTTACAATCATTGCGAACCTAGAAAGAGTTCATTATAACTTGGCATGGCCTCACCCACTTCATATTCATGGGTTGGGTATGCTATAGAATGCACATGAGTGCCCTTCTACTAACAGCAGTTTGGAAAATTGGACATGTGACATCTCAATTTCCATCATGACCTACCTACCTAAAAATGATGACAAAATACTCTGAAGGATATGATAGACGATTTGCGTCAGTACTTCTACAGAGATATCTTCTTCTTCATTGTGAATTCTTGGAAGATATTAACTACCCTGAGTTGGAATATGAGTTTGAGATGACGGTATGACTTCTTCACTTGACATGAGTCACATATTTTTCTGCATGAACAATATCTCATCATAAGATTTTTGAAATAGCTCTTGCATCATAATGTAAGTGTCTTTGTCATGGGAAGCTATGCAAACCAAGCGCATTGCAGATGTACAAAGTGAATTATATGAGGTAATTGGTCTGAGATGGAGGGTTAGACAGTAGAAGATATATGAGGCAATTGGTCTGAGATATCGTCAATCCAATTCTCTAGTTGTCGGTTTGTGAATTCGTGAATGATGGTCATGTAATATTTTCTGAGGAAAAAGAGGAAAATAACCTATATTGGTTAACCAATATACAATACTAACCTATCTAACTTGTTTTTTAAACAATAGCTTCAGTGGAAGAAGCGGTTAGCTGGTTCCACATGTCCCTCTCCTCGAAAATATTATTCCATTTGACGTCTACAAAAAAAGATTCCATGCCTCACCCTATTTTTAAATCTTTTTTACATACACCTTATGTGGATATAATTCAAAATAATATATAGTTTAAATAATTATTGACCTACATAGAAAATAACACAAAAAGAGTAAAAATATAATATATGGGGCATATAATTGATATGTTAAATATAAATTATACGTTTGTGTGTATATATGTGTAAATGATATATTTAAAAATAAATCAATAAAATTTTTGTATTCAATTTTACCTACTAATTAGATATGGATTAACGTTATATAGGAAATAAAAAATCAATTTATTACAGATATTACTATATTCTATATAGAAAATATATGAATCATAATTAAATGCATATATCAGGGAAATGGGTTATTTATATATATAAATATATGAAAAATATATAAGTATGTAGTGTATATATATATATATATATATATATATATATATATATATATATATATATGAGAAAATTCTACTTTCACTAAAAGCTAAATTTTTTAATATTTATTTGTACAATATATTCTTATTAATATACACACAAATATGTAATCATTATTAATAGAATATAGAAAATTTTTTTGTTTAGATTTTGTTAGTACAACATATATGAGATTTTTAGAATATAAGCACTGACTAATTGTAGGGACGACATAATTATAATTTTAACTAAGAAATGACTAAAATATATAAACTTCCTAAATAATTTTAATGCAAAACATTTTAGAAAAATATATATATTTTAAATGCTATTATTCATGACATTTAATTGTTGACAGTGGAAGAAATGTATAAGATAGTTCAAATTATGTGCTATGTTACAAAATAATTTATATATATACACACGAATATATGATTTACATATAAATGCACAAATATAAATATGAACGTGTAATACATATTTCATGTTTTAATTATATATATAGTTAAAACATGAAATATATCTATATATAGTTAAAATGTGAAGTATATATATATATATATATATATATATATATATATATATATATATATATATATAAGTCAGGCTAGAATACACTCGAGTGTACAAATTACGCCATACACCTCAATGGTATTTGCCTATCTAGACCTTGTCTTTCCAAAATCCAATCCATTGATATTCATGGTTACAAAAATAATAGGTCAAATACAAAATTTTATCTCATTTGGATGAGTGTAAGTCGCTCATCTAAGGACAAAAAAATCAACGCACAAAACTAATTTGAAATGCATGATTCTTGCCTCCTTTAGATGCACAACCTATAAGTATCCAAATGAGCTAAAATTGATTATATAGTATGTTCTTAAGATATTTAAGAAGATCAACGGTTTAGATTTTTCAAAAAATTACTGCATCTTTAAAAACGACTAAGGTGTACGGTACCTCCGGTACACTCGACTGTACACTAGTCCGACTCTCTCTCTATATATAATTATTTAAATATATAATTATTTAAATATATAATTATTTAAATATATAATTATTCAAATAATAATGATTGACGTTATTGTATTGGATTCAAATAGTACATGGTATCATAGTATTGAAAACAAAAATAACAAAAAGATTTGAAGGAGGGTGCTCCACATGTTAGCGTCTCCTTGAAGGCGTCAAAACACGTTCTGTGGTTGTGTATCTAGAAAAAATATCCAAGGATAAAATTGTACCACATTTGTTTATTTTAAATATATATATTACTTATAAAGTAATATTCTGAGTATATTATTGTTGTTCTCAGATTGATCACTAGATCTCTATTCTTTTTCTTAGTTAGGTATTTATTTCTAAATGGAAAATAATGTATTGAGAAGAAGGAATTTATTTTTATTACAATCACTACAAACATAGGTTATCCTTCTTGTATAATTATACATAAATATTTGCCCCTAGAATATGAAAATAGTACTACTGACATTTTAATTATATATATTTTGCACTTAAAATTTATGCGTATTATCAAAAAAGTTATATTATTTTTGTATAATAGTGATAGATAGTTGTTATTGTTGAAGGAATCATCTAATGTATTATATTGACATTATATTGATTTGTTTCATTCTGACCTCTAATATTAGTAGAACATGAAACAATTAGAAAATGAGATATTAATAATGAAAGTGAGAATTTGATTTATTACTATAAGCAAATTATTATGTATTGATCGAGAGGTGTAGTAGTTAGTGCGAGTGAGCAAAATCCAGTTAATAACTGATTAATCGAATGCCTAAAATTGAATGGTTAAATTTGTTTGGTTAATTTGGTTAATTCCATTAATTTAGTTAATTTATTTCTGTTAATTGGTTAAATGGTTAATTTTTTGGTTAAAAATATTTACTGTTTGGTTAACCAAATTAACCAAACAACTACAATTTATTCAAAAGAAATATTCTACACATATATACATATATAGTTGTACTTTTATGCCATAAAGACTCTACTCTCAATAGTAATCAAATTTTGATGAACTATATAACGCTATATTTATATGCAATACTACGATATTATATCAGTAGTTCAAAATCCTATGAGTATTTTCATATAATATTATTGAAAGAGTGTTATTTTGTTAACTAAATTAACTTACCAAATGAACCCTTAACCGATTAACAATGACCAAATTAACTGATACTAATTCAATTATATTAATAGTTAGATTCTCAAAATATAAATTAACCATTTAACCGACACAAATTAATATAACCTACCGAATTAACCAAATGCTCACCCTAGTAACTAGTGGAGAAAATGAAGTTAAGAAAATTAAAAAAATATGAAAAAATATAAGAAGACGTAAAAGAAAGAAAATGAGAGTGAATAATAGACAACTATATCCATTATTACTAGTCATATTTCTCCATAATTATTCATGTACAAGTAATTTTGACTTTCTCCCTCTCTCTTACAGATATATCATTATACTTAAATAAATATATTATATTATTTTTTCTCATTACAAATAAATATATATAATAACATAGATTATATGTTTGAAATGAAGAGGATGACTTAATAGGGGAAAGATACTTGAGGTTCCATTTTAAATATGACAATGTTATAGGAAAAAATAAATGTACATAAATTACGGGGAAAATTTAATACATTTCGGAAGAGGATGGTGACTGAACTTTAAATGAGAAAGTATGGACAGCCGTAAAATATTATTTTTGTGTTTGCCAGTTTTCAAAAAGAAATTAGAACACTAGTCCACATTAATCAGAAGGAACATGACATTGTTGTTTGACATTTCTATAATGTTAATTTTATTATTATTGTGTATATCTTCATAAACGTTACATATAATGTTACAAAGAGTGATAAATAATATGTTGTCGATGTAGTGTAGTGTGGCGCGGTGTGGTGTGGTGTGACTAACTATGGTTCTTGGCCGTGGAGATATGATTGCTCATATCAAACAATACATTAGATATGGTGTATATATCGGTGTTTGATTTTCAACCGTGATGTGGTTATCATTTTGGTATTAAATACCCCCTACCTGCACCACTGCCATCCCTAACACTGGTTAATCACTTCTCTCTCTATATATATATATATGTATATATATATACATATATATATATATATATATATATATATATATATACGTACATACATGCATACATATATATATGGGATTAAGAGAGAAGAATTTCTCTCCCAACAATATTTCATTTAAATACTAGTCTCCTAAGTCTACATACATACATACGCCAACAAGGAGTGGCTCAAGTGGTCAAGCATGGTGTCTCCTAACAAAGGGATCTGGGTTCGAATCTCATTTTCCGTCTTGATTTACCACCCTCCCGAGCATTCGGTCTCCACCACAGATGTGAGAGAGGAGGGGGAAAATCTTTCTCTCTTAATACCATACATGCATATATATATGTATGTATGTATGTAGACTTAGGAGACTAGTGTTTGAATGAAAAGATTGTTGTCAATTAGATATCATGTACGTCTTCTTTGGTATAGGGGAAAACATAGGGAAGGAAGAGACAATTCACCTAAGCTATTTAACAAGGAAAAGAAAGGAAATAATATATCAATTTACAATATTCTTTCTTCCTCCCCTGATTAGTGATCAGGGCACCATGTTGTATGGGAACACAATTTCCTTTAACTTGGTTTCTCCTCCTTTCTTTCTAATGTTTTCAAACAACTGAATTGTGACACCCTTTGCCACATAAGTGAGATTACTTAGAACAAAGTGCAAAATTATCACTAATAGCAATATTACCACAAAACAAGATAAATTAAAGCCGATCTCATATAAGGATCTCAAGCTCAATAAGACAAAATTGGAGCCATAAACTATTGCCAATATATTTGATTCATATTTAAAGGTATTACACTTTATTCTTCACTGACCATTTAGGCACAACCTGTTACATATAATCATCCGCTCACGTATACAAACTATGTATGAACCGCTATAGCTTATAGCCAAAAATTCAAGCTGATGTACAACATTCATAAAACTCTCTCAAGGACCTAAGTATATAGGGACGACACATAGGATTCTATGACTAGACACAAATTACATATCCTTGCACATCTCCTTAAAGTTGAATTCAGTTAGGTTATGTTTATATATGCTCCATGTACTGCATGTATCTTTGTCGTTTCATTTATGTACTGGTCTTTCTCAAAGATCCCAGCCTGCTGAATATCAATGATGAGGCCACCAAGATGAAGAGGTCATTTTTGAGGTAGAAGTGATGCCGCTACAGGAGAGGCCGTGTTCGGGGCAGTCCCGATGGTAGATGTAAGGTCAGGTTGGAGATTGAGGTAGTAACTGGGGTTGAGGGCAGATGAGAGGAGCAACAGGAAGGGGAGGATGTGGGGCAGTAGGAGAAGAGGTGTGGGAGGACGTGGTGCTTACATATTATCATTCATATTAAGGTAACACAAAAGATATTTGTTGAGAATATGCCACATGTTATGAGTTCTTAATTTCTGATTCACTCAGATCCTTTTGGTTATCCTTCTATTTTCACTCAGATGCTTTTGGCGCATGCAGTGATCTCTGTCAAGCCACTGAAATTGCACAATATATGGTATGGATTATTGGATGGTCACATATTCTTATGTTTGTATATTGGTGCATGTACTAAATTATTCTGTTCATTAAATCAATTTTGTTAGGTTTCAAATTGTAGGATGAGTGATACAATTGATCCACCGAAAATCAAAGAAAGACCAAGTTCAGATCTGTAATTTCATTTTTCTTCCAACTATGAATATTAAATCTATAAGTCTTTCCGTAATATGTTAAGAGAAGGCCTTTTACATATAAAAATGAATATGACAGAGTAGTACGATGGTTGTACATCTGGTATAATTTAGAACTAATAATGTTATTGGGTTGTACTTTCAAATGGTCTAAATGAATGACCTTATTGTGCTGGTTATAGACTGAAAATTCTGGACATGGAAAGCCTGAATGGTGCAAGTGAACTATCTTACAACTCTCCTATACAATGCTTGGGCTGCAACAAAACATGGATCAACTGCCTAGATACTTCTCGTCTCTTCAAGGTACTAATTATGTCATCTTATTCTCATAGCAACCTTCATTTATGCCATGTATGAATGCTTATATATCTTTATTAAACAATTTGGATGATCTTTACCTTATTTTTAATGCCTCCCCATTTGTAAAACCTTATTTTCAGGATTAAGAGAAGTACAGACTTCGCCATCGTAGCAACTTCCATTACCTGAATTAGGGATTGAGCTTAACAACGTTAAGAATTCAGATACAGAGTATAAGAAGCATCTAAGACATCCCCGTCGCAACATGTGCTCTCCTGTGAAGCATGATGATGCATCTCCATTTGAAGCTCAGGCCCGCCCAGTCACAGCTGCAACAACAACTACAAACACAACAATGTATCATGATATGTTGCAATTTGATATGGCCCTTTGCTGTTATGAGAAGGCTGCATTTCATAGACCTATGTATAAATTTGAACAACCGTTGTCAGCATCTGCAAACATAGCGACCAACTTCATAGGGACGATATTCCTTCTATCTCTGCTTAGAAGGTTCTTTTCATATTCTTATCTCGGGCGCTTTTCGACGATGCTGGTCGTACAACAAGAGCTCGAAGAAAAGAAGAAGACAATAAGGATGTTAAAACTGGCCGAGAAAGACACAACTCTTTCACAAAGATGTTAGTAGACCACTGAATCATTGATATATGTATATACTTTTCTTTATACACATTGTGTAATAGGGGCAAGGTATACGTCCTCCCCATGTACATTCGACGTTTCATTATAAATGAAAGTAAGATTGTTAGAATAATGATAATAACTTGCTCTAAATACTACAATTTTGTTACTAAAAGATCTTGTGTACTAACAAAATACACTATATATATATATATATATATATATATATATATAGTCGAGCTAAGCATATATGTATCTATACTAAATGGCACTACATATGTAGCTAGATGCATAATCAACTACATATATATATATGTACATAGTAATTGTTTCCTTTCCCTACACACTAAATACATATAAAATGTATTAACTTCATGTTTTTGCTACATACTGACTATATATGCAGTTGTAGTCATATATTTAGCTATAATTATACTTATATTTAAATATGTAAGGACAATATCTAGCTACATTTCGGGATACATATGAATTTGTAGCGAATGGATTATCTAACTACATATTTGAAAATTATAGTTAAAGGCTTTAGCTATATGAGCATATACTACAACTTGTATGTGTAAAGAAATATGTAGTTAAAGCCTTTAGCTACAAAATATGGGGTTTTTGCTACAATTTTTTTTATAGTTAAAGACCCCTTTTTTGTAGTGTTGATCCATTAGCTATAGGTCTTTGTATTGTCAGTTTCAACCACATGATCTCTGTCTCACTTGTCCGTTCACCTAAAAGAAATGTGGATTCCACATGGTGAGACCAAAGTCCCAGCGAGATATATAACTCTGTGCCAACATCTATTATAAGCATTGATAAGCTAACAACAATTTATACTATTAACAGATAAGTAGATTCATATAAAAGATATAAGATATAAGTAAGGCAACTATCATTGTTTAAGCAGTTCAAGGATCTACAACTGACTAGTAGATCATCTTATAATTCAAGAAGGAATATAAAGAACACGTACAACTTATAAAATACTTAATATAAGAATCACAACAAGGGGGTCATTCGATGTTATTCGAATGTGACCTAAGCAATAACATCACAGGGATGTGTTAAATCTTTAATTATTATGCCCTGAGGATTTGAGGTGTACCATTCAAATCCATCTAACCACTACTAAGTTGAAATCGATACCATACAAAATCGATGGAAGATCCATACTCCATGATCATCACCAACACTACTCAGTCAGCTCGAGTCTGCAATGTAGTGACATATAGTCAAACTACAAAGACATCAACTTATAGCCACAACTATAGTCCTGTAAAGACAACAAATCATAGTCAAAGTTATGTCTTGTAAAACAACTAGCCTGCCTTGGTACGTGACACACCACTAGAGAATAGGCTCACAAATGTCCATTCCATAATAAAACAACATATCACTATTTCAACAATTTAAGGATACATGGAGTTACCTCCACTTGCACCCCATATATTCAACAACATGCACTCCGAGTATCCTATATGAGTTACTCATTTCACCATCCAACTAGGAACTGATGTTGAAGATGGATCTATGGGACATGGCAAACTACATGGTTAAGGTTTCACTTTATTAGTTATGCCAAATTGGTGAATTAAGGATCCATCTTACCAGTGAACTTACAAACCCTAATTCAATATAGAAAGAATAACTATGAAACAACCTCAGAATATATAAAATGTATAAAGTGTGAACTTGTCACATCATCTCAGGGCAACATTGTTTCACTGCCTTAAACAAGGCCATCAACATCACCATTTATTATCACTGCCATATCAGGCAACTCATTATTAACACATCATTGGGGATAATGATCCCTCATCACATCACTAGAGGATACACCTATGATTAGGCATTAAGCCTTCACTAGGTCATAAGACCGATCACATTATTCTCATAATTCATTGTTATTAAATCATGCCTCATCAGGCATATAAGCATCACCTGTTTCCCATCACATATATACCATATCAAAAATTAGCTATGACAATCATCCTACCTGCAAGGTCAACCTTATACAAATAGAAAGAGAATACTTATAGTCATCTCATCATGCCTCATCAGGCATATAATTATCACCTATGTCACATCATATATACACCATAACAGTCATGAGATAAAATAATCATCTTACCTGCAAGGTCAACATTATACAAATAGAGAGAAAAAAATTTCAGCATATTAAACACTTTCAGCAATGTAAGCAACACATCATAATCCCCTCAATTTAGGGCTAGGGTTTCATGCTTAACCACATAGGATTCCATGTCATTATTTATTTACCAATCCCTAGTTTCATTACCTTTCATGAGTTTGGAGTGTATTACAGTTAAGCATTACTGATTATAGCTAAGTGTGCACATTCACATACTAGTGCACCTCATCAAGGCTCATGGCCATCATCTATGATCATTTAATCATCTTCATATCATGCACAAGCTATGACACTCAATCACACATGTTAAGTTAAAACTATGCAAGTAGGAGAGAGAGAAAGTATCATCATATGCTATTCATCCATGCACATTCTATGAATATATCCTACTCTATAATTAGGGTTAGGGTTCACTCACATAGACAATTAGAGTTTACATCATGATTATAGCACTAATCCCTAATTGTGTCACTTCCAACTTTGTTGGAGCATATTAGGGTTCGGGATCATGATTAGGGATTACGGTTAACCAAACAATCATTCCCACAACACTATACAAGGATCATTACTTGCTTACTCATGCATATGTGTTAACAATATGTTCATGTATGTGTCTCGACCATCCATCACATAGGTGTCTTGACCATCCATCACATAGTTGTCTCGACCATTCATGAAACAAGTGTCTTGACCACCCTCAAGCAAAGTGTCTCGACCACCTTCATGCAAGGACTCTCAACCACAACATGGCTAGGTGTTTCAACCACAACACCATCATATGTCTCAACCTTAAACCAAACATGGTGTCACGACCTATCATCAACAGGGTTTTTCAATCTACTATCAACAAAGGAGTGGGACAACGAGGCAGTAAACACACTGTTAACCCCCGAGATTGCGAGCAAGGTACTAGCAATTCCGCTAGGCTGTTCACAGCAGACTGACGGGATTTTCTAGAAGCACATTCGAACGGGTGAATACTCGCTCAAATCGGCATATTGGATGGCGTCCCAGCCACCGTCTAACACAGCAAGGCAGATCCGCACGGATGGGGAACGTAGATGGAAAGCCATCTGGAAGAGGGGAATCCTACCCAAGGCGGCACATTTCTTATGGCGGTGCTCCTCGGGTGCCTTGGCCACAGTGGGCCATTTTTTTGACAGACACTGCCACAGAGATGGGATTTGCGACATATGTAGACGGGAGAAGGAGGACATCAACCACATGCTGTTTCGGTGTCCGCAGGCCTGGGATCTTTGGAAGGACTGCTCAACGGAGATACAAAGCAAGGTGAGAGCAGTAGAGTACAAGAGGTTTGATGAAGCTATTGCCGGCGTCACATGGTCAAGCTCGATTGAAGAGGATGAAGATATGATAGCCGCCCTCTGGATGATCTGGATGCGTAGAAACGACTGGGTCTTTGGGAACAAGATGAGGCCACCCTCTATCGTACACCGCTCCCCGCTAGAACTGCTGAAAGGCCACTGGACAGCAACCTGCAGCAACAACCATCAGGAGCAGACAAAGGCGGCGCAACCGTGGATACCACTGGAACCGGGCATGGTGAAAATGAATTGCGGCGCAGCGGTCGAGTTCTGAGGACATGATGGAACCATGATCATTTGGGGAAACAGCGACGGTGAGGTGCTCAAAGCGGCTGGCTGTAGGAAGCCGTCAATCCAAAACGTGTTGTGCGTCGAAGCTTGGTCAATCCTGGAAGGCATCAAACTTTCAAGGGAGCTGGGACTGCAGCAGTTGGTAGTCGAGTCCGACTCAGAGACGGTGATCAATCTCATTGTGATGGGAACCAGGAGAGCCGACCTACTGGGAACTTTGCTCAATAACATCCACCATATCAAATCTTCCTTTTCCAAAATATCCTTTTGCTTTTGTAGGAGACATGCAAACGAGCTTGCACATCAGCTTGCACGTAAGGCTGTCTCAAGTAGTGGTAGTTTCATTTCCTTTTCTGATTCTCTTTCCTCTATTAATGTTGTTCCCTTTGAACCATCCTTTATTTAATAGTAAACGTATTTGCTTAAAAAAAGTGTTTTGACCTCTGCACTTCAAGGTGGTTCAACCTTAACCATTCATGGTTTCAACCCTATATGAGTAGTGTTTTGACCTCAACCACATGGGGGGTATCATCCGTAACACTCTACATGATCTTAACCACTCTTATCACAAGTGTTTCGACCTATTTATACAAAGGTATTGACCGTAATAATTTATATATTTGCAACCTTCAAAACCTGAAGTGTTTTGACCCTTTGACATGCATAGTCACCACCACACACCATCCTAGGTGTTTCAACCTCATGTAACATATTGTTGTGACCTAAATGGCATCTATCCCACCACCAATAGGTCATAACACCTAGGCAGAAATAGGGAATGCCAAAACATCAACCCAAGAACAAGAACCCTACACAAGGTTGTTCTCTAAACCCTAGAATCAAGATCATAGAAGATCCTTTTAAGAATTGTACTTAAGGATGTGAAAAATGGGTTTCTCACTCATGCAACTATCATCAAGAACGTCCTTAATATTAAATGAGTGCATCATAAATAGACCAAAAGAGTTCCATAAAAAAATAACAAGAGATCATCATTAGCTCAAACATAACTAGCATCACTTTATTCACTAAAACAATAGATCTTTAAGATCTAGAATAGCAACATATGAACAACATCTAATCAGGTTTAGATTGCACATTATAGAGGAGGAAGGAGCTATATAACATGCCTATAATTGATGATCCAAGCCTCCAAGATCTCAAGCTCCAAAGAAGAAAAGGAAGCCCCAACTAGATCTAAACCATTGACCACCAGATCTCCTTGAAAAGAGAGGAACATCATGGTTAATGATGAGTCCAAGGAAAAGAAAACCCAAACCCTAACTTTGAACCAAGGTAGAAGATGAAGAAACCCTAGGCTAAAACATGATTTCAGCCCAATAGAAGAAGAAATCTCCAAGAGAAATCACCATGGACCATGCACAACCCTCGTGGTTGAGATGGAGGAAGAAGAAGATGAAGAAGGGAGGGGAAACTAGATCCAAGGTTCGAATCAATTACCAAGAGAAGATATTCTCCAAGTAATCACCACTAAGAAGATAATCTAGAACCAAATCTGCCTCATGCACGATAGATTGGCCACCCTAGCTTCAAGATTTGCTACTTCTTGCTCCTACAGCTCCAAGATCGGTTAACGTTCGAAGGAGAAAGATGTAGAATTGAAAAGTCTCTCACACATGAAGAGAAAGGGATATATACCCGAAGGGAGAGAGAGGAAGCAGTTTGTGATGTGTCACCATTCTAGATCACCCAAGGACACATGTCCTTCAACCTCAAGGTCTTATCCTCTACCACATGCAAAAATACAAAATTATCACATTTATCCAGAAAGTGTAGTGACCTCCATCATCAGGGTCGCAACACTTCATCCATGTTCACCTTGTTTTGACCCAAACCCTAAACTGACAAAGCAAGGTCGAAACACTAAAGGACAAGGTTTTGTTTCGACATCTAGGTTGTCTAGGTCGAAACTACAACCCTTATGGATATTATTGCAATTACTACCCTCACTGAAGTGTGAGATAACTGTTGCTACACCCAAGCAACACTACTAGGTCAGCACCATCCAAACCCTAGAATCCCTAACATATCATGTGATGCCACCTCATCAATCAAGGTCCCACAAGGTACCCCATAGCATCATTCTCTCTCTTATGATTATAAATAACTAAGGGAATAATAAACATGTGACAAATTGCAAGATAACCCCTCAACTTGGGTAAATTGCATTTTGGTCCAAAATAAGCAATTATAGTTCAAACAACATTCAAATATGACCAAACTTGAAACATAAGCTCGTCACATGATAATAAAACACCTCAAAGGATTAGAAATGGGTTATAAACACATCATTATACAAAGTAAGCACAATTAGCATTAAGCTAGGTTAGGGGCCTTACATGAATTAACCTACTCATCCATCGCTCTCTTGCCTTCAATAAGAGCGTCTTTAGTTTCCAATTAACTTTTCTCAATGTACACTGTGGGTAAGATAGATGTAAAGGAGTAGTCCTTGGATGCCAAAGAACATTAAACACTCTGCTGATA
This sequence comes from Alisma plantago-aquatica, assembly GCA_963693085.1. Classification (NCBI taxonomy): domain Eukaryota; kingdom Viridiplantae; phylum Streptophyta; class Magnoliopsida; order Alismatales; family Alismataceae; genus Alisma; species Alisma plantago-aquatica. The sequence goes on from OY856410.1 coordinate 430,978,167, forward strand.
GAATTCCATGGCCAGTAATCTATCTGATTTTGGTTATAAAGAATTTCATAACAAGTTGGTTAATGGGGAAGCTACTAAAGCTTTTAAACCTAGTAATGGTGTTTGTAAAGGTGATCCTTTGGCACCATACATTTTGTCATGGTTATGCAGGTCATATCTATTCTATTTTACAAACATGTTGAAGATGGTAGCCTCACTCCTCTGAGAGCTTCTTCCAACCTTGCTATTTTACATCTAATATTTGCAGATGATCTAATGGTCTTTGTTGAACCTAATAATCAGAGTGCTTATGCTATTAAAAAGGTGATTCATATGTTGTTTGTTGCTACTAGGTTGAAAATCAATACGAAAAAAGTAGTGTGATTTATAGTGATGGAGATAATAAAGAAAGAATTAGTGGAATTCTAGGCATTAGTGTTGGTTACTTACCATAGAGATACCTTAGTGTCCCCCTTTCACTAGTAAGCTCACTAAATTAATTATAGTCCTCTTTTAGACAATATTAAAAGGAGAATAGATGGCTAGAAAGCTAATTAGTTATCTATCTCTGGTAGAGTTGAGCTTGCTCAATCTACCCTCATGTCCATTCACCACAACTAGTCTTATATTCCCTCTTCCTTGTTTTGTATGTGATGAGATTGAAAGGTTATATCATGCTTTCATCTAGGAGAGGTAAAAAAACAAGAACTTTATCCATCTTATCAAATGGAACGATGTCACTAAGTGTAAGGATGAAAGTGTGATAGGTATCATGTGTATAAGAGAGGTCATTAAATCTTCTATACTATTGAATGGGTGGACCATTGCAAAAAAGAAGGACAAAATTTGGATTAAGTGGGTACACAAAAAGTACTTATTCAGACATTATTTCTGGTCTCTTCATGTTAACAAATCTCACTCTTGGTTCTTCAATAGCATCCTCAATGAAAGAAATTTATTGAGAATGTATGTTGCTTATGTGATTGGGATGGTTCTAAGATATCCATTTGGAACGATCCTTGGCTTCTTGGTGCTAGGTTTTGGATTCATGTGTTGGGTAGGAAAACTATCATTAAATTGAGTTTGAACTCTAGTTCAAGAGTTAGTAGGATGATTAAAGATGGTAGGTAGTTTTTTGAGAAGTCCAAATTGCATAGATGTCTTATTGATCTGTTGGAAAAGTTACTTAAGCCTAAAGGTCGTCATGATGAAATTCTCTTTGATGGTAGATCTGATCTGAAGTTAAGAGATATGGAATTGTATTATATCTCAGCACATTCTTTCTCCATACTTTCAGTGGCTCTAGAGGTTCAAGTGCCCCGTTAGATTTCAAATCCTTGGTTGGAAAGTTGGTCATAATAGGATTCTTACTTCAAACTATATTAGGTGGTTTGATATTAGTCTGCCTTTCTTTGTTTTCTCTACAAGTAATATGAGGAGGAAGCGGAGCATGCTTTTTCGGGTGTAATTATGCTTCAAATATTTGGAATTTGACTAGTGTTTTCTTTGATAATCAAGTACCTTTGTTTTTTATAGACTTATATAATTATCAAAGAAGGAAGCACCTGATGGTGAGTTTATGCATCATGCATTGGCTTTGGAAGGAACGAAATGATAGAATTCATAGAGGCTATGAAAGAGATGAAAGTCAAGTATGGGCAGTTATTCAGAATGATATTAGCCTTTTCCTCAAATAGTTACTAGTTGAGGGCTTTGATGTGGACTGTTTCTTTGCTCCTTTTATGTTCTTTGACCTATTGATCTTCTTGAAGGGTACATATGTCTAATTTTCTTCTTCCCTTTTGTTTGCCCTTGGAAGTAAATATGGTGTAGGTTTGTCTCCCATACTTGTACATAGACACTTGTGTATACTCAAAAATTAAAAAATAAAATAATAGAAGAGATGTATTAAGTAGATCTCTAATATTAGTAGATCTTTGACCTATTGATCACTAGATCTCTATTCTTTTAATTAAGTAGATCTCTATTTCTAAATGGCAAATAATGTATCGAGAAGTAGGAATGTGCATTTTTCTACAATCACTACAAACATAGGTTGTCCTCTTTGTACAATTACTATACATACATATGTGCCCATAGAATATGAAAATATTACTATTCACATTTTACTTATATATATTTTGCACTTCAAATTTATATGTGTTATAAAAAAGTTATATCATCATTTGTATATGGTGGTATATAGTTTTTGTTGTTGCATGAATCATCTAACATATTATGTTTAGATTTTATTGACTTGTTTCATGCTGATCTCTAATATTAGTAGCACATGGAACAATTTGAAAATTAGATATTAATAATTAATGTGAGAATTTGATTTATTATTATAAGAGAATTATTATGCATTGATCAAGGGGATGTAGTAGTTAGTGGAGACAAATCAAGCTAATACAAATAAAAAGGTTAAAATATGAGGATATATAAAAGACTGAAAGAAAGAGAGAATGAATAATAAAAAACTGTATCCATTATTACTAGTCATATTTCTCCATAATTATTCAGGTAAAAGTAGTTTTGATTTTTCCTCTCTCTCTCTCTTAAAAAATATATAATTGCACTTAATTATATATATTATTTTATTTTCTCTCATTACAAATAAATATATAGAAGAAAAACATATATTACATATTTGAAATGGAGACGACGACTTAATAGGGCATAGATCCTTGAGGATCCATTTTAAATATGACAATGTTGTAGGAAAAAAATGTAATTAATGAGGGGGGAAATTAATACATTTGGAAGAAGATGAAGATTGAACTTTAAATGAGAAAGCATGGGAACATGTAAAAGATTCTTTTGTGTTTACTAGTTTTCAAAAAGAAATTAGAACTGTAGTTCACATTAACCAAAAATTTTGTGTCTTTTGTTATGTAATATGAACATGACATTGCTGTTTGACATTTCTATATTGTTATTTTTATTATTATTGTGTGTAACTTCATAAATGTTACATGTAACATTACTAAGAGTAATAAACAATATGTTCCCTATGTAGTGTATGTGGCGTGGTGTGGTGTGATTAACTTTGATTCTTGGCTGTGAGAAATGATTTCGCATATCAAACACCACATTAGATATGGTGCATATATGGTGTTTGATTTTTAACCGTGATGTGGTTATGATTTTTGCATAAAATATACCCTACCCACACCACTGCAATCCCTAATGCTGGCTGATCACTTCTCTCTCTCTCTATATGTATATTTAGCCTTAGGAGACTAGTGTTTGAATAAAAAGATTGTTGTCAATTAGATATCATACGCGTCTTCTTTTGTATACAGGGAAAATAGGAAGGGAAGAGACAATTCACCTAATCTATGGAAAATGGAAGGTAATAATATGTCGGTTTACACTATTTTCTTCCTCCCTTGATCAGAGATCAGGGCACCATGTTGTAATGGAACTTGATTTCCAATAACCAATCTTCTCCTCCTCTCTTTTTTATATTTCCAAACAACTAAATTAACCTACTCATTGATATGACTAAAATATACGTGTAAATTGCAAGCTTATGCATCAAAGTAATACAAGACAATGAGGCTTGGATATCGAACACAGGTAAACATAATTTAAGAAACTACTACTAACTACTTCTGATCATCTAGACCATAGAAAACTTTGATTTGAGAGTTATTCAACTAATTGAGTATCACAGGCTAATATTAACAAATCATACACAAATTAATATGAAAATGAACAACAAGTTCCCAAAATAAATAATAAAGAGCCTATGAAAATGACAAATATATAGTGCATCAAACTCCCCTAAGCTTGAATGTTTCTCATCCTCAAGCAACACATCCTAGGATCTATTTGAGACAAGTCAGAAAAAGGACGACAAATATAAACTTCATTTCTAACTACTCCCACCAGGCAGTCCCACACCGGCCTTTACTGACCATCGAACAATCAACTACTCTCAAGTGACAAAATATCCATAAAAGGCGTCCGCCCTTAGATCAGTGAACACTATCAAGAGAGCAGTTAATATCATAGACAATCAGGCATTCACTTGGTGCATTATGTGATTCTCTAATCTACATTTCTCTTTTCCTAACTACCAACTAAATGGAAGTCGTTCTCCTTATAAGAATGATTGAGGAGAATAACAATTTAAGTGGCCTACCTATAAGACCAATGGATGATATGAAATAAGCGACTGTAGAGATTCACAAGTAACATCCAAATTATTTATGAAAAAAATTAAACATGGTGAACCTATATGGTGAAAAGAATGAAAAATGCATGAATCCTAATGCCTAATATTATGGGTGGAATGATGCATGCAATCTCATCAAATAAATGAGAATAAACTAAGGTGGATAATGCCTCACATGAATGTTTCCATATTTTTATGAAGAGTTAAGGGCATCCTTTTACCCTCTTTATTTCAAATAGTGACTTTTTTTCTTTTCTTTTTGTTGGCACACTATTTTAGCATGATGGAAAATTTATTCTTGGGCTTCACTACAATACATGGTTCATTCATTTTTTTTCTTTGATTCTTTTTCTGAGTATAGACGTGTATCCTTGTACTCTTATTTCAGAAGAAAACAATATATATACATGATATAGAATGAGTGATAAGAAATGCATGCAATCTACATGTACATGTTATGCAACTAGAATGACATGCACAAAATGTTTATGCATAATAACATTTTTTGTTTTGTAACTAATGCAATCAATGAGAACTAACTATCATGTCATGCAAATGCACACAAGAGGGAATAATTCGGACTACTTGCTCATATTAAGGCGGTGAGTCAAAATGAATGGAAAATGGATGAAATCACATAATTAAGAGACAATGCCTTTCATGAAATATGATATGTCCCTCTCTAATGACATGTGACAGTGTAACCTTAGGTTTTTTTCTTAAACTTAAATTTAAGATCCCGTTAATTGTTTGTTCAATTTAGGCTCAAATCTCATCTTCATCCATGTTACATGAATAATTAATATGTCCATTCATATTACATGTCATTAATTTGACTTGCCCATACACTTCCTATATGTGTGATTACTCAAGTACTCACAACTAAGCCAATTTTTTTATTTCATTGCAAGAGCACGAAAACACTTGAAAATGACAGAAATAATGCATTAAGCTCCATTATTACACTAGATAGATTGTGGATCCTAAAAAACAACCAAAAACAAACTAAAGACCAAAATAAAGATAAAGCCTCTCCAATAACCCCCAAAGCTTGAACTTGACTATAACCTCATAGTGAAAATCCAAACATAGAAGTGGAACGGAGTACCAGTTGCTTTGAAGGGTAGTGGTGGTGGATGATTGGTGGATCTTTGAATCAAGTTGTGCAAGAATATACCCCTCTCGTTGGTGCCACTAATTTATGTCTTTTTGACATCAAGATATGACATTATCTCTCCTTCTTTGAGCTTTGAAAATCATTGCCCACCCACATGTGTGTTTGTGGTATCGACGACCTTTTCTTGTGGCTTTGTTACTTTTTGCGGAAAAGTCAGTAATCCCAACTTTTTACTCAATAGTACCGACTTTGGTCCAGGAGTCTGTGATTTTTCCTAAGAAAACTTTGTTATACCAACTTTGATGTTGATAGTACCTACTTTCTATAGAATTTAACTGATAAGGAGTCGGTAATACCAACTTGGGTGTCGGTAGTATTGACTTTGACTCTATATTCACACTAAACAAGAGCATCAAGGTACCTTATTTACATCAAATTCAAATCTAACAAAATAAGTGTGGAAATTACACAAAAAAAATTCTTAAAAACGTAAATGACTAAAATGACATTGGGTTGCCTCACAAGAAGCACCCTTTTTAATGTCCTAGGCTCGACATGAATGATCCTCCTCAGCCCAGGTTGTCATGGGATGGTGGTGAAGATTCATTCGATAGTCTGAAATCCACTCTATCATCATCTATCCTGAGTGTAAAATAGTCTCTATCAATGGCAATGATCACGTCGGCCATAGCTAGGCACGACCTCCCTAGCAATATCTTATATCCTTTCATTTCCTTCATATCCGTCACCACAAAGTCAACCAAATAGATAAATTTGTCAACTATAACCAACATGTCCTCACATATCCCGTATGGCCTCACAATAGAACCATCCGCCAACTCGATTGCTATCAATTTTATTGTTTGTTCCTTCAATTCTAACTTTCAGGAGGTGGTAATAGGCATAAGATTAATACTCGCTCCAGAATCACATAATGCCTGCTTGGAATGTTTCCCACCTATACAACATGGGATGTAGAAACATCCTGGATCCTTCCTCTGCCTTAGTAGCATCTCGTTGATCAATGCAGTCATCACCTCATCAACCTGTATAATATCTGTGTCTTTAATCCTTTGCATTTTGTTGATAATATCTTTCAAAAATCTCCCATAAGAAGGAATTTGCTCCATCGCCTCCACCAATGGCAAATTTATGTGGAGCTTCCGGAATATGTCTAGGAACTTTTTGAACCGTGTTTCCTTTTTCCTCAACTTCAAACTATCCGGGGATGGCACATTGGACTTCTGTGCTTGCTTATGTGGGGGAACATATGACACCTTATGAACTTCCTCCCCATAAGCTATCTTTAGAATCACCGCCTGGAGTATAAATTGGCTTATCTACTATGGGGGGAATGAACGATGACTGCTCTTTCTATGGCTTCTTTATTAACTGTTATTGTCCCACTACTGAGTAGAACCTTCACTTTCTCTTGTTGTGTGGGCACCTTTTCTAGAATGGGGTCTGTTGAGCTGCATGCACGAACACAATGCATTGGAAATCTGCACCCCCTTGTCGTCCATATAAACTGTTGGGATATGGAACTTTAGGCACATATGCCTGCTCAGGCTCTGGAGTATGTTTCCTTCGTAACTCAATAGTGGTCTATTCTGCCTTCTTGACAACAAAGATATATTTCACTTGATGATGCAATATATTAGTAATTGTTGGGATGTTGATTAGGCTTCTTCAAGGAAGCCACCTCTTCCGCCAGTTGAGAAATTTGATATTCAATTCTGCAGAACGGTGCTCCTTAATTTTGTAGCTCCCTCTTAGTATGACCAATAATGGTTTCATTATGAGTGACCAGCTTGCCTAACATGTCTTCTATGCGTTCTATCCTGCTAGGGCCACCGTCTTGCTGCTGTTGTTGCCGCATGAACATGCAATCTTCATCTTTACTTCCACATGAAGTGTGGGATTTCTGCTCAAGCTTCCTCGCGAGAATATCCAACTTCTCATTCAACTCTACAATAACTCTGGACTCTCCGATGCTATTAACTGATGTTGTGCTCTCTCTTCACCCCAAGACTGATTCTTCGCCATGTTCTTTAGGATCTCATGACACTTATAAAGCTTGTTGTTGAGGAAGAAGCCTGTCCCTGCACTATCAAGTGTGGTCCTTTCTCCTTGATGCAACTCATAATTGATGATTTTTGTCTGGCCATATAAGTAGATCCCATGACGAGGGACCTTACTCAGTATGTTTTTAAACCTCTCCCATGTTTCTGAGTACGAGTCTTCTTTTTGTTGCTTGAAGTTGATTATCTTCTTGGTCAACTCATTCATATTCTGGGGCGAAAAGTAACGCTCGAAGAAAGCATCTATCATTTGTTCCCATGTTTCTATTGGCCCAGGCTTGAGATTGTAGAACCAAGACTTAGCATTGTCTTCCAACTATGACGGGAAAAGCTTTAGGCAAATGACTATCACTAATACTTTGTCAATTTTTACCATGTCACAACTTTCCACAAAATTGCTGATATGCGTCATCGGGTCCTCAGTATTGTGACCATGGAAAGCTTGTCCCTTGACCAATGCCACCAAGCTAGGGTCTATCTTGTAACTGCTCACATTGATAGTTTGTCCTTTTATCGAGCCCTACTTAGCTATTGTAGATGACACTTTTATCTTTTCCCAGTTGTTCTACATGAAATTTGTGAATTCAATGTAAGAACGAGATACTCGTGATTGAATCATAAGATATTTGCAATTCAACTTTGGAAAGAATAAATAAAAAATAAAGAGGGTGGCATATAGTGGCTGATTACAACACTCTAGCGCTTGAATATGCTGTTTATCCAGCAACGACGCCAAAAATTTGATAAGACTAAACTGTATGTATAAAACGCAAGTGTACATGTCGAACTAATATAGGCCAATGACGCTTGGATATCAAACACATGGAAATGTAATTCAAGAAACTACTAATAATTGCTTCTGATCAGTTAGGCTGAAGAAAACTTGGATTTGAGAGTGATTAGACTAATTGCAAGATAAGAAACTAATTTACTGGTTTTTTATCACAATGAGAAGAATTTTTCTAGGACTGTGGTTTCACCATGATTGCCACTGCAATTTTACCTAAGATTAATATATGTTCCTCCTGATTCTAGATAAAGAGACATGTAGCTAGAAGCACCCACTCTCGCAGCACAATCCACTACCTACCCTAATACGAATCCCACTCTTGTATGATTGTGTTATTAGATAAGTACTTTAACAAACTACTCTGGGTTATTCCCTTCACACTCATAGGATTTATCTCAAAGTACGGTATGAAACAAGTGTTACTATGGATTTCCAATCCTTAATCCCCCTCTTGAAGCTATTAAGGATCTAATTAATCACCTATGGTGTCCAATATATTTAATTTAATATGATTTCATAGCAGCATACCCAAAAATAAAGAGAAAACAATATACTAATACAAAAGATCCATATACTACTCCCGAGCCCTAGAGAACATGAGGATTAGCCCTCATGATTTCCATAGATAAAAACATGCTAGGAAGAAGAAAAAATATATACAACATAGAAAAGCCGATGAACCCCCTGGAGAAATGTAACTAGGATGCTCCACGCCAATGAACACATCCGCAAGCCATGAATTCTGCCCACCGAACGTGCCCGAAACCTCCCGGACGTATAATTCTCCTCCCTGTTCTCTTCGACCATGCATTAGCAGTCATGCAAAAGAATAGAAAGTGATGATTAGGTCTGGTTGAAATTCCCTTAAGTCCTAGAAGTGACTTAGGGCATCATCATTTGTCAGCCGTTGAATTAGATTTGATTTTTGGATCTGCCTGATCCCGTCGTGTCGGTAATACCGAATCCCTCGATTAACTGTGGTCACTGTTCTTTTATCGGTAATACTGAGCTAAGAGTTGATAGTACCTCTCCTTAATTAATTTCTTTGAGCAAGTGTTGATACCACCGATAGTGAAGTCGGTAGTACCGAGCTGTGTATATTGTTGTAAAAATTCTTAAAATTCATAAAATATGAAAATAAGCTCTGGAAATATATTAAATCATTAAAAAACATTAAAATTATATTTATTTGGTGCAGTCGAGTACCATAAGATAATATTAATAAATCATTCACAAATTAATATGAAATAAACAAAAAATACTAAAAATAAATAATAAATAGCTTGTGAAAATGACAAATATACAGTGCATCACTCATCCATCCCTCTCTTGCCTTCAACAAGAGCATCTTTAGTTTCCAGTTAACTTTTCTCAATGTAGCCCGTGGGTAAGATAAATGTAAAGGATTAATTAATTGATGCCAAGGAGCATTAAACACTCCGCTAATAAAATTCCATGTTTAGTAAGCTGTCTAGTTTTGGTTACAAAGAATTTCATAACTAGTCAGTTATTTCTTATTATTGGTGTAGCTCTTTTCCTTTTTCTATTTGAGCTTGCTATATAGAACCTGATCAGATGAACATGTCAATACACTTTCACGTCACTCAATAGTAGATATCTTGTCAGAGGGGAGACTTGAATTAAGACATTTCCCAACCTCTTTTTTGAACCTTATGAACCAATATACCTTCCGTTCAACAAATTCGTTGAACTCTATACATAATCCACTAATTTAGATATTACATGATAATTAATAGTATAAAACCTTGAAACTAATAATCCAAAATACCATGTCTACTTAATATTCTAACTCTTTCATTCATTAGTTACTATATAGATCATGATGTTGGCTTATAGAGTGAAATTTCTTTATACAACATCACATCAACATTTATTGTCACTTAATTTGTTTAGATTAACTATACTCAACACACATGGTGTGTACGCACACAGAACACACACTCACACACCTGGACGTACACACACACTAGTACACACGTCAATTCCATATTCAATTATTTTGGAGTTCACATTGTTAGGATTTTGTCTCTTATCTTAATTGGATAAAAATAATATTCAATAATATTAAGAAAACACAAATTAATGTTAGACTTGGAGTCCAAGATATTATTTCATTATCTTTTTATATTATCATTTCCTAATCCCTATAGAATAGTCGTTTCCTCTTGTACTATCTAACTGAGAGTCCCTACTTGTATAAATAGGGATAGACATCGTTAGAAATAATGCATTGATATGTGCCATGGTGCGCCGATGTGTGGGGTTCCAATGGGTGGTAACTTCTGGTGTGCCAACATAGGACAATATCGTGTGCCAAAGACAGAAATCCATGAAGGATAGTCAAAGAGGAGAGAGAATGAGAGTGAGTTATAAGATTCTATTTGTAAGGACCCTGACCTTCGTTTTGTGCTTACACTGTTTGTTTTGCCTAAACCTGGTGCTTGGTTGCTTGCTAATCATCTTTAGTGGTGATTAGGGTTTGCTTGTGCTTTGTTGAGAGTTGAGGTGCTACTTGCAAAATAACCTAAGATAGGGCTGAAGAGAAAGTTTGTCACCTTGAGAGATGTCCTTCTCCCTTTTTGCTTCCTCTAGGGTTGAGAGGAAGGTTTGGGTCCGTGCCTTGGGTTGTCTTGGGATTGGTTGAGCTCTTTTGGGCCTTGTTCTCCCTTGTTTGGGCCTTGCTTTGCTTGGTTGATCCTTGTATCGGGCAAGGATGCTTGTGTCGGCCTTGCTTTGTGTCGCCCATGAGGGGTGTATCGACCATGGATGGAATATGACGACCTTTGACCTTTGTTGACCTTCTTGCCTTGGTTGTGTCACCAAATCTTGGACAAGTGGCCGACCCTTGGGAGAGTAGTGGCATGGCATGTGCATGAGTTTTGCAAGGTGGTAAAATGTGTGGACAAGTGTCCCTTGGTAAGGTGACACCTTGCCTTGGTCTAACCTTGAGCCCCATCTATATAAGCCTTGCCTTTCTCTTCCTTAGGAACCCTTTAGCTCTTTGTTGCTCCTCTGTTCCTTGGTGCACAATACACCTACCCTTTGGAGAAAGTTGGTGGCCGATCCTTCTCCCTTGGTGGTGATCCCTTCTTCTTCCTTTAGCTTGGTGGCCGAACCCTAGGTGGGTCTTGTCTTTTGGTAAGCATCTTCCCTCTCTCCCTAGCATCTTCTTCTCCATCTTGCCTACCTTTCGGCCATGGTGGTTATGGTTCTTGTTCCTTTTCTTGAGGTGGCCGAAGTGGTGAGCTTGGAACTAGGAGCTTGAAGCTTGGAGCTTTGGAGCTTGAGGAGTTTGCTTGATGCGGGTTACAAAACTTCTAACCTAGCTATACTACTTCTCTATGTTGCATGTTTCATATATGTTGACAATCGTCCATGCATGTATGTTTCTTGCTCTAGAACATGTTGTTGATCTTATGGATTTTATGAGCATGATGTTGTTGTTGTTGATGGGTTATATGCCTTTACACCTAGTTGGCCGAACCATAGTTGGGGTTTTCTTTGGTAGCAACACTCCTTTCTCTCCTTGGTCTAGAGAAGTGAGTTTGAGCTCTAGTAATGTGGGAAATACCCCTCTCTCGTTTAAGTTGAGATGTGAGCTTATATTGTAGTTGCTTGGATAATACCCTCCTCTCACCATGGATTTGAGAGGTGAGATTTTGATGACCTATGTTGAGGTTGGTCCTTGTGGTTGCCCGATTTGTGAAAGTGGTTGTGCAACACCCTCTCTCTTGGTTGTTGTGAGGTGAGCCGACCTTCTTGATCAACTAGTGTTTGGTGCCCTTGTGCTTGAGGTTGAAGATGACCTTGTTGGGTTGTGTCTTGCACGATATGACCTTGGGATGGTGCTTCCCGATAACCTTCTTGTCTTGGGTTGTACCTTTGGCCGATACCCACATGTGCTTGGGAGTTATGTTTTTTTGAGTGCCCTGCATGATACACCTTGTTGAGAAAGTTTTACCTTGGTGCCCGATATCCCTTATCCACCCTAGAGTTAGGGTTTGGGCGACATGGTTGCTAAACCCTTGGATGGGCATCTTGGTCGATATGAAGCCTCAACCCAAGCATGGGCGTTAGTGTTGCTCTAGGCAACATGAGTTGTCTACCCTTAATGCACGATATGTCCTTGAGGTGTAATCCTTGGTAGATAAGCTTTCTTGGGTGATCCTTGTATCCCTGGTCGATATGCCTAGTTGAAGCTTAGTTAGTGCCTGTTATGGTCCCCTGGTCGATACCCTTGGTGGAGTTGATAGATGGGCGATATACCCTTGATGAGATGTTGCCCGATACCCTCCTTAGGGTTAAGTCTTGGATGACACACCATGCAGAGAGGGTGCTTGATGCACTCCCTTATCTTTAGGTGGCCTTGGCCATTATCCTTGATAAGCTTGGACAATATGGTTTATGCCCGACATGCCAACCCTACAATGCTGACCGTTATGATGCTAGCTATGCACAACACCTTTCGTGGGTGTCATGGTTACCCTGGTTGATAGGGTTAACCCTCGGATGATGCTAGAAGGTTGCAAGATAGGGGTGCCTTGGGCAACACCCCTTTGGCCGATATGGCTCATGTTGAAGGTTAGCCCGATAGTGGAACCTAACTCTAACCCTAGCTTGGTGTACGTAAGACCCTTGGACGATAGCCATGGTAGTGCTGCACATTATGACCTCGTGGATGGCTGCCCGACACCAAGAGTATTAGGGGAACCTTGATGCATGTTAGAAGATGTGCGGTGTTTGGTTGATATGGTGGAGAGTTGCTTTAGGGTTTGGAACCCTAGCCGGTACACCCTTTAGTAAGGGTTGGCATTGCTTGCCATGCTTAGTGAGGATTGCAAGAGTTTTGGTAAGGGCTCTGATAACCCGGAATGTATATAGTTGATGGTTTTCTTTTAATAATAATAACACAAGTGATATGATGTAATCACCGTGCATTCTGCAAATCTGATGATGAGATATAATGATAGGTTGTGAAGCAGGAAGCTTGGAAACTTATGATGTTGCTTCACATGTTGATATAACACATGCATATGGTCACAAGTATAAGGCATAACATATGCCCATGATTGATAATAATACTATGAATGATGAATCTTGTGTGATATACTCATGGATGCTTCTTTATACTTGATAGCATGATCATTTGTTAATCCATGATGGTTTCAGTAATATCTGCGAATATGTATATACTAACCATGCAGGTACTTCATGTGGATTCATAGCCTGGTAAGAGCTATGAGATATATGTGCTTTGACTAGCACAGTGTGATGATAATCCTTGTTAATAAAGTAACAAGTTGATAGGTCTGAGGACCTGATATAAGGATGAGTCTAGTTGAGGTGATATCCTCTGATGATGAAATAAGGGATGCGTTCCCAGAATACTGATGCATGTTTATGATGCCTTGAGAGTCAATGGTTGATATCATGAGGGAGTGAGGTCCCAGGACAGTATGTTGATGGCAATAATGATGTAATTCTATAAGGCTATGTTTATACCTTGTTTTGCCTCACCAATTGGCTTAAAATATACTAATCAATGATAGATGAACATATCATGTAGTTTGCCCTGGCCATAGACCCATTACCATCAGTAATTGGTGATGGTGAAACAGGTTTATCCTGCGGGATTACCTGGAGCGCATATTGTTGAATATGTGAGGTTTCCCCTAGCCTAAAATAGGAGGGTTGAGTGTGACTGTGGTTGCATACTTGGGATGTATGGAGCATGGTGAACATACCCATGACTCAGGATATGTGATGGTGAGCATGATGTGTTCATGGATCGGATATATTTACTAGCACCTATGATGAGGTGAGCAAGAGATATGGGTAGCTTGCAGAGCTAACCCAGAGGCTGAGGCCTATAAGCATAAGACTGCAGTCTTCCTTGATGATTCGAGTACTGACCATGAGAAGGTGAGGTCATGGAGTCTAGATCTCCTTAGACTTTATATGGAACCGGATTGGGCTTCGCAGCCAATGGTTGGATTTGAGTAGGGAAGGCTCACTTCCTCAGGGCATAATAAAACGTAATCCTACCGAATAAATATATCTTGCTTAGAGCGAAACGCAGAATATTGTTTGAGGCCTTACTTACATAGCTGATCTAGTTATACCTTGCAGATACGTGTACAATCCTTATATCTTGTGACAAGTTCTTATAAAGCTTATCTTGTCAGTCATGTTCCATAAAAAAATACTTGGTTATATGCTTCCCGGATATCTTGGTAAGCTTGATGGTAATAATAGCTTTGCTCAGTATGCTGCTCTTGTTATACACTTTATCAGTTATTTGCTATTATCTTCTTTAACCTTTGAGGTTTTATAGTTGCGGCGGGGAGTTATGTTTCTTGTTGGGATTGTGTGTCTCACCCCGCTGGTTTACACCCTTTTTAGGTGATCGCTCTAGACGTGGTGGTGGTCGTGAGGTTGCCGCCGAGCAGCAAGAAGAGAAGTAGAAGGCAAGAGATGGACATGCTGCTATTTTGGTGGTTTTGTAGTAGCGTCCTAGAGTCATCCCCGTACTATCAGGTCCTCGGAGGTGTTTAACGATGTTTCACGATGTTTAGCTGCTGTAATTTTTGTATATGCTGCAACTGGTCGTATGTGGCCTGTTATGTATGTATAAACATGTGATGAACTAATATGCACTGTTGCGACAGTGGGTGGCTTTAAGTTGTAAAAATATATGGCAGGTGATCTTGAATATATCTATATATGACCTGAACTTCTTGTAGGGCCTGGTTGCAAATGTTCTGTACGTATGTTTTCGAAATCGGTTTTAATTAACCAATGTTTTCAGTAATATATATGGTTCCGCACATTTTCACGTGTCATCTCGTTGTCTATGTGATAGCGGGGTGTCACAGTTGGTTTGGTATCATAGCCATAGGTTCGTTGAGTCTACAGGGATCTAGGACTAGGTTTGCATCTGTTCTTGTGAGTTTTTCAGATTTTCTTACAATAACCTTCTGCCCTCAGCAGAAGATAAAGCTTAAAGATGTCTGGAAACCATGAAGAACATCATGCCGAGAGCAGCGATGGAGCAGGAGGGTAGGCACATGATGATCGGGTGCCTGAGGTCCCCCAACTTGACCCAACCATTCTTGAAAACCCTACCTACAATCATCTTATGGTGCAGATGATGGCTACGATCAATCACATAGTGGAAAGGTTGCCAGTGCCTCAGCCAAGAACACATGCTCCCCATGGTGAAGCATCGGGTATTGGGAAGACCTTTGAGCGGCTTTGCCGAGTCGGAGCTTCGGATTATGCTGGGACGGATGATCCAGCGGATGCAGATCTGTGGCTGACAGGTCTTGAGAAGGCCTTCTGGATCCTCGAAATCCCCGAAGTAGACAAAGTCAAGCACGCTGTCTACCTTCTGAAGGGCAGTTTTGGCCACTGGTGGGCCATCAAGGAGGAGAAGCGACCCGCCGAGGAGATCGATTGGGAGATCTTCCGGTAAGAGTTCGTCAGTAGATACTTTCCGAAGACGTATCTGGACAAGAAGATAAACTAGTTTGAGCATCTATGCCAAGGAACGATGAGCATCACTGAGTATGAAGCCAAGTTCATGGACTTGCTGAGGTTTTGTCCTCACATGGCAGCGACAGATGATGAGTGGATCAGGCGGTTCGAGAAAGGTTTGAGTGTTGAACTGTCGACACATGCTACTACTTTAGAGAATCGGGAGCGGTTTGTCACGTTTGTGGAGTCCATCCGCAGGATTGAACGATCTGTCAAGGAGAAAAGGGAGTCCATGACCAGGAAAAGGCCTTCTCAGTTCTAGGGACAGAGATCTGGTGGCTTCAATAAGTCAAGGTTTTCAGCACCTTCCATGATGAGAGGTTCTAGTGCACCATCACAGTGGTCTCCGAGTAAGGGAAGATGTCATGTTTCTTCACCGTCGAAGGTGCATAGTACAACTTCTATGGCAGTAACCAAGCCATCTAGACCACAGACAGAAGGTAGGCCATGTTACCACTGTGGATAGACTGGGCATTTAAAGTCAAATTGCCCAAGAAGAGACGTTGAGGTAACACAACATCTGAGAGAGAATCAACAAGGGTGTGATAGACAGCAGCCTAGTGCTAGCAGAGGGTGAGGACGCGGTCAAGCATCGCAAGCGGGATCATCTGCTCAAGGAAGCAGAGGACATGGACAACAAGCAACGACTTGATTCTATGCTATGAGTCAGTCGGAGGCGATAGTCAACCCGCGAGGGGTGACATGTCAGATGGAGTCATTTCATTCTGATTTGTCTTCTTCTTGCTTTATATCTGTTTTGGTTGACCCGGGTGCTACACACTCTTTTATCACACATAGTATGCTTGATAGCTGTCCTTTACCTGTTAGTTGTAAGAAAAATAGCCTGTTGTTAGAAACCCCTCTTGATGGTTCCTTGATGCTTCGAGAGGAGTGTCCATCTTGTGTCTTATCTTTTTTGGGACACAATATACAAGTGTACCTTATACCACTTAATATGCATGGATTCGATGTGATCCTTGGGATGGATACCTTAGAGAGGTATAAGGTTGTGTTGGACTGTAGTTCCAAACAGGCGGTGTTTGATGAAAATGAAGATAAGTGGATCTTCCAAGGAGATAGGAAGATTCTTCCGACATGTCTAGTATCAGCAATGGTGGCAGAAAAGTTGCTACGTCAAGGTTGTAAAGCGTTCTTATCTCACATTATGGATACTAAGGTGAAATGTCCTAGCCTCGAGGAGGTAACGGTTGTCCGAGAGTTTGCAGATGTGTTTCCTGATGACTTTCCCGGTGTTCCCCCACCTCGAGAGATTGATTTTGAGATAAGTCTAATACCAGGAACACAACCAGTTGCACAGACACCGTATAGGATGGCTCCAGCAGATATGGCAGAGTTGAAAAAGTAGTTACAGGAGTTGTTGGACAAAGGTTTCATCTGACTGAGCACGTCTCCTTGGGGTGCCCCAGTGTTGTTCGTTAAGAAGAAGGACGGATCGATGCGGCTATGCATAGATTACCGACAGTTGAACAAAGTCACGATCAAGAATAAGTACCCGTTGCCGAGGATAGATGATCTGTTCGACCAGTTGCGTGGTGCTACAATGTTCTCAAAGATCGATCTACGGTCTGGATATCACTAGTTGAGGATTAAGGCAGACGACATACCAACGTCAGCGTTTAGGACGAGGCATGGTCACTTTGAGTTTGTGGTTATGCCGTTTGGGCTAACTAATGCACCTACTGCTTTCATGGACCTGATGAACCGAGTGTTCCGTCCGTTCCTAGATAAGTTTGTTGTAGTATTTATAGATGACATTTTGATCTATAGTCGAGACAGGCAAGAGCATGAGCGACATCTTCGACAAGCGTTGACTCTTCTTCGCCAACATCAGTTGTATGCCAAGTTCAGCAAATGTGAGTTCTGGTTGAAGGAAGTGACCTTCTTAGGTCATGTGATATCTGTAGAAGGAGTCCGAGTGGACCCTAAGAAGGTGGAGTCAGTGGCAGATTGGGAGCAACTAAAGACGCCGACAGAAGTTTGTAGTTTTCTGGGTTTGGCCAGATACTACCATAGGTTTATCAAGGACTTTAGTGCAATCGCGTTGCGGATGACAAAGCTGACCAGGAAGGATGTACCTTTTGTTTGGGATGATCGTTGTCAGCAAGCTTTCTAAAGTTTGAAGGAGAAGCTGATTAGTGCTCCAGTGCTAGTGTTGCCAGAGCCTGGGAAGGGCTATGTTGTTTTCTGCGATGCTTTCAAGAAAGGCTTAGGTTGTGTGCTGATGTAGGAAGATCATGTGGTTTCTTTTGCTTCACGAAAACTTAAGAAACACGAGGAGAACTATCCGACACATGATTTGGAGTTGGAAGCAGTGGTCCATGCGCTAAAGATTTGGAGACACTTTCTTTATGGGGAAGTGTGTCAGATCTTTACAGATCATAAGAACTTGAAGTATATCTTTTCACATAGTGAGATGAATATGGAACAACGTCATTGGATGGAGCTAATCAATGATTATGATTGCACCATTGAGTATCATCCTGGTAAGGCAAATGATTATGCGCTTAGCAGAAAGTATTTTTCTCTCCCCCACAAAGAAGGCATTGTTGAGTTCCTTGGTATGCCATAGGCGGGATATGTTTGTCTCCATGCGGCAAATGAATGTGCAGTTGGAAGTTTCCTTGTTGGCAGGACTGCTAGCATAGATGCAAGTCAAGTCTACGTTGAGACAACAGATCAAAGATGCACAACAAACAGATGATACAGTGCAGCTGATCAGGTCAGAGCTTGGTAGCGAAAAGCGTGATGGGTTCCATGAGTCCGAGGATGGATTAGTTTTCTATCATGGTAGGATGGTGGTCCCCAATGGTGATAATCTAAGAAAGCTAGTACTCGAGTAAGCACACACGTCGATGTATGCTACGCATCCAGGAGTCATCAAGATGTATCATAACCTAAAGGACATGTATTGGTGGTGTGGCTTGAAGAAGGATGTAGCTGAGTTTGTGGCTAAGTGCGTAGTATGTCAGCAAGTTAAAGCTGAGCATAAAAAGTTGGCAGGTATGTTGCAACCCATGCCGATACCACAATGGAAATGGGATCATATAGCCATGTATTTCATAGTTGGTCTACCAAAGATAGCTAGGAATCATGATTCCATTTGGGTAATAGTGGACAGGTTGACAAAATTTGCTCATTTCATACCAGTAAAAACAACGTATACAGTAGAGAAGCTTTCTCGGGTGTATATAGATGAGATAGTGCGTTTGCACGGTGTACCAGAAACAATAGTTTCTGACAGAGGTCCTTAGTTCACAAGCCATTTCTAGGAACAGTTGCACAAAGCATTGGGAACGCAGTTGAGGTTCAGTACCACTTTCCACCCCCAGACGTATGGACAGTCTGAAAGGACTATTCAGACTTTGGAAGATCTTCTCTGAGCTTGTGTTATGCAGTTCCTAGGCAGTTGGGACATGCATCTCAGTTTAATAGAGTTCACTTATAACAATAGTTACTAGCGGGGCATTGACATGGCTCCTTATGAGGCTCTATATGGAAGGAAGTGCAGATCCCCTTTATGATGGTATGAATCTGGTGAAAATCAGCTTTTGGGTCCTGAGTTAGTACAGCAGACAACAGAAAAGATCAGAGTGATACAGCAAAAGTTGAAAACAGCACAGGACAGACAGAAGTCTTATGCAGACAATCGTCGACGACCTCTAGAATTCCAAGTGGGAGACAAAGTGTATCTCAAGGTTTCACCTTGGAAAGGCGTGCTAAGGTTTGGCCGGAAGGGCAAACTGGCACCCATGTATATGGGGTTGTACCCGGTAATAGCACGTGTTGGCAAGGTAGCTTACAAGTTAGAGCTTCCGCTAGAGTTGTGCAGGTTGCATCCAGTGTTCCATGTCAGTATGCTGAAGAAAAGTCATCCAGACACAGGGACAGTGATACAGCCTGTTGAGGTTGAGCTTGATGAAGACGTGACCTACAAGGAGGGTCCGGTGACGATCCTTTACAAAAGAGTAAAGAAGCTGAAGAGGAAGGACCTGGTGCTTGTGAAGGTTCTGTGGCATCATCATGGTGTTGAGGAAGCCACATGGGATCTTGAGGAAGAGATGAGGAGGAAGTATCCCTCGGTTTTCTCTTCAGATTTCAGGGACGAAATCCTTTTGTAGAGGCTTATGGCTTGTAAGGACCATGACCTTCGTTTTGGGCTTACCCTGTTTGTTTTGCCTAAACCTGGTGCTTGGTTGCTTGCTAATCATCTTTAGTGGTGATAAGGGTTTGCTTGTGCTTTATTGAGAGTTGAGGTGCTACTTGCATAATAACCTAAGATAGGGTTGAAGAGCAAGTTTGTCACCTTGAGAGATGTCTTTCTCCCTCTTTGCTTCCTCTAGGGTTGAGAGGAAGGTTTGGGTTCGTGCCTTGGGTTGTCTTGGGCTTGGTTGAGCTCTTTTGGGCCTTGTTCTCCCTTGTTTGGGCCTTGCTTTGCTTGGTTGAGCCCTATATCGGGCAAGGATGCTTGTGTCGGCCTTGCTTTGTGTCGCCCATGAGGGGTGTATCAGCCATTGATGGAGTGTGATGGCCTTTGACCTTTTTTGACCTTCTTGCCTTGGTTGTGTCACCATAGCTTGGACAAGTGGCCGACCCTTGGGAGAGTAGTGGCATGGCATGTGCATGAGTTTTGCAAGGTGGTAAAATGTGTGGACAAGGGTCCCTTGGTAAGGTGACACCTTGCCTTGGTCTGACCTTGACCCCCATCTATATATGCCTTGCCTTTCTCTTCCTTAGGAACCCTTTAGCTCTTTGTTGCTCCTCTCTTCCTTGGTGCACGATACACCTACCCTTTGGAGCAAGTTGGTGGCCGATCCTTCTCCCTTGGTGGTGATCCCTTCTTCTTCCTTTAGCTTGGTGGCCGAACCCTAGGTGGGTCTTGTCTTTTGGTAAGCATCTTCCCTCTCTCCCTAGCATCTTCTTCTCCATCTTGCCTACCTTTCGGCCATGGTGGTTATGGTTCTTGTTTCATTTCTTCAGGTGGCCAAAGTGGTGAGCTTGGAGCTAGGAGCTTGAAGCTTGGAGCTTTGGAGCTTGAGGAGTTTGCTTGATGCGGGTTACATAACTTCTAACCCTAGCTATACTGCTTCTCTATGTTGCATGTTTCATATATGTTGAAAATCGGCCATGCATGTATGTTTCTTTCTCTATAACATGTTTTTGATCTTATGGATTTTATGAGCATGATGTTGTTGTTGTTGATAATGGGTTATATGCCTTTACACCTAGTTGGCCAAACCATAGTTGGGGTTTTCTTTGGTAGCAACACTCCTTTCTCTCCTTGGTATATAGAAGTGAGTTTGAGCTCTAGTAATGTGGGCAATACCCCTCTCTCATTTAAGTTGAGAGGTGAGCTTATATTCTACTTGCTTGGACAAGACCTCCTCTCACCATGGATTTGAGAGGTGAGCTTTTGATGACCTATGTTGAGGTTGGTCCTTGTGGTTGCCCGATTTGTGAAAGAGGTTGTGCAACACCCCTCTCTCTTGGTTGTTGAGAGGTGAGCCGACCTTCTTGATCAACTAGGGTTTGGTTCCCTTGTGCTTGAGGTTGAAGACGACCTTGTTGGGTTGTGTCTTGCACGATATGACCTTGGGATGGTGTTGCCTGATAACCTTCTTGTCTTGGGTTGTGCCTTTGGCCGATACCCATGTGTGCTTGGGCATTATGTTTTGTTGAGTACCCTGCATGATACACCTTGTTGAGATAGTTTTACCTTGGTGCCCGATATCCCTTATCCACCCTAGAGTTAGGGTTTGGGCGACATGGTTGCTAAACCCTTGGATGGGCATCTTGGTCGATATGAAGCCTCAACCCAAGCTTGGGCGTTAGTGTTTGCTCTAGGCAACATGAGTTGTCTACCCTTAATGCACGATATGTCCTTGAGGTGTAATCCTTGGTAGATAAGCTTGCTTGGGTGATCCTTGTATCCCTGGCCGATATGCCTAGTTGAAGCTTAGTTAGTGCCCGTTATGGTCCCCTGGTCGATACCCTTGGTGGAGTTGATAGATGGGTGATATACTCTTGACGAGATGTTTCCTGATACCCTCCTTAGGGTTAAGTCTTGGATGACACACCATACAGAGAGGGTGCTCGATGCACTCCCTTGTCTTTAGGTGGCCTTGGCCATTATCCTTGATAAGCTTGGACAATATGGTTTCATGCCCGACATGTCAACCCTAGGATGCTGACCGTTATGATGCTGGCTATGCACGACACCTTTCTTGGGCGTCATGGTTACCCTGGCCGATAGGGTTAACCCTCAGATGATGCTAGAAGGTTGCACGATAGGGGCACCTTGGGCGACACCCCTTTGGCCGATATAGCTCATGTTGAAGGTTAGCCTTATAGTGGAACCTAACTCTAACCCTAGCTTGTTGCACGTTAGACCCTTGGCTGATAGCCATGGTAGTGCTGGACGTTATGACCTTGTGGATGGCTGCCTGACACCACGAGTATTAGGGGAACCTTGATGCATGTTAGAGGATGTGCAGTGTTTTTTTGATATGGTGGAGAGTTGCTTTAGGGTTTGGAACCCTAGCCGGTACACCTTTTGGTAAGGGTTGGCATTGATCACCATGCTTAGTGAGGATGGCATGAGTTTTGGTAAGGGCTCTGATAACCCGGAATCTATATAGTTGATGGTTCTCTTTTAATAATAATAACACAAGTGATATGATGTAATCACCTTGCATCCTACAAATCTGATGATGAGATATAATGATAGGTTGTGAAGCAGGAAGCTTGGATACTTATGATGTTGCTTCACATGTTGATATAACACATGCATATGGTCACAAGTATAAGGCATAACATATGCCCATGATTGATAATAATACTGTGAATGACGAAGCTTGTGTGATATACTCATGTATGCTTCTTTATACTTGATAGCATGATCATTCTGTTAATCCATGATGGTTTCAGTAATCTCTGTGAATATGTATATACTAACCATGCAGGTACTTCATGTGGATTCATAGCCTGGTAAGAGCTATGAGATATATGTGCTTTGATTAGCACAATGTGATGATAATCCTTGTTAATAAAGTAAAAAGTTGATAGGTCTGAGGACCTGATATAAGGCCGAGTGCCTAGTTGAAGTGATATCCTCTGATGATGAAATAAGGGATGCGTTCCCAGAATACTGATGCATGTTTATGATGCCTTGAGAGGCAATGGTTCATATCATGAGGGATTGAGGTCCCAGGACAGTATGTTGATGGCAATAATGATGTAATTCTATAAGGCTATTTTTATATCTTATTTTGCCTCAACAATTGGCTTAAAATATACTAATCAATGATAGATGAACATATCATGTAGTTTGCCCTGGCCATAGACCCATTACCGTCATTAATTGGTGATGGTGAAACAGGTTTATCCTGCAGGATTACCTGGAGCGCACATTGTTGAATATGCGAGGTTTCCCCTAGCCTAAAATAGGAGGGTTGAGTGCGACTGTGGTTGCAGGCTCGGGATATATGGAGCATTGTGAACATACCCATGGCTCAGGATATGTGATGATGAGCATGATGCGTTCATGGCTCAGATGTATGTACTATCTCCTATGATGAGGTGAGCTAGAGATATGGGTAGCTTGCAGAGCTAACCCAGAGGCTGAGGCCTATAAGCATAAGACTGCGGTCTTGCTTGATGATTCGTGTACTGACCACGAGAAGGTGAGGTCATGGAGTCCGGATCTCCTTAGACCTTGTATGGCACCGGATTGGGCTTCACAGCCAATGGTTGGATTTGAGCAGGGCAGACTCACTTCCTTAGGATATAATAAAACGTAATCCAACCGAATAAATATATCTTGCTTAGAGAAAAATGCGGAACATTGTTTGAGGCATTGCTTACATAGATGATCTAGTTACACCTTGCAGATACGTGTACGATCCTTATATCTTGTGATAAGTTCTTATAAAGCTTATCTTGTCAATCATGTTCCATACAGAAATACTTGGTTATATGCTTCCCGGATATCTTGGTAAGCTTGATGGTAATAATAGCTTTGCTCTGTATGTTTCTCTTGTTATACACTTTATTAGTTATTTACTGTTATCTGCTTTAACCTTTGAGGTTTAATAGTTGCGGCGGGGAGTTATATTTCTTGCTGGGACTGTGTGTCTCACCCCGCTGGTTTACACCCTTTTTAGGTGATCTCTCTAGACGTGGTGGTGGTCGTGAGGTTGCGGTCGAGCAACAAGAAGAGGAGTAGAAGGCAAGAGATGGACATGCTGCTGTTTTGGTGGTTTTGTAGTAGAGTCCTAGAGTCATCCCTGTAATCTCAGGTCCTTGGAGGTGTTTGATGATGTTTCACGATGTTTAGCTGTTGTAATTTTTGTATATCCTACTTCTGGTCGTACGTGGCCTGTTATGTATGTATAAACAGGTGATGAACTAATATGCACTGTTGCGACAGTGGGTGGCTTTAAGTTGTAAACATATCTGATAGGTGATCTTGAATATATCTATATATGACCTGAACTTCTTGCAGGGCCTGGTTGCAAATGTTCTGTACGTATGTTTCCGAAATCGGTTTTAATTAACCCGTGTTTTCGGTAATATATATGGTTCCACACATTTTCTTGTGTCATCTCGTTGTCTATGTGATAGCAGGGTGTCACACTATTGTAGGCACAAGATTGTGAGGGAGCGACAATCCTTGTAATCTATTTGAGGTTGCTTAACAAAATTTTGCATCTTCTTTGCCAGTCATGTTCTCAGCTTGGTTATTTATTTGGTGGTTGTTGGCTTTGTCGACGAGGGCGGTCATGACTTTTGTTGTGCATGCTTGGGATGTATCTCGTGTGGTGTTATTCTTGGGCTTGAAGCTTCTACAAATCTCTTCAAGTGGTATCAGAGCGGGATTCATGTGAGACGATCAGAAAGTATTGGAGACACAGAAAAGTATGACGACATCGACAACTACCGTTGGGGGCCATCCGGTAGTAAATCTTGATGACAACATTGTTATGCAACCAGACGAAAGCGAATCCACGTGTTGTGAAATATCAACACGAGGTGGAGTTGTGGAATTCACTTGCAATGGGCAAGCGACAATAGAGGCTACATGTTTCTATTTGGTTGGATTTTTCTTAACCAAATGAGGAGTGGCTGATGAGAGGTCTACCGACACAGGAGGTGTAGATGAAGCAGTAGCATGGGTGGCGGGTGTCATGAACCTGAACATTGCTACATGAATTCAAATCTCAAGGGTAGTCTGGTGTGAGACTGTAAACTTGGCTGTAAATTTTAACAAGTGCAGAGGCGAAGCTGTCAACTGTTGGAAAGAGGGAGTCGTGGTTGGACTGACCATGCGGTGTCTTCAATTGGAAGAAGCTAAAAGGAGACACAACCCTATGGCATGGGGAAGGATGCAATTCTTTCAACCACAGGTGGAGGAGGTATAGTTTTTCAAACTGTACAACATAATGATATCTCACATGAAGGATCCGAGCAGCCATGCCTGGAGACACACTCCATGTAGGCGTGCAAGGTGATATACTTATGGAAACGGAAGCATAGAAGAACGGGAGTATTCTTCTTGAAGGATCAACTTCAGCAGATAAGATACAAGGTGGAGATTGTTAGAATTTTGTCTCTTATCCTAATTGGATAAGAAATAATATACAACAATATTAGGAAATCACAAATTAATGTTAGACTTGGAGTTTAAGATATTATTTTCTTATCTTTTTATATTATCATTTCTTAATCCCTATAGAATAGTTGTATCCTCTTGTACTGTCTAACCGGGAGTCCCTACTTATATAAATAGGGATAGACATCATTGGAATACGATGCACCGATGTGTGCCACTGTGCGCCGAGGTGTGGGGTTCCAACGAGTGATAACTTCGGGTGTGCCAATGTAGGACAACATCATGTGCCAAAGATGGAAAGCCACAAAGGATAGTCAAAGAGGAGAGAGAATGAGAGTGGGTTATGAGATTCTATTTTGGGCACATGATTGTGAGGGAGCAACAATCCTTGTAATCTATTTGAGGTTGCTTAATATAATTTTGCAATCTTCTTCGCCTCATGTTTTCGGCTTGGTTATTTATTTGGTGGTTATTTGTCTTTGTCGACATGGAGAGTCGTATCTTTTGTTGTGCATGTTTGGGTTGTATCTCGTGTGAGGTTTTTCTTGGGCTTGAAGCTTTCAAAGATCTCTTCAAACACATCTAATAATGTAGACTTCATCTTCGATCTAGTTGGTTGAACCACTATTTGAATTTGGTTCAAACTGATATTATTCGATTGTGGTCCAATCACTCATCTAGCTATGGAAACATTATAGTAGTCTTTTGAACTTTTCAAGGGCAAATAACTAATTGATATAGACCCTAGAGACGATACATGATTAGCCACATATATAAAATTATGAAGATTGCCAATATTTTTCTAATTTTTGATGAAACAAATTGTTTAGATTTATTCAATTTAAATCATTACAATGATAATATGTGTATCATATAAAACAAATAAGGTATTCTGAACCCTAATTTACTATTATCACAACACAGTATACATAACTCAAAGGATGGACAAATAATTACAACTGAGGTAGCATACCGAAGATATATTAGAATATATAATAGAGATATAAGTTCATATGTGAATATCTAATTGTGAACATTTATCATGTTAATTAGGGGATATTCAAAAGTAGGGGTTGTTATAATTTATCACTTTTCATGCCCTTTGTCACATCTTCTTTTGACGATCTTATGCAAATGACTCATAAATTCACTGTAATCTAAGGGAAGAGATTGTGTTGACTCATAGGTTGTCAATAAAACTAACAATTTGTCACTTTTCCATGTCCTTTGTCATATCATCTTTTGACGATCTTATGCACATGACTTATAAATTCATCATAATATTAGGAATGAGATTCTGTAGACTCATAGATTGTCAACAATGCTAGAAATTAACTCCTCCAGAGGGCTATTAAAGTGTGGAAAACATCGTCAAAATACTGTGATAGACAATCCTATTACAATTGGAAAAGGTATTAGGAACCTCCAACCCCGTATTTCCTAAAAAAATTATATTCTTATTAGTAAATTTGAGTTCGTAAAAATGATAATGTTTCTACTTTTTTAACAAAAGCCACAAGTAAAGTAAGTCGTCTCCCGTAAACCCTAGCTGTCTTTAGCGATTGCCGAGTCACGAGGGAGGGGTGTACGGGAAGTGTTGCTTGGTGCTCTGACCATCGGTGAATCTGAGTCTTGAGTCCAGGGCATCTGGGTGTAGTATCCAAGGGTTGGCTTAGGGTTTCCCTTTTGTGCAGGTTTTCCATGGCAGATGAAATCACGTCGGGATGCGCTAGATTACAGATCGGAGAAGACAAAGATGAGGTGATTAGTTTCGCAGTGGAAGGGGTCAGGCCTATGGAAGATCAACTTGACATGGCTTTGATCAGAAGATTATCTACAGAGAGGAACTTCAACTTTAACGCTTTAACGAGGACTATGATGACTATATGGAGTCTGAAACAAAAGGTGGTGTTCCGACAAATTGAAAGCAATCTGTTTGTGATACAATTTACATTCTGGAAGGATCGGGAGCGAGTTTTGGAGGGGGCACCATGGCTGTTTGAAGGACATCTATTACTGTTCATAGAGGTCTTACCGGAAGAACAACCATCAAGTATAACCATCAATACATGTCCCATGTGGATTGGTATTTATGACCTACCGATGGGATATAGAAGCAAAGAGGTGATCAATGTTGTGGCAAAGAGAATAGGAGATGTTATTGAGGTAGAAGAAGGAAACCTCGGGTGGGATAGTTTCTGTAGAGCAAAAATCATCATGGACGTTACCAAACCCATCAAACAACTGCTTCGTATCCAAGATAGACCGGGAAAGGTGTTGGAGGTCAAAATTAAATATGAATGTTTGCCTAATCTGTGCTATTTATGTGGCCTGATAGGACACATTGATAGAGATTGCCCCAAAGAAGATGATGAGGATGAGGAACCCCAAGAAAAGAAATGGGGGCATGGATAAGAGCCTCTCGGTGCGATAGAATAGAACTTTAGTGAAGGAGGAACTGGAGGGAAAAGCAAGTGCAAAAAGAAGATACTATTTGAAGCTCATCCATGGAGCAGTGACAACAGACATAGTAACTCTCAGAGTAGCAACCAATCAACTTTCTGGAGAGGGGAGAGGGATGGGCCAAAATCCTAGAGTGCAGACAACAAAGACCCACAACAAGTCCAAGGACGGGGAGGGAGTCCAGTCAGAAAAAAGAAATAGAGTCGCCTGATAACATTGTTCATCGAAGGAGGAATCACGAAGGGAAGGAGGGGGGAGGTAAGGAGCAAATAGAATAGGTGGGGGCAACAATCGGGAAGGTCACTCCAGCGAGTCCAGTGATAGAGGTTGGGGCAGTGGATGGGATAGCACCAGATCGCAGATACGTGCCAACGAGGGGTTTGAAAACAACGATGGTGCAGGGTCCAGAGAAGGTTACTACGAAAGGACATGGACTCAATGAAACTGCTTCATATATGATCAGGGACACAGAAAATGGGTAGGACGAGAATGTGCATCTAACATTGACTGCTTTATAAATAGGTTGTGGCGAAGTAAAAAAGAACAACAGAGGGAGGCCGAGGAAAGGGGGTCGCAAGGCTACAATGGGAAAAGACAAAGAGTGATCATCATAGAAGGAATTACAAGATATCGTAGTTGATAAAGAAGAGGAACCAAGGGTCATGCTGGGAAGAAAAGAAGAGAGTGATGAGATCACACAATTGGAGCTACAGGAGATGTGTTTAGGGCAAAGGTTAGAGAAGAAAGGTCAGTTCTTAAAGTAGGTGGAGACATTTGATCAAGTAGCGGAAGCGGGGGAGCTCCCGCTCTGCGAACAATAATGAAAATCTTGGCATAGAACTGTCGGGGACTGGGACACCTCGACACGATACGAACTCTCAGGCAATGGTGCTGGAGAGAGGGTCCCACAGTGGTTTTCTTAATGGAGACTATGGTGCAACAAAGGGCTCCAGACAATGTTAAAAGACAGTGCAATTTCATCAATGGTGTAGGCCTGAACAGTGTGGGGATTGCATGAGGCATAGCTTTTTGAAGGAAGAATATTGACATTCATGTTACTTCGTCATACTCGAAACACCACGTGAGTTGCATTGTGAAAGATGACAGAGGACAAGACACTTGGAGAGCAATTGGAATTTACGGGTGGGCCAAGCAGAATGAGAAATTCAAGACTTGGGACCTGATGAGAGAGCTTCACGATATTCTAATGAGATCTTGTCAAACTAAGAGAAGGAAGGGTGTGCACCGCGGGCGGACAGGGCTATGAATGACTTCCGAAACGTAGTTGACGACTGCCAATTACACGACTTGGGATACAAAGGAAGGAAGATGACATGGTTCAGAGGGAGAATGGCTAGCACAAGAATTAGAGAGAGATTGGACAAGTTTTTTTTGCTGATGATGCTTGGCTACAAATACATGGCACACAAGAAGTAACACATTATCCTTTTACCGAGTCAGATCATGCAGCCATCTGGATCAATACAGGCGTACACAATGATTTCTCTGGTACTACTAGTAAAAAGCAGTTCAAAACCATGTGGGTAACTAATCTAGAATGCCAGGAGGTCGTATGGAATTTGTGGGCTGTGAATCAAGATGAGGAAGCTACTAAAAAGGTGAGAAGATGTGGTGAAGGGCTGGCGGTTTGGGCTAAAAAGAAATTCGACAACGTCAAAAAGAAAATTAGGGAGACTGAGAAGGATTTACTTAAGGTGCAAGAGAAACAACCCAGTGCGATATGATACATGAATGTGAGGACATCTATAGAAGGCTCCTAGAACTTCAAAAACAAGAAGAAAGTTGGTGGTAAATTCATGTAAGGGCGAATGAAATGTGGGATGGAGATAAAAATACAAAGTACTTCCATCACAAGGCGGACCAGAGGAAGAGGAATTAAACGATCAAGGTACTGATAGATGACAATGGCATTCTACAGACCGGCGAGGCGGAGATCACAAGGATTGCAATGGGGTATTTTGAAAATATGTTCAAATCTGACAGGGTGGCCGTTGACGTGGAGGAGGATTGAGGGATGGATAGAGTGCTGCTGGAGAGAGAAGTAGCGGAGATGGAAGCTAAACCTATAGAAGAGGAGATTTGGGGCGCCCTAAATTCAATGCACCCAACAAAGGTAGCAGGCCCGGATGGTATGAAAGCTATTTTTTACCAAAAATTATGTCTACAGTGAAAGGGGACGTTATTGAGATGGTTAAAGGTTGGTGAAGAGGAAGGAAAGATCTGAAGGAGGTCAATAAAACAACCATCATTAATCTTATTCCCAAGTGTCAACAACCAAATAAAGTGATAGAATTCCGGCCCATAAGTCTGTGTAACGTGTTGTACAAGATCCTCTCCAAAGTGGTGGCTAATAGAATAAAACCTATCCTTGATAAGCATATTTCGGAGAACCAAAGCGCTTTTGTCCTAGGCCGATTAATCACTGATAATGCCTTAGTTGCCTACGAGCTCTTCCACACCTTGAAAATGAATAAAAGAGGCAGGAAAGGTACCATGTCCGTGAAGTTGGACATGAGCAAAGCCTACGACAGAATAGAGTGAAACTTCCTTGACATGGTGATGAGAAGACTGGGGTTTGGAGAGAAGATGTGCTCAATGATATCTGGTTGCATATCTAGCGTCTCCCAGTCGATTCTCCTGAATGGGAAACTTAAGGGGAACTTACAACCAACTAGAGGTTTATGCCAAGGTGATCCTATATCCCCATATCTCTTTCTCTTTTGTGCTGAAGCTTTCTCTATGTCTCTACACAAAGCAGTCCGCACAGAGAAAATTCATGGCACAATAGCAAGCTGGGATGGACCTTGTATTTCTCACCTCTTTCTTGCAGATGCCAATATCATTTTTACTAGAGTCACTCTGGAGGAATGCGCATGTGTAGTTGATATCATCAGCAAATATGAAGGAGCATCCGGTCATAAAATTAATGTATCCAAATCAGAGATGTCATTCAGCAAAAACGTACCAGAGCAGAGAAAGAGGGAGATTTGCAGGCTTTTACAGATAAGGGGGGTCTACAAGCGTGAAGGATATCTTGGCTTACCAACGGAGATGAGTAGATAAAAAAAAGCGGTTTTCTCTCAAGTGTAAGAAAGGATATGGCGGAAAGTGTAAGGATGGAAGGAAAAACTACTCTCACGTCTGGGGAAAGAAGTTCTAATTAAGGCTATAGCTCAAACAATCCCATCCTATACTATGGGTGTTTTTAAAATACCGGAGGGCCTCATCGACGAGATTCATAGTTGTATCTCACGTTTTTGGTGGGGTGCTAGCTGCACGCAGAGGTAATAACACCAGTTACACGTGGCGAAGTATTTGGGGCGCAAAAGCCTTACTTATGGAAGGATTAGAATGGAGAGTGGGCAACCGCGAGGATGTCTTTTTCTGGAAAGACAATTGGATCCCAAAATTTACAGACGTGATTCCCCATGAAGACGTGGTGGGCAATGAGAACCTGCTAAGAGCACGTTTGGTTGAGCAGAAGTTGAACTCGTGCAGCTTCAACTGCAAGTTTTTTGCAACTGACTGCGTCTGGTTGCGTGTAGTTGTAACCCACAGCGTGAAAATGAACCCCCGCCATCCGTTTCTTCAGGTCATTAACTACCGGTAAACTAGTTTTCTGCAAGAAAAGAACATGAGAATCTGATGTCGTCCGAGGCATATTGACTTGGTTCAAAGTTTTCTCAGAACTGCATTGTACCAGACGCATCCAAAGCTTTGGTTTCATTTCGGTTCAACCAAATGCATGAATCGTATTTACAACTATCAACTTTTGATTTCCTGTTTTTGAAATACTAATGCGGGTTGGTTTTACATCCAACCAAATTAACCCTAAGAGTCAGCGACTTCATCAACCAGACCACCAAGACGTGGAACGTGGAGCTGTTAAAGGACTCAATGAGCGAACGGGTAGCATCAAACATCTTATCTATACCACTGCCTCTCACAGAGCAAAAGGACATCCACGCTTGGTATCCAAACGGCAACGGACAATTCTCGGTTCGCTCGGCATACTGGCTTGGCTTACTTGGGAATACTCCAGCGTGGAATCCACAAGTCCAGGAGGGGAGAACAAGAGGATGGAAGACAATATGGTCCAAAGATTGGCCGCCTAAACTGCAGCATTTAGCAGCTACGGGAAGCTTAGCCAGACAGAGACTTACAGAGAGACACATTACACAGGGTAGTATGTGTCCACTGTGTGGGGAAGAGCCGGAAGCCATTGTCCACGCGCTAATGACGTGTAGGGAGGCGCTGAACACTCTGGACCATATCAGTCCGGAAGATCAGCAGTCGACGATCTACCGCTCATCAACTTCCATGAGACATGCAACTGGATCTTTGATAAGCTCTCGGCCAGCGATGTAGAGGGTGTGCTCACACGGTGCTGGGCGAACTAGACTGCACGCAACGACCGAATCTTCAATCCGGAAACGCCACGTCGAACGGGGGTACTCTGGGGTCTGCTGAATCTTATCACGGACTATCGGAGGTATCATGGTCGAGTAACGTGGACTGCGCACGGAGCAATGAACAGAGGCGATTAAAATGGTCAAGACTGCCAGAAGGAGTGACGAAGATCAATACAGATGGTGCTTGGAAAGACGGTCAGCTAACAGGGATTGGCTACGTAGCTCAAGATTGGAACGGGAATATCATACAAGCCGGACGAAGAAGCATACCTTGCACCCCAACAGCCACAGTTGCGGAGGCATTGAGCATCAGGTGGGCAATGAAGTGTGCAAGAAACGCTGGTTTCCAGAATGATCTTTGAGTCCGATTCTGCACAGGTCATAAGCAGGACATCCAAAGGAACGAGAGATACAGACTGGCTAGGATTAATATTAGTCAGAGATCTATGGACGATGAGCAGTTTTTTTATGAGCATTTCTGTTCACCATGTAATGCGGGAGGGGAACGGGGTAGCCCGCTCAATTGTGAGCGGGATGTATTCTAACTTACTGAACTTTGTAATGGTCCTTTCCCTACCTGGATTTCTGATCAGGCGTCAAGGGACATTACTGAATGAATGAAATGCTCGTCCCCGATTCAAAAAAGACAAAAACAAAAGCACAAGTAAAAATGATTTACAGTGTGGAAGTCTTAGGTGACTTAAGATAACCATGACTTCCTATTGTCATCCCCAAAGATACTAATTTTCGAGCTATGGGATATTGATCGCCTTAGGATCTTCCACGGTGAAGATCCATCCTGGGCAATCAGGATGAGTTTTGGAAGATGTAGAGAGGGGCGATGGAGTTGGAATGAATCATGGGAAATCAGGAGTTTTTGGTAACATTTATTGTCAACAAAACCTTTCCCTCCACAAGTGGACCGAACACATCAAATTCACTCACTTACGGTCTGAAACCTTTCTCTCTCACCCTCCCCTTCATTTATTGCTTACGAGGCATATCATTGGTTGTTGTTCTTTCACCAAGATCTTTTGCTAAATTAGCAAAATGACATCGAGTTTAGTATGAATTGACCAAAAACACCTAAAGTCTAACAAAATCAGCTCTGACATCCGAAAATGGGTCCTAGATGAGAAATGGATGTAGGATTTTGGAGAACTATAGTACCCATATTGGTGAAGTCATCTCCTAACAAGTAAATTATGTGTATTAGCCATGCATTTTTGGTGCTTTGATATAAATAAAACTTTTACATGGCATCAACATCTTTACTAAGAAAATTTTCCCATATGTAGACCATGAATCATTATATTAACCAAATATTTGACAACAAAAGAACTTGTTGCTAATCTAGGTATATATGTGGAGAAAAATCTCTTGAAAAAATTGAAGTAGAGGTAAATATAGAAAATCTATAGAAAATGAGCCCACATTGGGACTCTTACTTTTATTTCATCTAATAAATTACTTTTACGATAATTTAAGTTATTTATAACTTTTTATTGATTATATGTTTTTCAATTTGTTTAGAATTTACGATCATTATGAACCTTGAAAGAGTTCATCATAACTTGGTGTGGACTCACCCACTTCATATTCATGGGTCTGGGTTTGCCGCTGAGTGCACCCAAGAGGGTCCGCCTTCTACTGACAATGGTTTGGAAACTTGAACGTGTTACCTCTCATGTTCCATCATGACCTACCTACCTAAGAAAAGATGGGAAGACACTATCTTAGACTTTGAAGGATGTGATAGAAGATTCTTTCTACTCCTCCACGTAGATAGAGTGGTCAGGTGGTGGAAGAGCTATGAGGCTATTTGTCACGCCCCGATCTCACATTAACCACAAACCACGAGATTAGGGCGCGACGGATGGGATTACACACAAGCCAAACCACTCAAAGCTTTTAAAACATTTTTAAAGACATTAAAAGTTAACTTGATTTATGTTGTAAACTAAATCTAAACAAACTGCGGAAGCATCTTTATTAAACTGACTAGCAATATAAACAGAGTCTACAACATATTACATTGTTCGACATAAAAATGAAGCATAACAGTAAATTCACATCTTTATACACATTTGCCTTATTATTCTCTCTCACCCACACCATGTTCCAAGGATCGAGGGGAAAGGACTAAGAGACCTCTATCTAGACTAACTACAAACCTTCTATAGACTAGGCGTTAGGATGAAACGATCCTTCCGATCTCTGTTGCTGATGTTGACCTGAAAATGTTTGAGTAGAGGGATGAGCCTACTCGCTCAGTGAATAGCATTTCACTTAGCTATCACTAAACAACTCATCAGGTTTATAAATTGAAATTAAACATAAATGCAGAACTAAGCAGGGCAGTTCTAATAACTTAACAGATTTGCAGAATATAATCACATTTCCATGCAATAGCACATAATTTGAACAAATAATCAGATATAAAGAAATAGCACACAAGTTCGAATACTTTAATTTACTGTGATCCTATATGATTACATATTTATATTATTATGCCCTAATCATATGCAGTGTACCCTGCATATAAAGATCCGTAGTGAACTACGATCCCACTGTACAAGACTTAGCGACACACCCAGGAAATGCTAAGTCTGACGACAGCCCTGCTCTGCCACAGGACCCCAGGCTCTCCGGCCTGACTCATAGGCTCTACGGCCTCAAGGCACTACTCTGAGTACTCTAGACTCCTCCTCTAACCTGAGTACACAGGCGGAGAGTCTCACCGGGTTACCTCCGTGACACAAACACGGATGATGTTGGATAACCCCCATTTTCTCACCGGGTTACCTCCGTGACACAAGCACAGATGATGTTGGATAACTCCCATTTTTCCTCCAGTGCCATCGTGACACAAGCACGATTGTTGTTGGACACTGCCTCTCTTTCCTCGTGTGTCCGTGATACAAGCACGGATGATGTTGCAACATGAGTTTCACCCCTAAGAAGCAGATCTGTCAAAGGGGTTCTACGGTGTTAGGGCACCTAAGTCTATTAACTGATTAACATATAACCATTTAAACAGGAAGATCACATTCCATATTTATTGCACAATCTGAATATCACATGAAGCACATATATATCCTTTGTCATCCTTAAACCTGATTCAGTATCATTTATCCAGTTTCGATGCTAAACATCTATTTTTAAATCAGCAAATACATTGCAACTATAATACAAGAAATTTCATCATTTTCATTAAGCATATTAAGTATTTCAAGTTCCAATGAATCTAACATACTCTATTGTATGTATTACACTGTTTAAAAGTTATTCTAACTGATACAGAAGCAATTAAGCATTTAAATTGAGTTAAATAATGATTTCTGAATGAACTACTACTCACCCACTTCGGTGTGTTCGTATACACCGAAAACACCCACAAACACGCCTAATTCTGCTTTTCTACAACTTTGCACCCCGTGCAACTGATCTGCACACCGTGCAAACCTGTGCAGAAACAGAAATCAGCTTTCTGTAACTTTGCACGCCGTGCAAACTGATTTGCACGCCGTGCAAACTGATTTGCACGCCGTGCAACCTGTGCAGAAACGGAAAACTCATTCAAAATGAACTCGATCAAAAACTAAGTCTTAAGTTAACACTACAAATTCATGATCAAGACCTTATGCCGAAGTCAGGACTACCTCTTTTAATACCTTTTACGCCCAGGTTGACTCTAATCAAGCATGCTGTTGCAAGCAGCAGCTCCTTCACGCCCAGGTGAAAGGGAAGCTTGGTTGGGTGCTAGTCGTGGCTAGGAGCTGCGGAACTGAACTCTGGATTCACGGCCGAAGTCGAGGGCTGCTAGTTGCTGCTCCATGTGCCCAAAATGACCACTGGTCACTGCCCTGCGCAGCAGCAGCTGCTGCTTGAACGGCCGCCATGGCTAGGGCGAGCTGCGGTTGGAAGCGCCGCTAGGGCGAAGGTAGGCGAAGAAGAAGGGTAGAGGAAGTGGGCGACCTGCTCCAAGGAGCCTTGGGCCGCAAAAGCCCCGCCCAAGCTTCCATTGTTGCTGCCAAACGAACGCAGCTGTAGGTCAAGCTTGGGGCGCCGCCCAACCTGTTGGGGCACGGACTAGGTGAAGAAGAGGAGGATGAAGGGCGGAGGACGGAGGTCGAGGATAGACGGAGCTCTCTCGCTCCCTCAAGCCCTTGGTCGCCCACCCCTTAATCCTCCTTGACCGGTCGCTCTTCCGTAGCACAGAGCGCCGCTTTGCGGTAGCCTACTGTTCTATCGGGAAGAGATAGAGGAGAAGAGGGTAGCCGACCCACTTAAAGCAAATCAAATTGGAAAAATTGCACCTAAGTCCAAGAAAACTAAAAATGGCATAAGTATTGCCTCGGAGGTCCAATTTGGATGATTTCTTTTGCATTCACTCAAGCACAAACTCCTCTACCAACTCAAAGTATGAAAACTTACTGATTAGACTGTTTCACTAGATCAATGCTCTAAATGCGACTGTGATTACTTGATTCAACTTAATGAACTAAATAATCAACATTGAAATCATAAATTGCCTCAGGTGATTCAAACTCAACTATTGATTCACATATTAACTTATTTGATTAACCATGATATTTAATTTGATATTCAACACTAATTGAGGTGTTTCACGTAATTCGAGGTATTTACTAGTTAATCATGGAGTGGGTCATAACATCCTTTTTCCCTTAAAAGAATTTCGTCCCGAAATTCCTAAAAGAGAAAGGAAACTTGTTACTCATCTCTGACTCGTTTTCCCACGTAGCTTCCTCTAGGTTAAGATTTCTCCACAAAACTATCACTAATGGTATCTCACAATTCGTAAGTTTCTTGATCCTCTGATCAACCATCTGTATAGGTCCCTCAACCTAGGACACATCTAATCTGATTCCAGATCAACCCACAAAACATTGTCTTTCCAGAACTGTTATAATAGTATCTCAATTTATGGTATTTACCGAGAAATTTTATACTATATATGCAGACAAACTAAAATTTTTAAATAAACAGAATGCATGTCAATTTGGCACTTTATACTAAAAATCATGCAATTGAACTGTTAAACATTACCACATCTCATAATGAAAATTGATATCAAAATACTTGATTCATCGTACACCCTATCCTTAGGGTTTCATTTGCCTTATTCATTCATCACATGCCAACACCCTACTCTTAGGGTTTTCGTTATCTCATCTGTTTGATTGCAGTTCAAATCACAATACGGTATCATTCTTGAACTGGCAGAGCAGTATATTTCAAAACATTGTAATTATTGAGTAATCTTTATATCATGCATGCAGGCAAATTTAAAATTCATAAATATTCCAATCTCAAATCAATTTTGGCACATACATACTGAATTCATGTAATTGAACATCTTATTACACCAAAAAGTGTAATTTACTTCATCTATAAGAAACCATATGTACTATTTTTCAATTATCTGAAATTTCTCGAAGAACGTGCATATTAACCAAATTCCTGGTTTATACATCACATAACTCAATTAAGAGTTATTTACGTATCATAACACAAATATTTAATAGTACTTGAGAATTTCTAATGATATCTCAGAGAAATATGCCAATTTATGTGAATGTTAAGTCACACACATTAACATAACAGGAAGCATGCAACTAGGTTTATTTGCATATTTTAATGCTATCTTACTATCTCGAAATCATGCACCTAATGGTTTACCGAAATTGTATTGCCTGGGTTTATAATCAAACTGTACCATTATCAGTTGTGTATTTCTAATCTCAACATTCACATTAGGCAAACTTCTATAAGACTTAAATATTCATTCTTACTTCCACTGAAAAGCAAAACACATGCTCTCAGCATGTCCTCAAGAGTCTGAATGGTTCTCTCATACTGGCCATCCGTCTGCGGTTGAAAAGGTTATATTGAATCTTAACTTTGTGCCCGAAGCACGATGCAACTATTTCTACAATCCTGAATGTGAACTTAGAATCTCAATATGATATGATTGAAACTGAATTACCAGGCAATCTAACTATTTCATCCATGTATATCTTAGTCAAGTTTCGAGACATCAAAGGTTGACTTAATATGAAGAAAGCGAGCAGACTAAATTAGTCTATTCACAATCATTCATATCAAATCACAACCTCTAGGTGTCCTGGGTAATCTTACCATAAAATCCATTGTGATATATTCCCATTCCTATTCAGGCATAGAAAAAGATTACAAGGTAGCTATAGATTTCTAGGGTTCAGCCTTAACTTACTGGTACACACTATTTTTAACCACATACTCAGCTACATCCTTCTGCATATCTGACCATCCGTTTCAACTACTTGAGATTCATATACATCTTAGTATTTTCCTGAAAGCATAGCATACATCAATACATGCACTTCCATAAGAATCTTTTTTTTTTCAATACACTATCTTGAGGTACACACAACATGTCATGCATGGTCTGGTTTAACTCACTATCACCCTATAGTAGTTCCTTGATCTGATCATAAGAAGTAGGCTTGACTTGCATCTGCACAATCAAACCACTCTGTGTTGTCACCCCTAAGTCTAAGTTCAACACCCACATTTCTACTAACATGTCTCTAATGAAACCTGTCATAGAGAATGCATTAGCCGTTGAACTTGACTTTCTGCTGAAAGCATCAGCCACCACATTCTCCTTACCAGGGTGATAATCTATCGTCACATCATAAAGATGGTGACGCCATGTCTTAAAAACATGAACTTCATCATCTATCTTCATATCATATATCGGGTAATACTCCACTTTCTATGCTACTTTCTTATTGTTACATTTCAAGTTTATGTCTTACTCTTTTCTCTAAGTCATTTCATGTTGTTCATGTACCGATCAGTTTAGCTACCTTAAAACCCTAGATCATTATCAAAGCCAGTTTACTTTACATAGATCAAATCTCAAGGTCTGATTTTACAGAGATACTAGTATTCAAGGTTAAATCACTAGTGATATCCCTTGAACTACTACAACTCTAATCATTCTAGGGTTTGGTCCTTAACAATAACATAGCGTTATTGTGTACGGGTGTGGTCAATTATATAAATCAATTTGAGTTGCTTGGGTCAATAGCATATTATTCCAACACTCAACTTTAATTATATTGGCTGAAAATTCAGTTTTTCATAATAGTTTCTGTAATTCGTTTATTAAATGGCTAACAGAAGCTCCAAAAATTCTGGACATTTTATATGTTATACCTAATGAAGTTTCAGACCTCCAGTAAAAATTTGAGATCATTTCTAATTACCAATAAATAAATAAAAATCAAACAGTGCACTGCTATATTGCAGTCTGCAACAGATTCGGACGAGTTACAAACTTGACCGACACCCTCACTGTAGGGGTCAAAAGTCATCCAAAAATTATGCCAATTTAACAGAGTGTCTAAAATTGTGTTTTTCAAGCACAGTTAAAAAAATTTGAGATCAATTGGATATACAAATAAAAAGATAAAATTCAATTACCACACTGCTATATCATTCTGAAAATGTGATCGGTCGAGTTTAAAACTCGGCTGATAAACAAGTCAGAACATTCTTCAAAAAATTCTGATATTTTCCAATATTGTTTACATTTTATATATCCAAATCATATCCAAATTTGAGATAAATCAGAGTTACACATAAAATACCAAAAAAATCATTTACTGAGACACTTTACTTATCAAATTTTGTGTTTATGTATCATCAAAACCCTATTTTGGGCCGATTAGGGTTTATGCTTCTCAAACCCTAATTCTCAAGACAAAAGAACATTTAGACTTCTTATCATAGTTAAAACATCCTAGTGTATATACATTCTCACTATGTTACGGGTCTAAATCATCCAGAGTCTATTCTTATTTTACTGTTAATAGAAGTCATTAGATCCCAGTAACGCATCCTGCCAGCCGGACCAGGCCGAACCTGTAGTCCTGAAGCCAAGAGCTACTCAAGATTAATCAACCCCTATTAATCTTAAACATGTGGAAAGAATATCCACTTAGGGCAAACTCAATTAAACATAATTTCGGGTCTACTTTAATACAAAGAAAACAAACATTAAGCTTTTCACTTCATGACACAACAATATAAAAGAACCATATTTACTTTACAAGCTGAAAAATTTAATTTCATGCATACAAGAGCATTTCTAGTGATCTTTATATCAAATAAGCAAAATCAAGTAAGAGTTATATCGCATCCTATATATAATCTCTTATTCCTACATTAATTTCTTATCTCATAACCCGAAGATTTCTAGGGTTTCTCTCTAGCCTATCCTTCCTCTGCATACCTGGCCAGGGCATCCAGAGAAGAATAGACAGAGTAGCTTGATACTAGTCAATCTAAGTATTCAGACACCTGGCAAGGGTATCTAAACACTCAGACCTTCCAGAGCTAAGACACATCATTTATTATTCGCCTTACTTATAACTTTATCTTCTGACCTTAATGATTCTTAACGACTCAACTTAAGCTCATTACTTGATTCTCGTGACCACATCCTCTTCCTGCTATCTGCAATAATATAACAGAACACTTCCTATTAGAAAATTATAGATAGAAGAAAGACACCTAAACCTTAATCCTATTGGTCTCTTATCTTCCCCTGACCTTGAGTAACTACGTACTCAAACCAAAGCTCTGATACCAAAATTGTCACGCCCTGATCTCACATTAACCACAAACCACGAGATTAGGGCGCGACGGATGGGATTACACACAAGCCAAACCACTCAAAGCTTTTAAAACATTTTAAAAGACATTAAAAGTTAACTTGATTTATGCTGTAAACTAAATCTAAACAAACTGCGGAAGCATCTTTATTAAACTGACTAGCAATATAAATAGAGTCTACAACATATTACATTGTTCGACATAAAAATGAAGCATAACAGTAAATTTACATCTTTATACACATTTGCCTTATTATTCTCTCTCACCCACACCATGTTCCAAGGATCGAGGGGAAAGGACTAAGAGACCTCTATCTAGACTAACTACAAACCTTCTATAGACTAGGCGTTAGGATGAAACGATCCTTCCGATCTCTGTTGCTGATGTTGACCTAAAAATGTTTGAGTAGAGGGATGAGCCTACTCGCTCAGTGAATAGCATTTCACTTAGCTATCACTAAACAACTCATCAGGTTTATAAATTGAAATTAAACATAAATGCAGAACTAAGCAGGGCAGTTCTAATAACTTAACAGATTTGTAGAATATAATCACATTTCCATGCAATAGCACATAATTTGAACAAATAATCAGATATAAAGAAATAGCACACAAGTTCGAATACTTTAATTTACTGTGATCCTATATGATTACATATTTATATTATTATGCCCTAATCATATACAATGTACCCTGCATATAAAGATCCGTAGTGAACTACGATCCCACCGTACAAGACTTAGCGACACACCCAGGACTTGCTAAGTCTGACGCCATCCCTGCTCTGCCACAGGACCCCAGGCTCTCCGGCCTGACTCATAGGCTCTACGGCCTCAAGGCACTACTCTGAGTGCTCTAGACTCCTCCTCTAACCTGAGTACATAGGTGGAGAGTCTCACCGGGTTACCTCTGTGACACAAGCACGGATGATGTTGGATAACCCCCATTTTCTCACCGGGTTACCTCCGTGACACAAGCACGGATGATGTTGGATAACTCCCATTTTTCCTCCAGTGCCATCGTGACACAAGCACGATTGTTGTTGGACACTGCCTCTCTTTCCTCGTGTGTCCGTGACACAAGCACGGATGATGTTGCAACACGAGTTTCACCCCTAAGAAGCAGATCTGTCAAAGGGGTTCTACGGTGTTAGGGCACCTAAGTCTATTAACTGATTAACATATAACCATTTAAACAGGAATATCATATTCCATATTTATTGCACAATCTGAATATCACATTAAGCACATATATATCCTTTGTCATCCTTAAACCTGATTCAGTATCATTTATCCAGTTTTGATGCTAAACATCTATTTTTAAATCAGCAAATACATTGCAACTATAATACAAGAAATTTCATCATTTTCATTAAGCATATTAAGTATTTCAAGTTGCAAGGAATCTAACATACTCTATTGTATGTATTACACTATTTAAAAGTTATAGTAACTGATACAAAAGCAATTAAGCATTTAAATTGAGTTAAATAATGATTTCTGAATGAACTACTACTCACCCACTTCGGTGTGTTCGTATACACCGAAAACACCCACAAACATGCCTAATTCTGCTTTTCTGCAACTTTGCACCCCGTGCAACTGATCTGCACGCCGTGCAAACCTGTGCAGAAACAGAAATCAGCTTTCTGTAACTTTGCACGCCGTGCAAACTGATTTGCACGCTGTGCAACCTGTGCAGAAACGGAAAACTCATTGAAAATGAACTCGATCAAAAACCAAGTCTTAAGTTAACACTACAAATTCATGATCAAGACCTT
This sequence comes from Alisma plantago-aquatica, assembly GCA_963693085.1. NCBI lineage: Eukaryota > Viridiplantae > Streptophyta > Magnoliopsida > Alismatales > Alismataceae > Alisma > Alisma plantago-aquatica. The sequence continues at coordinate 431,020,865 of OY856410.1, forward strand.
ATGCCGAAGTCAGAACTACCTCTTTTAATACCTTTTACGCCCAGGTTGACTCTAATCAAGCATGCTGCTGCAAGCAGCAGCTCCTTCACGCCCAGGTGAAAGGGAAGCTTGGTTGGGTGCTAGTCGTGGCTAGGAGCTGCGGAACTGAACTCTGGATTCACGGCCAAAGTCGAGGGCTGCTAGTTGCTGCTCCATGTGCCCAAAATGACCAGTGGTCACTGCCCTGCGTAGCAGCAGCTGCTGCTTGGCCGGCCGCCATGGCTAGGGCGAGCTGCGGTTGGAAGCGCCGCTAGGGCGAAGGTAGGCGAAGAAGAAGGGTAGAGGAAGTGGGCGACCTGCTCCAAGGAGCCTTGGGCCGCAAAAGCCCCGCCCAAGCTTCCATTGTTGCTGCCAAACGAACGCAGCTGTAGGTCAAGCTTGGGGCGCCGCCCAACCTGTTGGGGCACGGACTAGGTGAAGAAGAGGAGGATGAAGGGTGGAGGATGGAGGTCGAGGATAGACGGAGCTCTCTCGCTCCCTCAAGCCCTTGGTCGCCCGCCCCTTAATCCTCCTTGACCGGTCGCTCTTCCGTAGCACAGAGCGCCGCTTTGCGGTAGCCTACTGTTCTATCAGGAAGAGATAGAGGAGAAGAGGGTAGCCGACCCACTTAAAGCAAATCAAATTGGAAAAATTGCACCTAAGTCCAAGAAAACTAAAAATGGCATAAGTATTGCCTCGGAGGTCCAATTTGGATGATTTCTTTTGCATTCACTCAAGCACAAACTCCTCTACCAACTCAAAGTATGAAAACTTACTGATTAGACTGTTTCACTAGATCAAAGCTCTAAATGCGACTGTGATTACTTGATTCAACTTAATGAACTAAATAATCAACATTGAAATCATAAATTGCCTCAGGTGATTCAAACTCAACTATTGATTCACATATTAACTTATTTGATTAAGCATGATATTGAATTTGATATTCAACACTAATTGAGGTGTTTCATGTAATTCGAGGTATTTACTAATTAATCATGGAGTGGGTCATAACACTATTGGTCTAAGATGTCGTGAATCCAATTCTCAAATTGCGGGCTTGTGAATTCTTGAATGATGGACCCATAATATTTTCTGGGGAAAAAAGAAACCCAACCTATATTGGTTGATTTATATACAATGCTAACCTAGTTTCTAACTTATTTTCTAAATAGTAGCTTCAATGGAAGAAGCGATTTGTTGTTCCACATCGTAGGCCCCTCCTTGAAAATGTTATTCTATTTGACGTCTACAAAGAAAAGATTCCATGTTGCATGCTAACTTATAAATATATTTTTCTTTCAATACATGTTATATGGATATAATTTAGTATAGTAAACATTTTAAATAATTATTGGTCTACATAGAAAATAACAAAAAAGAGTAAAAATATAATATATGGGACATATAATTGATATGTGAAATATAAAGTATACATTTTTTATGTATATATGTGTAATTGACATATTCCATAATATATCAATAAAATTTTTGTATTCAACTTTATTACTAATTGATATAATATTACATTATAGGAACTAGAAAATCAAATTTATTATATATATTACTATATTCTATACAGAAAATATATGAATCATAATTATATGCATATATTAATGAAATGGGTTGTTTATGTATATAAACATAAAAAAAATACAAGCATGTACTATATAGATTAGATATAATTATTTTGTATATCTATAAATATAGGAAAAAAATCTACTTTCACAAAATGCTGACATTTTTATATATTTTTACAATATATTTTAATTAATACATAGAAGAATATATAATCATCATTAATAGAATATGGAATTTTTTTGTTTAGATTTTGTTGGTGTAAAGTATATGAGATTCTTAGAGTATTTGTACTGACTAATTGTAATAGTGAGTGAATTATAATTTTAAATTGAGAAATGACTAAAATATAAAAGCTTCCTAAATGACTTTAATGTAAAACATTAAAAAAATCATATATAATTTAAATGCTATTATTCAAAACATGTAATTTTGAATAGTAGAAGAATTGTATAAGATAATTCAAATTTGTAGCTGTGTTACATTATAATTTATTTATAAATATATAAATAAGAATATATGATTTATATACAAATGCACAAATATAAACATGAACATGTAATATATACTTCACATTTTAACTATATATACATATACATGTGTATCAGTAACTTTAGTTTACTAAGTTTTATTTAAATTGGTAATTATTCAAATAATAATGATTGATATTATTGTATTGGATTCAAATAATACATGGTATTCATAGTATTCAAAACAAATAAAACAAAAATATTTGAGGGACGGTGTTCTGCATGATAGCGTCTCCTTCAAGGCGTCAAATGCAATAATGTGTTGTGTAGTTACAGTTCTAGAAAAAATAGCCATGAATAAAATTGTACTACATTTATTTCAAATATATATAAAGACATGTAGAGTAATATTCTAAGTGTATTATTTATTGTTTCTCTCAGATTGATCGTTAGATCTCTATTCTTTTTTCTTTTCTTTTGGTAGATCTATATATTGAAATGGAAAATAATGTATAGAGAAGTAGGAATTTATATATTTATACAAACATGGGCTGTCCTCTTTGTACAATTACTATACATACATATGTGCCCCTAGAATTTGAAAATATTACTATTCAAATTTTACTTACGTATATTTTTCACTTAAAATTTATGTGTATCATCAAAGAATTATATCATCACTTTAATGGTAGTAGATAGTTTCTATTGTTAGAGGAATCATCTAATGTATTATGTTTAGATTTTATTGACTTGTTTCATGCTGATTTCTAATAGTTGTAGAGCATGCAACAATTAGAAAATGAGATATTAATAATTAAGGTGAGAATTTAGTTTATTACTATAAGAGAATTATTATGTATTGACCTAGGGATGTAGTAATTAGTTGAGAAAAATCAAGTTAAGACAAACGAAAAAGGTGGAAAATATGAAAAGACAAAAGAAAAAAAAGTAAGAGATAGTGAACAAGAGACAACTTTATCCATTATTACTAGTGACATTTCTCCATAATTATTCTTGTACAAGTAGTTTTTACTTTCTCCCCCCTAGAAAATATATCATTAAACGTAATTATATGTATTATTTTATTTTTTATCATTGCAAAATAAATACATAGAAGAAAAAGCATAGATTACATGTTTAAAATGAACAAGATGACTTAATAGGGGAACAATATTTGAGGAGCCATTTTAATATGCCAATGTTGTAGAAAAATAAGAATGTATATTAATGAGGGGGGCAACTTAATACATTTTGGAAGAGGATGGTGACTTAACTTTAAATGAGAAAGTAAGGGCAGTTGTAAAAGATTATTTTTGTGTTTACTAGTTTTCAAAAATAAATTAGAACTGTAGTTCACATTAACCAAATATTTGATGTATGAACATGACATACATTATTATTTGACATTTCTATGTTATTATTATATTATTATTCTATATAACTTCATCAATATTACATACAATGTTACTAAGAGTAGTAAATAATATGTTCCCACTGTAATGTAGTGCAGTGTGGTGTGGTGTGATTAAATGTGATTTTTGACAGTGCGGATATGATTTCTCATATCAAACACCACATTAGATATGTTGCATATATGATTTTGATTTTTAACCGTGATGTGATTATGATTTCGGCATAAAATACACCCTACCCCCATCACTGCCATCTCTAACACTGGCTGGCCACTTCTCCTCTCTCTCTCTATATGTGTGTGTATATATACACACATATGTATGTCTGTATGTAGCCTTAGGAGACTAGTGTTTGAATGAAAAGAATGTTCTCAATTAGATATCTTGTGCATCTTCTTTGGTATATAGGAAAACATAGGGAGGGAAGAGATACTTCATCTAAGTTGTTGAAAAGAAAAGGAAAGGAAATAATGTATCGGTTTACAGTATTTTCCTCCTCCCCTAATCAGTGATCATGGCACCATGTTGTAAGTGAACACAATTTCCTCTAACTTGGCTTCTCCTCCTTTCTTTTTTTATATTTCCAAATAATTGAATTAACCTACTCATCCATCTATCTCTCGTCTTCAATGAGAGCATCTTTCGTTTCCAATTAACTTTTCTCAATGTACCCTGTGGGTAAGATAGATGTAAGAGAATAGTCACTGGATGCCAAAAAACATTAAACACTCTACTGATAGAATTCCATGGTCAATAATCCATATGGTTTTGGTTACAAAGAATTTCATAACAACTTAGTTATTTCTTACCATTGGTGTATCTCTTTCCCTTTTTCTGTTCGAGCTTGCTGAACTGGACATGAACATGTCAATATACTTCCACATCACTCAACAGTAGATATTTTATTAGAGGGGAGACTTGAATTATGATATTTCCCAACCTCTTTCTTGAACCTTTTGAACCAATATACCTTTCCGTTCAACAAATCCAATGAAGAACTCTATACATAATACATTATTTATTACATTGCATGATTGTAAATAATATAAATCTTGACATTAATAATGAAAAACACCACGTCTACTTAATATTCCAACTCTTTCATTCGTTAGTTACTGTAAAGATAATGATGTTGGCTTATAGAGTGATTTCTTTATACTACATTACATCAACTATAATTGACACTTAAGTTTTTATATTAGCTATATTCGACACACACCGTACGTCGCACACACTTGAACGTACAAACACACAAGTACACACATCAATTCCATATTCAAATATATTGGGGTTCACACATCTAATAATGTAGACTTCATCTTCGGTCTACTTGGTTCAACCAATGCTTGAATTTGGGTCAAACTGATATTATTCGATCATGGTCCAGTCACTCATCTAGTTATGGTAACATTGCAGTAGACTCGTGAACTTTACAAGGGCAAATAACTAATTGACATAGACCCTAGATGATGCATGGTTATTAATGATTATCCACTTATATCAAATTATAAAGATTGCGGATGATTTTTTGATGACGAGATAAATTGTTTAGTTGTTTCACTACTATAGAACATGTCTTTGGTGTCGGTTGTTTATGTCCTTTTAGCGACGGATCTATAGCGACGCATATGTGAGCGCCGCTAAAGGTCGAACTTTTCAGCGTCGGTTGTATAACCGACGCCAAAAGGCTTCGCACCATCGAAAACGCGCCAGCAGGACACCAATAGGTGTCGGTTATTTATAGTAAGCCGACGCCAAAAGGCTTCGCGCCACAAAAAGGGTGCCATCTAGGACACTATTTGTGTCAGTTTGCAACTAAAAAATCGACATCATATTCCCAGACGCCACGATCGTGTTTAGTACTATAGACATCGGTTTTATATGAATAACTGACGCCATTTCCACCACGTCCATGCTTTCCTGCACGGTCGGGTTGTTTGTCACATTAGGCGGCGGTTTTTATCTAATAACCGATGTTGTAAGCCTTTGATGACGGTTTTCTATAAATAATTGACACCTATGTTTTAATTTTTTTTTCTTATCAGTTTGCAGGCCTACTGTGGCTGGTCAGCAGGATGAGAACCTACAGTTCAGTTTTCTAAACTGTAGGTTTACGACATCCATTGATATCAACCAACAAACAAGCCACAAACCTACAAAATCAACAAATATACTTTTCACACAAGTAGATACATTCAGACATCAATTCAATTCTCACATTCACACATGTAGAAACATTCAAATATATGTAGAAATATTCAAACATGTATAAACATTCAGAAATATTCATTTACAAAATATCATTCAACATCACTATCAGCATCCCAATTATATCTTACAATCCCCAATGTTTGTATGGCTCTTGCCCATTCTTCTCTTACATCATTTAATACTTCCATCGTATATGGAACATGTACATCTTTTAAGCATTTACCTATAGTGTGGTCAGGTTTAAACACCTGCAAAACGAATGATGTATATATATAAGTAATAATATAAAAATAATATTGATATATTTCATACTAACTAATGAGACTATATATAATACCTCATGTATGGTATTGATGTCCAATGCGGCATATTGGATAATCATATGCATAAATCGCATCACATAGTATGTGCATGCCCATCCGTTGTCTTGTGTAGCGCACCATAAATTGAAATATACAAAATATTAAAAAATACAACTAAGCACAGTTCACATAAATAATATATACATTGGAGTCGGGAACTTACTTTCACGTTCTCCCAAATTATTGGTTGGTTCTTTTTCCTGGGGACCTTTCCTCCAGTCTTTTTGAATGCATCTAAACCCCTACATGTTAATGTAACACAGTAAATTACATAATTAAATAGTAATGTAATAACAGATGTTAACGGATATAAAAATCAAATATTTCTCACCAGAATAATGACAATCTCATTATGTGTCCAATTTTAGTATTCAATGTACTCCCCGCAGGATCTAGATAAGAAACAGTGAACGTCCCGGGGATAATAACTAGTAACTCCCAATGCCTACCGCTAGAGGTAAAAAAGTTAAAAATTAATAACTCAAAATCCACAATAAAAATGTAATTTTCTTAAGTCCAAATTATAAATAAAGTAAACTTACTTGACATTGAATGGAGATATTATTATTGTCTTCTTTTGCTGACCGAAAATTGAAAAAGCATCTATACAGTATTATTGAACACTATCAGGGTCTTTAGCTACCATACTAATTAATGATGGAAAAAAAACCCACATGGTAAAATGCAAATTGTTTACATTGATTTTTGACTAAGTAGTTGCAAAACATGTATTACTTATGCATTAATATATAAGAAACCAGATCACCGGATCTTACACAAAGTATATGGATATATAAACAAGATCTCACCTTATCCATGTCTCTATCATTGATGTATTCAACCAATCATATATAAACAACTCAATAATATCTTGTATAAATAAAGAGCTTTTGTATGATTGACCTGCATAATTCTCTTCTAAAGCAACAATTATAGGGCAATGTATATTATGTGCCCGTAGCCAACATGCCATTCCCCTAAATGCAAGACCTAACAGGTATTTTCGGTCAGTTGGAACCAAACTTGGTAATGCAAGAAGTGGAGGTGGAGGCCTAGATGCTCCGAGTGTCTTCTTTTTAACCTGTATATATAATTTCAGATCAATTGAACTCATATATACACATTAATAATCTAAAGTAATGTAAATTTATCTTACAATTTCAGTATGTAGACGACATTTGCTTTGGGCCACAATATCACCCCGCCTTCTGCCTCAGCAAGTGTATCGATATCCGAGTGGGCATATGGCAATGTAGCTTCCATCCAATCGGGTAATACACATATCGGGCTCACACGAACGTAGCCATGTGGCATTGGAGTCTCGTGAAATGTTACCCCAGGAAGTGATGGGTAAGCCTACTCCTCTGCAACAACATAGTCTTGCATTCTTAAGCGACATGGCTTCAATGGCTACAAATTTATGTAAAGAATGTTATACATATATACATACCATATTAAAAATATATCATCTTGAAAAGACTAGCTACAATGTCACAAACAACACTTACAATAGACGTGTTAGGCGGTGGGTCTACAGGATTACTCACAGTCTATGTATCAGGAGAAGAGTGGGTCGCCATAGGCTGATTGGAAGCCTGAGATGCCTATCACCGCTGCATTATATCCTCGACTTTCTTAGAAACTAGATCCTCGACTCTTTTATTCTCCTATACATGGATAAAAGAAACATTAGCTTCTTATTATTGAATTCTCTTTTACAGTAACATTCTAAAAAAAGAATAAGTTACCTCTTCTTGTGAAAGTCCCGCTCTGGGTTTGTGCTGGGATGGCCCAAAGAATGCTTTGATGCCCACACATACTCCTGCACCCCTAACACGTCAAAGATGCTCTGGGTTACCCATAGAAATTGTCAATTCATCCCTTGTGCCCTGAGGGATGAATGTGCCTTGTTTCCTCTGCTCGTGCAGCTCCCGCTAATCACTGTCAACAGAAATTGGTAAGTTGACACCACACATAATCAATATTCAAACGATTGCTCTAAGAGTTGTATTTTACCATTTTTGCAGCTGCCTCAGTAGTTACGGGCTTCTTTATTTCACCCTTCTTGTTTTGCCTCCCAGCTATCCAGACATCATGGCGAGGTATGGGTGTGGCAGATGTCGTAGAGGACTCCTGAGTAGCAGCAAACTCCGCCTGTAGTCTTTGGTGAACGTTTGCATAGCGCCTCACTTAATACCTTGAATTCTTCAGATTTTCTTAAAGCAACAAACGTGTCCCAATCTTATTTGTCCAAGAAGTTCCACTGTTCAAGTGCTGACTTCTTCTTCTTATCACCATATTTTATGTATTCTCTGTTGAGATTTGTCCTATAGTTCCTTAGCATCTTTCCAGCGCGTTGCATCATGCTTTTACGATGCAACTTCTCATCCAATGCAAACATATTCTGTAAAATAGAATTGCCATTAACTAGTATCCAAAAATAGAATTGCAAATAATAGAATTTGTAATCTACAAAATAGAATTGCAAATAATAATAACTCACACATAAATCCTTCTGTATCATGCCTTTCTTCGCCTGTGGAACTTTATGCCAATTATCATACTTAAAACCACAATGACTTCGCGTGACAACCCCAAGATAGTTTAAAAAATTATTGCGGTTCACTCCAATTGCATTTCCTCCATTATCAAACTCCACAGCCAATCTGGATCCACTTCCACTTAGTACTATTAACTTCTTCGACAGAGTGATGCCCCTTTTCTTGTTAAGTTTTTGGTGATGTGCATCAAGTTCCTCCAGTGCTTCAGTGGGTACATCAACCTAAAATTTGACAAAAATAAACACACTGAATTAGCCCAATATTGAAATATAGGATATATGACATAACTAGAAGATAATGAATTTTATAGAAATACATGATATGTTTTTAGAACTTACATTGGTATCCTCACCATGCTCATCATGGACAACATGCTCATCATGGACTTCATGCTCATCATGTATATCATGCTCATCATGGTCAGCCATATGAAAATGTCATTAAAAAGGCAAACATTTAGCATTCGTATTAACTAGAAGATAATGAAACATCAAATTTGAAAATGATATTAATATAAAAAAAGCAAACATTTAGTTTCAATAAAAAAATATAAACATGCATGCCTCTAAAATTGTGATCTTTTATCAATTAACAATCCTTCATTGTGATCTCCGCGCACATATAAGTCATCATTAGCTTCAATATTTTGTGGAGTTGGCAACCCAATTGAAAATGGACTGGATTCATCATACTTATCATAGTACTCTTCTTCATCTATAGGATCTTCAATAAAATGTCTTTTACCATGAAGAACAACTGACCATTTATCATTTGCAGGATCATCGATATAGAATACTTGTTTCACCTGTGATGCCAATATAAATGGTTCACCGTTCTCACCAATCTTTTCTAAGTTAACTAAAGTGAAACCCAATTCATCCACTATAACTCCTTTGGTGTTATCAACCCAATTACATTTAAAGAGTGGAATTTTGAAATCTATGTAGTCAAACTCCCATATGTCTTCAATGACACCGTAATATGACATTTTAGCTTCACGTGGACTCTTATCCTTTGTACTTGCAAAATACATAGTCGATGCTTGAAGAGTGACCCCACTATTTTGGACGACACTCTTATCATCTTGGCGCTTTGTGTAAAATGTGAACCCATTAATGTCAAAACCTTCATAAGACATAACATTCGGTTTTGGTTTAAAGGCGAGGCATTTGATAGTTTCCGTAATATCATTTGGTGTTTGAGATAGTTGATGTAAGACTTTATCTTCAAACCACTTAGTAAAAGTCTTGTTATGATCTCTAGCAAGCCACATTGAACTTGCTCGAGGATGTAGTCTCTGGATGAAATTGGTATGTTCCTCGATATAAACACTCACTTCGTCCATGTTCTATAATATACAAGTGAGCTTGTTCCAACTACTCACGGCTGATTACTTTCACCCATGATCCAAAAATTCCTTTTCCCTCCTCAATATTCTTGTCATTAACAGGAGTGTTATTACCACTGAGAAAGTCATTGTAAAAATCCATAACCTCTCTTGCCACATAACCTTCAATAATACTCCCTTCAGGTCGATAACGGTTTCGAACATCACCTTTAAAAATACTCATGTATCATTCAAAAGGATACATCCAATGCAAGAAAACTGGTCCTAACATTTTCACTTCCCTAGTCAAGTGGACAACAAGATGTACCATGATATCAAAGAATGAAGGAGGGAAATACATCTCAAGCTGACATAGGGTAACAACCACTTCTCTTTGCAAATTATCGAGAGTATCAGGGTCAATAACTTTGTTGCATAGACTGTTGAAAAAGAAACAAAGTCTGGTGATTGCAAACCTTACATGCTTCGACAATATAGATCAAATTGCCACTGACAATATTTGTTGCATTAGAATGTGACAATCATGAGATTTAAGACCCTGTGGCACCTTAACATTTGCTAAGTATTCACAAAAAGCTTTCTTCTCCTTTCTAGACAACGTGTAACAAGTGGGAGGTAAGTATGTTCTTTTATTACCCATTTCATGTGATTCTGTTAATTCTGACCTTATTCCCATTTCACGTAGGTCCAGTCTGGATTTTATCCCATCTTTAGTCTTACCTGGTATATTTAACAGATTACCAATGACGCAATCACAGACATTTTTCTCAACATGCATTACATCGATACAATGTCTGACTGTCAAAGAACTCCAATAAGGAAGATCCCAAAATATTGACTTCTTCTTGAATGAAGAATTGTCACTCCGTGTGGCCATACTACATTGTGATTTCTTACCAAATTCATTGACAATGTATTTTACTCTTTCATAAACAACATTCCCTGGTATAGGTTTAGGTGCACTCCGTTCATCATTCCATCCATTGAATGCTTTGCGCTTCCTATGATATGGATGGAATTTTGAAAGAAACCTTCGATGACCAAGATATACAGTCTTGCCAACATGTTTTAGTCTTATTGAATCAGTGTTTTCTTCACATATAGGACACACTTCATCTCCTTTGACACTATATCCAGACAAATTCCCATATGCTGGAAAGTCATTAATAATGCAAAACAACATAGCATGCAAACGAAATATCTCTCTTACTGAAGCATCATAGGTCATCACACCTTCAGCCCAAAGTTTCTTTAAGTCATCAATCAGAGGTTCAAAATAAACATCGATATCATTTATGGGTTGTTTAGGGCCCGATATCAACAACGACAACATAACATAATTCTTTTTCATACACAGCCAGGGAGGAAGATTGTATATAACAAGTATGACTGGCCAAGTGCTGTGTTGGCTGCTCAATGTCCCGTACAGATTCATCCCATCTGTACAAAGCCCAAGTCTTAGATTCCTGACTTCTTCACCAAATTTAGGGTACAATAGATCAATCTTCTTCTACTGTGGAGAATCAGACGCATGTCGTAGGATCCCATCATTATTTTTCTTAACATCTGCATGCCACCTCAAATTCTTCACATCTTTCAGATTTGCAAACAAGCGTTGAAACTGTGATATTATAGGTAGATACCACATCACCTTGGTAGGAGAACCAGTTTTGGACTCCCCCAAAGACGTCAATTTATACCGTGACACACCACATTTTGGACAATCTTTCAAATCCACATAGTCCTTTTGAAATAATACACAATCATTCGGGCATGCGTGTATCTTCTTGGCCTCCATTCCCATTGGGCACAACAATTTCTTTACCCAGTATGTTGAGATTGGCAACTCGTTTCCTTTAGGAAGCATTTTTTTCAACAAATTCAACAATGAAGTGAAGCTTTTGTTGCTCCATCTATTATTAGCTTTCAACTTATACAATCTCAACACAGCACTAAGCTTCATAAACTTAGCACATCCTATGTATAACGGTATCTCAACATCATGCACAATGTTTCTAAAGATAGGAGGTGGATCGGTGTGCTCTACCCTACAACTATCCACCATCGCATCAACGATGTCTATTGGGACTAGTTTGTTCACATCTACGTCATTGGAGGCTTCTTCTTCCACCCAAGCACTACTATCGACATCCACTGGTTTTGAGTTTGAAATCTCTCCTTGCCAGTGCCATTCTGTATAGCCTTGTACAATCCCGTTGCACATGACATGACTTTTGATTTCATCACCAGTGCTGACTTTCAAATTGTTACCGCAATGCCTACATAGACAGTAGAACCTATCTCTAGGTTCTTTCTTATGTTCCTCGGCAAATCTAATAAATTGATCAAGACCAAATATAAACTCTGGGGTGCAGCGATTGTGAATGGACATCCATGATCTATCCATTCTATGATCAAAGATAAAACAAGTATATATTAGGACAAGATTAGGGTCTACAGTTAACAAATATATGTGATGTCATTCTTATATATAATAAATGTGTACCACCTATCCCATCCTCAAAAACCCAATACACATTATACACTTACATCCTAAGTGATTAGGTGTTCAAGAACAGTCCCAAACTGGGGACTATCCAAGATTTACTCCTAATGAGTAAATCTTAAACGGGTTTCTAGGCCAACAAACACATGTGATGTCATTCTGATATATAATAAATGTGTACCACCTATCCCATCCTTGAACACCTAATCTCACTAGTAAGTGTATAATGCGTATTAGGTTTTCAAGAAAATTTTGGCAGCATTTCTCCACTGTTCTCTAAGTACATATGTACTTAGAGAACAAATGGGGAAATTCTACCGAAATTTTCTCGAAAACCCAATACAAATTATACACTTACATCCTAAGTGAGATTAGGTGTTCAAGAACAGTCCCAAACCGGGGACTATCCAAGATTTACTCCTAATGAGTAAATCTTGAATGGGTTTCTAGGCCAAAAAACACAATAATAGATATGTACATGTTAGGGTTTCATTACAATTAATGTTAGGGTTTCATCACAATTGATGTTAGGGTTTCATCAAAGTTAGGGTTTAATCAAATCAAATTAGGATGCTAGAATGGACAAGTTTACATCTTATTTCAACATGCATCAAAATTTACTGAATTAGGTCAAACATTAGGATAAGAAACACAAATATATGCAAGAAAAAGATTTGTTTGTATCATAGGATTTACGTAAAGCATTACATAAAGATTTGTTTATATCCTTACCAACAACAAGCACGGCCATGGCTGTGTTGGCCTACCATGGCCGTGCTGGACAACACGACCGTGGTAGGCCAACACAGCCACGACCGTGCTTGCTGTTGGTAAGGAGCTATAGAGAAGGAAGCAAAAAGGCTAGGTCTACCTAGAGCTAGCGTGGAGAAGAGCGGCGGCAAGCAGAGACAGTAGTGGTGGTGAGCAGGAGAAGACCAGAGCAGAACGGTGAGCAGCAGTGGCACCAGGAAAAGAGCAGAGCAGACCGGTGAGCAGCAATGGCGGCAAGCGGCGGCAGCAGGAGGAGAAAGAGGACGCGGCGGCGAGCAGAGCCGCACCACCACCAGCAGCGGCGAGCAGCATCGGGGGTCGTCGGACGATTTTAGGCGAGCGGCGATCACAATAGAAAACTATCGTGATGAAACAGGAAGAAAGGGGAAGAGCCGGGTGATACAGGTCTATTAAGTTTGTCAACAACGTCGGTTATCTGGAAAACTGACACCTTTTATTCTTAAGCGTTGATTGTTCCTTAAAAACCGACGTCTAATTAGTCAATATTTGCCCTAAATTATTTGGCAGGAACCATTATCCGCGTCGGTTATCAAAGGATAACCGGCACCAAAATTGGAACTTTTCACGCAAATTTTCATCTTATATAGGCGTCGGTTGGAAGTTAAAAAAACCGACGTTGTATGTGACACTTTGGGGCCAATTGTTTTGCTCGAAAATTGGATTTTGCGGTCGATTTTAGGCGTCAGTTTTTTTACCCAGCCGACACTGAATACAAAGCGGTACTTATGTCTGGCTGATCTTCGGATATAAACGTCAGGTTTCCTAAATCACCGACTTTGAATGTTATAGGCATCCATTTTTTTAAATAACAGACACCCAGAAAAGCGACATTGAATGTTGTTTCTGTAGTAGTGTTTGTTCAATTTTAATCCATTACAATAGTAATATGTGGATCATATAATGAAATAATAAGATATTCTGAAACATGGGTTACCCTTATCAAGAGACAATACACATAAGTCAAAGGATAGACACTATGACTAAGGTAGCATATCAAGGATGGATTAGAATATGTAATTAAAATATTCATATGTGGTGATACCTAATTATGACATACACAAATTAATCTAATTATGACATTGCCATGTTAATTGGGGGATACTCAAAAGTAGGGGTCGTTACAATTTGTCACTTTTCCATGCTCTTTGTTGTATCATCTTTTGACGAGCTTATGCACACGACTCATAAATTCACCATAATCTTAGGGAATAGATTGTTCTGACTCATAGATTGTCAATAAAATTAACACTTTATCACTTTCCATTCCCTTTTTCATATCATATTTTGATGATCCTATGCACGTGACTCATAAATTCACTGTAATCTTAGGGAAGAGATTGTGCCGACTCATACATTGTGAATAAAATTAACATGTTTCAAAAGCTAGAAATTGTCTCCTCTCGAGGGAAATTAAAGTGTGGAAAACATGGTCAAAAGAATGGGATCTGTAATTTTATTATGATTGGAGAATGTATTAGGCACCCCCATGTTGCTTGAAAATTTGATATTCTTAATTGTATTCTTGAGTTTGTAAAAATGGTAATTTTTCTACCTTTTTTAACAAAAGTCACAAGTAAAATTGATTTAGGGTGTGCAAGTCTTAGGTGACTTAAGATAACCATGACTTCATGTCGTCATCCCCAAAGATACTAATTTTCTAGTTATCAAATCTTGATCGCCTTAGGATCTACCATAGTGAAGATCCATCCTGGGAAATCAGGATGAGTTGTGGAAGATGTAGAGAGGGACGATGGAGTTGAAATGAATCATGAGTAAGAGATACTTCATTTTAATCAAATCATTCAAGAGGTATATAAAACAACTAGTTTAATGGTAGTTGATCTAGGTGTTCATTTGTAATTGAAGAGTATCCAGATAAGCAAAATGATTTCTAGTTTAATTGATCATCGTAGTTGTTATTACATGAGCAATTGTATAAAGCAATTAATTCTAGATGAGAGTTCTAGAAATTATAGAAACAATTCTAGATAAACATTTATAGTAATCAAATCTAATAGTTATAGACAACATCTATAGATAACAACTAAGGCAAGCAACCCATTTCCACCTTACCATCTCAAGAACCTTTTGATGTAGGAGTGTCGGTTGTGCTGAAGAAGGATCTTCTAGTCATTGGATGACAGAAATTAATTAAATGAGAGATAGCTCATTACGAACCCCATATAGTTGAAAGGAGAAAATGATGGTTGATTGGGGGAGGGGTTATATATGGTTGTGCATTAGGCTCTGGGCATCCATAGATTTAGTTAGAATGTTCTAGAATAAATGTTGTCAAATTAGTGAAAAATAGGAAATGAATTGTGATTTAATGACTTGTGGAGGAAGCCTATTAGGATGTTGTAAAGCCTGGGCCCACTGCCCTAGGCTATAGTAGAGTTTCAGGCATGACGACTGGCCCCAAAGACCACCACTAGCCTTAACAGCGCACTTTGTCCACACTGACGCGCAAGCCAGGATCAACTTCCCGACTGGTCACCCATCCTAGTACTACTCCAAGCTGAGCACGCTTAACTATGGAGTTCTTTAGAAATGGGCTCCCTGAAAATGAGGTGCACCTTGGTGATATGGGTAGTCCAATCATTCCTTTTAAGATCAACTTATCCAAGGCCTCAAATCCTGGGATGTTACAATAAAAAAAATTGTGGGTCTGTCAGACAACCTCATGGCCTCCCCGGGCAAGCTTAGAGAAAGCCGGGAACGATCCTCTACATCCGCATGTCTCACCCCTGAAACCCTGGGCCGTTAATCACGCTCAGGCCAGGAGATCCATGTCATCAACTAGACGTCGGGCCCTGTCTCCTTTTTACCAAAGGATATTGTTTTAGGTTCAGAGATAGCGTGGGATAAAAGATGTGAAGTGAGCACTGTTCAGGTTGTACCTATTGTGTAGATCCTAGTTTAGCATACATGTTCTTAGATTGTAGAATTTCCATTCAATATGTAATTGTAAACCATTTTGTAATAATTCATGTTGTATAAATTTACATGTTGAAGGTTGAGAATGTTATGGTTGTATGTTCATGTATGCATATTATGCTTCCACATCGCTTTCTGATATAATTGGATGATGTTTTCAGATTCTGACATCTCATTCCCAATAGGGTTTGGGGAAGCCAAAATTCGGGGACGTCACAGTTGGTATCAGAGCATGAACAATAGCTACACCTAACAATTGCTCACCATGAAACATAAAAATAAATTGAACCTTTAACTTGAAACCCTAGAAACTTAGTAAGTTGTTCTATACGAATAAGGTTTGACTTAGCCTCTAGGTTAGAACCTAGATGTTTGAGAACTAGGTTTAGACAAGTGTGTGAGACCCTTTCCATATAGAGCTCATATGTATTGGGTAGATACACTAGTCTACACCTTGTTCTCACCATTTCACTAGGTGACATGGTACTAGACTATCTACTGTGTGTGGGACACTCGAGTTTGCTGGTTTGGTTTTGTTTCCCAATCGGCTCGCACCTCGACAGTTTTCTCTGACGTCTTCTTTCTCAGAGAAAAACTATATAATAATATTATTACCTATATGTAAATATAAAAATGTGTCCCTCACACTGTAGAGTTGTTAGTGTTCATGCAACCTAAGTGAAAGGGAGTGACATCAGTCTAGAAGAGAGAGTAGTCTATATTAGATGTCTAGAGCCTCATAAGGCTATGTGATAGATAGATAGACAAAAGAAAGATGAAGGAAATAAGTATATAGAATCTTATCTAAGTTGATCTATGATGGTATAAGTTCCTTATTAAGATTTGAGCTATATGTAAACCGAATCCACTCTTAGAGGATCTATGCTAAGGCATGATGATGAAAGTACATTCCCTTTTTCTATTCAAGATAAGCTTAGTTAAGATAGAGATGAGTGTGCATGAGCCTCAAGCTCTTATACAAGGAGGATATCTAGTGGTAGGATGAGATATGTGGTGAACTCAGGGGAGAGTAAGACCAACAGGGAGAAGGTCATAGGACCTAGCCTCCAATATATGAGATATGTGTTGAAATAAAAAAAAATCCTACACTAGATTACTCTCGAGTGTGGAGTTGAGTCCTTATGCATGATTCAAATCTATATGTGAGCACTGGGTAAAATAAAAGGATGGGTAGATAACCCATATGATAAAGTCAATCCTTTGGCTGAGTTAGGTCCTAGCTAGAGTGACATATTTTGTGAATCTCACCATTAGTTGCAAGTGAGGTAATATATGAACACTAGTTATGAGAGTATAATGCTTTTTGCAAAAGATTCTCAAAATACATGTTCTCCCTTCTTCTTCTCTTTCTTAATATATGACGATAGAAACCTCACTTGAGCTATATAGATGATTTATATATGAGGAGTCACTCGTATAAGATTGACCTATTCTATATTTCCCCCCTATATCATACATGTAGCACCCAAGATTGAAATCATGATAAGTTTGACTTTAAAATATACTCTTCCCTACATATTAAACATGAAAGATATGATGATGAGATCACGGGATAACCTTAGTATATTCTCTTTTTCCCTTCACATAATACATGCAAGACATAAAAGTTTGAACTAATGAACTTGATGTAAAGATATTTTTGGATCATAGGGTATACGATCAGAAATATAGTTTGTAACCTTGATCCTTCTCAATGTATGCTTCTAAGTTGAGTAGAATATCACACCATAGGGTGAAACCCTAATGGTCAAACATGTTACGTAAGCCCTTCTTAAGTAGAAAAATTCTAATATCAAGGATGAAGATAAATCTCCTCTAATGCTGAAATCATTGTAAGATGTTAATGATGTTAGATTTGAATGATCTGAATATCATGGCTAATAAATGATTTTCCTCCTAAACATTAAAACTATGAACAAACCATGTACCCTTAGAGGTGATGTAACCCTAAGATATCATAATGTCATGTTATGGCTAAGACATTAAGTGATGCTTCCACATATATAAGGTGGGGTGGACAAACCCAAGAATCTCTAGACCCTAAGATGACAACTTAGAGTGCGATGCAACTATGGTGTCTTAGAACCTAAGCAATGATGATGTATATGAAGTTGAACTCCTAAATAGCCTTTTAAGAATGAGACTAGTTGAATTTCGAGGACGAAATTCCATATAAGATGGGGTGAATGTGATAACCTAGGTTTTAGGGTTTTGATAACAAATATAGTATTTTAAGACTATGTGTGTCATTTAGAGAATTGATACCAAATATAAGAATTGTTCGTCTAGTCACTGACTCTTTTCACTCAAAAAGTGAACTAGATATCCAATTGGTTATTAGAACAATAATTGTGTTCAAATATGACGAATGAGTTGGTTAAATGATTTGCTCCCTTATGATATCAATAGGTCCTTTGAGTAGTTACAATGAGATTGAGGGGTATATTGATGAACCATGGGGTTATGATGATCATATAAAGTCTTTTGAGATCTATTTTATTAAGATTTGAGGTTTAAATGTCATGAAAATTATTGGAACATGTTAATAGTTGGGATAAGTTCATTGATTTGTTTGAACCAGTGATCGTGATTTCAATTTGTCACTCGGACAGTAGGACTTTGGGGTGCGTTGGTCTGATAATAGGTGTTTGGACCTATCCTAACCCTAGATCATAAGTTGAATAAGAACTACTCATCCACTATCTCCCGCAAGATGTGGATAGACGATGACCATGCCATGTGTTTCCAGCACCGACTAGTGCTCAAAATATGGATCAACATGGGTTCTAAGAGAGAGTCCTCACTGTCTCTCTCTCCTAACATCCCAACAACTCCTGAATTGGGGCATGAGATGGCTTCCTCGCTAGATCTTCAGTGTGCAGCGACACTTGCACATAGCAGAGGAATAAATATGAAAACCAGAGGTGGCGTGAGGAGGTGAACCAGCTGTGCGACCCTGTGTGGAAGTAGGAGAAGCGACCGAGGAGCTGGAGGTGCAGGATCTCATGCCGGAGATATGCCTGCTGCGACGGCGCCCAGGTTGGAGGAAGCTTCCTACTTCTTCTAGCTAGAGGAGGCGCTGTCCTATTGCTTGCTGGAGGTGCGCTGTGCAGCGACGCCCTTGTAGAACTCTCCCAAAGGTGGTGAGCAGGTGCGGGCGGAGCGAAGTCCAGCCAGGGATGAGGCCCGTGGAGGTGTTGTGTCGTGGGAGAAGAGAGACGCAAATCGGCTGCAGCGAGCAAACCCGATCGGCGACGGATTTGAGGCAGCATTGAAGAATGAGCCTTCAATGATGGATGCAGGTGGGCGTCGTGCGTCGAGAAGGAGAGGGAGGATCTTCAAGCTACCCGCCAGAGCAGATCCCTCAAGACGGCGGCGGCGGCGTGATCCGAAGAACAAAAAAAACACGCGGAAACTGGACCTGTCGAGCGGAGAAGGAAAGAAGAAGGGAGCAACCGGGTCAGGCCCTGAACCGGCCTTAATCCAAACTGAACCAGACGGTTCATCCATGTCGGACCAGGATTTGAGTGCTCCTTTAGGAGCCACGTGGCAGAACCCCATAGGCTCGAAAAGGTAAATATCTCAAATCTTGTATAATTCGTATAAAATAGCTCCGAGGTCCGAAAAATACATATAATATATCAAAATTCTCAGAAAAATGAGTAGAACACACTAGAATGATAATATCAGTCTTTTGATGCATTAATATCAGGAATATCATGTAATATGTATTATGATTGTTTCATAAGTAATAAATATCAAATGATGACATAAAATCATAGAAAAATATCAGTAAGTCCACAATTATGTATAGAATGCATATGATGTCAGATATCATCATGTTGATGCACAAAATTCTGTAATTTGAATAATATGGATAATTAGGGCTAATAACCCTAATAAAATATAATAAATACATACGTACTCTATAAATGATGAAATTTACAGAGAAAGCTCATATCAGTATATTGAACCTCAGTTTTAATTATGAGATCATAAAGATGAACAAAATCCATGTTATATGAAGAAGAACATTAATACATGGTTTAAAACCCTAACCTAGGTTAATGATGTAACCTAGGGTTAATATGTGCATAAAAGGATATGGAACCTAATGTTCAGATAATGGATCATAATCTGGAAAATGACATCATTAAGATAAATATAAGACAATAATGCAAGTAAACGTTGGAATATCCTAATGAGATAATATAAACCCTAATGAACACAACTAGGGTTAAGATGATGAGAATCTAATGCTAGTATATGATTTTGTTATTAATCAGGTGTAGACCAGACTTCTAGATGATCATGGATCTGTTAGAAATATCTGAACTCAGGTACGTGGGATTTATTAAGTATATGACTAGTTTTCTGGTTGCATATGATATGTGATATCTTGAATGCTCGTATTTGGATATGATTTCTTTTTTGAACTATTATGAGTTATACATTGCCAAATCTAATAGAACATAATTGAGTATGATGGGTTGTAGCTACATGCACTGCCTAATGCTAGATGTATGTGCCTAACATGGATGTATGAAATCTGGCCCATGTTAGATGTATGTATCCCTCTTTTTTTCTTCTCTATGGCCCACATTAGATGTATGTTGAAAAGGTGCTTGAAGTAGTACAATCGCATCAAATGACATGTTAAAAAAATGTTTACCTGATTATCACTTTAAATAATGTTTTCTTTAACTCTTTCTTTCTCAAGTTATTTCAATTATGCAAACATATTAGTATGTATCTTTCTACCCACGTGCACAACACCTTGTGTGTTGATTCGCTGTTTCACATATGTTTTAGGTTCAGAGATAGCGTGGGATAAAAGATGTGAAGTGAGCACTGTTCAGGTTGTACCTATTGTAAAGATCCTAGTTTAGCATACATGTTCTTAGATTGTAGAATTTCCATTCAATATGTAATTGTAAACCATTGTGTAATAATTCATGTTGTATAAATTTACATGTTGAAGGTTGAGAATGTTATGGTTGTATGTTCATGTATGCGTATTATGCTTCCGCATCACTTTCTGATATAATTGGATGATGTTTTCGGATTCTGACATCTCATTCCCAATAGGGTTTGGGGAAGCCAAAATCCGGGGACGTCACAGATGTTGTGTACCGCAAGGTACTCCACTAGAAGAACACTTGATGCTACCACATGACACCCTAGAGAAATATTAGAATTTATAGGGTGTCCAGTGTTAGGAAAATAAAGTGTTTCCATATCTGAGTTTCGAGATTTCCTAAAAGATAATGGAGTTATCTTAGATAGAAAATTGTTTTGATCACAGATTGAGTTGCATGATGAATAAAAATTAATTGAAAAAAAGGAAGGGAATAGGAGAGATGAAACTTGAGGACTAAGTCTTCCTTTGTTGTTAAATAATATGCATTTGAAAGGATTTTGCACTAAATAACGACAAAAGAGAGGCAATTGAATTTCCCTTAGGATTGAAATTAAACATTATGTTCAACATAATTAACCATGTGTTTGATTGGAAAAGGATTTTAAAAATCTCAATTATTGGACATATTGCATTTGAGTCTAGAGAAAGGTAGTTTACGTAAACTCTCAACATGTGGCAAATGGGTGAAAATGAGTGGACTATATCGGTAGCTCAATGTAGAATAAATGGGATGAGTCTATCATTATCCAGAGAGCACATATGATCTTGATTGTTAAAGGAAGGACCAAAAAAGGGTTTTTAACAGTTTGTCCCTCTTGAGACAAGGTTTGAGATATAAGATTTTAAATGTAGGCCAAAGTCAAGTATGACCCCCATTGTAATGAACTAAAATCTAGGTACATTCCTAATTGGATCCCTTTTCCTAAGTTTTTCCTTTCCTTTTTATCCTTTTTAGCCTTTATGTTGAATTTGTGGGAATCATTAGTGGTTTGGAGTATATTTGATCACTATTCATGCCAATGTATGAGTTTGTACACAAATACCTTAATTAATGTTTCAATTAGGGTCTAAGATACCAAATTACCACTTAAGTGACATATTGATAAAATAATTTTGTCCTAGAACTTCTCTTAGAGTTATGGAGAAAGGAAGAGAAAACGAGAAAAATAATAAAGCTTTAAAAGTAATAATGTGACATTAAATAAATTAATTTGACAAATAGTCATACTAATGTGTATGGGAGATAAAACTCATAAAAGTAAGGCTCATTGGATAAAATAACTTTAGATCCGAAGTCCTTGGGTCTCAATTGACTTGAGTGCCAAGTTTTACTTTTTTTGCATAATAATAAATGTCTTAATTCAATTTGGAAAAGAAAATAGGTGTAAATCCCAAAATATGAAATAAAACATTAATGATGCCAAAAGAGAAAACAAATTTTAAATTTAAAATATACATGCCAAAATTAGCCTATGTGTAAACTTTCAACTAATTTGGACAATCTTTAATGTTCTACTATGTTTTGGAGAAGAAAGTGTAATTAAATTCCAAAATATTAAATAATTTGTTAACTATTTCTAACAGAGGAAATTAATGGCAAATTTGTGTTTCACAACTTTTGCTTGAGGGTGAAGTTTCACATTAATTGGTGGTTACTAGATCTCTCTAATGTGATAGGAAAGAGAAAATATGATTTACTTAGAAAGAAATAAAAATAATTAGAATATCCAAAACTAAAAACTAATGCCAAAATTGGATTGCTCACACCCTATTTAGGTTAGATATAAATTTTCATTTAATTTGGATCTTGTTTGCACCCTTAATTAAAGAGAGAGAAAAAGAAAAAAAAAATATGTCACTATAGTCCAAATTGAAATCAGAATGTACATAAATGTCACACGACATCATTTATTTTTGCATATACGCATGCAGATGTCAGCCGTTGGATCAACATCATGTGGCCCATGGTTTGTCTCCTACATCGGGTAGGATATGGACCAGTAGTGAAAAGTAACTGCGGCCATAAGGCCTGGTATTTCATGGATTTCTCGCTCAATTCCCAATCTTTCTTTGGGATTTTTTGTGCTATGAATTCCTTATTTGATTTTGGATTGACTGATCCCTTATGTGTGTTATTTTGGTGAATATTTGAGAAACACTCAGTTCTTGAGCAACAAGCATCTCAGTTGACTTGCATACTCTCTGATTTTCTAACCCATACCTATATATACACCTATCCTAGTCATCCTCGACTACCTTGCAAACTTTTGGTCATCTCAATTGTGCCATAGCTGTTTCCCTTTGTTGTGACGAGCTTGTAGATCGGAGGCCATTACTAGAGGGTCGTGCTTCTCCCTCACCACACCTTAGGTCAATTTCTTTTAGTGGTTAGTTCTCTTGACTTTTCTCTTCATTCCTGTGTCTTATTTTTTTTAATCGTAGATGCATGTGGATTTGTCCAATTTCATGCATGGATTGTAGCTTTGTTGCTCACCATCCATGGCACATGGGTGAGAGGATAATCCCCCACTTGATTTCTCTCTTCTACCCTCTCCTTTTCCTCTTTCTATGCTTTTTCTTGATAGGGGTGCAATGGTTGTTTCACCCCCCCCCCTTCTTTTCCTTGAGCGAGTCAAATTGGTCGTTGACCACTAGACTTGGTCGCGCCTGATTGGGCCAAGTCAGTGGGCCCAACTCTCTCTTTCCTCTCTCTCTTTTGCGTAGAATGCTTATTTGGCTTTTGGAATTTTATTATTGGTTAAACTTGTGCATCTTATCCCTAAAGTTCGGCATTTTGATATCCAAACCCTAATTTTCTAGTGAGACATGGACTAAAACCATAATTCCTATTATTTCTCTTTTTGACATAAATACTTCATTGTTTTTTTGGGTCTTGAACCCGCTTGCCATATCACTATTATTTGTTGCTTAATTTTTCCATATGATTTCTTTAAGCATGATGATATGTTTGACTGATTAGCTAATTTAGTGGTACTTATGTACACTCATCCATAGTTGGGCATGTGTTATTTTTCCCATGGGAGTGTGCTTACTCTCCCCGTGTAAATATTTTGTAGGTGACTAAGAATGTGTTTACTCTCCCCTCACAAATGGTTGGGATCTGGTAGGTTCCTTTACCCTACTTAGTTAATTTAGTCTAACTTAATCATTCATGCAAAATTTCTTATTATTTGTTATGCAAAGATTCCTATTTGATATGTGCCTCATACTCTTGGTCCTCTATGTTCCTAATGAATCTATACCCTATATTTTCCTTGTTGTTCTTAACTTTGTTCTTGTTCCTTAATTTGACACATTTTGTTACAACCCCAATTTTTGGGTTCATATGGTTGGAAAAGTGATCTCCACAATAAATGTATGATTATGGCAATTGTATGAATTATATGTATTGAATGGATTCCCTTTGCAATATTTCCCTTTTGCATGTGGTTTTGTGGATCATAATATGTTAATGAGTCCAATATGATTAAAAGAAAAAGAAGAAATCAAGTACTGCTTTATTAAGAGGGAAATTTAAGATAATGATGAAATTATAAGAAATATGGATAAAGGAATCACCATGGATGAGATTAAAATATGGTCAGATGGGTTATGCCGGATGTTCATGAGATGGGCATGCAGAGCTTTGGATGATCTTGTCCAGACATAGGTCTTGATAGTATGTTTCACACAAGTAGGGATAGACATGTGTCCTTAATAGCTTGACCCGTCTTCTAAGAGAGAACCTCTTGTGGTAAGATCAGTTGTAGGGTTAGCTCTAGAGAGAGAGAGAGAGAAAGACCCCGAGGAAGAAGGTTTGAAACCTTAACTCTGAGACATGAGGAATTAGGAGAGTTTGGGGATGATATGGCCCAAAATGGATGAACCTAAGTAGATGTATGTGGTTGCCTCATGCACGATCCTTAGAGGCTTGTCGTACCTTAGTTGCCTTTAGAGGAACCAAACCCTAGAAATAGAAAGAGGTTTCCTGAACCAATGTGCAGAGGCTATAGGTGCTTTTCTTTTAGGTGTAGGAAGAGAGTTCCTTAGACCTTGAAAAGGTATGGTAAGAAGTTGTGAGGTCTCACACCCAGTTGGTTGTCCTTGTGTGGGACTCTAAGGTGTTGTTCACATGGAAGGATAGTAGGAAGTGTATGCCATACCTTGTATATGTTTAGTTCGTGGTTGAATAGCTGAGAATGCAGTTAGAAAACTAATGCATAGGAAGTTAACCTAAGGTTCCTAGACCAAAGAGGGGAAGTAGTAGTACCTGGTGCACGTGATACTCACGAGGAAGATTGAGTTCCTAAGGCTTTGAGTATGGCACCCCCATGTTTTAGAGGAAAAGGAAACCCCACTTGGACTAAGGTATATGTTTTGTGAACCCCTCACACATGTTTGTGACATTTGTATGAGATTGGACAACTTCAAAGAATAAGGTACACGTATGACATACCAAGGGACGTAGCATGGTTTAATTGGATGTCTTCTTGCTAGCTACGTGTATAAGTTGCATGATAGGGCTAAGCATGTACATGTTGATGGAAACCCTAGAAGTAAGGACAGTTGTGACCTTCGATAGTTTTCTTCCATCCTGGGAAGAGACCCTTCTATAGAGTGAGTGCCAACTTTTTTCTAGGTTTCAGGTAACCTAAAGAGGTCTCTCATAGGATCTTGATTAGATAAGTGGAGAGCACATAGTATGAGCATGAATCTATGGACCCATGTGTGACCATCTCTAAGGGAATGAAGATATGTTGCCTTGGAGGTAACATGTATGGGGCCAAACTGAGGTAGGTAGGTCGCCATGATCCCAATGAAAGGACGTAAGTTTGACCATGAATGACCTGAGAGATGATGGAGTTTTTGGGTAAGGATTCAAGTTTGAGATGTACCATGATGGAATCCTAAGTCAATATTAAGGTCAGGTAGGGATAAGACTGATGGAAGTAGGAGTTGTTTGTTCCCTAGATGCACGAGACCATAAGGTTGGGAGGTAACATCTACCTTTGCCCAAGGACCATGGGTTAGGAGGTTGTCCACCTTCATGAGTTTGTGGGGCCTAAGGGGTAAATGTGAGAGGCACTCCCTAGATGCATAAGGATCAGATTACCCCAAAAGTGACAACACCCTAGAGACCTTGAGGTAATGACTAAGGATTGTACATAATAGATATGTAGACCCAAGACTGTTTGGGAACAACCTTTCCATGGATGTAAACATATGTTGGAGATATTCATGATGTGGAGACGTGGGATGTATTTTTCAACTTAAAGTGTAATGGCGATGTGTGGTGTACCATCTCTACTATTGGAATGGGATGAACTTTGTATTTGGACTGCAACCAAATGCCTATTTAATCTTGTTATGGGTTTGAGGGACATGACAAAACACATGCCATATACTAAGGATCTATGTGATATGAGTTGAAAAATTTCCATGATGCTTAAGGATAGAGGAAATACCACACCCTTTTGAAAGTACTTTTAATATATGATATGAAAGAATAGATGAACTAAGGTAACCATCATATGAGACATACCTTCTTGGAAGTAGTTTGGAATCTATAAGTCATAAGTTTGGGTTTGATAACTGATATGATGAGTTTGAAGTTTTCTTGACTCAGATGACGTAACTCCGAGATAAGGATGTTTAATGGAGTATATGAAGGGTCATGTTTTCACCATCACCTAGCACATAAGGAAATCAGGGACCCGGATCCCTTACTCTTTTTACTTGGCCTAATGTTCGTTGGATCTGCGATCTAGGGTGGTCGATCATCACCCACCTCAGGATCAGACTGGGAAAATAAGGTAATGGAGTCTGAATCTTTCTAGACTTCTTTCTCCCTACTCCCTCGATGGTTTTCCATCAAATAAAGTCCAATATATTTGGGGGAGAGAGATGGGTACAACACGCCATTACACCACAGTTGCCCCTCCCTATATGGGAATTTCCCAAATCCCAGTTTATTTGGGAAGAGTAGGTTGATAGAGAAACCATCTGGACTGTCTCCCATAACTATATAAGGAGTCACTTAGGACCCCCGTCCCCAGGGAAACATAGAGACCCTACTAATTTCACGAGAACTGCCTAGAACTCCCACAACCTGTCGCTTTCTTATCCCCATGACCGTGAGTTCTTCTCGGAAATTCAAGCGATGACAACCGATTCCTTGAGACCAGAGACATGAGGCATGTTTGTAGAGAGGACATGATGATTGAGAAGGGAGGTGGAGGCCCCGACTGCCTCACTCAAGAGGGAAACAACGACCCTGTTTCAGGCCGACAAACCTCCAATGGGGATGTCGCCTCTCACAACCGTGACCCTCGCGTAGAGGCTCTCTTGGTTTGACTAGAGCATGCGAAGGCGGTGCTGAAGAGACCTGGTTCAGTTGAAGCAGCCATGGGATAATCAATGTTGTGGTTGACCTGTCCATGGCGTTGCCTCACGTGGAAATGGAGGACCAAAGGAAGGAGATGACCAAGCGTAGAAAGACTCTTCTACCCTCGTCCTGTCTATTGCAACGAAGGGGTATTGATGGGTTTTCACTAAGAACTTAAAGCCATGACCGCTGGAGCAAGCCGCTGGAGTGGCGCACAACCATTGGTTCAACCAAGATCCACATGGACTCGAGTATATTAATGAGCGACAAGGCTAACGTGGAAACCATCGATTGGCTGAAAGGTAATTATCTCTCAAAAATCATAACTAATTATTGTTTGGCCTAATCAATACATGTTATATATGAAATTTGAGCAAAAAATCAAGGAATCCATTAAAGATATAATTAAAGCATGATGATGCTTGAAATTCGAAAAGTAACTAAAGTTGTTACCTTTAATGCATTTATGAATAGAAAACCCTAATTTGATGTTTAATGAAGTTGGGAAGATTAAGATGTATGATCTAATGAGAATATTAACCTATTGTTAATAAAAAGATGTTTTGGTGTCAAAATAGATAATCCATATGCTTAATAGCTTTATTTAGGGTTTGATATGATAATGTGCATTAATGGGCTTAGAAACCCTAATCTAAGTGTTAATGGGTTTTAATGAGTTATATTTCTATATTCTCTATATAAAGGTGATAATAGGTTAATCCTAAGACTAATTGATGATAAAGAAGGCTTTAATATGAATAAGTGGACAATTAGGGTTTTAAACCTAGAACTGTTATTTTAGGGTTTTGACGATATAAAAAAGAAAAGTTGTTAATAGAACTAAAAGAACCCTAATGAAACCCTAA
Organism: Alisma plantago-aquatica; assembly: GCA_963693085.1. Taxonomy (NCBI): domain Eukaryota; kingdom Viridiplantae; phylum Streptophyta; class Magnoliopsida; order Alismatales; family Alismataceae; genus Alisma; species Alisma plantago-aquatica. The sequence continues at coordinate 431,049,253 of OY856410.1, forward strand.
TCCGGATTAGATAACCTAGAAGGTAATTCCAAGTCAATAAATTATATTCTTGATGAGTATGTAGTAAATATGTTGCATATACTTTTTAGGATTTTGTGCTTTTGTGTGGTTGACTTGCTTGCTTGGATTGGATTGTCTGATTGATTGGATTGTGCTTATTTATTGTGAAATATACAAATCAAGTATGTGGTTATTTATGATTGCATGCTTTAGTTTCCCAGCATTTTCCCAATGATTTATCAATTGCATGAAAATAAATAGCTTGGATGATTTTATTTCTGCAATCTTTAAAGTGAATATGACTATCACAATCTAGGTATGTATATGACTTGCCTGAACCTACATACCATCTCTGGATCTAAGATGAGAGACCAAGCCCTGGAGGGAAGGTCAAGGTGGTCAAGCCCCAGAGGGAAGACCATAGGGCACCCAGAGAGGTGACCCCAAGTACCAAGTTCAGGATGGAGAAGGTAGCCTTAAAGTCCATTGTAAGGACAAAACCCTAAGAGAGGGTATCCCAGAGTATGAGTAAAAGTGGTTGGGAAGTCATATTGGAAAATGTAAATTTGTATTTATAAACAATTATTTGATGTGGTTATGTTGTTAGATAATATGTGCAATGTTTTGGTTGTCCCCACATACCAGTATATTCATTTATACTGATCGATGTTTTGTTTGTTGGCATTTTAGGAAATACCTAAAATTGGACAAATAGTAAAGTGGAACCCATGAAAGATTAAAGTTATATATACCAAGGAGGATTAGCTAGATAGATTTCTGTTGTGGGTAGAAGTCATAGTTACCTATTTTTGGGAAGGTATGTAAAAGTAAATTTTATTCCAGCTTTCAAGTTTAATTTTTTTGTAGAATTTGGTAATTATTTTAGATTAATTGTTAAACCATTGATCCTATTTTTGGGATAATGCATCTGACTTCTTGGTCTTCCTTAATTGGGTGTTATCGGGAAGCAGGGTCATTAAAGTTGGTATCACAGTGATGTTTTTCCATTTAATCTCTAATAATTATTATATGTTACAAATCTTTAGAACCCAAGGGAGTTATAAGAGGATTTTCCAATGATGGAGGTGTTTATAAAAGGATCACAATTCGGGAGCTGGCAAGATTTTCCTCTGTCCTGCTAGTCAGTCTACAAGGACTGCCAGATATTGTGTGACTTCCTGGCCAAAATCAGAGGATTTGACTAGAAATAAGATACCTCTAAGTCTTCTCTCATCTATCTTCATCCCTTCTCTACCAAATAAGTTTAGGAGATTTGGGTTTTTTCTCTCTCCACCACCCTCCCAAGTTTTGGGATTAAGGAATCCTCCACCAAATAATAAGTTTAGGAGATTTGAGTTTTTTCTCTCTCCACCACCCTCCCAAGTTTTGGGATTAAGGAATCCTCCACCAAATAATAAAAAAACATGTAAGAAAGATTTCATGGACATAAGTTTTGATAGTTAGAAACTCAGACTGAGTTTAGTTACATGCTTAGGTTGCATGACATGTGTAGCCATGCCCTCAGGAGATCCCTGAGGTTAAACCTTCTCATAGGATGAGGGGGAGAGGAATAGCTTTAGAGGAAGAAGACCTCCAGGAAGACACTTGATGCATCCTCTGAGGATGATGCTAACCCAAACCCTAAGTGGTAGTTGAGTAAGACAAGACATGATGAGTTGGATATTATAGATGTATGTGCATCACGTGGGTTTCACATGCATGCTTTACGTATAGGATTTGAGTAAGCATGAGAAACGTAGACTATTTGACCACTAGTGCCTTTTGGTGACCCGACCTCAGGTGGGTTGTGCCTATTAAGGGTGAGGGATAGTTCCCTCACGAAAAAGGTTAGTGGTGGTCGTATAGAAACCCTAACAGTTATATTCATGTAAGAAGAGAGTGGCAACAAGGTTGGCTGTAAGTTTTAGATCTAGGCCAGAAGGGTTATGCCAGATGTTCATGAGATGGGCATGGAGAGCTTTGGATGATCTTGGCTGGACATAGGTCTTAATAGTATGTTTCACCCAAGTAGGGATAGGCATGTGTCCTTAATAGCTTGACTCATCTTCTAAGAGAGAACCTCTAGTGGTAAGATCAATTGTAGGGTTAGTTGTAGAGAGAGAAAGACCCCGAGGAAGAAGGTTTGAAACCTTGACTCCAAGACATGAGGAATTAGGAGAAGTTGGGGATGATATGGCCCAGAATGGACGACCCTAAGTAGATGTATGTGGTTGCCTCATGCACGATCCTTAGAGGCTTGTCGTACCTTAGTTTCCTTTAGAGGAACCAAACCCTAGAAAGAGAAAGAGGTTTCCTTAACCAATGTGTAGAGGTTATAGGTGCTTACCTTTTAGGTGTAGGAAGAGAGTTCCTTAGACCCAAAATAGGTATGGTAACAAGTTTTGAGGTCTCGCACCCAGTTGGTTTTCCTTCTGTGGGACTCTAAGGTGTTGTTCACATGGAAGTATAGTAGGAAGTGTATGCCATACCTTGTATATGTTTAGTTCGTGGTTGAATAGTTGAGACTGCAATTAGACAATTGACGGATAGGAAGTGAACCTGGGGTTCCTAGACCAAAGAGGGGAAGTAGTAGTACCTGGTGCATGTGATACTCATGAGGCAGATTGAGTTCCTAAGGCTTTGAGTATGGCACCCCCCATGTTTCATAGGAAAAGGAAACCCCACTTGGACTAAGGTATATGTTTGATGAACCCCCCACACATGTTGGTGACATATGTATGAGATTGGCCAACTTCAAAGAATAAGGAACAAGTATGACATATCAAGGGATGATGGATCACGGTTTAGTAGGATGCCTTCTTCCTAGCTACGTGTATAAGTTGCATGATAGGTCTAAGCATGTGCATGTTGATGGAAACCCTAGAAGTAAGGACGATTGTGACCTTTGATAGTTTTCTGCCATCCTAGGAAGAGACCCTTCTGTAGAGTGAGTACCAACTTTTGTCTAGGTTTTATAGGTAACCTAAAGAGGTCTCTCATAGGAGCTTGATGAGCTAAGTAGAGAGTACATAGTATGAGCACGAGTCTATAGACCCATGTGTGACCATCTCTAAGGGGCATGAAGATATGTTGCCTTGGAGGTAACATGTATGGGGCCTAATCGAGGTAGGTAGGTCACCATGATCCCTATGAAAGGATGTAAGTTTGACCACAAATGCCCAGATAGATGATGGAGATTTTGGGTAAGCATTCAAGTTAAAGTGAGTACCAACTTTTGTCTAGGTTTTATAGGTAACCTAAAGAGGTCTCTCATAGGAGCTTGATGAGCTAAGTGGAGAGTACATAGTATGAGCACGAGTCTATAGACCCATGTGTGACCATCTCTAAGGGGCATGAAGATATGTTGCCTTGGAGGTAACATGTATGGGGCCTAATCGAGGTAGGTAGGTCACCATGATCCCTATGAAAGGATGTAAGTTTGACCACAAATGCCCAGATAGATGATGGAGACCTTGTAATAATGACTAAGGATTGTACATAATAGATATGTAGACCCAAGAGTGTTTGGGAACAACCTTTCCATGGATGTAAACATAGGTTGGAGATATTCATGATGTGGAGAGATGTGATGTATTTTTCAACTTAAAGTGTAATGGCAATGTGTGGAGTACCATCTCTACTCTTGGAATGGGACGAACTCTGTATTGGGACTGTAACCAAATGATTATTTCATCTTGTTATGAGTGTGAGAGATTGGACAAAACGCATGCCATATACTTATGATCTAGGTGATATGAGTTGAAACATTTCTATGACGCTTAAGGATAGAGGAAATGCCACACCCTTTTGGAAGTCACTACTAAAAATATGGTCTTTAACTATAAAAAAAAATTGTAGCGAAAACCCCATATTTTGTAGCCAAAGGCTTTAACTACATATTTCTTTACATATACAAATTGTAGTATATGCTCGTATAGCTAAAGCCTTTAACTATATTTTTCAAATATGTAGTTAGATAATCCATTCGCTACAAATTCATATGTATCTAGAAGCGTAGCTAGATATTGTCCTTACATATTTAAATATAAGTATAATTATAGCTAAATGTATGACTACAATTGCATATATAGTCAGTATGTAGCAAAAACATGAAGTTAATACATTTTATATGTATTTAATGTGTAGGGAAAGGCATTAGTTACTATATACATATATATGTAGTTGATTATGCATCTAGCTACATATGTAGTGCCATTTAGTACACATACATATATGCTTAGTTCGAATATATATATATATATATATATATATATATATATATATATATATAGTGTAATTTGTTAGTACACAAGTTATTTTAGTAACAAAATTGTAGTATCTAGAACAAGTGATGCTCATTATGCCAACAATCTTACTTTCATTTATAAGGCGTCAAATGTACATGGGGAGGACGTATACCTTGCCCCTATTACACAATGTGCACAAAAAAAGGTATATACATATATCAATGATTCAGTGGTCTACTAACATCTTTGCCAAAGAGTTGTGTCTTTCTCGGCCAGTTTTAATATCCTTATTGTCTTCTTCTTTTGTTCAAGCTCTTGTTCAGCCAACATCGTCCAAAAGCACCCGAGATAAGAATCTGAAAGGAACTCTCCAAGCAGAGATAGAAGGAATATCGTCACTATGTTTGCAGCTGTTGACAGTGACTATTCAAATATATGCATAGGTCTACGCAATGCAGCCTTCTCATAGTAGAAAAGAGCCATATCAAATTGCAACATATCATGATACACTGTTGTATCTGTGGCTGTTGCTGCAGCTGTGACTGGGCGGGCTTGGGCTTCAAATGGAGTTGCATCATCATGCTTCAAAGAGAAATGAACCACAAGATTAATCACAAATAGTATACAGCTCCAGGACGTGAGTAGCTGAAAGCACTTCAAAAATAACTCTATGTATACCAGTATAATAGGGAGATATGGACATCTACTGAGATAAAGTTAATATTCATATATGTCATAAGGTAAAGATCATCTAAATAGTTTAATAAAGATATATAAGCATTCATACATGGAATAAATGAAGGTTGCTATGAGAATAAGATGACAAAATTAGTACCTTGAAGAGACGAGAAGTGTAGGAAACTTCATTCACTTGTGCGGCCCCCAATATGTACTGTCAGATGTACCAAATTGTTAAACCACAATGTGAAGAGAAGAAATCAAATAAAAAACTTGTAAGCAGACATATGCAACTTCTGACTTTTCAGCATATACCTGTTAACGAGATCACTTATTAATCTTCCACACTATGACTCTTCATGAAGATATTCTAGGCCTCTTGCTGTTCCCAGGCAAATAGAAAATTGAGCAGAACAATCAAGTGCAAACTACTATTTCCTGAAACATAGAGCAAGGAGATAGTACTGAAGACTAAGGGTTAAAGATGCATGTTGTAGCTGTAATATATATAAATGATTAGCAGAGTGTTTCCTTATCAATGCAGATTTAGATGTGTGTAAATAGTGACATATAGTACTTCATTGAGATCCCATTGACCCACACACACACACAAAACGCTCAATTTATGGCAGAAGTAAATGGTGAGTTGTAAATAGTCCAACTATAGATATGCATTCCAATATCAGGGAACCTACTCCCAAAATTTTCATATATGTGGTTGTACAACTTACTAAAGAGCATGCCTACTATGAAAAATAATGATGAAGGCACACAAAAATAAAGTACATGTAGACAAATATCTATCCACCACATGTACACCAACTATGGGCACATCATTATACAATTATCATTTCTTCTTAGTAATAGAAATATGATATGGTATGATATATTTAATATGTTTGATATCCAGCTTTAGTAAAATAACAACCCTACACATTATTAATTATATCAAAGCAAAGTACCAAATACACATGTTAGTTGATTGGACATAAATTAGAGAAAATCAGAACATAATAGTGTGCTCGTATGAAATCCTAAAAATTAGTAGTATCAGTGTTGGGAGGGATGTTATTCTTATCAGATCAGTTCTGTTTGTTCTTCAAGTTTCCTAGGTGGTGTAATTTTTCAAATTGGATAACTTCGCACCTGCCATGATTGTAATAACAATAGGGCTGTCAACTTAGTAGAATGATAATCTAGTTATTTGTCACACTTCTGAAACGTTCCAGCAATTCCTTAGCAATTTTCTATAGCATATACAGGTTATTTAGTAACATCAAAACCATCAGCCTAACAATAACACTACTGTTATAGCAATAACACTATTGTTACCTTCTCTTCTTGTGTTGCTTTCTCAGCTGTCTCCAATCTTCTAGCATCTCTTTTTGTCTCCTTTCTGGGAGTTGTCATAATCTTCTCTCTATAGATAAAAATTGGAAGCCATTACAAAGGCACAAACTTTAAATAAAAAATAGCTTCAGATGTTTTCATCTATATGCAAAAAATCTTTCTTCAACACGATGACCATAGGTAGGACATACAGAGAATGTTGGAAAGATAAAGTATAGCATTAGTCATTCAAAGAAGCAAACTATCATAGTAAACATTGCATCCAGTACGTAATGTGCAAACACTCACCCAGTCAAGATAGCCATAAGCAATTAGATTAGACCTACAGATAAGGAATATTTCTCTCAACCCTGGCCAAAAGATTAGTAGCAACACCAGAATTGATGGCCTCAAAGAGACCCTTCCAATCATTCCTAGTTTTGTCTTTGCTTTGCTCAAAGAGACCCTTCCAATCATTCCTAGTTTTGGCTTTGCTTTGCTCAAATAGCAAGGGCCAGATCCTCAATTGGCTCTAGGGCAACACGGATTCAAGTTGCAATGAGACGCATGTTTCACTGTAATGTTGAAGTAATGTGTGAAGAAGCGGAGTTTTACATCCAGGAACAGAATTGCCTCTGTCTGTATAATATCAAGGATAAAAATTTCTCCTAGCAACAGGGTGATCCACCTCTCGATGTCTACATGATTCCATGAACAAGGTGTTTCTAATCAGGGACCAAGAGGCCATATGTCGTTGTCATGTATATGATAAAGGCAGTGAATCCGACTATCCTGGTATCGGAAAGTTTGATTAGCTGTTAATTTGCTGTCTTTTCTTCTCATCAGGCAATGGTAGCTAAAGAGCGATATAGAATGGTGCAAAAAAATAGAAAAGAGTGGGGACTTGTCATTCTCATGGTGAGAAATTGTCACGTAGTCAACTATAACCGAAGACCGAATAGACATTTGGAATTTTGGAGATCTTGTCACGCAGTCAACTAAAGTCAATCCGACATCGTCCACCAAGATCATCAGCTAATGTCAATCAAAGCAGCTCAAAGTCAGAGTCAGCAGTAGCTAACATCTAAAAGGGGGAAAACAGATGTTGTTTACTCACCACAATGGTAAGACCCTGGAACGCGTCCAGTGCAGCTACTCTCTTAGTTTTCTTCTTCGACGCATCCCCCGGATCCCAAGTTGTAACTTCCTCGACGCTCTCATTCCCCTCGGCTGGCTATTTCTTTGAAAGAACAGTAGCATCGCATTCCCCTGCTTCAACGTCGACAGTAATGGAAGAAGGGCTGTAGTGCTGCTGCTCCGCATCAACCTTGACCGCATTTGCCATCTGTGCATATGATGCCTGCAACCATTAGTGCATATCAAAAAAATGATTGAATCAAAGAAATTCATAATTATGCTCAAGATGAGGAATATGTTTCATAGGAAGTTAGGGATTTTAGAAAATAGTCAAGAATCATATAATATTTTCAGAGGAAGCTAGGGACTCTAGAAATTCATTTGTTATAACACCAACATAAATTTGCATCCATTAGTGCTGGAAAATGTGTACATGTAGCAACTTAAACTAGCTTCTTAAGAAAAGGATTTCTAGATAAAGATAACACATTCAACAGAAGGCCTTCAAATCTCACAAGGAAGTAAAGTTAACAACAAATTGATATGATTAGATATTCAATCAACAACATACCAACCTCACCAGATCACAACACAGCCATAACTTCAAAGAAAGATTCCAACCAACATTCATCAACCCAGGCCCATCCAAACTAACAAAATTTGCTGCACCTATCTTCACAATTATCTTGTCTTCAACTGAGCCCTGCAAGATCTTATATATCTAGAATCTCAATAGTCATTCCCTACTTGTTTTGGTGAAATGGAACCCGATTAGGTTCTTTCTTGGTGAAATAAATGAGGAAGTCAAATGGATACAATTGAGTGCATAGGCAGGTGCAATTATCTAGCTAACTTACAAGAAGAATGTGACAGTATGATAATACACCTCTACAATAGCTTTTTCCCTCAGATGTGGTGTGATTCTCCTTCAAACAATGTCCATGTGACCCCTATTCCAGCAAGCCACAATAGAGACTTTCCAATCAGTAGGTTGTTATCAACAACCATGAGCAACAAGTGATCTTAATGTTCACCCAAGCGAGGCCATCCTCACATGCTATCTATTAAACACAATAAATTATCTATATGTTTTCTAGAATAAAAATTACCTAAAGGACATGGGGAGGTAAACTACTGGGAAGGGGTGATAGTGAACAAAGCAGTGGGAATCAGTAGGCATCTTAGAAGCAACCCATGCATGAGGTAGATGTTAAATGGAAGGCAAATATAGTCTACAACCAGAAACATTCATACACGACTACTCGAAACAACCAATGAAAATCATAAAGAATGCTAGTAGAACGGCATGAATTACTATTTCAGATAAAATCCACCAACCTGATAAGATTTAACAAGTAAAGAATGCCTACAGCAGGTGCCCAATAATACGACTTTTCTTTAGAGTTTGTTTCTTAAGTTACTCCAATAGAAGCCAAGGTAGCTTGATCAGTAGGGGTATCAAACAAAGTCTGAAGACCCAACAAGACTAGCAAAAAGTCAGCTAGATCTTTATCAACCAATGGAAAAGTAAAAGGAAGGCATGGCCACAGTAGAAGATGAGAGACAACATAGAGAACTGTCGGCTCCACATCTGAATAAATGTGCAAAAGTAAGTGGATAACCATCCATTTAGAGAGATTCAATCATATAACTAATAGAGAAAAAATAATCCATAGAGCACTAAAGGTTTAAAATAGTGTTGACCAAAAACATTATACATGAAAAGTGAATGGATATCCATGATGAGCTGGTAAAGAAATTAGTCTAATGTTGCACAAGCTCTCCTCCTCGCATCATGTGGTGGCCAAAAAAATATGTTCTAGAATGTGGATTCCTATTAATACTACAATAGTGATGAAAGTCATGTGTGTGTATATACCACATTATGAAGGAAAGAAATCAGGGCATCAGGTGTATACATTCCAATGTGATGGTTTAAGGGCTTGATGTGTTCTTGTTTTCAATTCAAGTATAGTGAATTCTGATTATTAATTACAGACCGGTGTTGGATTATATGGATTTAACAGGACATTTGAATTGCTAATTTGCTATTGCTTGTTGTAGGTTGCTATGGAGACTGATGCATATCCTGTGACCCCTCTTCAACTGGCTAGGTCTAGGATCAAGAATTTAGCTTCTCGCCTCTATGAGGATATCATTAAAGCCTTGGAGGTGGTAAAAATGTTATCATATTTTATCTAAAATTGAGATACATGCTCTCCCCATGTTCAAAATTAAATTTAAGTTACTCAAGCAGATTGATCTACTATGTCAGTTTGATGTCTCTTTTGTCTCTGGTAAGCAGATTGAACCATATTGTAATATGTGATCTGTGTTAACAATGGAAGAAATAGTAATAATGGCAGCTTTTATGTGATTAATAAACCACTTATCGTGTTCTAGAACATGGAAGTGGATCAGCTACAGATCCATAGAGCCGCTATGCATAGTAACATTTCTGGATTCACATAGTCAAAGCATGTGATTTGCCACCTACCTGCAAAGTTTACATGCAACGAATATAACTAAATGCAGTGTCCCAACTTCAGTATAATAAAGGACACCTTTTCAAACTTTACAGAAATGAAACTTATGATCTTGCATCAATTAGTGTAAAGATAAAGAAAAGCAGTTCTCAGTGATCAAGAACAGTATCCGTGTTTATTTCTGGTACAATTTTGTAGAACATTATTGGGTAAACTGCTATAAGTCACACCAATGAAAATAGATCAATCACATAGTATTCAACAAATCTTGAATCAAGCTCAAGCAAGCAAGCAAACAGATACCTCAATGTTGGTGCCTGCCCTGCAAATGAAACACTAACTTCAAATTTTACCTTCTTAGCTCTACTTCTAGATTCATATCTAACTTATAATTATCAACTTGGGCTATTAAGTGGCTACTCTAGAAGCTCTACATACTATGTGTGATGTATGAAGATTCACTTATTATTCCTTGGTCCAGCTATAATAGTGACATTAATGATGCTTAACCAGCATCAAGATATGTTTCCAATGATGAGAAATTTATCAACATACCAGAATGCATTTATTAGTAGATATTTTTAGGCACTCAGTTGATCCTTAAGGGATAGCATTTATTAGCAGTGTGGAGTAATTCTCTTGTACTTCATTTACTGATTGATGCACCTATACAAAATTTCATGTCTTTTGTTAGTTGGCTTCAAACAAAGGGGGGCGAGGATGACTTCACAACAGCTATTACTACTTGTCTAGTTGTGTAACTTAGCTGGAACAACAAATTGTTAATTGCTAGAGAAACACCATGTTTACTCATAGTGCATGGACTGTTGTGTTGGGTTTAGAGTTATGAAGTGGAGTAGTGAAACTTTAAAAAAAATATTAGATCATGTAACCACAGGAGTGACCTTTCACTTTGATAACTTTCTCATGAGAAGGAAAAAGAGTAATGTCTACTTATAACTTTTCAAATAAAATGATGCATAATTTATCTAGGAGGTATTTTGTACTAACCTTCACAACTGCAGGCACACCAAATTGAGATTATATGCCATTCAAAAACAATGAACATATTACATCCCTTTTGAATGAGCCTCCCAACCCAAGCTTTGTATGTCAAAACAGGCTTCATACATTCCTCAATTTTACCTTGTCTTATATATCGACGTAGCTTTTTACAAAGCAGAGCAGCATAAAAAACATTAGCATGAGGTGAAGGAGACTGATAAAAAAGGAAGAGAGAAACATGTTCAGAACAGGGGATAACTCCTTGCCACAAATATATTGGTCACCAAGAACTGCTGTAACACCATGAGGAATATATGAGAAATTAATTTTAAAATAGAACTAACCAACAATTTAAAACATAATGCATCAGGTTATAATCATGTATTCATATTTCATGAATTCAGATTAAATTAAAGAAATTATATGGTAATGAATTGCAATATAAAACCACAATCAGTTATATGGATGTTTTTACCTTTTTTCGTCTTGTACAACTAATCAAACTCATAGTGGAACCCCCCTCCCCCTACACACACTCAAAAATTTGCCTCTGCAGCCAAATGAAACAAACTAGAAGCTTCATGGCCAGAAATTCAATGATGCAAGGTTGTCTTAGCCTGATTAAAAGAGAAACTACAGCAAGAAGGGATTTCAATTCTAAGATACAGAAAGGAAAACATCTTAGCCTAGTTATCCAACACACACTAAGGGAAAGCATAGGCAACTCTTGCTACATTGAGTGTGCTAAAAAGCCCATAAAGATCAATAACAGGGAGGTTTACCTTGATATTGTACATATGGGTGACAGACCGGTACATCTCCAAAAAAAATGGCCACACTTCTGGTTGAGAATGTCAAAAATACCACCCAACTCCTACTTGGAAGCTTGGATTGCAACTAGACAGGCAAGTTACAAAAGCCTAGACTTAATAGTCAATTGAGGCAGAAATAGGAATAATTTTCCCACGACCTCGATAGCTTCAACACGCAGAACAACATCATACATGAGAACATGAAGCCTAAATTTTGTAATATGTAGCCTCACAAAGTCTTCTAACTACAGTCCGTCATTCCTATTGTACCTATCATGGACAAAACAATACAAGTTAATTGATTTCAGATTGCATAAAAAAGATTGCAAAGTTTTAGATTTACTATTTCCTTTAAATCCTCGTGTATACTTTATTTATATGTATGAGATAGATGAGATATTGCAAAAAAAGATAACCCACAAATTGACTTGGCAATTGGCATATGTCCTATTGCATGTCCAGTCACATCTTGCACCTAGATGGAAGTCATCTTCTTAAATAACTTAAAGGTTCAATTTCCACCAACAAGAAGAAATGACAAGTCACCTGCAAACTCACTCTTCTTCCAACAAGTCTCTGCTACAGACAACGTGCATATATGATTACCCTTGAGCTGGACAAATTCGTGAATCACTTATTGAGACATTTCAACATCATCTTGTCATTCAATTGTTATGGTCAGAAGTAGTATGAAGAGAACTGAGGAGGTGTAGGCAACTCTTCTATGTAACTGCAACTCGCTTTGTGTGGGTGTAATTTTGCTTTTTAAAAAAGAACATTTGCATATTGGGGATTGGATTCTCTATTTTAGCTATTAAGGATTTGAAGACGACCATATCAAAGGGGTAACTTCTCTGTTTCCTGAGGAAGATTGAGCAAATACCGAACTTACCAAATAGGTTATAGTAATTGACATAAAAGAAGGCATTTAAAATATAATTAAACAAAATGAGGTAAATGATAATCATGAAGTGGAATAAAGGAAAATATGTAAGCTATGTATTCATAAGGCCTTTGTTAGTTGCTGGTGTTTAAAAAATAATTATGTGTTAAGAAATGGCACTTGAGGCAGAGACTAGCTTGTGATAGTGTTACTGGTGATGCTGGGAAAGAACATGCCATCTGGATAGAGTAGAGAGATTGTGGTAATAAATCCAGATGACCTGGTCATTATCTGAAATAAAATTTCTCGTTATAGTTAATATGATTGTTCTTATTTCTGCTATATTCAACATCCTACAACCAATCCTAATTTTAATGCATTAGACACTTAGAATCCAGTACCATATGGCCCATCAGCATACTTAGAAAACTTATTGATAAGAAGCACATTTCCAAGATGATATTCAACTCATTGGGATATTACTATACCAAGCATCAGAATTTCTGAAGTTCTGATGGCTTATGTTTATGTACTAGCTACTAAAGAGAAAGCCAACATTTTATCATCGAGGTTCTAGAATAGAAATGAAGCCAACTTCCTAAAACACTGTCATCCTTTTAAGTTAACAATGAAATCCTTTACGAAGTTAATATTCTTAAATAATATAGCATACCTGGACAGAGGGTCTAAACAGGGTTGGACGATGATCTGCCTGTAGTTTCAGGTTAAAGAAAGATGAATCCATTTGGTGGTTGGACTTTCATAACTTTGTTTGCCATGCAGCCCATGCCTACATGCATATACCACTCTTGCTGTTAGTACTATGAATAACATATATGATGAAAAAGTAAATAACAATAAAGGAGGATGGATTATATGCATGGAAATTCATAAGAATTCTGTTCAAATCTTTTGAGACAACATGGATTGACTAGAATCATCGAAAGAGAAATTAAGAATTGTGCATGTGCATGCAAAACTGAGTAGTTCCTGATATGCTACCATATAACATCAGCAGATTCCTTTGAGAATATGAAAACAAATTGAATTGTTTTAACAACTCCCTTGAAAACCAGCTCCACTGAACCAAATATCTTGAATACTTTATTGGAACCAAGTGTCCAAGCTTATGATACTAATGAAATTCACGATGACACAAAAATCTGGCCCATGATTCACATGTCCTAGCCATTGATGATGAATCTAGAACTAATCCTGCAACGAAAACTCATGATGGACATAAATTAGTATTCGAATCCTACAGTGAGAGTGAATATGTCAAATTATAGAAGTAGGTCATTCTTTTATAAAGAAATAAAAATAAAAATTTAAGTTTCAGCAATATGATATTGTTCTTTTATTGTAGAATAAAGTCCAACAAGGTTATAGTGTAGAACCAAATTTCATAAGGAAGCTTGTGGTATACATTATTTATTTTTTAGTATATGAAGATTGTGGACGGTATAGGGAAAGAGTAGAAGACGATAGATTGGAGAGCGTACATGAAATGACTTCTTTCCTTTAAGATCGGTGACATTGTACATGGGGGAAAAGTATATACAAATATTCGTAAAGTAGGAAAGGGTTATAAATAGACATGCTAAATTTAATAACTATGTCTCCACCTTCGATATAGTGAAATCTACCTTCAATGTAGCACAATTAGAGTAAAACATGATGCTTATTCTTGAATATAGATACGAATAGCAGCTTTGGAAGTCGTGGGCACATGTTTATCTTGAATCTGGATATTAATAACATCTTGTTCTTGAATCTGGATACTAATAGCAGCTTATACTTAGGAAAAAATAGTTAAGTACCTAATTATTTGGAGCTGCTCCTGCAACGTTCAAACATATCTTCAGATGTTTGGAAATTTCCCCTGCCACCTAAGCATCAGCTTTTTGTTGGAGACTATATGCTAGTCACATACCCACAAAGAACAAACCCTTAACCCTACACCAAGCACACCACAACGGATCCTTCTTGCTGCTCATGTACTTTTGAACATGAAACACTGTACCGTGTTCTATTGGACTTATACACTAAACCCCTTCTGTCATGTAGATAGCATTATGCTTCAGTAGTGTATTACTAGAAGCTCCTACAGCTCCCAACTAAGGTGAAAAATTGAACATCTGCTAAAAGCTGATACAACATGACTATTGTTTTAATTTTATCACCAGATAAAACACAAGTTTAAGTTCAAAAAAATACAATCTTAAGTAAGGTGTTGCAATAGACAGAAACTAGTGTAGGACCTTATTATTAAAGATAATGCAAGTGTATGTTCATTTATCTTCAGTACCAGTAGTTATGCAACAAATTTCCCACACGTGGATTGTTAGCTTGTAATTAGTATGATTATTGTACTATTCATATTTAGCTATTCACAAAAACTAAAAAAGAAGAAACAAAAATTGGCATAGTGTTTGGATTCTAACATTTAAATCTGGGTATTCGATGCTTTAAATTATGTGGCGGTCGTTTCCAGTAGCAATATTGCAATCTGTCCACAATGTAAATAAAAGAAGAAAGGTGCAAACCATGAGAACATTTTGGTAGTTGTCATGCCTGCCTTATAAGCGAGCTTTGCAAGTGTCACAAATCTACTAGATGTTCCAAAAGGCAACATCTTGATTGTATATAAAGAAGCTCATATGTATGAATCTCATACAGTACAATCTGCAAAATCATGCAAGATGAAAATGCTGAAGAACATTCATTAACCTCTAGGACTTGGAGATTATCATGCTATAAGTCTTTCATGTAAGGAAACTAATCATAAATGGATTGTAAAAACATTCATCCTTTATAGAAATTAAACAATGCAGCTTATCTGGTTGTTAAGGAGCTGCGACATGTAAAATACAACAGTAGATAAAATTGCCAAAGTGGCATGAGAAACATCGGACGTTGCTTTGGTCCATTTTCAGCATGACTAACATCGATGCATGCAGTAGACTCAATTTGTCTACATATTTATTAAGATATGGGATGAAACAAGATGTAGAAAATGTGTTTATTTTAAATGTTATGGGTGTATGATGACCATCTTATATTGACAAGGAGCAATGGAATCTTTCTATAGTAGGAGCAAGTTGAGTAAATATGCCAATTTTTTGAGTGGTCTGCACAGGGATAGGAGCCCCCTTAGATTGGGAATTCGAGTAGGTCATTGACCAGACTTGGTTGATGCTTGTTCAAAGACTTTCAGAAAGAGGGTTTGTTTTTGTTTGGAAAATGATAATGTAGGTTAATGCCTAGAATGCCAAAGTAATCCATGATTAAAAGGACGAGTTGAAGTGAAGCACCAACACAGTGCAGGACAATGTAAGTTTCATCAAATATCATGCTTGCGATAATGAGTTTTTATATAGAGGGAATACTAGAAGGATGGACCTGAGATGGAGTCTGAACCCCAAGAATTTGTGTAATGAAAAGGTAAATGTGTTGTATTCAATCGTTGGCAGTAACTAGTAATGTAAGAGGGCCACCAATATATGATATATTTACCCAAAAAATATAAGACAAAGCCTGTAATAAGAAATGAAATCAGGGCTGAGAAGATGAGTTTCCTCATCTCAGTTCCTACATTTGATCATTGTACCCTCTCTGGCAAGTGGTTGCAAGTTATATTGTTAATTGTGATGGGAGTCTTAATCGTCACCCAAATGTTATGGATTGAATAGTTCTCCTGTTATTTTCTTCCTACTGTGCAGTTTAAAATTCTATCCCCTAGTAGTTTCTTCTTACTTTCAGTCTAAATTTGACCTAGTGTGGTGTCTTATAACCAACCTGGAAGTGTTTTATTTTCCTATGGCATGTTCCTGTTGGAATAGATGCATGGTTTCATGGTGTTTTTCCCTTTTTTTATCTGTTCAGACCATTCTTTGGACCAGCCGCACATAAAGAAGTACTAGGTGCACTTGAAGATGTTTCTTAAGCAAGACCAATAAGGTTCACCCATGCATGTAAATGTGGCCCAAATTTTCCACTTCATGTTGAAGTGCCGAGAAAATCCCTACCTTCTCATGCCTATGGGATCAGAAGATGGCTACAATAACATCCACAACCAGCTTCCTAATACAGTCATTACAGATAACCTGTCAAAGCTTCTTAAATTTGACATGGAACCCAACAATTGGCTATTACCTATGAAGCATGGATACGGACACGGACACGGATTTAGACACGGACACGAACACGGACACGGGACACGTCAATTTCCAAAAATATAGGAGACAGACATGGCAATGGACACGGTAAGTATATGTATATATATATATATATTTGTATAACATATTATGACATATAATGTGTAATATGCTATGTGTATTAGCACAAAATGATCTAGATAGATTATCCGCATGGGAAATCACCATGAAATCCAACAAGCAATCAACATATAACATTATATTTACAAGTCACCATATGGATTAGTTCACAACAAACATTACGATGCTTGATTATATGATATTGTTGTAATATGAATTGTAAAAATTAAGAGCAGTAGAATTCTGGGGACAATAGTTCCAATGGAAGTAATGATTAACAACATGTTTTATCAAGAGGAGGTGAATCCAATTGTTTTCCTCCTCATGGTTGATGTGGCAGTCCCCGGATGTTGCAACAGCTGGTGGAGATGATAAGAAGGGTGTCAACGACTTGCATGTAGCACCTGAAGCTTAATTAACTAATGGTAGTAGGGCGAGTAGTGGAGGACATGAGGCAAAGATTTAGAGAAGGCTTGGGTTTTTTCATACGCCTAGGCTTAAGTGGGTCGGAGTGGTGTGTCCTGGAGGTGTCCAAGTCGTGTCCAACACTTCAATTAAAAAAAAATCAAAGTGGACACGCCAGAGTCATGTCCGCCATGTGTCCAGGCATGTCCAAAGTGTGTCCATGTTGGACACGCGTTGGGCACGGACACGACAGCCTCCGAGAAGTGTCTGTGCTTCCTAGGTTGTTACTTATCCAGTTCACCTGAGAATGGATGCTAGGAAAGCTAGATGTGAGGGTATGAAGCCTTCTTACATAAAGATTTAAGCCTCTTCAATAGCATACTCGGATATAGAATGACTTGCTCAAGGCTCCATTTGCGACTCAATGCTTAAATGACACTATGAAGAAATACCCTTCCTAGACGAACAACTGATAGGCAGTAGGGTACTGGATTGGGTAGGATGGTCACTGCAAGCTTGAGAAACAAGGAGAAAACAAGAAGTGGCAGACCATCTGGATACCTATAATCACATCCATCTGGATACCTAGGGTATTTGTGTACCTATTGGAGTGCATAAAAGTGACTATAAGCATATATCGTTAGTCAGCCAAGTGAGGTAGAAAGCCCTAAGAAAGAAGATTCAAGAAACCAATTAATGTCAGACTGCTTCTTACACATAAGAAACTAGGAGATATGCACTGGCTTGAACTGGAAGACTAGATAATTGATCTTCAAGTTTAGTTATACAAGGAGTTGTGTACTAAAGTAAATTGAATGGAAGCACACATCACACTGCAGTGGCACCAACTTAGAGATGGGAATATAAAGTTTATCCATATATATGGTGAGGTACAGAGCAATGGCAAAAGCTATCGAAAAATGCATCAGGTTAGCAGACTGCATGCAATTTCTTTTCAATAGCACACAGATATCTGACTGTATAAGCTTCAAAATTCACTTAGAAGCACTTCTTGTGCACACTGGCTAGGCTGAACTCCTTGTATTCTTCCTTAGATATCCACATCTGTACTATAACATGGTGGCAAACATCAGAATCAGAAAATTAAGGGGACTAAAATCAATTGCAAGTATTCACAAAGATGGAGATAGAGCAGACAATTGTTAAGTTTACAAAATAAGTATAGCAAGAACAGTTAATGTTCATGCACTATGGTTCTCAGATAACTCCACAAGCAAATTTCTAAGATAGGAAGAAACAAGTGACTATTACTGTTCTAAATCTGATCTGCTAAAAGCTTTGTTATACTAAGTTCACTACTCAACCAACCACCAGTATTGCTATTGCAAGTAAGTAGGCCGAATGAAAAAGAGTCAGGAAGGGCTTATTTTCTCATTCACAATGATATTTACTTACCAGTATGAAACATGAACACATCAATTCATTTCATGTCATAGGCATGGACAGTAGAAGAATTCAATCATGTCAAAGAAATTAATAAGAGAGTTTCATTAATTAGCATGAACATGACGGTAAATTTCACTTCATGAGTATAGCTCATTGTCAGCACCTAGAACCAGACCTGAAAATACATTAAATCAGCAACCAGACCCCATTGATGCTTGTTTGAACCTCTTTGGTGATTTTCCTACATTGAAAAGTCAGAGTACCCTAAAACCATATCTTATTGCATGTCAATCAGACAACAGTGCAGTTGAATGATCTTCTCACCTATCTTCAAACCAATTGTGGACCAACCCACCCACCAACAACTCATCTCCCAAAACTATGTGGAACTCATTAACTGTCGCCAGGATTGGGGGTCACTCAGCTTAATTTCAAACAGGGGTACACTTTGTAGTTAAGATTACTTGAAAAGTAATTTTCACATCAAAAGGTAATGAACAATTGTATTTGGTGTTATTAAGTGTATAACCTGCTGGGATCTCTTTGTTTAGAAGATGATCGATAATAAGAAATTCTCATGGCAAATGGGAAGGCTCACAGATCTTTCAAACACAAATGACATTTTCACAATTATCCAGATACGAATCTACGCAAAGTCTATTCCAGACTTCTACTTTGTCATGTTGCAATGGTATGTTCAGTTTTAATTCTTCCTAATATCTAGCAATCAACCAGGGTACCTTAGAGTGGACATATAAATCAAAACCAGTTCAGAATACTTAGACATGAATGTCTGCAAACGTTCATATGGTGGCTATGATCGACCATGTGGTTTGAACGGACTTTCAACGATTTGGTTTCCACCTTGTAGGATATGACTGGCGATGACCTTGTGAATTTGCTATTCTCCAAGATGGACAAATTAGAGATGACAAGATTCACAATCTACTTATTCTGGTTTGGTAGAATAGAAATGATAAATTGTTAATGCCTCGACAGATCAAACTAAAACAATAGAAACTAGATGAATGAGATTGGCACAGATGCACAGGTTGACTAAAGCCTGCTACACTGGAGGCTTGACTAACATGAGCGCATCAAAATCCCTTGGTCCTCACTAGTAAAATGACTCATGTAACATAACGTGGATGTGGTTGGTATTTTCCAATTACACTATCTACCAACCTACACTCATCAATAAGACTTTGGAGTACATGTTGGCTATGGAAGATCTAAAACAAAAAAACTAGTTATCAAAATAGATTTGATGAGAAAATTATTAGCTCAGTAGCTCTATATATGATTATATATCATGCTTGAAAACAGCCATAATGAATCCCAAGAACCAACCAATCAAAAAACTAAATCCAGAACCACCAACCGGCCACATGATGAGGACCTTTCTTTCTATCTCAAATCTTTGCAACAACAATGACCTATTGTCAATCCACATTTAGAGTCATTATTTGGGATCGTCTCAGGTGAGACAAAGGTATCCACAAGAAGAGGCATGGATCAAATCATCCACTAGAATCTAATTACTTGAATTGATCCAGAAAATGGTCATCGAGGATCACCAAAACCAAACTATATAGTAAGTTAGCATCTAACTCCCATATTCCTAAGTTTGCAAAATTTAATTTTGTAGGTGATAAGGAATTAGATAATACTAATGGAAAATACATTAATGACGCATAATATTTAGTTAGTTCAAATTGGTTTTGTGAACTCTATAGCCTCTATATTCATGCATACGAATGACTATAGATATATAGTATATAAGATGTATGTATTGCCTAGAACAATCTACTATTTATACTTCTACATATGACATTAACTTATATGAGATTTGGACCATTTATATAAAATACATAATTATATCATGTTAGATTATCAAATCCTCACATATGAATATTGTAGGTCATTATATGCAGAATATAATGTCTAATTCACAAGTCTAAAAATAGGCATGTCATTCAATCAAACATCTTTCTTCAATACACTACAAGAATAATTATGAATGGTGAATCCGTTGACATATGGAGGAACATATGGGTTCTTAGAGGATATGTTCTTACTGAACACACCATCTAGGAAATTTTGAATGAGCTAGAAGACCTCTTAGGTAGTAGTATGGTTGCATGTGAGGGGAAATTGGGATTTGGACTTCCTCTATGCATGGCTACCTACTAACATTTTTCAAATAGATCCTTACCATATGCCCTCTAGACATAAATATGGAGAAGAATGAATGGATACAGGCCCATCATAGATGGGAAACTTTACTGTCCTCTTTTCGGACGACCTCACAGCCTAGTGATCCTATCAAGCATGACAGGGACATTGAAAAGGCTATGGAACCTCAAGAATCCTTCATGAGATAAATGCTTCCAGTGGATAATGCAACATGTACGTTTGTTCACTAATGTTGAGAGAGTTTGCAAACACATTAGCAGCACTACAGTCTGTCCAATATGTAACTACACTAATGAGAGCGTGACCCATGAACTTAGGGACTGCAAATGGACTAAGAGGTGTGGCAAAACCTCCTACAAGACTACACCCTAGCAAATTTTTACACAAACAATATGAAAGAAAGGATCCATCTTAATAATCAACAAGCTAGTACTACTAACCCCCTATGCGACCTTTTCATCCACTTTTAGTTAAATATGGAAGTTCATAAATGAAGAGATCTTCAATCAAGTTACACGTCCTCTCAGTCATAAGGTAAATCATATTCCAAAAAGAGTGACAATAATTATGTTAGTACTCAATGTAATAACATTCAGACCACTATGAAAATGAAGAGATGGGACCCCCCCACATGGCATTTAAAAGTTAACTTCCTAATGACCAAAAACTATAGTGAAGTTCCCATAGTTGGGTTAACAGGATAATATTCAGAATACTAGGAAAATGAACAGATGGTCGATCTCTCAACTTGTAGTGAAGTCCCCGTAGTTGGGCTAACATACTGACAACATGAGCCTCAACACTCCAATCTATGTATATATCACATTGTCCATCTTACCATTTGAATAGAGAACTATGTTCTCTATGAGGTGTTGATCATATTCTTATTATGTTTCACTAGAATGGACAGAAGAGCTCTTTAATAAGCCAACAAGGGAGGGAAAAGCATTCTCAAGGAATATTTAGATACTTAAAGGAAGCTTGTCACTCTTATCACTTTTACCAGTCCATGAGAAAAGAAGTGGAGACTGTAGGTGATTCTTAAAAGAAACTATGGAGCTAACTACATAAAAAATATAACTATTTTTCATTATCATGTGGATATTTCGAGTACAGGATGAAAATTATTCATTCGTGTGTGGAACATTGGTGGAAAAAATACATTTACAAACTAAAATCAATTGATATTATAAACTCATCAATTATAGCGCATAAAAAATGAAAAATAATGAAAAAAGCAAATGACATTGATGCATACTGAGATTGGTGAAGTAAATGAAATCTGTGTAGATCTTGATATGTTGGTTCATGACTGGGGACCTATTGTTGATGATACCCATTCTAATATTGAAGGCTTATCTTTTGCGACTGATCACAGTAGAAGTCTAGAACTCAAGTTGGAAAAGCTTCAAGAACCTAAAGGTTGTACTCATTGTTGGTATGCTTTCTCCTTGTGATTTTTCTCATTATCCTGCTTATATTGATATGTGTTTTTGTTTCCTGATCTCTGCCCCTCCATCACTTACGGTAAGATTGCTTGTGGACAAGCTGTTGTTAATTATTTTTAGCGAACTAGGATGAGCCTAAGACCAGACAGCCAATAATCTGGTGTGGATGAATATCAACATGAGTATTGCATGACCACAAAGATCCTCTAGAGATTCCTAAGAACAACAATAAGCCAAACGTGTTACCTTAGCAGTGTTACCTGAGCAAAAAACATAAAATCCATTGGCACAATTATCTATAAATGAAGAACTTGTACCTCCCCTTCTGCATTTTCTCTAGTTATAAGGAAGATGTGACTGAAACTAAGCAAGAAAGAACAACTAAATGAAACAGTAGTTGCAGCATGAACAGACTATTCACCATAGTAAGGAAACAAAGCCCAAGCTGCACGAACAAAAACACTCGTTGCTACAGTAAATGTAGTTGGGAAAGGTACACTACTCTACACAAGAATCCACCCATAGCTAGATGTAGAGATCACAACCAAATATTCACATGATGAACACATATCGTTGTCTGGAAACTAAAGAAATCAACCCCTTTCTAATAGTATGTAGAGATCACAACCAAATATTCACATGATGAACACATATGTGTCATGCGGACTTGAACCAAATGAAAAGTTTCCGCAACATGAAATCACTAAACTACTTCAAATATACAAGATAGCTTACCATCTAAATAATAGATGCAAAATATAGGGCCAGGTATCTTACCATCTAAATAATAGATGCAAAATATAGGATCTTGGCCCGTATACTTCAGCGTCTTCTTTTCAACCTATCTCCTCTCCTCTCTTTTGTTTTCCTCTCAGTTCTCTATCCTTCCTGCTCTTCCGTCAGTCCAGGATGTGAGCGTTAGCATAGGGAGGCGATTGGGGGTGTGAGTGAGGAGAAAAGGGGAGGAATCAATCAGATCGAGGAAGGGGGAGACGAGAGAGTAAGACGGAGAGAGAATGATATTTGGGGCACTATTGGGGTGAATGGGAAGTAGGGGGTGGTGAGAGATTTCCTCGGGGTGGATGGCGGAAAGAGTGAGAAGTTAAGATGCAATGGCGCTCTGCTGGAAAATGGGGGAGGAGGAAAGTCGCGTCAATAGAGGAAGGGAGAAGTGCGCGGAAATATTAAATTTTGGGCATGTTGGTTTTTTCTGGGAGGGGGAAGGGGGGGAGAGGGAGAGGGTTTGGGAAGAAAATCTTGTATTTAGTTTAGAAACGTAGCCAATTTTGTAGTCATCATAACTAACTACAATTATATTAGTTATATTTCTTTAATATGTAGAGAAAGGAACTTTTAACTATAAACCCAACATATGTAGCTAGAATAATTGTAGCTAAATTGTCTTTTTTTTGTAGTGAGTACTTTGGATAGATGATATGAAATCATAGATGAACTAAGGTAACCATCATATGAGACATACCTTCATGGAAGTAGTTTGGAATCTATAAGTCATAAGTTTGAGTTGGATAAGTGAGATGATGAGTTTGAAGTTTTCTTGACTCAGTTGACGTAACTCCAAGATAAGGATGTTGAATGGAGTATATGAAGGGTCATGTTTTCATTATCACCTAGCACATAAGGAAATCAGGGATCCAGTTCCCTTACTATTTTCGCTTGGCCTAATGGTCATTGGATCTGCGATCTAGGGTGGTCGGATCATCACCCACCTCAGGATCAAATCGGGAAAATAACGTACTAGAGTCTGAAGCATTTTGGACTTCTTTATCCCCACTCCCTCGATGGTTTTCCACAAAATAAAGTCCTATAGATTCGGGAGAGAGAGACGGGTACAACGAGCCATTACATCACAGTTGTCCCTCCCTATATAGGAAGTTCCCAAATCCCAGTTTGTTTGGGAAGAGTAGGGTTGACAGAGCAACCATCTGGACTATCTCCCATAACTATATAAGGAGTCCCTTAGGACCCCATCCCTAGGGAAACATAGAGACCCTGTTAATTTCACCAGAACTGCCCAGAACTCCCACAACATGTCACTTTCTTCTCCCCGTGACTGTGAGTTCTTCTCAGCAATTTAGGGTGATGACAACCAATTCCTTGAGATCGGATACATGAGGCATGTTTGCGGGGAGGACGCGATGATTGGGAAGGGAGGTGGAGCCCCAGCTACCTCACCTAGGAGGGCTACAGAGGCCCTATTTCAGGCCGGTGAACCTCCTATGGGGATGTCACCTCCCGCCACCGCGACCCTCACGCATAGGCTCTCTTGGTCTGACTAGAGTAGGTGAAGGTGGCACTAAGGAGACCTGGTTCAGTAGAAGTAGCCATGGGATAGTCAATGCTATGGTTGACCTTTCCATGGCGTTGCCTCGTGTAGAATCGGAGGACCAAATGAAGGAGATAACCAAGAATAGAAAGACTCTTCTACCCCCAACCCCTCTATTGCAAGGAAGGGGTATTGATCGGTTTTCGCTGAAAACTTAAAGCCTGGACCGTTGGAGCGAGCCACTAAAGTGGCATACAACCATTGGTCCATCCAAGATCTACATGGACTCGAGTATATTAAGGAGCCGCAAGGCTGACATGGCAGCCATCAATTGACTGAAAGGTAATTATCTCTCGAAAATCATAACTAATTATTGGTAGGTCTAATCAAGACATGTTATATGTAAAAATGGAGCACAAAAATTCAAGGAATCCAGTAAAAATATAATTGAAGCCTAATTATTCTTGAAATTCTAAAAGTAACTAAAGTTGTTACCTTTAATGCATTTATGAATAGAAAACCCTAATTTGATGTTTAATGAAGTTGGTAAGATTAATATGTATGATCTAATGAGAGTCTTAACCTATTGTTAATAAAAAGATGTTTTGGTGTCTAAATAGATAATTTGTATGCTTAATAGCTTAATTTAGGGTTTGATATGATAATGTGCATTAATGGGCTTAGAAACCCTAATCTAAGTGTTAATGGGTTTTAATGAGTTACATTTCAAGTTTCTTTGTATAAAGGTGATAATAGGTTAATCCTAAGCTTAATTGATGACAAAGAAGGCTTTAATATGAATAAGTGGATAATTAGGGTTTTAAAACTAGAACTGTTGTTTTAGGGTGTTGACGATATAAAAAAGAATAGTTGTAAATAGAACTAAAAGAACCCTAATGAAACCCTAATCTGGGTTAGAAACCCTAGAAGGTAATTCCAAGTCAATAAATTAGATTTTGATGAGTATGTAGTAAATAGGTTGCATATACTTTTTAGGATAATGTGCTTTTGTGTGGTTGACTTGCTTGTTTGGATTGGATTGTCTGATTGATTGGACTGTGCTTATTTCTTGTGAAATCTCCAAATCAGGTATGTGGTTATTTATGATTACACGCTTTAGTTTCCCGGCATTTTCCTAATGATTTATCGATTGCATGGAAATAAAGTGCTCGGATGATTTTATTTCTGTAATCTTTAAAGTGAATATGACTATCACAATCTAAGTATATATATGACTTGTCCAAACCTACATACCATCTCTAGATGTAAGATGAGAGACCAAGCCATGGAGGGAAGGTCAAGGTGGTCATGTCCCAGAGGGAAGACCACAGTGCACCCAGAGAGGTTACCCTAGGTTCCAAGCTCAGGATGGAGAAGGTAGCCTTAAAGTCCCTTGCAAGGACTAAACCTTAAGAGAGGGTATCCCAGACTATGAGTAAAAGTAGTTGGGAATTCATATTCGAAAATATAAATTTGTATTACTAAATAACTATTTGATGTGGTTATGTTGTTAGATAATATGTGCAATGTTTTGGTTGTCCCCACATACCAGTATATTCATTTATGCTGACCGACATTTTGTTTGTCGGTGTTTTAGGAAATACCTGAAATTGAACAAACAGTAAAGTGGAACATGTGAAAGATTAAAGTTATACATACCAAGGAGAATTAGCTAGATAGATTTATACTGCGGGTAGAAGTCATAGTTGCCTTATTTTGGGAAGGTATGTAAATGTAAATTGTATTCTAGCTTTCAAGTTTAGTTTTTTTCGTAGAATTTGATAATTACTTCTGATTAATTGTCAAACCATTGATCCTATTTTTAGAAAACACCTCTGACTTCTTGGTCTTCCAAAATTTGGGGTTACTAGGAAGCAGGGTCATTACAATTGGTATCAGAGCGATGGTTTTCTATTTAATCTCTAATAATTATTATATTTTACAAACTCTTAAGAACCCAAGGGAGTTATTAGAGGATTTTCCAATGATGGAGGTTTCTAGAAAAGGATCACAATCTGGGGGCTGGCAATATTTTCCTCTGCCCCGCTTGTCAGTCTACGAGGACTCCCTAATATTGTGTGACTTCTTGGCCAAAAGTAGAGGATTTGACTCAAAATAAGATACCTCTAAGTCTTCTCTTGTCTATCTTCATCCCTTCTCTACCCCATTCATTGAATAAATTTAGGAGATTAGGGATTAAGAATGATAAGGATTAAGGAATCCTGCATCAAATAAAAAATGTAAGAAAGATGTTATGGATATAAGTTTTGATGATTAAAAACTAAGACTGAGTTTAGTTACATGCTTAGGTTGCATGGCATGTGTAGTCGTACCCTCAGGAGAGCCCTAAGGTTAAACTTTCTAATAGGATGAGGAGGAGAGGGATAGCTTTGGAGGAAGAAGACCTCCAGTAAGAGACTTGACGCATCCTCTGAGGATGATGCTAACCCAAACCCTAAGTGGTAGCTGAGTAAGAGAAGACATGATGAGTTGGATATCATAGTTGTCTGTGCATCACGTGGGCTTGACATGCATGCTTTACGTAGAGGCTTTGAGTAAACATGAGAAATGTGGACTATGTGACCACTAGTGCCTTTTGGTGACCCGACCTCGGGTGGGTCATGCCTGTTAAGGGTGTGGGATTTTTCCCTCATGGAAAAGGTTAGTGGTGGTAATATAGGAACCCTAACAAATATATTCATGTAAGAAGAGAGTGTTGGGTTTTAGGGGAGATGGAGAAGGCAGCGGAAACAAAAATTTTCTCCCCCAACCCATATCGAGGAAACGCGTCAACGTCTATATAATAGGAAAGGATGGTTTGCGGAATCATACCTTGTCCCGAGGCTTGCTCGGCGACAATACCTCGCACAATGCGCGGTCTTCAACTCCGGTCTTGGACGGTGTCTGTGCAGCTCCTGGTCACACCGGGACTGACGACTCCTCCTCCTACCGGACTGTCGGATGACAGTTGTCCTCTTGAGTGGCAGTGACCTCCCGCCTCTGTAGTAGTCCACACGGACCACCTGGAACTCCACTCTCCTTGTCCCACAAGGAAGTGGAAGGAGTCGCACCCTCCTATTGACGTACTAGTCGCCAACACACTCTCCTGCTACCAGTTGCAACTGCAGTTGTCCTTCCCTTGCTGCACCTCCCTTTTGTGGGAAGCACTTGCTCGGGCTCTCTCACGGTTACCAAAACCAGAGAGAACGACAACTTCGCAAAGCAACCAGCTTGCATTGAGTTGTACTCTGAGAAGCCCCCAATACCCCTATATATATAGGCGGGTCATGGGACAGGGTTCTCTGTGCCCGGCAATATGGGACTAAAGCAGGAGTAGAAGGGTTCGAGATTTTCCACAAAAAGCAACCAACTCACAACCTGAACCGATCGGTTCACAAGTGAACCGGTCGGTTGGGGACCTGAACCGGTCGGTTGGAGCACCAACCGATCGGTTGGGACCCATGAGCCGATCGGTTCACTTCTGAACTGGTCGGTTCGTGGTCCTGGTCGGTTCCCGATTGACTTTCCAACTTTCGTTTCTAATTGGTATCGAATACCAATCCTATTCCCAATCAAATTGGGCAAGTGAAATGCAAGGAAAATTCTCACCGACCTGACTTTCCCAACTTGCTCGGTTGCACCAGTTGAACCGATCGGTTCAACACTTGAACCGCTCGTTTCACCCTGGGCTTGAGCCGATCGGCTCAACACTTGAGCCGACTGGTTCAACAACCTCAGCCGACCGGTTCAACACTTGAACCGATCGGTTGGGAGTACAGGTTGTGTAGAATCAGTCAAATGCGATTTCAATCAATCTGATACTCCAATCAATGCGTCCAACACCTTGAACCATATGATACTGAGCTATCAACTGATTGAGTGTTTAATTGAACTACTAAACTCCTTTAGTAATCAATCTAAACATTGCTTTGTGGACAAAACTCCTCTTCCAGGTTAAATCCTATGTGTGTGACCCTGCAGGTCCATTTCACGTTGGCAATGAAAGTCCATAACACTTATGACTTCACAAGCAAAGAGCGGTGCCTAGTCACACATCAGTGCTACCCAAGTGAAAGTAGAAAGTTGGAGAACAACTTTCATCCTACAAACCGTGAATGGTGTTACAGTGAATGTATAATTCCTTTGTCACTGATATCCCGAATGAACTCGAGGCATGGAGCAGTCATCCTATCAACGTTCATTCACTTTCTTGATCTCAGAGCAGATTGAAGGAGATATGTATGACATCAATATCACATACTGATTCACACATGCGTGCGCACGCCTATCTCAATCCTACTCATCAAGTGACCTTGGATATCATACTCCCTCAGGAGGGACAAATCCCATATCTATCACTCACCCATCAAAAGCCCCATGTGTCAAAGCCACCCAATCATCACCTTTATAACAACCCATGTTTCAGGACTGTGTTTGATGATGTCAAAGTGTGCCCAATGACATGTGTTGAGTGTAGTGATTTCAGGTCTAAGAATCACACTCACCACCATCACTGTGAGTACTGACTGTGACTACCATCTCATGGCTCCATGTGTCAAACTCAAAGTGGGTCTGTCTGATACCTTGTTCTCTAACAAGTACCTATGTGTTTGGTTTGATATCTCTATATCATGACTAATGAGATTCTGTCATCAACCAACACCACAATCTAGTCTTGTGTGTCATTGTTGTCTATCTACCTTCCACAATGACATCCGACTAGGGACATAACAAGAATGTACAAACTCTTAGCATCCGTATGATCTCATCGTTTAGGTCCTCAACCTGAAAGCATACGTCATTGAGTATTGTCATTATTTAGACATTCAATCTGTTCTATCACTATCTCATATGACTGAACCAGAAAGAATTGGAAGCTTGCCTTTGATGTTTATCAAATCAATATTAATGTATCCCACCAATCATCCCATGATTGGCTCTCAGGGCATACATACCAACAGACTCCCACTTGCACTGTGAGCCAATCACTCTTGAATCATATTCATAGTGATATTCAAACATGTCCCACATGTTACTGTGCTCTAGTGCCAACATAGTGAGTAATGGCAACACCTTGCCAAAGTCAGTATAAATTGCATGTCTCTCATCTCTTCGCTGTACGTCACACGTATGAGATGGAGTTGCCGTAATATGCGATCTAATATTCCATTGCTAACCTTTAGCCACATTGCATGATCAAGGATTCCATACTTGTCATCAATGAGTGGAATATGATTTCATCTCATGAACTTCCAGATCTATATAGTATCCACTGTTGTTCTCTAACACACGGATACTCGGCATTTCCCTTTAAATGGTTTTATTGGAACACTTCCAATTATCAACAAACTTTCACCTTTTATATATCCTATGTATATTTTGCGATTAATTTTCTGTCCTTTCGGAAGTTCGCATCAACGTAACTCTTTACATCAAACTCTTCCTTATCTCCATAGAACTAGTACTTCACAAGTACTTATCAAGTTCTCATGGTTTTTCCAGTAACCCTTACTGGAAGTAGACAGACATCCACTCGTCATATCCCACATACGAGTTATCAGGATGAGCACATCATATTGCTATGTCCCACATACAAGATGATGAATGCATTTTATTCTTGCCATGTCATACATGCAAGACAATGGGAAGATTACATACATGATAGATCCAGATCTATTCTTAGTGTTCATATTCTTCATAAGAATTGGACACTTGGCCTTGGGATACTAACTCCATGTAACATGGACAAGTTTTCTCCCACTGAATCTGTGCATACTGAACCCTTCAGTACAGATTGCCAATGTATGCTCTCTCTTTTCCAGGTCAAGAGATTTGTCGAGAACTATCTCTATAGATCTCTATTCCTATCATATAGGAAACATCTCTATCTTCCTTAAAGATAATTTCTACTTTTGGATTTCCATTCTAGAACATTTCCATTTCACATCAATATGTGGAATGTGAACACGCTCCCACTAAATCACAGATCCCTTCTTTATCTTTGACATATCAGTCAAACCCTTTGACTATATCATCAAAGTAAAGATCCAACTTTGAGTTGCTTATACTCAATCAATCACATTTATTAGTGCATTGTAACTTATAGAATTCATTTGCATTAGTGGATTCATAAACCTTATAGGTTGTGTCACGTACACATCCTTATTTTATTCCTCATAGGAATGCGGTTTTAGTATCCATATGCCAAATGTCTCAGTCATTAAGTTGCAATCAACAAGCATCATCCTTCTCAAAATGTTATCCATGTGTCTTAACACTTAAGGCTCATTTGCACTTATGGATTTCATCCAATGAGTGCTACCATCAAGGTCATACCTTATGGTTCACATGGAAATCATTTAGGAGGTAATGATCATAAATCATAACTCAAAATTCGGCTCCTCATATTCATCTAGATAGTTGACTCATCACATGAGCAACTCATCACATAGATAATTGAGGTGTATCTGTTAAGGATATAAGAACTCACAACCCTTGTGATTCTTAATTTCCTTTATTAATGTGGGGTATTCTTTTATTAAGAAGAACTTAGTTATTCGATAATCATTCTCTAACTCCTTAGAGTATGATTCCTTCTTGATTCAGACATCACCATGCCTTAATCATGAGTTCACTATGATACACTATCATAATCACTCATAAGGATCTCAAACATTTGGTCCAAGTATTTCATTCATTGATCTCATCAAGAATTAATACTTTACCAAATTTGTACTTCATCTATGATAATCTTGAACACTTCAAGATATTCATATTGGTATTTCTCTAAACACCATTTGAAGTATTAGCATTTGTTCCAATAGGTATGTAATACATCACATGTATTATACCTAATAGGATAATCACTCTCCCACTACATTAGTGAAGATTAATCATGTCCAAGATATTCATGTCTCTTACTGGTTCTCTAACCAAAAGAGTCTAGATGTATCCATCACATGGAAACTAGAAATGAATTTCTCATGATTGATGCTAATTTCATTGTTTGAGTTATCTATAACTTTAGGTATCATTTTATCTTATGCATACCATGTATCACAAGATAAACAAGGCATTGCCACAAAGATCATATCTTTAAGATTGAAACATCAACTTTATTAATTGCCATCATTGTCATACAATATGCAAAAATAAAGTGTTTCTATCTATTGGCAATATATGAAATAGCAGTTCTCAACTCTATTTCATGCCCTTTAGGCTGAAATGAACTGAAAGGTACTCCTATCTATGCCAGCAACACTTGCTCCAATGATGGGTACTTCTTTCTTGGTCCTTTCACAAAGGCCATCACTTCTTTGCGGATATTGCATATCACATATGACATATCCATATCTTCGTATCATATACCTCGAATAAAGAAGCGGTTCATTTCATGATACCTTAGGTGGAGATCTCCATCCCCTCCTTCATCTTCTTTTGTTCTTCCAGATATAGAGGGCAATCCCTCATACACCCTTTCCCCATGTGCCTTGAGGCTGAAGACGGCTTGGATTGCTGGCTAGCATCAGAACACTTCTTTGCTTTGCCCTTGTCCTTGCCCTTAAGAATTAACTTTTTCTCTGATCACATCAAAGATTAGGATTAGTCTTTCTTCATTCTTCCCTCTACTATCCTCAACATATCCAACAACTCTGTCAACGCTTTTCAAAGTTGTTCATGTTGTAGCTTATCATGAATTGTATGATTCTCACAACATTTGCAGTATCATACCAATAGCCAACTCTTGGCTCAGAGGGAATCCTTCTTAATCAGGTTTCCCACATACCCAATCACATTGAGTGTGTGAATACCTTACTGGATCTCCTTCTGTCATGACATACTAGGACAGTATGTTAGAGACATCATATGTCTCATGTTGTCTATGCAACTCATAGTTCAGAGAACACAACATCAAGCACTCCTCATCAATGTCATCCTCAGTATGCTTCCATAAGCATACTTTTAGCCATTGATGTGGTGGGATCGAGTTCATCTGGTTCTGGTATAACTAGGACTTAGAACTTTCGCTCTTTGATTGAGAACACTTCTCATCCTCATCCTAACCAGTCATGGAATTATTCCCATTTAATTTGTTGGTCTCAAAGACCGATCGCAAATAAAGTGATTTGTTGATTAACCATTTATATTAACAAAAAGGAAATATATGCAATTTTAGTCCAAAACTCTTTTTGACTTGTTTGATTGATTTGAAAGGTTGACGATATAATTAGGCCTTTAATTAATTATCGCTCCCACTATTTTACTTCAAATTGATAGCCCTCACTATCAATTCGGAAGATTGCAGCGTACAACCTTCTAGTGGGCAAGATCCTGAAATCCTCTAAGCCATGGACCAGCTAGGGCTGTCACCCACAACATAGATCTCTCAGGTAGGCAACTTTTGCCAATTGCATCATATGCAACTCTTGATAAGATGTCATCTACAACTCCTTGCAATGATCATCTCCATGCCTCAAGGCGCTAGATCCTATCTAGGTCACCTTGTTAAGTCCGACCCAAAGCAAACACGATGAATATGCACCCTGTTAGGGCAGACCCACACATTCATCCTTCACACTTCCATGAGGTAGACGGTGCACCACGCTAGGGCGTGCCCACACTTGGTCGAACAAGCTTTTCACGTGTGTCGCATTTGGAAGGCATCTAAAACTTAGAATTTTAATGAGGGATTTGGTTTTTATATACATATACATATCCAATCACCACAATACATAGTACGTATCATATACATGCTATATCCCACAGAAAACATGCACAAACGATAAAAAGCGATGATTATGGCCATCCTAATGTGATTCCTCGAGCCAAGAGGAATCACGGTCATCTAGGTCTACATCATATGCAACCTGTACAAGATGAACTCTGTCCCTTGCTATCCGAGTTGATCAACTCATCACATGAATGATCTGTACTCTCCAGCCGGTCGTCTGGGTGCCACCAACCGATCGGTTGGCTCCTCCAACCGATTGGTTCGCCTGGTCGTCATGCATCTCGTCATGTCTGCCACCCGCTCGGCTCGCTCCTTGAACCGGTCATCAACCGATCGGTTCACTCCTTGAACCGACCGTCTGGAACGTCAACTGATCGGTTCACGCCTTGAACCGATCGTTTCAGCTATCGTCTTGATGTCCGCCGGTCTTCGACATAACATGAAATAAAACTTATTCTATTTACATTGCTTTAAAAGGAGAAACCCCGAGTTACATTCGGGGGGGAGCAAAGGTAGGAAAGAATCTCGAATTATTTCGAGTTACATCAGGAATAAGAGAGGGAAGATCGGTGCGCAGACCGAGATGCAAGCAACTACAAACAACCACACACTGATAGCGGTTTATAGGCCATAATCATGCTACACACATCCACCACAAAACTCGTTTAAGGGTGACGCGTATCGAGTGCATTAATAATACATATCATATATGTAATTAGGGATTTGTGGATTTAAGATTGGACATGCATAAAGCCGATATTATTTGCATCACATGCAATAAATAAAGGCGACAAACCAAAATCGATCATATCGATATTCCTAAAATATAGAGCAGTTGACCTGGCTCTGATACCACTGTTGGGTTTTAGGGGAGACGGAGAAGGCAGCGGAAACAAAAATTTTCTCCCCCAACCCATACCGAGGAAACGCGTCAACGTCTATATAATAGGAAAGGATGGTTTGCGGAATCATACCTTGTCCCGAGGCTTGCTCGGCGACAATACCTCGCGCAATGCGCGGTCTTCAACTCCGGTCTTGGACGGTGTCTCTGCAGCTCCTGGTCGCACCGGGACTGACGACTCCTCCTCCTACCGGACTGTCGGATGACAGTTGTCCTCCTAAGCGGCAGTGACCTCCCGCCTCTGTAGTAGTCCACATGGACCACCTGGAACTCCACTCTCCTTGTCCCACAAGGAAGTGGAAGGAGTCACACCCTCCTGTTGACGTACTAGTCGCCAACACACTCTCCTTCTACCAGTTGCAACTGCAGTTGTCCTTCCCTTGCTGCACCTCCCTTTTATGGGAAGCACTTGCTCGGGCTCTCTCACGGTTACCAAAACCAGAGAGAACGACAACTTCGCAAAGCAACCAGCTTGCATTGAGTTGTACTCTGAGAAGCCCCCAATACCCCTATATATATAGGCGGGTCATGGGATAAGGTTCTCTGTGCCCGACAATATGGGACTAAAGCAGGAGTAGAAGGGTTCGAGATTTTCCACAAAAAGCAACCAAATCGCAACCTGAACCGATCGGTTCAGAAGTGAACCGGTCGGTTGGGGACCTGAACCGGTCGGTTGGAGCACCAACCGATCGGTTGGGACCCATGAGCCGATCGGTTCACTTCTGAACCGGTCGGTTCGTGGTCCTGGTCGGTTCCCGGTTGACTTTCCAACTTTTGTTTCTAATTGGTATCGAATACCAATCCTATTCCCAATCAAATTGGGCAAGTGAAACGCAAGGAAAATTCTCACCGACCTGACTTTCTCAACTTGCTCGGTTGCACCAGTTGAACCGATCGGTTCAACACTTGAACCGCTCGTTTCACCCTGGGCTTGAGCCGATCGGCTCAACACTTGAGCCGACCGGATCAGCAACCTCAGCCGACCGATTCAACACTTGAACCGATCGGTCGGGAGTACAGGTTGTGCAAAATCAGTCAAATGTGATTTCAATCAATCCGATACTCCAATCAATGCGTCCAACACCTTGAACCATATGATATTGAGCTATCAACTGATTGAGTGTTTAATTGAACTACTAAACTCCTTTAGTAATCAATCTAAACATTGCTTTGTGGACAAAACTCCTCTTCCAGGTTAAATCCTATGTGTGTGACCCTGCAGGTCCATTTCACATTGGCAGTGAAAGTCCATAACACTTATGACTTCACAAGCAAAGAGCGGTGCCTAGTCACACATCAGTGCTACCCAAGTGAAAGTAGAAAGTTGGAGAACAACTTTCATCCTACAAACCGTGAATGGTGTTACAGTGAATGTATAATTCCTTTGTCACTGATATCCCGAATGAACTCGAGGCATGGAGCAGTCATCCTGTCAACGTTCATTCACTTTCTTGATCTCAGAGCAGATTGAAGGAGATATGTATGACATCAATATCACATACGGATTCACACATGCGTGTGCACGCCTATCTCAATCCTACTCATCAAGTGGCCTTGGATATCATACTCCCTCAGGAGGGACAAATCCCATATCTATCACTCACCCCTCAAAAGCCCCATGTGTCAAAGCCACCCAATCATCACCTTTATAACAACCCATGTTTCAGGACTGCGTTTGATGATGTCAAAGTGTACCCAACGACATGTGTTGAGTGCACTGATTTCAGGTCTAAGAATCACACTCACCACCATCACTGTGAGTACTGACTGTGACTACCATCTCATGGTTCCATGTGTCAAACTCACGGTGGGTCTGTCCGATACCTTGTTCTCTAACAAGTACCTATATGTTTGGTTTGATATCTCTATATCATGACTAATGAGATTCTGTCATCAACCAACACCACAATCTAGTCTTGTGTGTCATTGTTGTCTATCTACCTTCCACAATGACATCCGACTAGGGACATAACAAGAATGTACAAACTCTTAGCATCCGTATGATCTCATCGTTCAGGTCCTCAACCTGAAAGCATACGTCATTGAGTATTGTCATTCTTTAGACATTCAATATGTTCTATCACTATCTCATATGACTGAACCAAAAAGAATTGGAAGCTTGCCTTTGATGTTTATCAAATCAATCTTAATGTATCCCACCAATCATACCATGATTGGCTCTCAGGGCATACATACCAACAGAGAGTGGAAACAAGGCTGGAAGCAAGTTTTAGATCTAGGTCAGAAGGGTTATGCCAGATGTTAATGAGATGGGCATGTAGTGATTTGCATGATCTTGGCCAGACATAGGTCTTGATAGTATGTTTCACCCATGTAGGGATAGACATGTGTCCTTAATAGCTTGACCCATATTCTAAGAGAGATCCTCCAATGGTAAGATCAGTTGTCAGGTTATCTCTAGAGAGAAAGAAAGACCCCGAGGACGAAGGTTTCTAGTGGTAAGATCATTTGTAGGGTTAGCTCTAGTGAGAGAGAAAGACCCCAAGGAAGAAGGTTTGAAACCTTAACTCCGAGACCTGAGGAATTAGGAGAAGTTGGGGATGATATGGCCCATAATGGACGACCCTAAGTAGATGTATGTGGTTGCCTCATGCATGATCCTTAGAGGCTTGTATTACCTTAGTTGCCTTTAGAGAAACTAAACCCTAGAAAGAGAAAGAAGTTTCCTGAACCAATGTGCAGAGGTTATAGGTTCTTACCTTTTAGGTGTAGGAAGAGAGTTCCTTAGACCTCGAAGAGGTATGGTAACAAGTTGTGAGCTCTCACACCCAATTGGTTGTTCTTGTGCAGGACTCTAAGGTGTTCTTCACATGGAAGGATAGTAGGAAGTGTATGCCATACCTTGTATATGTTTAGTTCATGGTTGAATAGTTGAGAATGTAGTTAGACAATTGACGCATAGGAAGTGAACCTGGGGTTCCTATACCAAAGAGGGGAAGTAGTAGCACCTGGTGCACGTGATACTCATGAGGCAGATTGAGTTACTAAGGCTTCGAGTATGGCACCCCCCATGTTTCAAAGGAAAAAGAAACCCCACTTGGACTAAGGTATATGTTTGATGAACCCCTCACACATGTTGGTGACATATGTATGAGATTGGCCAACTTCGAAGAATAAGGAACAAGTATGACATACCAAGGGACGTAGCATGGTTTAGTAGGATGTCTTCTTCCTAACTACATGTATAAGTTGCATGGTACGGCTAAGCATATACATGTTGATGGAAACTGTAGAAGTAAGGACGGTTGTGACCTTTGATAGTTTTTTTCCATCCTGGGAAGAGACCCTTCTGTAGAATGAGTACCAACTTTTATCTAGGTTCGAGGTAACCTAAAGAGGTATCTCATAGGAGCTTGATGAGCTAAGTGGAGAGCACATAGTATGAGCATGAATCTATAGACCCATGTGTGACCATCTTTAAGGGGAATGAAGATATGTTGCCTTAGAGGTAACATGTATGAGGCCAAACCGAGGTAGGTAGGTTTCCATGATCCCTATGAAAGGAAGTAAGTTTGACCACGAATGCCCATAGAGATGATGGAGTTTTTGGGTAAGGATTCAAGTTTGAGATGTACCATGATGGAATCCTAAGTCAATATTAAGGTCACGTAGGGATAAGAACAATGGAAGTAGGAGTTGTCTATTACCTAGATGCACGAGACCATAAGGCCGAGAGGTAACATCTACCTTTACCCAAGGACCATGGGTTAGGAGGTTGGCCACCTTGATGAGTTCATGGGGCCTAAGGGGTAAATGTGAGAGGCACTCTGTAGATGCATAAGGGTCAGATCACCCCAATAGTGTTGGAACCCTAGAGACCTTGAGGTAATGACTAAGGATTGTACATAATAGAAATGTAGACCCAAGTGTGTTTGGGAATAACATTTCCATAGATATAAATATAGGTTGGAGATATTCATGATGTGGAGATGTGTGATGTATTTTTCAACTTAAAGTGTAATGGAGATGTGTGGTGTACCATCTCTACTCTTGGAATGGGATGAACTCTGTATTTGGACTACAACCAAATGCTTATTTCATCTTGGTATGGGTGTGAGAGATAGGATAAAACACATGCCATATACTAAGGATCTAGGTGATATGAGTTGAAACATTTCTATGATGCTTAAGGATAGAGGAAATACCACACCCTTTTGGAAGTACTTTGGATAGATGGTATGAAAGCATAGATGAACTAAGGTAACCATCATATGGGACGTACCTTCCTAGAAGTAGCTTAGAATCTATAAGTCATAAGTTTGGGTTTGATAACTGAGATGACGAGTTTGAAGTTTTCTTGACTCAGTTGACGTAACTCCGAGATAAGGATGAATAGTTCACATGTTTGAACCCTAATAAATATTTATTGTATATAATATGAGTAGATCAAATATTAATCTTAATTGTGGATACACATGATGTTGACCATGTCATGGACCAGAAAACCCTAATGTTATGATGAGTGAGATAAATGGAACCTAACCATGGACTTAATGCATACTATGACTATATAGGGGAAGAGTAATGATCATATTAAATTGAATCCTAAGTTGTAATGATCTAACACTGATATATGCATCCTTAATGCATTCATGATACATTAGTGACATTAGTTTTCATAATAAAATAAGATATATTGGTACACATAAAACCACATTATCCTGAATTAATATATATATCAATTCATCAATAAGTAATTGTTCACCTTGTTCGCTAATATCCACCAAATGACTCTAATATGGTTAATGAGTAATTTGATTCACATAAACATGCTTGAATGCCTAATGTGGTGTAAAATGTGCATAATCAATAATAGGAAGTGAAAATATGAGTAAATGATTTATGAGGTCATTAATGTGAGTAGAAAGGTAATGTTTAATATTGGAAAAAGTAATTAACGTGACATTATTTGGGTTAATTGTAGAGTTAATAACAAAAAATGGATAAAATTTCCTATTATGTGAAATAATCTGAGATAATTTGAAATGGTGATAATGGAGTCTAAATCCAAATTATTAAGGGTATTTGTCAAATATATTAATAGAAAATGAGATAATTGAGTAAACTCTAATTGTTCTAAAATTCATAATGAGATAAATAATAATTATATAAGGTTTCATGCATAATAATGAAATATATTTCTTTTGACCACAAAGTGAATATAGTAGGACACAATTAAAAAGAATAACAAGGATCATGTAATATCATAATAAATATAATGCTAAAATGCTAATTGTGTTATTTCTCATAAAAGTAAATCTCAATAGTGGAACCCTGGCTGATCCATGAGAACTTGATCTATGAGTAGTTGCGTGTGAAGATTCTTGACTCCCGAGTTAAGTAGTGGAAGACTTTTGGAAGAATCATGGTTTGGAAGAAACAACCTAGGATCTTAGAGATGATATGTTGCATACTCAATCTTCTCTCTTTGCTTGAGATTTCAGGGACAATTTTTTTGAAGGGGTGGAGTGCTATAACGAATTGAAATCTTGGTAAATTCTTAATTTGGCCCATTTTCCTAAGTTTTTCTTTTATTTTTATCATTTTTGGCCTTGATGTTGAATTTGTGGGAATCATTAGTGGTTTGGAGTATATTTGATCATTATTCATGCCAATGTATGGGTTTGTGCACAAATACCTCAGTTAATGTTTCAATTAGGGTCTAAGATGCAAAATTACCACTTAAGTGAGATATTGATAATATAATTTTATTCTAGAACATCCGTTAGCCTTATGGAGCAATGAAGAGAAAAAGGGAAAAATAATAAAGCTTTAAACATAATGTGACATTAGATAATTTAATATGAAAAATAGTGATACTAATGTGTAAGGGAGATAAAACTCATAAAACAAAGGCTCATTGGATAAAAAAAATTAGATCTGAATTCCTTGGGTCTCAATTGACTTGAGTATCAAGTTTCACTTTATTTGCATAATAATAAATGTCCGAATTCAATTTGATAAAGAAAATAGGAGTAAATCACAAAATATGAAATAAAACAT
This sequence comes from Alisma plantago-aquatica, assembly GCA_963693085.1. Lineage (NCBI taxonomy): Eukaryota > Viridiplantae > Streptophyta > Magnoliopsida > Alismatales > Alismataceae > Alisma > Alisma plantago-aquatica. The sequence continues at coordinate 431,089,503 of OY856410.1, forward strand.
TAAATGACTCCAAAAGAGAAAAACAATCATAAATTCAAAATCTACATGCCAATAATTTTTCAACTAATTTGGACAATCTTTAATGTTCTAATGTGTTTAGGAGAGATAAAGTGTAATTAAAGTCCAAACTATTAAATAATGTGTTTAGGAGAGAAAAAGTGTAATTATGGTCCAAACTATTAAATAATGTGTTAAATAATTATAAGAGAGGAAATTAAAGGCAAATTTGTGTTTTACATGTTTAATTTTGCTTGAGGATTAAGTTTCATAATTACTTGGTGGTTTCTAGATTTATCTAATGTGATAGGAAAGAAAAATATGATTTACTTTAAAAGAATTTAATAAAATATTTAGAGTCTTCAAAATAGAAAAACTAATGACAAAATTGGGTTTTGTACATCTTAATTAGGTTAGGTATCAATTATCATTTAACTTGGATTTTGTTTGCACCTTTAATTTAAGAGAGAGGAAAAGCAAAATAATTAAATATGTTAGTATAGTCGAAATTGAAATTGAAATGTACATATATGTCACGTGATAACTTTTATTTTTGCAAATACTTGCGTGGATGTCGACCGTTGGATCCACATTGTGTGGTTCGTGATTTGTCTGCTACCTCGAGTAGGATACGAACCAGCAGTGAACAGTAACCGCAGCCATAAGGCGTGATATTTCATGGACTTGTAGCTCAATTCTTGATCTTTCTTTGAGATTTTTTGTACTATGAATTCCTTATTTGATTTCTCACAGATCGGTCCCCTAGGTACGTTGTTTTAGTGAATATTCAAGAAATGGTCAATTCTTGGGCAACAAACATCTCGACCGACTTGCCTACACTCTAATTCTTGAACCCGCACCTATATATACACCTATTCCATGCATCATCGACTACCTTGTAAATTTTTGGTCATCTCAATTATTCCCAAGCCTCTTCTCTTTCTTGTCATGAGCTTGCAAATCGGAGGCCACAACTGACGATTTGTGATTCTCCCTCCCTACACCTCGGGTCAATTTCTTCCAATGGTTAGCTCTCTGGACTTTGGTCTTCATCTTCGTGTCTTTGTTTTGTCGAATCATAGCCGCATGTGGATTTTCCCAGTTTCATGAGTCGATAGCAAATTTTTTGTTTGCCATCCATGGCACACGGGTGAGAGAAGAATCCCCCACTTGATTTCTCTATTCTACCCTCTCCTTTTCGTCTTTTAGTGCTTTTTCTTGACAGGGGTATAATGGTCTTTTTGCACCCCTTTTTCTTTTTCCTTGAGAGAATCAAGATGGTCGTTGACCATGAAACTTGTCTGTGTTTGATTGGGCCAAGTGAACAGTCCCGACACTCTCTTTCCCCTCCCTCTCTCACGTGGAATGCTTATTTGTCTTTTAGGAATTTTATGACCGGTTAAACTTGTAAAAACCATATCTTTTATTCTGCTTGTCCACAAACTATAAATAAATATGTTTTGGATTTGAAAAAATGAGATATTTCTAATAAAAATGTTTCTAGAGTCAGTTTCCAATTTTTCGAGAGTCAATTTTTTGGGGAAATCTAATAAATACTTAAAAAAACTTATAAATTGTAACTAATTCATATGAACTCTAAATATAGAAAATCAATATGTTTTTTGATCAAAAAACATAAGGAATCGATTGGGTTAGGTGTCGTGACTAAAAGATGAGGTTTTCCAAAAAGGTGTAAAATTAGGGTTTCTTCACACTTATATGCATTATAAAACCCTTATACATGTGATTAAGTTGAATTTAGACAAAGGTGGTCTTGGAATCTTCTAAGTTGGTTAAAATTGATAACTAGGACTCTAAATTGAGGTATGTATATATTATCCCTTATGGAATTTTTGATATCGAAACCAAAATTTCCCTATGAGAGATGGACTAGAACCATAATCCCTATTATCCTTGTTTTTGACACAATTATTTGATTAATTGCTTAGGTCTTGAACCCACCTGCCATATCACTATTATTTATTGCTTAATCTAGCCCTATGATTTATTTGAGCATGATGCTATGTTTGAATTATTAGCTCATGTAGTGGTACTTATGTACAACCACCCATAGTTGGACATGTGTTATTTTTCCAAGGGGAATGCGTTTTGTCTCCCCATATTATAAATATTTTGTAGGTGACTGGGAACATGTTTACTCTCCCCTCACCTAATGGTTGGGATAATATAGGTGCCTCAACCCTACTTAGTTAATTTAGATTAACTTAATTATTTATGCAACATTTCTTATTATTTGTTAAGGAAAATTTCTATTTGATACTTGTATCATACTCTTGACCCTCTATGTTCTTAATCAATATATACCCTATATTTTCCTTATTGTTCTTAAATTTTTTCTTGTTCCTTAATTTGACAAATACCTTGTTTTCTCCTCTTTTTGGTTGATCCCAACCACCCAGGCCTAGGACTAGGAGTGGAACAAGACCAAGGGGGGACCTGGCCATGGGTAGATTCAAGGAGACTTTGCTAAGATGTATAGGTTTCTACTACTAGATCCTATACTTTTCTTTTCTAGTTTATGTTTCATGAAAGTCATGTAGTGAACTACGATCAAAGCAATGTAATACCTTAGTCTTTCCTTTTTGCTACTACTATTGATATTTTTGTATCTGGATCATGCTTATTTAAATGGAATTACTATGCATGCATCCTTCATAATCTAAATCTCTCATAAAAGATGGATATTGTGTATTTACCATTAAGTTTTAGTAAGGGGGTGATGTTGCCTCCTTACAACATGGCATGTGAGCCTGTTAGGTAGATTTATGATATAAGTTTATATAAAGGGTGTCTAGAAATGATCAAGGTTTAGGGGCTAGCAAGATTTTCCACCATGCCACTAGCTTGGTTTATGAGGACTCCTGGACCGGAATGGTACCTACCTTGCTTGAGTTGATGTTGTCTGTTCGAAATAGCATACCTTTAGGCAATAGTAGTCTTAGACATCTATGTTGGATACTCATGCTAGTCTAATATGATGAACTTGTGACTTGTTTGAAGATGGATACACAATATGTTTCCCTTATGTCCCATAGAACCACATGTTTGCAAAAGTATGTCCCTAGAACCTAGACTTTGAGCTTTGGTGATATTAATCAAGTGTTAGATCCTATACATGGTTTACTTATACTCACCCTTTTACCTCTAGTTTTAGTTTGACTTCGTAGGTCAAGCCTTTTAAGGGGTGGAGGGGTAGTAGTAGTACCTTATAGAACATGGTTATGTTGATTCGAGAATGAATTTTTTTTAAGGGGATGGGGTCTTATAACATACTGAGATCTAGCTACTCTAATTATATAACCCGAACTCCATGATTAGGAGGTTAGTGTGCTTGGATCTTTGGTTTTTACCAAAAAAGGTTAGATATCCCCTAACATGCTTATTTAGACCCTAATGATCATATATTGGTCACCTGGTGAATAGTTCACATGTATGAACCCTATTAAATATTTAATGTACATAATATAAGTAACTCACATAATAATCCTAATTGTGGATACTCATGATGTTGACCACGCCATGGATCAGAAAACTCTAATGTTATGATGAGTTAGATAAATGGAACCTAATCCTAATCTTAATGCATACTAAGAATGTATAAGGTAAGTGTAATGATCATAATCAAATAAGATATATTGATACACATAAAACCACATAATCCTGATTATATATATATATATATATATATATATATATATATATATATGTATGTATATGGGTATATATTCACTACCCTCATGGGTAACTAAATTTAGTTACCTGTGGATCTATTTTGTCATAGAAAGGTACTTATTTGTAATGAGATAGACAAAATTTGTAATGATATGACCAAATTCGTAATGCAAACACTCATTTTTTATTACACATTTGATTACAGTAAAAATGATATTTATGACAGCAGATATGATGTAATACAAAATGATTGTTTGTATTATAAATTTGGTTATCTCACTACAAGCGATGTCTGTCTCATTACAAACATGTACCTTTGTATTACACAATAGATCCACGGGTAACTAAAGTTAGTTAACCATGTGGGTAGCGAATGAATGGCATATATATATATATATATATATATATATATATATATATATATATATATCAATTCATCAATAAGTAATGTTTCACCTTGTTCGCTAATATCCACCTAATGACTCAAATATGGTTTATGAATAATTTGTTTCACATAAACATGCACGAATGCTTAATGAGTCTATAGTTTTGAAAGACCATCAAAGTGTTTGGTAATAAAGATTATTGTCCCTCTCTAAAATTTATTTACTAGATGTTAAGGTGAGTTAGATCAATCATGATGTGAGGAGTGGGGTCCGATAGGGACCACTCCTTGAATTTAAGGAAATACTTGTGAAATACCCCAATGGATCATATCCAACAAAATAAGATCTATTAATATATTTGGAGTTTAAAATATTTATTTAAACAAAATTATAGAATGAACATAGTTTTGTTACTATAAATTTGAATTTAACTATTACATGATATTCTGAACAAAGTTCAACTAGTGAGCCATAAACTACTTCTAAATGAAATTAAAACTCAAGCTAATCATATCTTTTTGTGGTGAGTAACCTTCCCATCTCAGAGATCCTCAACACCTAGTTCTGGGCGTCACCACCTATCTCGTGGTCCTTATGCTGTGCAACCTCTGGGTGGGTTGAATACAACACCCAAGGTAGAAGAAAATAGAAGGAAAGGACGTCAAAAAATATTGAGTATGTGTAGAAATTACAACTAGGTATTAGATTAAAAGTCAAGATAGAATTTAAAAAGTGTTAAAAGATTGAGTGGATGTGTAAAGAAATGCGAAATTACTCATGCATGATAATACTAAAACAATTGTAAATATTTTCATAGAAATAACACATCCATCATAAATATGGGGTGAGCAGGAACATGTAGACATCTACATTGAGCAGGACAGGATACACGGCTTCTCTAATAATATCACTTGCAAGAATTATCAACTCTGCATTTTCATGTGTGGAAATTTACACATCCACATAAAATAACACATGTCATATTATACTAGTAGTTATCACATGATGTACATGAAAGAGTAAGCAACTCTAAATTAAAACATGAGAGATGAGAACGACCCTTGAATATTAAGTTGGGTCAAGGACCCATAAAAGAAACCTCAATGACAAAAGATATTCTAGCAACAAAATGAATCTTTGAAATAGGAGCATTGCAAATATATAACTTTAATTTGAAGGTCAGGAATTACAATGGTCTTAAGAGAGAGAAAGTTATGGATCATTTACTCAATGTATATAGTTTAGAAAAACACATACCATTATTTGTGTATATAACCATAGGTCAAATCTTTCCCCTCCAAGTCTAAAGTCAACTCAAACCTACATATAGGACCAGGAACGTAAATTAGGGCTTTCTACATATGTATTGAAAAACCCTAGAAATCCAAATCCACTGGTAAAACCCTAGGTCATCTTGTGTTGAAAACCTAATAATGTGTTCAGAGTTTCTTAATGATATCTTGACTCAAAATCAAAAATTTATTATCCATGGTGTTGCCTTTGGTTATTTTTAAAATTATAAGTGAGAACAAAACCCAAAAAAATCAAATATTCAATAAAAACCTAGATTGGAATCTGACATTATGAAAATTTAAAACGATAAAAATCATATCTTTAGAACTTGTGAATCAAGTGAAGAAAACTATACTAAAATGTATAGAAAATTGTCAGGTTTTTAAAACATATAATTTTGTAATTTTTGTATAAGCAGAGTGAAAGATATGATTTTTCAAAGTTTTAACCAATAAGAATTCACAAAAAGTCGAAGTCATAGTATTGGACCCAGTCAACCAGGGTCCACTCTGCTGAGTTGGACCTATCATATGTGGCCACCCGACCTGGACCCACTTCCAGCGAGGTGCCAATTCGTCAAAGTAGAAGCAAAAATGGACCATTGAAAGGACCTTAATGCCATTGGCGAGAAATCAAGAAGAGGTAGAAGGGTGAGGGTAAAAGCAAAAAAATGAAGGGGAGTCACTCCCTTCCTTCAGTGCGTGCCATGGATGTTGTGTGAGTAGGGTTGTAAAAATTGTTTCGAACTTGTAAACCTAGTTGTGACTGACCCAAAAAAAACTGAATATGCGTTTAAATTGTGACATTCTGGTTCAGTTTTGGGTTTAGAATTATGTGCCCGATTCTAAACTGGGTTGGTTCCAGATTTAGAAATTGGACTAATTGGGTTCTAAATAGTTACTTACACACACAAATATATATATATATATGTGTATATATATATTCTTATGTGTTAGATAACATAAATGATTCCTTTTTTTAGATGTCTTTATGATGTGGTATAAATATTATTTTAGTTGGTAATAGTCATCTCAATTGGTTGGATGGGCTATACATTGATGTGAATATGCGTTATTTTAGTATGATGTAGGTGATGTGCAACCATTTTGATGTTCTACATGTTTTATTTTAATATGATATATGTCATGTTGTTGTTGTGTCAAGATTTTCTTGTATTTAAGTGAATGAATATTCTAGTGTTGGTATTATTTTCTCTAATAACATTAAAAAAGTAATATTATAATTGTTTAATATTGCATAACATTGACATCTTTGGTAGTTTATTTGAGATAATAAAAAAATTTACAACTGTGCATGTAATTCTATTAAGAAATTTATTTTTCTAAACAATTCATCTTCAAATCTAGTTTGGGTTTGGTTCTAGGTTTGTATTTTTCAATCCAGGTCGATTTTGGGTTGAGAGGTATGAGTGAAATCTGGGTCCAGGTTTGGGGTTGGATTTGATAGTCAAACAATACGGACTAGATTTTTGATCCAGAACTGACCCAAACCCAATTTTTTGACACCCCTATGTCATAGGAACAACTAGGCCAAGACAAATTGTGGAAAATCTTTCATGGTGACGATCCGTAGATTCAAGGATATTGAAACGAAGGTCAATGTTAGAGTAACTTACCTGTAAACATGATTGAAGAGTTGGGATTCGTGCTACCTCTGTGAGGAGACACAAGTCAGGGAGAGAAAGACGGTCGACAATGGACCAAAATGCGATCAAGGTAGAAATTGCCTTGAGATGAAGATTGATCGCAATGAGGAGAAACCCTAGGAGATGTCAAACTTATATAGGGTTCATCCCTAGGGCTTGAGAAAAGGTGAGTTTGAGAGCCTTGTGAGACCATTTTGGTGAATCTTTAATACTTGCAAAAACTTGCAAGTAAGAGATTGGTCAGAGTGGGATGATATCATGAATGTGTTGGCAAAGAAATTTCAAGAAGAGGTTGTGAATCAAGAGACAAATATGGGATTTTCAGTAGTGTTTTAACATGGTCAGTTTCTCATTTGGCTCAGGGTTGAAGATGACCCCTGAGACATGCGATCAGGATCCAACAACTATAAATATTGTGCGCCCATTGACTAAAGTTGCAAATAATCCATGAAATTAATGCTTTCCAAAATAAAAAAAATCAAATAAAGTGAAATGAGATTGATTTCTTTTTCTTTCTCTTTCAAATTGGATGAGTAAATACCATCAAAATAAAGTATAATTTGATGGGAAAGGTAATAAGGACCCAAATAATCCAAATTTGGAGTCAAATTTTCTTAGAAAACTTTAACACATGAAACTCCCAATTTGAAGAAAAGTGTATTTTCTTTATATAAATGCATTTCTTTATTATTTCTTAACCAAACTTCATGTGTAAATCTCTCTGAACCAAACCTACCCACTAGAAAAATCTAGAAGACTAATGTAAAATTAAATGCCTTAATGTGATAATTTTGGAAAATCAAACCCAAAACTAATGATTATCCCCAATTTCTTGTATTAAGGCTTCAATGTTTGCATTTTTTCATTAAAATCTCATATTCAAATGATATTAACATCCTAGTATCTACCAATCTACTAAGAGGGGTTCAACATAAAAGATTATGATAAAAGTGTTAAAAGTATTAATTATTTAAGTCTGGGTTCGTCATAGCGCCCCACCCTTTGTCCCCAAAATCCAAACTAATTATATTAAGAGTCCATGAGATATATTTATAATGTGCATAAATTTTTATTAATGCATGTTTCCATATATGCCACTATGCTAGTACCCTAGGTAGGATGTAGAGATATCTCAATTCTATTGGTTGGAGGAAATAGATCAAGAGTTAGATAAAATGGCTTTAGTACAACCACCCTTAGTTGGTTCTCTACTCCTTAAAGGCTAATGGTTAGAAACCAAACATAGGATAATCTAAAAGGTGATCTAACTAGTCTATGCATATCTATAATTTCTCCTCACACACTACCCTAGACTTGAGGTTTAGGAATTTTTATGACTTAATGAAATTTTAAGCCTCTAGGGTTTGTATATGTATCCTCAGTTAAGTGGTGTGTTGATAAAACTTCGATGGGAAAAACCTTGCAAAGTAGAGTGAGAAAATATAAATGGTGCAAAACAAAGTACGGAAAGACACCAAAAATGTTGAAGCTATTATTTCTATATTATGAGTTTCATGTGTATATTACCTTCATTTACTCCATCAACTCTAGCATGCTAGGCATAGGCACGTCCCACACATGTCTCCACTGAGGGTCGTGGCTCCTACTGATTGTTGTTCTCACTTTGTTACATAGTTGGTCTAGCAGGGGAAAGTTCCTCCTGAAGTAGAGGACATCAGGGTCTAATGTGGCTGACTTGCCTACAATGATGACATGTCAGCTATCTATCCTTCCTTCATGCCGCAGGGTCCTCTGGTCGATGAACCTTCTCATCTTCATATTATCTTCAAAATATTTCCTTTTGTTATTATTCTCCTTGTGTGCTAGAGTATGGAATCTAGGATATGACTCAATAGATAAGGCCTTATCGACCATATGTTGAAAAGTGGGAGGAAGTTGGGGTACTAGAGAATGACCCACATTGTAGTTAAGTCCTTGTAGGAACAAGTCAGCCATACATTCTTCACTCGACCCAATAGAGTATCACTTGAGTAATTGAAATCTTTGTAGGTATGCAAGGATAGAGAGGGATCCTTGTTTTAGAATATATAATAATGCTTCCTTTCTCTATAGGGCGGCAGTGCAGATGTACTTCTCACAAAATAGCACCAATAATTATGACCAAGTGAAAGAACATACATCACGTCACGAGTATGGGTTATCCCATTCCATGAGACTCATGTTGATGCATCCAACACGTTTTTAGCAAAACTAACATTCTAATGAGGAGGGCATGACATGCCATCAAAAGTCTATTCTAAGGCTAAGATCCAGTCATCAGCCTTATTTACCATCTTCAGTTTTGCTTCACCTTTGAATTAGGGTGGTTGCATCTTCATGAAATCAATTAGTGTGTACTCCTTTGTCTTATCAGGCACATAAGGGGTGCTCAACTTTCCCACTATGGTCATAATGAGAAACTATTGTAGGAAGGCTAACTCCTACTTAGGGGTGAGTCCAGTTGAAGCAGAGGTGGTGGTGTTGACAAGTCCATGAGCAAAGTTGGAGTTGTTCCTAGGAGGGGGATCCATGCCAAAACGAGGGTTCTCTAGTGTAGAGAATCTATCTGAAATGCCGGACTAAGGATTAGTGATGGCATCGCCAAACATGTTAGATCTTCTGAAATATAGGTTTAACAGGAAAGGCATACATACTTAGTAAGGACTTTTGAGATACTTATATTATCGATCATAATTGGATCTGATATCATTCTTGTAAGGAGTGTGGCACGAGGGGGACCACTCCATACTTGAATTTAAGGATGTACTTACAAAATACCCCAATGGATCATATCCAATAACAAAAATCCACTCATATATTTGGGGTTCACATTTTTCTTTAAACAGGATAATAACATGAACATAGTTTTATTGCAGTGGAAATTTAAATCTAACTATTATATGATATTCAGAACAAAGATCAACTAATGATCTATAAACGGGTTGTAATTGAAATTAAAGCTTAAACTACTCGGATCAGTTTGTGATGAGTAACATTTCCATCTCAGAATTCCTTAATAGCTAGTTATGTGTGTCACCACCTATCGGTGGGTTGAATACTACACCTAGGGTATAAGAAAATAGAAGGTAGGGAAGTGAATGAACACTGAGTTTGTGCAAAAGTTACAACTACATATTAGAGTAAAAGTCAAGATAGAATTTCAAAAGAGTTAAAATATTAAATGGACATGTCAAAGAAATGAGAAACACTACAACAAAAATACCCATTAGTGGCTTTTATTCCAGTGGCTTTTCTAAGAAAACACCACTGTCTATGTAGTGCAGTGGCATTTGTAATTTAAATGCCTCTAAAGCACGTATTATGGAGTTTATAGAAAAGACTTATCAATCAAGGCATTTTTATAATTAATTAGTGGCATTTCAAAATTGCTAAATCAAATGAGAGGGATGCAATTAGTAAAAAATTTCTGTTCCTGCACGGCTTTCCCGGCCTACAAAATGGTTCCTATTCTCCACGCATTGGACAAAGACATTTACTCCCGACATTTACTTTGCTCACAGAACCCGTGAAGTCGACCTAGCCTTTTTGCCCTAATCTACAAGACCATAGACGCTACTTGCTGGAATGCTCTCTGCTCTTCTCCAAGGTGCTGACGACGTTGCCAAGGGTTGGAGGGGACGCCGAGGAAGAGATCAGTCTCCCAAATTACCGGTGAGGACTGCGGCGGTTTGCCACCCTACTTCTTTAGCACGCAACAGGTAAGTACACCCCACGAAACAAAAAACACACATGGTTTTTCCCATCCATTCTCATAGTTTCCATTCTATCAAGGTATATATGATAATCATTTTATGAAGATAGTCTTGAAATATGATGATTCCGTTGTTTTATATCCAGCAATCACTTCATTAATCATTTATATCAAGCATACGACCATCCTTCTTTGTTATATTTAAACTTGAATTATTTTACAATCTTGAAATATGATGATTATGTTGTTTTATTTTACAGTGTCGCATTGGCTTTGGTTATGTATACAAGTTTGCTAAATGTTAGTGTATTCAGATAAAAATGTGTGTATTGTTGTATTAAATTGTAAGGAAAATGAAGCATCCACTTTTTAAAAAGTGGTTGCTTAGGTGCTCATGTGATGTCTGCACATCTCCTGTATCTTTGTTTGTAAATCATTGATGAATAGGAAAATAATGTATCCTTACCTAGGCCACCACCTTTGGTGGGTTGGCACTCTCTGATGAGAACAGGGGTTCCCACCATTGGGCTAATGAAGGTGAGAGATACTCATCTTTATGTATGTAGGGAGAGGCTAAGGAGAGAACAAGGTTTATGAGATGGTCATTTCTTGTGTAATATTCTAGGATTCAGAAATGTCTAAGGAAGAATAAGACCTTTGTATAATTACTTATAGTATACATGTTTTTTTGGTGTGGTTTCTTCAATTTTCCTTTGATTATCATAAACTTGAATGGTCTATATTCTTCTGCACTACCAATTGACAAAAACCTTCACCATCCCTGAAAATTAGGGTCTTTAAGCAACACTAAAGCAAGATACCAAGGGCATGTAGATGTAAGGAGAGTGAAATCACCCCTTTACTAAAAATTTGAAGAATTGACATCCATTCCAAACCCTTTCAGAGGTATGATGGAATGGGCATAAATTTTCCAAATTTATTAAACATTGGTATACAAAAGACCATTAGAAAGTAGCAGAATAAAAACTAACTGACTATATTCAATTTCATAAAAGGTTTACAAAAATACATCAAATTCTCCCATTAGGGTTTACATCAAGATACACAATCATGATCTAGATAGAGGGAAGTCTAGACTAATACAATCTTGTCTCCAAGCAACATCTCCATCAATTGAGTCCAAGCCAAAAGCTATATACTCCTTGTCTTATTTATCACCTTGCTCATCACCTGGGTGGTCGGGAAAGCACCCAGCAAAAGGGAGAGGAAAACAAGGTATGCGTCAAATAATGAATAAGTACAAGAGAAAAGGAAATAATATGAAACATAAATATATTGAATCATCATAAGATGAGAGGGCCAAGAGAATGAGACACATAAAAAATAGATTCTTACCATTACAAAACATATAAGAAGTAGCATGCATGATATTAAGTGGACTACATTAACGAAGTAGGGTTGAGGCACCTACCAGATCTCAACCTATAGGTGAGGCGAGAATTCATACATTCCCAGTCACCTATAAAATTTTATAGGGGAGGAATAACTCATTCCCCAGGACGATTATTTACATGCCCTCTGTGGGTGGTTGTACATAAGTACCACTACTATAGTTAAATAGCCAAATAAACCATCATGCTCTAGAAATAGTAAAGTGGCAAGATAATTCATCATATAATTACAACTTGGTGGTGGGGTTCCAATACCCAAGAATAATGTTCTGAAACTGATTTATGAGGTAAGTATAGCAAAATATTCAAGAGTATATGAAATAGGGTTTAATAAAGCCTCATTATAGAAAAATAGGTTAAGGCACAATTATTCCCAACTTAAGGTGTAAATGCACATACATAAATAGAGATTGCACATACATAGAACATACATAAATAGGGATTTCACATACACAACACATACCTTTCATTATGATTCATATTACCCACTTTCATCACTTGATTGATTCCATGATCAATTTTTCCTATTTTCAATGCGTATACATGTATTCGAATGATATATGTGCATTAAGGTAGACAAAACCCATATTTTTACTTTTTATAGAAAAATCTCGATTTAGACTATAAAAACATCACCATAGACTTAGTTAGGTTCTTCTGATTAAGAAAACATATAATTTTGCATATTTTGGAGTTACAATGATTACAGTGTATTTTTGGTGATTTTAAAGTTATTAAATCATTTTCTAGAAAACCACCATCGACAAAACTCAAAACCAATACTTGGAAATAGTATTATTGAAAATAAAATGTTTTTATGAGTTTAGGACGTATTTTAGTTTAGTTTCTGGACAAAGGAATCAAAAGTTATGAATTATTGAAATTCGGCGAATCAGAAACTGACACATCATCAAACCAAACGAGATAGGCAAAGAGAGAGAGAGGGAGGAAAAACACCATCCGACCTAATATCATGGTTTTAGATTAATAGTTATCCAAACTAGATCTTCTAGAGAAGGTAAACTGGTAAGAAACCAAAACCCTAGATGAACATGGTAAATAGAGATGGAAATCATCGATTTTAAACATAGATGCATGATTTTTAAGCATGTAGAAAGCAATATATGAGAAGTGGGTTATGAAACTCACCTCTAGGGAAGATAAGAAGGTCCAAACAGAAAGGATCCGAGCTTAGAAGGTCTGGTTGCCCCAAGCCTAGCTCCTTTCTTGGACAAAGATCACCTTCTCAACTTAGAGGTGATAAACCCTAGCAAAAGAGCATAGAGATGAGGTGTTTTAAGGTTCTAGGTGGGTTTTCACCATGTAATTCCATGGTTAGGACCTGTAATAGGGTGTAAGGAAGACTAATAGTACGAAAATAGGGAAGGAAGGGAGGAAACTTACTAGTTTTGGTCGAAATTACCAAGGAGGAGCTTTAGAAACCCTAATAGAGCAATTTGGAAACCCTAGGAGCCTTCTTCACCAAGGTAGTCTCCCTCTATTACCTTGGGACAGAAACTTCGTGGCCAAATACAGAAGGAAATATTATCTAAGCTAGAGGAAAGAAAAGGAGAGCAAGAGTTTTCGAATTGTGAGTTGGGAAGGGGTATACATGGCTATATATAGAAAGAGGTGAAGCATGAGGTGTCTTAAGGGACTTTCCATGTGTCTTTAGCCTAGGGATTGATGGCCGTGCAAGAGGAAATATCATAGAGGCTTCATTCATATCAAAAGTCAGTCCTAAGAACCCATAGATCCTTCTAGGCCATCCCCACCGTTTTTCAAGAAAGAAATAACCTCATTGGTTGATAGCTTATAAGGATAAGCATCTTTATAAAGAGGGTAATCCCTATAATGCCCTTGGAATGAAATACCATCAAACCAAGGTGAAACTAGGTTCTCCAATGGTTTAAAATCTTGTTAATGGTAAGGGAATATCTAAGGATTAAAATTCAGTTGATAATTTGCAAAGAAAACCTCCCAATTGGGTTGCATAAAAGTCCATAATGCACCTAAAATTTCATAACTTGCACAAACAACATCCAAATCGAACCAAATTTGAAACTTAGGCTCATTTTATGTTTTCAAATCATATTAAAAGGTTATATTAAGGTTTAGATCACTTAAGTATGGTAATTAAGCTTTCACTGAGGTATTTGTGCATAAACCCTTCAATTGGTACAATTACTGAATAAATGTTCACTAAACCATTATATTCTCTACAAATTGAACAAAAAGCCAAGACAGATAGAAATGAAAGGAAAAAATGGAAAATAGGGTCAAAAGACAAAATTCCAAAATTTGGTATGTTACAGCAGACAAGTTGCTATTAACACTAAGCTATGATTGCACAAAATGCAGGGGTTCCATTGTGGAACAACAATCATTTTTTCTCTTCCATAGGAAGTCTGGTTTGCCCTCTTGATTTCTATATTGAATGAATTGCATGGCTTCTATGATGTTTACATAATGGTTGATTCATGTTTTTTTTGGAGTGTATGTCTTATCTCAGTATTGCTTTAATGTAAACACATTGCATTATGGTTACTTCAGTTCCATATCCTAAATCAATTTTTGTCTTTTGATGGCATGTTATGTTACTCAAGAAGTTTATAGCCAATTATACATATTTACTATATATGTACTCCAACCTCTCACCTTGGGCCAGGAACCATCAACTGGCTGGCACACCAGTTCCTCCAAGTTTTGGGTCTTATACACTCAGATCTTATACAAGTTGTACACTTGTATGGTCCCTGACCAGGTTTCATCAAACTAGATAATGATGTTGCCCATTCTCTAATGGGTTCATTCCTATCGATGTTGATAGAAACCATGGGGAATATGTTTATGGACTAGTTGCTTCACTTTAAAAAATATATTGCTCTATATTTTGCAAATCTATACTACTTTTTTTGAAAATTTATAATATCATTATATATACTTACAATTGTTAGTACTAATATTTTGCAGTCTCTGTTCACCCACAACAGTCACTATGGCTTGGGTGTCTACCCCCTACTCCTTTTCCCTAAAGCAGAAAAGCTGGACATCACCCTAGACGATCGTACACTTGCACAAATCACCATTCCCAAACATTTGCGTCATCTGGATGGAAGATGCTACACGGCTGGTCAAATGACCTTAAAGTTTGGGAACTCGACAAATGTAATCAAGGTTCAGTATGATGGTGATGGCAATCTGGTATCCACAACCAGTTGGCATGGGTGGATTGGGAGAATGGGAATTGGGCATAGGACCAAGTTTTTTTTCATCTGATTGGCGACAATACCATACGGGCTTATATACATAACTAAAACAACAGTTTGCCTTCTCACCTGAGATGGTATATGCACGAGCCAGGCTGTACCATATCTGAGGAGACATCATTCGATGAATTCGGCATGCCTGAGGTGCAATCCTTGCTTGTTGGTACCACCTTGTAGCCCATGACCATCAGTTCAGATTCGTCTACCAACGACTCCATCCTCGACACATCATCATCAACAAAATGGACATGTCACAGTCATAACGGTCGTCACAATTGTTGATGAATTTTTTTAACTTTTAAATTAGGAAATAATAAAAAATTGTAATTTGTGTTGTATTACTTAATGAACATTAGTAATCAATCAAGTACTGTGAATTTAAGGTACCCAATGTGATCTTAATGATGGCTTGTAAATGTTGTAATCTGGTGTGGTTGTGAGTGATGTTTTTCTTTGAGGATTGCCTCAAAGTGATGTTATACTTTTATCCTTATTATAATTGTATTGTTTGTATGACAGACTTACTCATAAATGTTATATTTTTTACTATTTTTAAGAATGGATAATTGTTGGATGGCAGAGGACGACCGAACGAGTAGTAAATACCTTTTATGTTGTTCAATTTTGTTTTAAGTGTCTTCATTTTTGTGTGACTTGATATACTCAGGATGAGAGAACAATTAAGTGACAACTTCCATAATAAGACAACTACAAGGAATGATCAGAACAACATCATTGACTCTTGTACGAGGACTCATTTACCTAGCATTACTCCACAAGGTTGTTGGAAAGTTTTGAACCTGTCATCCAGTAATTGCTCCAAAAAAAATTTAGCTTCCCTTCCACCTAATGTTCAAAATGATAGACCAAGGAAATTCAATAAAAATGTTTCTAGCTCTGCTGTTACAAGAACACCTTGTGATGGATAAGGTAATTATATCATCGCATTTATAGTGTTGCATTTAATGATATATAATTTCTATATATGTTGTATGCTTTATGAATGAATGCTCAGGTCAAAGACATCGACAACGGGTGCCTAATGGCAATTCTTTGGTGTCCAATCATTCAAGAAGAGTAGATAGTAGAGCTTCCAATAGTCAAAATTGCCATGCATTTCATGATCACATGGAGCAAAATGGCCTATCTGATCACCATGATGA
The DNA here is from genome assembly GCA_963693085.1 of Alisma plantago-aquatica. Lineage (NCBI taxonomy): Eukaryota > Viridiplantae > Streptophyta > Magnoliopsida > Alismatales > Alismataceae > Alisma > Alisma plantago-aquatica. The sequence continues at coordinate 431,106,094 of OY856410.1, forward strand.
GTTGTTAAATGCTACAACAACACCTTATGATGGTCTAGGTAATCGGTTAATTCATTGCATATATAGTGTTGTCTTTAGTGATATATAATTTCCATTTATGTTGTATCCTTTATGAATGAATGCTCAGGTCAAAGACATCGACCACAGGTGCCTAATGGCAATGCTTCGGTCACTACTACAGAAAATGCTTTTTACAACGGGAAAAACACAACAGTTCTGTAGGTTGTGTTGTAGTTAGCATATCTTTTACAACAAGTCTATTTGTGTGTTGTGAATTATATATTTTATACAACACAAGTTATATACAACGTACCAAACTCATTGTAGTATATGTGATACTACAACATGTGCTAAATTGTTGTAATAGACTGTAATATCACAACATACTCAAACCTGTTGTAAAAGACCATAATTACACAACATGCTCTAACCCGTTGTTATAGTCGTGTATGCTAACTTGTTGTGATAGATCGTCATTACACAACATACTCTAAATAGTTGTAAAAGATCATAATTACACAACATGCTCTAACCCGTTGTAATAGTCATGTATTTTAACCCGTTGTAAGAGACCATTATTACACAACATACTTCAACCCGTTGTAAAAGATCATAATTACACAACATGTTCTACCTGTTGTAATAGTCACATATGTTAACCCGTTGTATTAGACCATCATTACACAACATAATATAACCCATTGTAGTATACTATAATTATACAATAGGCTTTCACCTATTGTAATAGTTACCCGTTGTAATAGACCACAATTAGACAAGAAGTTTGCACGTCATTTGTTGTATATGTACAACAAAGAACATTGAGTTGCATAAAATGAAACTGGTTCAGCGGTTTGATATGTGCCTTACTTTCAAGTGGTCTCAAGTTCAAAACCTTGGGTCTAGATGTAATTTCCTTTTGTCTCAACATGTTATATACAACACCCCTATTACAACATGTGTGTTCAATGAACTACAACATGTATTAACTGTTGTATAAAATACATATATTACAACATGTGCAACACCTGTTGTATAAAGAACCCCCATAAAACCACGTGATCTAATACAACAGTTGACACCTGTTGTAAAATGGAAAAATGAACTGTTGTAAAAACCATTTTTTGTTGTAGTGGGTGTCCAATCATTCTAGAAGAGTAGACAGTAGAGATGCCAATATCCAAAATAGCCATCCATTTCATGACCACATGGAGCAAAATGACCTCTCTGATCACCATTAAGAGTCGTTGAATGCTACAACACCACCTTCTGATGGGCTAGGTAATCAGTTAATTCATATCATTGCATTCATAGTGCTGCATCTAAAGATATATAATTTCCATTTATGTTGTACCTTTATGAATGAATGCTCAGGTCAAAGACATCAACCCCCGATGCCTACTATCAATGTTCACGTGTCCAATCAATCAAGAAGAGTAGAGAGTAGAGATGACAATAGCCAGAACAACGATGCATTTCAAGAAACCATGGAGAAAAATGACGTCTCTGATCACCATGATGAGTCATTGAATGCTACGCTAACACCTACTGATGGGCTAGGTATTTGGTTTATTCATATCATTGCATTTATAGTGTTACATCTAATGATATATAAATGAATGCTTAGGTCAAATACATGACACACGTGGCCGAACACAATGTTTGGAAGTCTGGAAAAGAAAGCCCGGCGATCAAATTCCCATTGAGATAAATCAATTTGGACAACTAGTGGGCATAAACCAATGTCACTTATCAAGTTTTTTGACAACCATTACAAGAGATCCCAATCTTTGTCCATTAAACTACGAGGACTGGAGACAATTTCCAGCAAATAAAAAAGAATCCATATGGAATTTTGTGAAGGTACAATATTAAAATTTATTTTTAAATGGTTAAATGAAGCTTCTAATTGATATGCTTATTGTCGGTAGAGTAAATTCATGATGGACATTGAATTAAAGGAGTGGACAATGAAGAGACTGGGAAAGAAATGGAAGGACCACAAGTGGGAGTTATGGAAACTATACTTCGTAGAAGATAGTCCATATGAACAACAACTTGAACAAGTTGTTCCCCGCGTGGAAATGTCTCAATGGAAATTTCTTGTCGATTACTGGAGGAGCAATAAAGGGAAGGTAATTTTTTGTATCTATTAATTGATATTTAATTTACCTCATAGATAATTACTATGGACAATACTGCAATTTTTTTACAGAGGAAGTGTATAACTAACAAGACAAGCAAAAAATTTCAAAAGGTTAGCCACACAACAGGAACCAAGTCATTTGATTGTCTGAAACATGATGTAAGTAGTCAATATTGTGATCCAATTGGACAATTTGGAGACATCCGTTTAAATGATGTTAGCATAACCTTGTTTGAATGACACAGTTGGAGAAGGAAACAGGCGGGGAAGTTGATCCCATTGAGTTTTTTGAGAAAATTCATCGTAAAAAAGTTGGGAGCATAGTTGATATTGAATCCGCCAAAATTTTGGTACAAGGATTCCTATCCTATAGTATTATGTTACATTTACTACATGGAAACATTTATATGTTTGGTATAAAATTCATCTCCTATGGTCTGTTGTGTGTAGGAAAAAAAATTCTGAGGTAGGTGACGAGCTGCGAAGAAACCAACCTGATGTTACTTCAGCTGAAATTTATAGGCAGGTTATGGGAGAAGAGAAACTAGGATATGTTTGTGGTTATGGACTTGGACCATCACCTTATGATATATGGGGCAAGAATCATAAATCCTGAGAAGCTGATGAAGCACAAAGGAAGTATTTCTAGGATCAGCTTGAACAACAACAGATGGAATTTGAAGCTAAAATTCAAGAACAAAATGCAAAAATAGAGCAGATACTAGCCTTGTCTAGAGCAGGAAACAATCAATCAGCACAACATGTACGCACTGGCTAGGTATGAATACATTTTATACGAGATGTGTGGTATCAATTATTTTCCATGTTGAATTTTTATGGCCTTATGACAAAGATAAAATAATTGTGCATATCGGAATGAGACAGTCAACGATTTATAAGGGACAAGTATGTTTGTCTTTGTGTAAATTGCACATCATTCTACGTTTAAATAAATTTTTTATTTAAATTTTATTTTGTTTATAGGAAGTGTATGTGCTGAGTATCGCAGATGCAGATGATAAAGTTGCAATTGGTTGAGTATCTGAGGTTGACCCCTTGTAAATGGTGGGAGGTGCAATTTCAGGCTCATCATGTGTTGGTGTTTATGTAGAGGTTGTGGTGATGGCCAACAAACCTTTAGTCAGACCTTCTGAGCAATATCAATATATGGATGAAGTTATTGGAAATATCATAGCATGGCCGAAATCACATTTACTGCCAAAGTGAGCATATAGTATTGCTTATAATATGACATAATTGAAAAAAAAAATAGTATCTAAAGTCGCTTCCATTTGTTGCAGGTCATGAAGTGTAAAGATAGATAATTGCATTCTTGGATACTGTGTAGAGAGATGAAAGCTATACTTATGTTTCTTTGGTCCAATTTTTTATTAGTACATAACGATCGAGATATTGTTGTTTCATGTCCATTGTCGTAGACAATGTTTCCAAATGACAATCCTATTTTGCTTTTAGCTATGAGCAGTGTCTTACCTTCTTGTGTGTGACATTTACACAACATATTTTGTTTTGACCTGCTGAATGTGAATGTCTTTTTTTGCTTCCTAAGTCAATAGTTCTCTATAAATTTTTCTTTCATAACTTGATCACATGTTGCATGATAGCTTACTAAGTCAATATTTCTCTAAATAATTGTGCATTTTGTGCCTTCCACAACAAACAACATGTCACTGCGTAAAAGGCCAGTTTTTGGAGATCAGAGGCCATTCTCGAGAGCTAAGGTTGTCAACTCATCTCTTGTGAAAGGCTTATGCTCAGCTCTTGTGAATGGCCTTTAATATCTAAGAACAAAGCTGTTGTTAGGACTCAAAAATGGGATTCCTCACCCTGGAACTGTTCTTATTGGAAATCCAACAAAATGGTACATCCTTACATGTACTTCATGTATTGCAGCCTAGCCAAAGTAGTATCTAAAAGTAGTATCTAAGGTAGTATTGCAGCCTAGCCAAAGTGGTTTTTAGCTATGAGCAGTGTTTTTGGAATCTTGTGTGTGAGATTTACACAACATATTTTGTTGTGGTGATTCACCTCAAGATGGTTTGTGGTTGAGCTTCTATGATTGCTCAATATTTAGGCTATTAAGATGTCTAAAATGTAACTGAGATATTTTAGTCGCATGCTTCTATGCATCCTAATTTCTCTACAGAGGTACAACAAGTCATTTTCAACATTTCCATGGTACAACAAGTCATTTTCAACATTTCCATACTCTTCTTTGGTTAAGAAGTCAAGGAAGAAGCCTCAAGAAATAATGGGTGTTCTTAGTAATATCGGTTCCTCCATGTTCCCTTAATAATTAAAACAACATCTATAATAATACCCTTTCTGTAACATGTGGTTGTGATGCAGGCCCTAAAAGCCAATAACTATGGTAAGGATCCTCTTCTAAGATCATGTACAGAGAATGATCTTAAATATCCAAGTACAAAGCTGCTGTTAAGACTCAAAAAGGCATGTTTTTGGAGATTTATGGCCACTCTCGAGAGCTAAGGTTGTCATCTCATCTCTTGTGGAAGGCGTCAGCTCAGCTCTTGTGATTGGCCTTTAATCTCCAAGAACAGAGTTGTTGTTAGGACTCAAAGATGGGATTCCTCACCATGGAACTGGTCTTACATGCAATCCAACAAAATGGTGCATGCTTACATGTTCTTGATGTATTGTAGCCTAGCCAACATTGGTTTCCAGTTTTTCTTTGGGTTGTTTTAAGGATTCCTGGATAAGGTATATTTCACTACTTCACTTTGCTTTTTTCAGTTGAAGGGGATAGTGAATCTGTTCTGGAAACTCTTCTTGCTTATTAAGGGATAGTGAATCTATTCTTGGTGGCCATGTTAGTAGAGATTTGAAGACCTGAAGCCTCCTGCTGATCTACATAGTCAACTTGCATGTTTTGTTGTTAGTTGTTTTTTAGATGTGGTGGTTGCCATGACTGGTGATGGTATCAATGATGCATCTGCTCTGAAAATGGCAGATGTTGCTATTTCCATGGGAATTGCTTGAACTGAGGTAAGTATATTCACTATATGTCAATTTGTATATCTATCTTCTTGTCTTTTAGTAATTATTATCAATAATGATTGTTTCTTCTCTTTTTATGTGTCAGTCCAGGTTACCAAGGAGGCTTCAGACATGGTTCTTGCTGTCTGTACAATAGTTATTGCAGTTGGCAAAGGGAGATCTATCTATAACAACATGAAGTCCTTCACCAGGTTCTGCTCTTATTAATCATTATATGCTTTCTTACCTTACTAAAAATCTTTCAACTTATTATGTATAGACTATAGTTTTATGAGAACCCTGGATGACATTGAGTTTGATAACCATCTTTTTCTTTTTACATAATTGTCAAGATTGTCAGCTTTGCACCCTTTCTATCATGTGCTTAGTTGTGTGCTTAGCTGAATGTCTACAGCTTTGCTGCATGGCAAACTCTATTCAGCTGACATAATGTGAATGGTACAATTGAAATTATCACCATTGTCAAACTTATTAGGAAAGGTGAGAAGGTGGGTTCTTTTGAGGCTTCCCTTCTTGCCAAGCTCGGCATCAGGCCCTTCTCATATGGACTGGTTGTGCTGTCAGTTTATGACAGTGGATCTGTATTCAGCCCTGAGGTCCTTCACCTTACTGAAGATGACCTTATTGATAAATTTGGAAATGGTGCTATCTTCCCTAATACTATCTTAACAACATGCTAGTGTTGTAAGTGTTTTTGTCTTACATTTGCATGCAAGTTCTCAACATTTTGCTCACTTCATTGCAGGATCCTAGCAAGTTTGCAGTTGTTGCTGCCCCTGATGCTGCTTCAAGCCATGCAGTTGCACTTGCTGCTTCTACTGCCAAGGTGGAAGAGAAGAAGGAAGAACATTCTGAGGAATCTGAAGACCATATGGCTGTAATGCTATCACTGCAGCTAAGAAGAAGGATGAACCTTCATTGCAGTGTAGCTGGTCTACTCCTGCAGAAGCTCACAACTACTTGGAATGCTAGAATGGAGATGTATGTTTTTGTAATAAAATGAGTTTGTATTCCTTTGGGGGGTCTCCAACTGCAACATGAGTTGTTATCCAGTTAGTATTCATGTCTACAATATGTACCATATATAGTCATATGTGATGTTGTTGTATTCAATACAAGGGGTAAGGTAAAATGTCCTCCCCATGTAATTGTCATTTGATTATAAATAAAAAAGTTCAATACTTCTAGAATGTGTTCGGCTTCAATTGGCATTCAATTAGAAAACTTTATCATGAACTACAAACTGTCTGACTAAAATACATAAAAAATTAGTAATGCAGAACTAATATGTCATTAGTGGCTTTTTTCATAAGCCACTACATTCAATCAAAACCGTTTTATACAACAACATTATACAAAACAGTGGCATTTGTATAAAAGCCAAATGATGGATAGTGGCTTTTCTATAAATTCCAAATGATGGTTTAATGGCCTTTATGTGGCATTTATTCAAAAACACTAAAGACAAATGTTTAGTGGCTTTTACAATTTAAGACACTATCTTCCTAGTGGCATTGGTGCTAGAGGCATTTTTTTAAATGTCAACAAATGCTGCTAAACCTATTTACTGGCTTTTTTTCAGTGGCATTTCTGAAAGGCCGCTGATGTGAATGTTTGTTGTAGTGAAATTACTCATGTGTTACAATACTAGAACAATAATAAACATTTTGGTAGGAAATAATATATCTACAATAAATATGGGGTGAGTAGGAACATGTGTACATCTCTAAGCATGATAAGATATAAACCTACTCTAATAATATCACTTACAGGAATGATCACCTCTGCATTTTTCATGTGTGGGAATGTACACATCCACATAAAATAACAAATGTCCACTACTACAAAAACCACCTTTGGCGTCGGTTGTTTAACCCCTTTTGGCGTCGGTGTCCGGCCGACGCCTATGTGGGCGCCGCTAAAGGTCGAACACTTCAGCGTCGGTTTTTCACCCGACGCCTATTTAAACTAAAAGCGTCGGGTGTTTATAAACAATCGACGCCAAAAGCGTTCGCGCAATAGAAAACGATGACATCTAGGAAAGCCCTTTGGCGTCGGTTGTCTACTAAAAGACCGACGCCTACATGTATTAGAGACCAAGTACTGCTTTGGTCACATCAGGCGTCGTTCCTTTACAAAAACCCGACGCTGTAGGTCTGTGCGGACGGTTATCTGTAAATAACCGACGCCTATATCTATTTTTTTTTCATATCAGTTTGCAGGCCTGCTGTGGCTGGTCAGCAGGATGAGAACCTACAGTTCAGTTTTCTGAACTGCAGGTTTACGACATCCATTGATATCAGCCTACAAACAGGCCACAAACCTGCAAAATAAACAAAAAAAGATTCACACAAGTAGATACATTTAGACATCAATTCAATTCTCACGTTCACACATATAGAATCATTCAAATACATGTTTTAACATTCAGAAACATTCATTTACAAAGTATCATTCAGCATCACTATCAACATCCCAATTATATCTTACAATGTCCACTGTTTGTATGGCTATTGCCCATTCTTCTCTAACTTCATTTAATGCTTCCCTCGTATATGGAGCATGTACATTTTTTAAGCGTTTTCCTATAGTGTGGTCAGTTTTAAACACCTGCAAAGAGAATGATGTATATATATAAGTAATAATATAAAAATAAGATTGATATATTTCATACTAACTAATGAGACTATATATAATACCTCATGTATGGTATCGATGTCCAATGTGGCATGTTTGATAATCATCTGCATAAATCGCATCACATAGTATGCGCATGCCCAACCATTGTCTTGTGTAGCGCACTATAAATTGAAACATACAAAATAATACAACTAAGCACAATTCACATCAATAATATATACATTGGAGTCGGGGAGTCGGGAACTTACTTTTACATTCTCCCAAGACAATGGCTGGTTCTTTTTCCTTGGGACCTTTCCTCCAGCCTTTTTGAATGCATCTAAACCCCTACATGTTAATATAACACAGTAAATTGCATAAGTAAATAGTAATGTAATAAAAGATGTTAACGGATATAAAAATGAAATATTTCTCACCAGAATAATGGCATTCTCATTACGTGTCCAATTTTAGTGTTTAATGTACTTCCTGCGGGATCTAGATAATAAACAGTGAACGTCCCGGGGACAATAACTAGTAACTCCCAATGTTTACCGCTACAAGTAAAAAGTTAACAATTAATAACTTAAAATGCAAAATAAAAATGGAATTTTCTTAAGTCCAAATTATAAATAAAGTAAACTTACTTGACATTGAATGGAGCTATTATTATCGTCTTCATTCGTTGACTAAAATTGTAAAAGCATCTATACAGTATTGTTGAACACTATATGGGTCTTTAGCTACCATACTAATCAATGATGGAATCAAAAATCCCACATGATCATATGCAAATTGTTTGCAATGATCTTCGACTAAGTAGCTGCAAAACATATATGTGTATGCATTAATATATAAGAAACCAGATCACCGGATCTTACACAAGGTATATGGATGTATAAACAAGATCTCACCTTATCCATGTCTCTATCATTGATGTACTCAGCCAATCATACTTAAACAGCTCAATAATATCTTGTATAAATAAAGAGTTGTCGTATGATTGACCTGCATAATCTGCATCTAAAGAAACAATTATAGGGCAATGTATATTATGTGCCCGTAGCCAACATGCCATTCCCCTACAAGCAGGACCTAACGGGTATGTTAGGTCAGTTGGAACCCAAGTTGGTAATGTGGGAAGTGGAGGTGGAGGCCTAGGTGCTCCTGGTGTCTTCTTTTTAACCTGTATATATAATTTCAGATCAGTTGACATCATTATATACACATTAACAGTCTAAATCAATGTAAATTTATCTTACAATTTCACTCGTGTAGTGGACATCTGCTTTGGGCCACAATATGACCCCGCCTTCTGCCTCACCAAGTTTATCAATATCTGGGTGGGCATATGGCAAAGCAACTTCCCTCCAATCGGGTAATACATGTATCGGGCTCACACGAATGTAGCCCTGTGGCATTGGAGTCCCATGAAACGTTGCCCCAGGAAGGGACTGGTAAGCCTGCACCTCTGCAACAACATACTCTTGCATTCTTAAGCGGCATGGCTTCAATGCCTACAAATTTACGTAAAGAATGTTATACATATATACATATCATCTTGAAAAGACTAGCTACAATGTCATAAACAATACTTACAGCAGACGTGTTAGGCGATGGGTCTCCAGGATTACTCGCAGTCTGTGCACCAGGAGAAGAGTGGGTCGCCATAGGCTTATTGGAAGCCTGAGATGCCTGCCACCGCAGCAATTCTTCCTTGACCTTCTCAGCAACTACATCGTTGACCTTCTTAGCAACTATATCCTTGACTCTCTTATTCACCTATACATGGATAAAACAAACATTAGCTTCTTATTAATGAATTTCCTTTTGCAGTAACATTCTAAAAAAAGAATAGGATACCTCTTCTTGAGAAAGTCCCGCTCTGGGTTTGCGCTGGGATGGCCCAAAGAATGCTTTGATGCCCACACCAGCGTTGGCACCTCTAACACGTCCAGGATGCTCTGGGTTACCCAGAGCAACTGTCAATTCATCCCTTGTGCCCTGAGGGATGAACGTGCCTTGTTTCCTCTGCTCGTGCAGCTCCCGCTAATCACCATAAACAGTTATTGGTAAGTTAACACCACAAATAATCAATATTCAAACGATTGCTCTAAGAGTTGTATTTTACTATTTTTGCAGCCGCCTCAGCAGTTACGGGCTTCTTTATTTCACCCTTCTTGTTTTGCCTGCCAGCTATCCAGATATCATGGTGAGGCAAAGGTGTGGCAGACTCCTAAGTACGAGTAGCATCCTGAGTAGCCGCAGACTCCTGAGTAGCCGCAGACTCCGCCTGTAGTCTTTGGCGAACTCTTACATAGCCTTTTGGACCCATAGTGTGGTCATGCACATTCAGTGCACGCCTTGCTTTTTGTGTGTCACTGAAGTCCTAGTTAGTATGCACATTTATAATTAGGTTAGTAGCACAATGTATATTAATTAAAATGGGAGTGACGCCTAATACCTTGAATTCTTCAGATTTTCTTGAAGCAACAAAATTGTCCCAATCTTCTTTGTCCAAGAAGTTCCATTGTTCAAGGGCTGACTTCTTCTTCTTATCACCCTCTTTTATGTATTCTCTGTTCAGATTTGTCATGTAATTCCTAAGCATCTTTCCAGCACGTTGCATCACACTTTTACGATGCAACATCTCATCCAATGCAAACAGATTTTGTAAAATAGAAATGTTATTAACTAGTATCCAAAAATAGAATTGCAAATAATAGAATTTGTAATCTACAAAATAACTCACGCATAATTCTTTCCATATCGTCTTTCTTTGCCTGAGGAACTTTATGCAAATTATCATACTTAACACCACAATGGCTTCGAGTGACAACCCTAAGATAGTTTATAAAATTATTGCGGTTCACTCCAATTGCATTCCCTCCATTATCAAACTCCACAACCAATTTGGATCCACTGCCACTCAGCGCAGTTAACTTTTTCAACAGAGTGATACCCCTTTTCTTGTTAAGTTTTTGTTGCTGCGCATTAAGTTGCTCAATTGCTTCAGTGGGTACCTATGCATCATCAACCTAAAATTTGACAAAAATAAACACATTGAATTAGGCCAATATAGAAATATAGGATATATGACATAACTAGAAGATAATGAATTTTATAGAAATACAAGATATGTTTTTAGTATTTACATTGGTATCCTCGCCATGCTTGTCATGGGCAACATACTCATCATGGACTTCATGCTCATCATGGACATCATTCTCATCATGGTCAGCCATCTGAAAATGTCATTAAAAAGGCAAACATTTAGCATTTGTATCAACTAGAAAAAGGAAAACATTTAGCATTTGTATAAACTAGAAAAAGGAAAACATTTAGCATGTGTATAAGATTAGGGTATACACTTACATCCTAAGTGTATAATGTGATGTCATTCTTATATATAATAAATGTGTACCACCTATCCCATACTTGAACACCTAATCTCACTAGTAAGTGTATAATGTGTATTGGGTTTTCAAACAAATTTCGGCAGCATTTCCCCGTTGTTCTCTAAGTACATATGTACTTAGAGAACAAACGGGGAAATGCTAGCAAAATTTTCTCGAAAACCCAATACACATTATACACTTACATCCTAAGTGAGATTAGGTGTTCAAGAATAGTCCCAAACCGGGGACTATCTAAGATTTACTCCTAATGAGTCAATCTTGGACGGGTTTCTAGGCCAACAAATACATGTGTTGTCATTCTTATATATAATAAATGTCTATAAACTACAGGCAACATGGTTAGTCCTAATCAACAGAGCATTATTAAATAATAAATCAAGAAATCAATAGTTTCAAACAAAAGGTCTAGGAATCTTTACTATATGTATCCCTAATCATCATATTTAACATACTACATTATTATGAACATCCAGATCAGATTAAGATCATACTGAGAGGCTTAAGCCTCAGTCTGCCAGTGAGAGGCGTGCCCCTCAGTTCCTGCGAGGCGTATCGAGGCGTAATAGGCGTAGAGACGTTTGTGAGGCGTAAGCCTAAGACTTTGTGTCTAAAAAAAGGCTGTATTATCCTATTTTGGACTTAATAGAGGCTAAATTAACCCAAAATTATATGTATATAGATATATGTATGTGCATATCTATATATGTGTATGTTTGTTTGTTAACAACTATGGATATTTTACTACTTTTATCATTATATGTTGCATGTATGTATGCATTCTCTTGTGTATGTGTATATATATACATCTGTGTATAATTATAACTATATTTATATGGATAGATATGTATCTTTATATACATGCGTATTTGTAATAGTATATCTATCTATACATACATATATATATATATATATATATATATATATATATATATATATATATATTTCAGAAATATGTAAATCAGTATAGTTATATATGTAAATCTGTACAGCATAAAACAGAAATCTGTCTATATAGTAAGTATATTTATTTATATGTATAGATATGTATCTATATATACATGCGTATTTGTAATAGTATGTATATATATACATATATATATATATATATATATTTATGTTTCAGAAATATGTAAATCGGTATAGTTATATATGTAAATCTATACAGCATAAACAGAAATTTGTCTATATAGTAAGTATATTTATATATATGTATAGATATGTATCTATATATACATGTGTATTTGTAATAGTATATCTATCTATACATATATATATATATATATATATATATATATATATATATATTTCTGTTTCAGAAATATGTAAATCTGTATAGTTATATATGTAAATCTGTACAACATAAAATAGAAATCTGTCTATATAGTAAGTATATTTATATATATCTGTTATATATATGTCAATCTATATAGAATAAAATAGAAATCTGTCTATATAGTATATGCATGTATGCATATGTAAATCTGTATATATGACTATATACACGTACATATATGTATTCATATATAAATATATGGGATTATATATGTATATCAGTATATGCACATATATGTATTCATATATATATATATATATATATATATATATATATATATATATATATATATATATATATGTATGTATGTATAGGATTATGTATATGTATATGTATGTTTATACATATATGTATTAATGACTATATTATTTATATATATATATATTATATGTGGATATATATATATATATTTATTTATTTATATGTACGCCTCGGTACAATCTGAGGCTTACGCCTCGACCGCCTCGAGGCTTACGCCTCACCTCGCTGAGCCGAAAACGCCTCGATGCGCCTCACGCACTTTAAAACCTTGTTTAAAACCCTATAATTCATGAAATCATTCTAATTCAATTTAATATGTTGGGATCACATAATTATATAATGACATCAGATTATATAGAAGAATCATAATTAACATGATTAACAACATGCTCATCAAACTAGGGTTTTCTTGAATATCATCTAATATTTGTGTACTAGACATTATATGTATCCCTAATCATCATATTTAACATACTACATTATTATGAACATCCAGATCAGATTAAGATCATACTATGTTATAACCATTGGTTTAATAACCCTATTTCCGCATGTACATGTTTATCAACTTTAAAACCCTATAATTCATGAAATCATTCTAATTCAATTTAATATGTTGGGATCACATAATTATATAATGACATCAGAATATATAGAAGAATCATAATTAACATGATTAACAACATGCTCATCAAACTAGATTTTTCTTGAATATCATCTAATATTTGTGTACTAGACATTATATGTATCCCTAATCATCATATTTAACATACTATATTATTATGAACATCCAGATTAGATTAACTCTAATCAAATACATTACATGCATTTTTATCACAACAATTTAATCGATGCAAAAAAAAAGTAGAGCAGCTAGCAGCGGGAAGACCAACCTTGTCAGAGGGAAAAAGGCAGAGGCTCCGGTGGCTCTGGCTGGAGGAGTAGCTAGCAGCGACGGCGGTGGAGCAGCAGCTAGCAGCAAGGCTGGAGAAGAATCGGCAGTAGGGGCAGCGCGACGGCGGTGGAGGAGCACCAGGGGCATGGCGGCGCCTAATCTCAGGCGTGGCGGCGCCTAATCTCAGGCGCTAGAGCAGCAGGGGCGGCGGAGAAGGGAGCGCAGAGAAGGGAAGAAGTTAGCAGGAGTGGCGGCGGAGAAGGCGGCGCCGGATAAGAAATCGCCGACGAAGGGGGCACCGGAGAAGAAATCATCGGAGATGGAGAAGAAATCGGCAGCAGCAGAGAAGAAAAGGGAAATCGGCTCGCAATGAAACAGAAGAAAGGCGAACGGTCGGGCGATCACGGGATAAAGTTTCCATATAGCGTCGGTTGTTTCACATAATTGACGCCTAAATAACTTTAGTGTCGGTTGTTTTAAACAACTGACGTCCAATTGGACGATTTTTTCACGAAATTGTTTGGCGGGAACCATATTCATCGTCGGTTATACCATGATAACCGCCGCTGAAAGTGACACTTTTCGCGCAAATTTTCATCGCAAATAGGCGTCAGTTTTTTATCTACATCACCGACGTTGAAAGTGACACTATTTTTCTTGAACGAAATTTGGATTTTGCGGGGGACTTTAAGCGTCCGTTTTGTTATAAACAACTGACGCTTAATACAAAGTGTTACCCGTGTCTGGCTCGTTTCGGATATAGACGTCGGATTGCTTAAGCAACCGACGCGGTCATATGATAGGCGTCGGTTTCCCTTAATAACCGATGCCCAGAAAAGGGACACTAAATGCTATTTCTGTAGTAGTGGTCATATTATACTAGTTGTTACCACATAATGTACATGAAAGAGTAAGCAACTCTATATTAAAATAATGAGATATGAGAACGTCCCTTGAATATTGAGTTGGGTCTAAGGACCCATAAAGGAAACCTCAATGACAAAAGATAATCTAGACACAAAATGGATCTTTCAAATAGGAGCAATGCAAAGATATAACTTTTCTATGAAGATCAAGATTTATAATGGTCTTAAAAGAGAGAAAGTTATAGTTCATGCACTCAATGTATATGGTTTAGGAAAACACATACCTTGATTTGAGTATATAACCAGAGGTCGAATCTGACCCTTCCAAGTCCAAAGTCAACTCAAACCTACAAATAGGACCAAAACAAAAAAAAGGAGAAATTTCCTTGAGAGGAAAAATGGCCACGATGAGGAGAAAACCCAGAAGAGGTCAAACTTATATAGGGTTCATCCCTAGGGCTAGAGAGAAGGTGGCTTTGAGAGACATGAGAGACTATTTGGGTGAATCTTTAATACTTGATAGAAACTTGCAAGTAAGAGATCGGTCGATGTATGATGAAGCCACGAATGCGATGGCGAAGAAATTTCAAGAAGAGGTTGCAAATCAAGAGAGAAATCTAGGATTTGCAGTATCTATTTAAAGTGTCTTGTTTCTTATTTGGCTCGAGGTTTAAGATGACCCTTGATCTGTGCGATCAGGATCCAACGAGTAGGAAAATTATGTGCAATTGGCAAAAGTTGCATATAATTAGTGTCAATAATGATTTCTGAAATTGAAAATCAAATAAAGTGAATTTGAAATTGATATTTTTCTTTGTCTTTCAATTTGGATGAGTAATTACCATCCAAATAAAACACAATTTGCAGGGTAAGGTAATAGGACCCAAAGAATCCAATCTTGGAGTCAAATTGTCCTTTTGAAAAACTTTAATGCGTGAAACTGATGTTTTATTTATATAAATGTATTCCTTTATTATTTCTTAACCAAATTTTTTAAGTAACTCTATCTTAAACAAACCTACCCAAATGAAAAATCTAGAAGACTAATTTTGAACTTAAATGTGTTAATGTGATAATTTTGCACAATCAATCTCAAAACTAATGAATATCGCCAATTTCTTGTATTAAGTTTTCAAATCTTTGTATTTTTACATTAAACTCTCATGTTCCAATGATATTAACACCCTAGTACCTACCACTCTATTAAGAAGGGTTAAACATAAAAGTATATGATAAAATGGTTAAAAATATTATTTATTTAAGTTTGGGTTTGTCACACATGAGACCTAGCTGTTGGGCCAAATTAAGCCTATACTCATAATCCTAAAATGGTAAATATTGAGTTGAGAATTACCTATGCAAGATATAAATTCTGAAATGCAAAGTTCCTACTCAGGGAATGGCTTGGAATTCAAAGATAGTGAAATATTAGTTTACTGATTTTGATAGGGATTCAATTGAAAATATGCAATTCCTATCATGGTTCAGTTAAAATACAAGATCATGATAGGGCTTGAATGATGAGTGGACATGCAAAGTCGTATAAGAAAATTCTTTGAATGCAAAAATAAAAGCATTTCCCACTCAAGATAGGGATTTATGCATGGAGGTGGAACAATTTAAGGTCATTATCTAGAACCCTATTGAAGGAACCTACATGTTTTAGGTTTTTGAAATGTATGGAGCATGAAGAACATGTGGTTTGGTTTTAAGGTCTTGGTCCTAAAAGTTACCTACCAACTATAGGGATTTAAAAGTGAGATATTTTGCCTATTCAACAGATGGCTAATGGTCCAATTTAAGGTCTTGGTTCGAGACACAAAAAGGCTTGCCATTAAATATGGAATAGTTCAAGGTCATATCATAGTTGTCGAGTCAACTGGTAACTAGAGGGGGTCTGACTATCATACTACCAACAATTAGGCTTTTTCATGATGCCCTCCTACACAGAGTGGCATACTAGATGGGCCCCAAGCCAATCCTGGGCGGCCACTTAGTCAGGCCTGGGCTGGGGGACCGTAAGATTTTTTATATTTTATTTATTTTTGCAATGCTAATTCCCTCCACTCCCTATCTTGACTATTTGTGTTTATATGTTAGCATAATTTAATCTTAATATCATCCACTCTAAACTAGATTATTACATAACTTTTATATACAATGACTATTGAAACTCTCAAATTTAATAGTGGTGTGCCACTCTTCTCTATCTGATTACTCTTGTTGAATTTGAATACATTAAATAGTCTTTCTTGAAAATTGTGTAAGGTGTTTATGACTTTATTTACCATATTTGGATTATTATATGATTGAATGCATGGTTACATTAATGGATTTATATAATGTGTTGTATAGATCTATATGTACATAATTTTTTTTATATTATATCTATGACTGGACATCCAACTAGTCGACTGGTCAACGACTAGTCAAATTGTATCCCAAGTAGGGTAGGTGACTAACTAGCCATTTTGAAAAGTATGGGTCATAGTTCAGGCCCCTATGCTATAATTTAAGGTCGTGATCCATGAAAATTTGGTACAATTTAAGCTAACAACCTAGGATCAAAATGAAGAGATGATAGGTGATGAGTGTTATTTACATAACAAGTTCACTAGGAAGAAATGCCTAAGTTTAATCTTTAAAGTAGAAATCAACTCACTAACAAGTGAATAAGTTAATTTTAGTATAGAAATGTATCAATCTCATGGAACAACATGTTTACGTATTTTATTCAAGTCTATTGCTTTAGGTTATATTTTAAAACCAATTTTTGGAGAGAGTAATTGAATCTAAAGATGGAAATAAAAATGCATAAATAAAAATACTTAAATTCAATATATGAAGAGATACTAGAGGTCCTTGATTTTACCATCATAGACCACATATTTACTTTAAATGATTCAAAACCTCAAATTTTTATTAATTAGACCAAGGCGATGAAAATGTGTGTCCTTGCAAAACACAGATCTTGCAAGGGTCAGACTTCCCACAAACCCATGATCTTTGTGTTTTGGATCCTTGTTCAACTATCCAATAAGGTTTTGTTAGGAATACCATCAAGAGATTACTATTTTTGGCCAGTGTTGCAGTCATGGATCAGGGGATCTCATCCCCATGAGTTATAACTAACAACATAAAATGGATCAATTAAACATAGATCTCTATAGTTGATCTCATCAGGAGAATATAGTTTCATCCTTTTTGGGATCAGTAACCTCATCACCCAACAAGGATACAATTTATCTAAAAATAAATATGTACACAAATAGAAAGAAAACATCTAATCAATAGAATCCTAGAGTCAAATTAGTCAAAATAAGATATGGGATATGGGGCTACTCCCCATGACCGAATATGGAGTTTTTAATCAGACATTATAGTAATAAACACAAAAGCAAATACCTAGATAGAAAGATCCATGCTGCTAAGATGCAACAATAAATAATCCCCGTGAGGATGACAAAGGCTCCTTTCCTCCCCTTCTTTTTTCATGCACCTGAGGAGGTTTCTTAGATGACCAATTATGAGATGTTGTGAAATATATCTTTTGTTCTTGGACACCCTTTCCTTTTATAGGAGGAAATGGGGCCTAAAACCTAACAAAATGCTCCTGGAGACAGATGATAAGACATGGTTTGTGACACCAGTTGGTCGATTGGAAGTCCAGTTGGTCAATTGAATTGAGTTGTTGCTTTGGATTGAAGTCATGTTAGTCGACCAATTGGGGATCATTTGGTCGGTCGAGTGGAATTATACTTCACCCTAAAGGTAGGTTAGTCGGCTTCACCCTGAAGGCAGGATAGTCATCCAAATTGAGGTGAGATGATTGGTTGGGTTGTGAAAATGTGCCTTCTTGATTCAAGTTTAGTCATTCGATAGGGTCACTAGTCGATAAATTGGAAACTCTAAACCTAACTAACTCTTGACGGTGAGTCAACCAACAAGTATATCAATTGATTGGTTCGAAGCTGAGATATTGAATGTGAGTTGGTTGACTGGGGTGTCACTCAATCAATCAGAGAGTCTGGGAGGATGAAGATGGGAAATTGAAGCCTCTTATCCTAGGATTTTAGAATTTTGGAGTGATTGGGCCTTTTTCTTGCAAAAGAAAGGAAAATATAATAAACCTCTAATTAACGATAGAAAATATAAACTAAGACAAATAAATTTAAAACTAGGGAATAATCAACAAAATGCTCCTAAGTAATGATCTAGAAGGTGCGATACAAATGGATTAATGTGTATTCATTAAATATACTAAACTTGAACTACTCGTCCTCGAGAAACATTGAATCATAAACAATCACCAAATAATATTGACATTTTGGCTTCCTCTCTTACCTAGCATTCTTCATCCTTACCATCATTTATGGACAAGAGAAACTAATATCTTGGAATAAAAAACACAAAATTTGCACATTCTGCACTCAAAACTATTTCCACAATTTGTTTGCATTTCAAGACATGCACAAAAATAGATGTCATGTGTCTTCTACTTTGGTACTCATGCATATTCTTACCAATTCTGCACAAGAACAAGGTTTATTGATTGAGTAAATTTGGGGTATTTAGATTCCTTTAGGTAGAAAATGGATTGAATGGAGATATGGAAGAAGGGAATCTCTCCTCTTTTCAAATAAAGATTTTTTTTGTTGCAATTACATTTATTACACTTTTTTGTGTGTACATTGGAATATTTCTTAGTGGTACACCACTATTAAATATGAGGGATATGGAAGAAGCAGTAGAGGGAGAACGGATGCCACCCAAACATGGATTTTGACACATTTGTCATTTTTTATTATTTTTTGGTAGATGGGGGGTTAAGAAGGTGGTAGAAGAAATGTAGAAGAGGGTGAACTTGTGCATTTCATTTGTTTGAATTTTATCTCTTTGGGTGCATCCCAAAATTAGTTGAATTCTTTCTATAACAAGAATAACTTGAGAAATTCACAAGCTATCATTCATATTAAGTGGAGAGACATTGTGTTTGATTCCTATCTATCCATTATGGCTTGCCAACTTTTCCAAGTAGAAATACTACTTAAGGTCCTAGGTGATATATGATTCCTTGCAATGTCAATTTATGAAAACATTGTAAAAAAGCTACTTATTCATGGGGCTCATTGATTAACATGCATAATTGGCCGACTAGATAAAGGCCATTTCATAAGTAAGAAAGGAAAATTCAAAAAGCTTAAATCTAAGCTACATAACATAATGAAAAATGATAAAAAGGGAAGATAGAGTGGGTGAATAGATACATACTAACCAACCCACCCCGAAATGATTTTTCCCATATTGATCAAAACTTAAATCTAGGATGGAGCAAAAAATGCACTGGGTTGCCTCCCAACAATCATCCTGCTTAACGTGGAAGGCTAGAGACCTGTGTTTGCCACCATGGAGGAGAATTAAGTAGATCTTTAGAATATTGTATTGTCCTGGTGGTTTTCCTTTTAGCCACTCCTTTATCCTTTCTTGGATTCTTACTTCCATTAGACTATCCTGAAAGGAGAAATACATATTAAAATACCAAGGGAAACAGTTGGAGTCATACATGGTCAGTTCCCATAGTTTGATGTATGATGATGAATTGAGGATCTAAGACTAATCAAAATAAAAATCCTAAGGGGACGCAAAAGTGAGGTTCATTAGATGCAAAATCATCATATCATATTGGTAATTGGCATCTATGGGGGATGGATCTGGACATTGGTACTTGGAAAATTGATAATCCATGTCCTCATTTGATTCTTTGTGATATATATATGGTATTTCCAACTCATGAGGTGTATGGTGGTCTTCATGTATTGGATTTTGGTGAGGTGAAAGGGTGGAGATAAGTGGGGACCACTTGAGATACAACTGGGGTCTACACATAAGTCTTTGTAGAAAGGATGGCTCTTGGGAACTCGCAGTGAGTTGTGCATGAATGGTCTCATAGGGAAGGGATGCCTCTTTTATGGTTGATGATTTTACTTCTTGGTAGTAATAGATAGGTGCAATATCAATCTTCCTTGCACCGTAATCACCCTCTAAGGATATCTTGCACTCAGGAATTTATGGGGCTTCTGAAGGGAAGAGTTGTTGTTGCAACAAAGTAAATTGATCAATGTAATTGTGGAAGTACACTTCTTCTTCTCTTGTGTACCTCATGAAGCCTCTAAGCGCTTGGAAATTAAAAGACCACTTTCCCTACTCGTGGGGTCAGAAGTCCTTCTTGACATTGATTAAGACCCTAGATGTGGCAAGGAATGGCTTGCGAAATATAAGCGCATAGTGATGATCTTCTTTGATGTGAAACACTATAGAATCACAAGGGATGTATATTCCCTAATTTTTACCAGTGCATCCTCAAGTATACCAAATGACTTAGTTGTAGAGGAATCAACTATCTAGATAGTTATCTTAGTGGGTCATACATGAGTAAGGCTGAGTTTTCTACATAGTATAAGCTCTTTAGTGGGATAATAAGTTCAAGAATACAAGAGTGAATATCAATTGAAAAGAAAAGTCCAAATTCATCGTAGCAGTAGGGTTTGAAATAAACTCTATTTTCCTCAAAAACAACTCCAAAATTGGATGCTTGTTGTTTACACAAACAATTCACTAGGAAGGAATCCCAAAGTTTAACCTAAAAATTGGCAATCAACTCACTCATAAGATAATAAGTTAATTTTAGTGTATAAAGGTATCGATCCCACAGAACAACATGTTTACAAGTTTTATTCAAACCAATTGTTGTAAGTAATATATAAAAACTATTTTTAGAGAGAGTGATTAAAGATAAAGCAGGAAATAAAATTCTGGAAGTAAACTTGGTTTAATTCAATTTATGAAGTGAAACTGGGTTCTAAGGTTATACCATCATAGACCACATGTTTACTTTAACCAATAAAACTCCTTAATTTTTATTAACTAAACCAGGACCATGCATATTTGTATCCTTTCCAAGCAAAAATCTTGTAAGGGTCGAACGTACAACAAACCTGAGGTCTCGGTGTTTGTGGATCCTTATTCATCTATCCAATAAGGTTTTATAATGGATCTCGTCAAGTGATTATGATTTCAACTGGTGTTCCAATTCATGGATCAGGTGATATCATCATCATGAGTTATTACTAACAACATATAATGGATCGAGTAATCATATATATATATATATATATATATATATATATATATATATATATATATATATATATATATATATATCCCATCACCCAACAAGGATGTAGTTTATCTTAGTATAGAATGTGCACATAAATTGGAAGAAAAACATCTAATCAATAAAATCATGGACTCAAATACAATTACAATAAGATATTATCTATGGAGATACTCCCCATGCCCTAATGTGGGGTAATAGAAATAGACACAAAAGTAAGCATAGGGATAAAAATAATCATGTTGTCAAAATGTAAAACTCAAGCTAACTCTCTATGAGGATTACAATGACCCATTTACTCCCTTTCTTTCTATGTGCATATAAGGGGGTTTATATGATGGCCGAGTATGAGACAATATGAGATATATCCTTTATTCTTGGACTCTATGTTGAAACCCTAAAAATTGTTATTGGAGGCGGCTAGGAAGATTTGATCTGTGATGCTAGTCAGTTGACAAGAAGTTCAATCGGTCAATTGGCTTGAGTTGTTGCTTCATCATGAAGGAAAGTCAGTCCACTAATTGGGCATCAATTCGCTGGTTGGGTGGATTGATACTTCAATTGAATACATGTCAGTTGATTGACTCGAGGTGGGTCAATCAATTAGTCTATGAAAATGTTCCTTCTTGATTAGAGTCCAATCGGTTGACTGGGTGACTAGTCGACCAATTGGTGATTCTTATTCTAACTGATTCATGTTGGCGAGTTAATCAATTGGGATATCAATCTGTCAGTTGGAAGATGAGATCTTGTATGTGATTTGTTTGACTGCAATGTTAGTTGATCGACTTAGGTATCTGGGAGGTTGAAGATGGGAAATTAAAGCCTATCATCCTTGGGTTTTGGGCTTTTGGAGTGATTTGGCCTTGTTCCTGCAAAATCTAGTAAAATCTAATAAAAACTCTAATTAACCATAGAAAGGATAAACTAAGACAATTGATTCTAAAACTAGGGTATAATCAAAAAACTTATACTAGGTACTTATCTAAAAGATGAAATTTAAATAAACAAATATGTATTCATCAATAGACTTTGCATTTCAATTAACTCAAGGTTGGATTTATGTCTAAAACATAGGGCCTAGTTGGGATATAAATATTTGAAATTAAGTGAAGAGGACCACTATCCATGATTCAAGGTACACAAAGGTATTTAAAGATTTTCTTCCTTAAAGTAGTGAGTTTTTCATCTTTTAAGAAAGATATACGATATTAATATTTTTAAAAATGTTTTGTATTTATACACATTTTTTAAGTTTTCTATGATTTTTGTATAATTTTTAGAAGGTTTATGGAAATTTTTCTTAAAATCTAGGTGAATATTTGTGATTTTTCAATTTTTTGTTGTTTGAGGGGTAGAATATGGGTGTGCCAGGAATCATGCTTCTGCATTTTATACTCCTTTTATCTTGCCAGAAAAACCAAATATTGGTGTGACAAGATTTTTTAATAAATAAATTTTGTTTAAAAAATTGATTTAATGTTTGAGTTTGAGAACCAAATCTTCTTTTTGAAATGTAAAATAGGATTTGTCAATGATGGAGGGAATTATCCTTTACCCACTATTGATACCCTAGAGGATAATGGTTAGGGTAAGGGTAAGGGAAAGAAAGATTCCTACCCATTACATGTTTACCCTTTACTAGCTAACCCTCATTCATATGTAGGGTTAAGGCAAGGGATAAGAATTATCCATGCACATTTACCCTTCATCCTCAAATGTATATATATTATTCTAATTTCATTTATGTAAAACAAAAGCTAAATATACTAAACAACCGAAATTCTCATCACATACCACTGCTCTAGGCCCAACTAGAACTAGCTAACTTTGTGATAGAATGAAAATTATAGTCTTTAAACAAATAATAAGAAAAGTATCCACACTATATTGGTTCCTATTTGAATCAAAATTCTATGTTTGAATGGATGTAATGATCAATGGAATGATTCCTTGTGGAGGACCTGCAAAAATCAATGTGTAATAGACATTTATCTATATTGGTATATATGATATTTTACCATGTGCTTTTCACAAAAAGTCAAATTACCATTATATCATACTCAAGAATAGATACAAAATAAATGAAAGGTTTCGATGCATAAATCAAATAAAACTTATATATATTTATTAAATGATTTTCTATATATATTTATTACCCCTTTACTTGTACCTCCTCAATCTATAAAAGCCTAAGGGTAAGGGGAGGGTAACAACAATCTGAAGGTGGGTAATGACCCTTACACTTAGATGACATGTCAAGGATGGTAAGGGTAAGGTATAACCTTTACTCTCCTCATATCCTCTATGTCAACAACCCTATTATGGAAATGCCTTTTCACATTTTGATTTTCCTTTTTTATTTTGTTCAACAACCATGAGCTTTTTGTTCATCCTGACCCCTCATCAAGAAAAATATTCATAAGCAAACAACTATGACCATCATATCCCTATACCCATATACACCTGATCTTCCACAAATAACAAATAGGGTTAGTCTTGAAAACTATCTATAAGAAAAGGTATTTGTCAAAAAAAACCCAAAATAAGGAACCACCCTTCTGTCAAGACAAAGAATACCTTTCACCCATTGAGGTAGTCCCCATTGGTACTTGATTACAACCGCATCCCTATATTGCCTCCTTCATCTCCCAATAGCTCTAGCAATATAACTTACTTCTTTCATGAAGCATAGTCCCATTATAGATTGTTCCTCCACTTGTATCTTTATCTCCCTGAAGAAAGGATCAAGTCGCCAATGATGCAGAGCATCCTCCTACACTTATATAAAAATAGATGGATTATCCATATTAATAAAATCAAACCTAATTTTTTTCATCATTGCAAATCTTAAGGGAAATAATCAATGCTTAAGTACCTACCTCATCATGATCCTCAACATTTAACCTTGTCCTGAAAGCCAGATAAAGTCTATTCACATTTTTTTCTCCTGACAATCTCATCACACCACCACCTTTGAGATTCCAAAACATCCATATTCATCCCCATGACCCACTATAACTTATTTTTTTAGAAATCAAAGTGATGCCATTTAACAAGTTTCAACTATCGTATCATCAACTTTGTTTCAACATGTCCTTCCATCAATGCATAGAAAAGGAAACCCCCACATACAAAATTCTTGAAGGATTTCTTATTGAGTTTAGTATTAATAATATATAACACTTCCTTCCAAAGTCTGGTCTCTGATGTACTCTTCCCCTCATACCTCCAACAATAGTGTTTCCTCCAGCTAGATAATGATGCCTGATATCATCTCAGAGATCAATCCACACATCTCTCATGGTTTAGTTTCAAATGAGAAGCCTGCAAGGCACTCCATGACTGATTGAGAGCTATTAGGAAGCTCACACAACAGGGGATTCCAAACTTGCACCCATGACCCCACCACTAAATCACTTTCTAGGAACATATTTGCACTAGATTCCACTATAGGCTCATTATAATAAGAACACCTAAAGGTAAGGGGGATCTGATACCTTATGAAGTTTTTGTATGTTGGAAGGGCCCTATTAAGAAGCCTCCATGTCACTATTTTTGCATGCAGAATCCCATCCTTATGCTGAAGGAGCTTACTTCTATGTCCCAGAGTATCATGTGATGCCTACATTAGCTTTTTAGCTGATCGCAATGAGAAACACCCATCAAGCACTAACGTCCAAATTATCCTATCCTCAAGATCAAGTCATACAATTGGAGGCAGTCCATGACCATCTAGGCTCCCTCATCATTTAACAACAAAATAAGATTGTTCCAGTCCTAGCAGTCCTCCTGAGTCCAAAAACTAGCTACATGAAACCACTAACATAGGTATATCAATCTTTTGACATACTCATCTAGGGGTTGAGCACACCATCTATCCCACCAAATAACAGTGAGACCTCGCCCATTATTCATCTATTGGGAGGACAAACCACCCAAAAGATCTTCTAGAGTTTCTTCCATAACGAAGATGGTCTAGACAATATTTGAATTATATATGTGGAGGAAGGATCACATCACCTCCTAATCCTGCTATATTTGGAACAGAAATACACAACCCAAATTCAAGTCTATTGTATCAGTTTTCATGTTGATTTCATCATGAGTTCCCTCGTCGTACTCTTGAGAGGGGGAACCCATGACCCCTTACCTAGATAGGGTTCTGAGATGAAAGATCATGCAACCTATTCGCACCTTCAGGATCCATCTTGTGCACTCCATAGGAACTATGGAAACATCCCTTTAGCATCCTTTAATACCTTTGTCAGAATTTCATAGACAATTAAAGTGTAAACTTGCATAGATTCCATGGTATGTCTAATTAGAGTAATGCACCCAAAAAAAAAGATAAGAACTGCATTTTTCATGAGGCCATCTTGGGCTGGATCCTCTCCCTATAATAATCAAAGTGTGCACTCCATAGAAACTATGGAAAAATTCATTCAACATCCTTCAATATCTTCATCAAAATTCCATAGACATCTAGAGCGTAAACTTGCGAATTCTAGGGTATGTCTAATTAGAGTAATTTACCTAGCAAAAGATAATAACAATGTTTTCCATGAGGCCATATTGGATTGGATCCTCTTTGTCAAATAATCAAAGTGTGTCGGCTTCAAATGATTTTTTGAGATAGGAACCCAAAGATACATAAAGGTATCATCCATAAAGGTTCACTCTCTAACCAAATACCTTCTCATATTTTTCTAGAATACCATAATTGAAAGGAGGGAAGAATTTGCACAAGAAGAGAAAAACACTATGTCATCGACATACATGAGTATAGTGGGGCGTCAATGTTTCCCCCGGTCCTATAGCACGTAATTAGACTCATATGTGCTGACTGCTTTAGCACTCTACAATGTGAGCTCGAATGAACATGGAAGGTGAGAGGGGGTTGACTTGTTTCATCCCCTTTTTCATAGGAAAAAACCTATAGAAATACCATTCAAAATCATAGACAACCATGGCCCTTATAATAAAAACATACAAAGATCTACTATTTCATCCATCATCCCAAAACATTCTGAAACCCAACGTAAAAATTTTCAATTGACCACATCGTAAGCTTTTATATTCATCTTAATACTAGACTCAACACCCATGCCCACTACCCAAGTCTCTAAAAGAGTTTTAGGATTGGCGATTAGCCCCACAAACCACCATTAAACTTAACTACATGCTTTGTCCTCACTCACTTACAAGCTAGGAAAAACTTCTCGACTGATCACCCATCCTGGTACTACTCTGGGATGAGAACGCTTAACCACAGAGTTCTCTAGTGATGGGCTCCCTGAAAAGGAGGTAAGCCTTGGTGATATGGATAGTCCAATCATTCCTTTTAATAGTATTTATCTGAGGCCTCAAATCCTGGGATGTTGCAATCTCCCCCACTTGAACTCTTGACGTCCTCGTCAAGGCTCAACTATATGGTTTCATAATATTTTCCCATTTCAGTGAAGACCCAAAATGGCCCATGGACACCCAACTCCCGATCATGGAATACCAGTGTAAGGGTGGCTACATCACCATGCACAATGTTTTCCAACATGCTTGGACCGCACAACTCAAGACTGGCACACCACATGCCCATGCCGATCTCACCTATTGAAGGGGTTTTGGCTCAAAACCATCATATTATTATAACATTATATCATTACCATAATTGTTTATTATTTAGAGTCCCATAATATTCACATAGTTACCAAGAGAGTTTCCTTATATTATTATGTGCAAATTTCATATTGGGCTTGTTTATCGTATTAAGCCCATTAATTCAATATTTATTTAAATAATGATATATCATTCATATTTATGGACATTGGAACACTAATTGTTATTCCAAAGCATTATGCCTTTTAATGAACATATTTTAGCCATTATTTTAATATTTGTTGTCAAAGGAAGAATTGCGACATATTTCGTTAACTTACATACAATCACATATACATGTTATTATGTTAATATTTCGCTTAATATGTTCTATTTATTTTTAGGCCTATATATGATATGGGTTACCATTGAGTAATTCATGTTATATGATTGACAAAATACATTTAAGGCATAACTTTATCCTTGTTTGGTAAACTATAATGAACCAAACATTATGATCTCCTAATCATGGTTTTAGAGTTTTTAGAGTCAAAAAGCTAGGTTCCGTACGTTACAACACTCCACACTTTAAAAAGTATTTTGTCCCCGAAATCTAGCCATCCTTACTCTACTAACCAATAGTTATCCACTCTCAAAAGGTTTAACCTAATAATACAAGCTAAATAACTCTTAATGATATTAGGATTATAGTTTATGTATCAAGATCACTTTATGTACTTATGCTATTTGTAGGTCATACCTTCAAGTAACAATTCATAGCCACACAAGGCTCCTTTTTAGGTTCTTGTTGTTCTAACCTAACAATCTTAAGGTTCACATCAACATATAAAAGTCATATGGTACAAAATGGTAGTGCAAATAAACCTTTGTTACCATCCACATCTTCCTAGTCATCCTTTGATACCCAAATTGGGGCTCTAGATTTTAATTCTATGGTTTCTCTATCAAGTTACATCTCCTCATTGTGACTTGTTTCATGAAAACATCAATTAAATTCACAAAATTTCTTTGTATGTATAGTAGTATAATGGAAAATAGGTTTCTCTTCGGAAAAAATATCATATGTCATAAGACGAAATGTGCTCAAAATCAATGCAAAAAACTAAGTCACAATTTTATCCATATATGATATCCTTATCAAGTACTTCCTCATTATCATACCTAAAATCATTCGATAGCTAAATCTTAACATCCAAAATTATATGTCACCGCTAACCTATATGGTAGGGCAAGCTCCTCAAAATATCATCATATTAAGGTTTACTAATCATGATTCTAATGTGTTCATCATCTGATTCTGAATCATCCTTTCATCATCACATAGGTTAAATCTACAGTAAACGTCTCACCTAGAGGGTGACAAAGCAAGGTAAGGGTTCAAATTTAAGGAGAAAAATTGAAATGGTTAGATTCCAACTACTATGGTTCTAATACTATCTTGTATCTCCTGGGCCCACTGCCCAAGGCTCTAGTAGAGCTTGAGGAATGACGAGTTGCCCCACATACCACCATTATCCTTAACTGCATGCTTTGTGCTCACTCACGCCCAAGCCAAGAAAAACTTCCCGACTAGTCACCCATCCTAGTACTACTCTGGGCTTAGCACACTTAACCACATAGTTCCTTAGAGATGGGATCCCTAAAAATAAGGAGCACCTTGGTGATATGGGTAGCACTATCATTCCTTTGAAGATCATTCTATTAGTAGCATGAAATCCTAAGATGTTACAATCTCCCTGACTTAGAATCTTGACATCCTCATCAAGGCTCAACTATGTGGCCTCATTATATTTCCCCATTTCAGTGTTGACCCAGAATGGCCCATGGACACCCAAATCCTGATCATGTACTACTAGTAAAACAGTGGCTACATCACCATGGACATCCCTTTCCAATGTGCCTAGACTATATGGCTCACGATTGACATGCCACATGCCCATGTGGGCCACACCTACTAGAGGGGTTTTGGCTCAACACCATTATATTATTACAGCATTATATCATTACCATCATTATTTATCATTTGGAGTCCCATTCTCTTCACATAATTATCAAAAGAGTTTTTTATATTATTATGCACAAATATATTTTGCATATTTATCAAATTAAGCATGTTAATTCAATATTTATCTAGATAATGGTGCATCATTCATATTTATGGACATGGGTACGATGATTGTTATCCCAAAGCACATTATATCTCTTATTAAACATATTTTAGCCTTTTCTTGTGAACCCATGTGTGCCTCTCTGTTTTCATTAACCAAAGAAGGGAATAACTCGATACAAGGTGTAATTAGAAACAAAATAGGAAAAGGGAAAACTATATATATATATAATGTAACTATCAATATCATTTCAAATTGCTTTCCAATTCTTCACGGGATCACCCTTCAAGCCCAAACAAATCCTACTGTACCTTTCTCTCCAAAGGTGATAGAACATAAAGCCATAAACCAACTTCTTATCATTTCTCAACCTCAATAAGTCACTTAGATAGTTGGCTGATTTTCGGTGATGTTGAAGGAACTTGCTCCACACCTCCTTTGATAAACTACAATCAAAGAACAAATGGGTCGTGCTTATTACATGCACAGGGTGTACATCTTGAAACCATATGGAAATCAAACTTCTTAAAATATAAATGTTTGATAACCTATTCAAGAAGCATTTTCACCAAATAAAAGAGCACTTCCTAGTGTACCCATTAAACCAAATCCATTTCCCCCAAGAAACTGGAGGGTAGATGGATCTTCTAATGATCCATGCATGTTTGAGGCAAAAGAGATACTTCTCATTGAAAAACAAAGAATCCTTGCTCCCAGTAGGAGTCAAAATGGAAAGAAAAATAGATTAAAGAGCTTCAACACCTCTTGATATCAAGTATACACCAAGAATCCCCATTGATACAAACATTAAACTTGCAATTGATGCCTTTACTAAGGTGAAAGATAATTTGAATATCACTTAGATCAAACTACTTCTGACCTGTAGGAAGCCAAGGGTCCCTCCAATAGACAAAAAGTATTACCATCACCAAATGTAAGAGTTATATGACTAAGTAGAAACCTTTTACTTAAAAGCTTATTCCATAGCTAAGAATCATTATGACCCTCCTTGACTGACCAAATCGAGTCATATTTGAGGTATTTACCATGTAACCATTTTACCCATAAGGAATATTTTATCAATATTTTATCATTAGCTATATCCTATAGGTTTTTGATTAATACAACATTAGACCACTCCCTTATAGGACGAAAACCCAAACCTCCTTCGACCTTGGGCCTACATATAGAACTCTAGGAAATGGTATGAATATGTCTTTGTTCGTCAGTGTCATTCCAGATAAAACTTCTTATCATCTTTTCAAGATCATCGATGAATAAATTAGATACAGGGAAGGATGAGGACCAGAAAATATGGTAGTTAGTATGAGTGGAAATAACAAGCTCCACTCTCCCAGAAAAGGAGAGAATTTTACTCTTCCATGAATCAAGTTTGCATCTCACTTTGTCGAGAATGGACAAACAAATGTTCTTCACGAGTCTACTAGTATAAATGTAACACCCCTAACCTGGGTTATGAAGTAACCCTAGGTGTTTTGTATAATGAGAATAATTATATGCATGCTTTTGCCTTTGAAAAGTAATTAGGGCTCAAGAGGAATTTATATTACAATTTTAGTCCTTTTTGAATATTGTTGAAATAAATATTTTGCCTATTTTGGACTAAAGTGCAAATTACCCAATTTGAGGGGTCTATTTGTAATTTGTGCATGATGATATGTTCCACATGTGGTTAAGAATCATGAGAGTGAAGATGATGCAAAGGTATGGCTTGTGATAGCCTGAATTCCAAGAAAGAGTTGATAAAGCCATGTTTGTGCATGAAAACCTAGTTTTGGTGTAATGTGCAATTTACCCAAAACCTAGGGTGCAATATGTAAATTACCACTTCAATAAGGTCCCTAATGTTTCTTGTCGTCATGTGGAGCAAACAAAATGAGAGCTGTGCCTCATTTGAATTCAGTTGAAGGAGAGAGAATCTTGATATTAAAATAATTAAGATTTAAGCATAATGGATATATTAATGTAAAAATAAATAAAATAATTCTAGGGCCTTCAACCAAATTAATTTGGTGGAATTCAGATGCATGAGTGACCGTCCTTGAGTTTGCAAGGATCTAAAATATCTTAAGGAGGTGAAATTCCACTCACCTTATTATAAGGAAAAGAATTTCCACTCAAAAAGATATATTGATATTATATTGGATTAAGGTGCTTATTTTCTTTTCCCTTGATCTATGGATAATGGAAGGGAGTTCGGTGGTTTTGAGTTGCCTTTGAATTCAATCAAACCAAGGAGGAAGAGGTGGTTCTATTTTTGGAATTAATTGATTTTAAAATAAAACATTTTCTCTTTCATCAATTTCCTTAAAAAGAGCCTTTTCCAACCCACCTAAGGACTTTTTCGGATTTCCTTTCTTCCCCTTGCTTGCAAAACCGAACAAGAAGGCTAAGGACAGCAGGGATCACGTCCCCAACCTGTTGGTAAGCCTTTGATCTTCGTTCTTCATGATTTCATGGTGAAAATCATAAAACAATGTGTAATTCCTTCATTTCTTCACTCCAGCTTCAACCCTAGCCGATCCTTTCACTCCAAAAGGTTGAGAAACGACATAGGGAGGTTGCTAGATCTTCAATCACCATTGTATACGTGAATCTTGGAGCTTGGGATCAGATTTGAAGGTGGGTTTTATAACTTAAACCCTTAACCTTTGTCATTGAATTCAATTTCTACTTGTAAGCCTTGCTTAATTGAGGGAGTTGCCATGGAAAATGGCAGTAGCTCTGTGAGTTTGAAGGTTGAAGATGATAACCTATTCATAAGCACACACCTTAATCAAAGAACAACAGCAAACGGTCTTGGACCCTTGGTCCAAACGGTTTCACCAAACCGTTTGAGACCAAACGGTTTGCAAACTGTTTGGTGAAGATGGACTCCAAACCGCATGGTTGAGTTGACCATTTGGTTCAGTTGACCGTTTGGGTTCTAAGCTTAATTATTGGTTGTATGGTGATCCAATGGACTCAATTGAATGATCCAATGTGTGCACTACCCTTAAAGTTGTAATCCTAATCGAGTTGATTGATGAAATCCATGATTGGTCCTAATGGTTCCAAGACTTTTTGGGGCAAACAGTCTTGAGACCGTTTGATCCCCCATTTGGGACCAAACGGTTTCAAAACCATTTTGTGGATTGAAGGTTGATCCTTGACCCATGGATTGTGATCTAATGGATTAGATTGATGATCCTTTCAATTGAATAATCAATGGCCATTTCAATGGGGCAATTAGAAATCGATTTGATTGAGAATTGACCTAGTTAGCCCTTGTAGTTTTGGGACTGATTTGGCTCAAACGGTCTTGAGTCCGTTTGAGACCAAATGGTCTTGAAACCATTTGGGGCCAAATGGTCTCAAGACCGTTTGAGATCAAATGTTATTGAAACTGTTTGGGGCCAAACGGTCTCAAGACCGTTTGGTGGCAAACAGTTTCAAACTTGTTTGGTGATGTAACTTCAAGACAGCATGGAGGTTGTTAGTGGTTCAATCATTAGGATATTAAAGGCAATGATATTCCTAATTATACAATGATGATTAGTAATGTTAATCAATAGGGTACAAGGGTTGAAACCCTAAAAGTACCTATATGATTAGTGTTAATCAAGGAAGAAACCCTAATTGCTAATAGGAGCAATGGCTTGGTACATTGTGTCATTCATAGTTGTATGAACTTAAAGGGTTGATATGACCTAATCAAGTTAAGAGGTATGATAAAATAGAACTGATACATGAGTATGACTCATATGGTGATTAAGGGTATGAATCTTAATTGATAAGATCATGAAACCCTAATCATGAACCTAAACCCTAATTGACAAGGTTGTTGATCCTTAATCCTAATCCAAGGTATGGATGTAACCCTAATTTAAGGTGATGATGTGTATAGACCTAATCAAGAGTAAAGTGATCCAAAACCCTAATTGGGACGAATAGTAAACCCTAATTATGGGAATGGATCATGAAACCCTAATTGGGATGAATAGTAAACCCTAATTATGGGAATGGATCATGAAACCCTAATTGGGATGAATAGTAAACCCTAATAGTGGATTATTGATTATGAATCCTTTCATAAGGTGAATTTTATGTGAAACCCTAATTAAAGATGGTTTCATGAGAAACCATGATGTTTGATGTGCTGTGAAGCCCAAATCCAAGGTTATTCTATGTAATGCTTAATAAACCCTAATCTTGGGTAATATGGTGATAAACCATATCAATGATGTGGAAATGAGATGATTATCCTCATATGAAATGAAATGGTAAACCCTAACCCTGTTAAGGGAATCGTGGTATTACCCATGAATGATGAATTCATATTTGTTGAACATGGTTTTGATATACAACTGATATCACTGTATTATCTGTGCTAACAATGCAAGTATCGTGAAATGATGATCATGGCCAGGTATAAGCTATAACATTTAATTTACAATTGTGATTGTACCCTGAGTGCAATAATATACCTTGTTGCCTGGTAAAAGGTATCAAGAGAATTAATGTGCATCAAGTACCATGTGTGATGCTTGTAATAGTAAAGCATCGTGTTTGCCTTGGTCAATTGACCTAAAGGTGATGGTTACCTGGAAAGGTGATAACAATGTTTAATGATGAATCTAGGGTTTAATTACCCAGGGCCATATGATAATGGTGATGAGATTAAGAAGGGATTGAGTTCCCAATATTTTTTTAAGATTGTTAAGCAATTGATGAAATTAATACATGTCTCCTTATAGTATTTTCATAATGAGTTTTTGTCTGAGAACTTGCCTGATGCTAAAAGAATATGAAAATGTACTTAATTAATCAAGTGAATGTTGTACATATAGTGCTCTGACCATAGATCCATCATCGTCAGCAGTTGGTGATGGTGAAACAGGTTTTCTATGGAATTCCTGGAATTCGCATATTTTGAATATGTGGGGGTACATGGGCAAAAATATCCTTACGTTCGGGTGAAGAGATTGAGAGAGAGTAAACATTAAACCCCTCAATCCTTCATGTGTCGGATAGATGTATCATAAATCTCCCGATGGTTGGGATGGATGTATCATTAATCTCCTAATGTTATTTTATGTCGGGTCGATGGAGATAAGCATTAATGCTCTCCATTACGGATGAGAGTGCAGTTGATGCTATAACTCTATAGAGAAGTTCCAGTATACCCTGGAAAGCTATTTGAGAAGTCGACACAGTCCTGCTTGTAGTCCTGTAGTGACCAGGATGTGGGAGGTCATGGGAATCCGGCTCTTCCGTTGACCTATTTATGGTACCGATTTTGATTCTAGAAATGGTCAGTTGGAGTATGAGCGGTATACCTCATCTCCTTAGATCTTAAATCTATTTGTAAAATATAATCAACCATGTAGCATATTTGTATAAGATTGAAATAGGAGAAACGCTAATTGTTAATATACTGCTTAGCATGCTCTTAATACAGGAATGTACTTATGTTCCTTTAATTCATATTGAATATGAGACATGTTGCTTAATCAAGTTATAGATGTAATATTGCATAAGAATGTTTCTCTAGTCTGCATAGATGTTGATTCACCTGTTAAGTATTTATATTATCCCATTGTTCAGTTTATTTCTATTAAACTACAATGACAGTGTTTTGGCGGAGAGTTATATCTCCCGCTGGGGCAATTTTTATAATTGTCTCACCCCTGTGGGATCCAATGTTTTTAGGTAGACGCAGACATCAGGATAGAAACTCTTCTACAGGAGAAGAACAGCAGCAGCAGACACTGGGACAACAATGATCCAATAGGTGGAGACAACCTGTCTAGTTTTGTGTAGATAGTCCTATAGTCGTCTCTGTACTCTCAGGTCCTAGGAGTTAGTTTTTGATGCTTCGATCTGAGATTTTGTGCATGTATGCTTTGAAGTGCAATGATGCATGTAATGTACATATGAACCAGGATGTAATGTTTTACTTTGGTTCTAAATGAAAGAGTTTTCCTGTAAATGGATCTCTTGTTAAATGGTTTTAATTTTTAGTGATTTTCAGTAATTCTGCTGCTAACGATCTCTTCTACATTCGTTGATCTCGTTTTTCCGAGACAGATGCCACAAATTAGTGGTATGAGAGCTCTAGGTTCGCTGAGTCTACAGAGACATAGGATTAAGATAGTTGAGTATGTCCGAAGTGTCTTTCAGTTTATCTGATAGTGTCTTATGCTCTTATAGGAGAAGAAGAACTAAGGATGTCTGGATCACACAAAGAACATGCTGCTGAGAGCAGTGTTGCTGCATCGGGAAATGGTGCAAGAGGCCAGGACAGGGAGGAACCTGTACCTGAACAACCCCAGTTCAACCCAGCTGATATGGGGAACCCAGCCTTTCAGACTATGTTTGGGAAGTTTATGGCAGATATGACCCACATGACGGATAGAATGCCAATACCTACACCCAGGGCACCACCCCATGATGAGAGACATGGTACCGGCAAGACCTTTGAAAGGCTTAAGAGGGTAGGAGCC
The DNA here is from genome assembly GCA_963693085.1 of Alisma plantago-aquatica. NCBI lineage: Eukaryota > Viridiplantae > Streptophyta > Magnoliopsida > Alismatales > Alismataceae > Alisma > Alisma plantago-aquatica. The sequence continues at coordinate 431,142,076 of OY856410.1, forward strand.
TTAGAGTATGCTGGTACAGCCGATCCAGCAGATGTTGATCTATGGTTGACTGAGTTGGAGAAAGCCTTAAGAATCCTCATGATTCCTGATGATGAGAGGGTCAGACATGCAGTATATCTCTTCAAGGGAGTGTTGGTCACTGGTGGACCATTGAGGAGGGCAAAAGACCTGGAGTTGTGATTGGATGGGATGAATTCAGATGTGAATTTGTCGCTAGATACTTTCCCAAGACGTATCTAGATGAAAATATATCTCAGTTTGAGAGAATCAAACAAGGACCTATGAACATTAGTGAGTATGAGGCTAGGTTTATGGAGTTGTTGCGGTTCTATCTGCACATGGCATCCAATGATGAGGAGAGAATTCGGCGGTTAGAGAAGGGATTGAATGCTAAATTAACCACTCCGGTGTCTGCTCTGGAGAACCAGGAGAAGTTTGCAACTTTTGTGGAGTCTATAAGATGTATAGAGAGGTCTATAATTGAGAAGCGACAAACCATGGGCAAGAAGGAATACCCACAGTTTCAAGGGAAGAGTGTTGGGAGTTTCAAAAGACCGAGGTATTTTGTGCCTACACCACCACCAAGGTTTAATACCCAGACATAGTGGACGTCAAGTAAGGGTAGAAACTGTAGTTTACCACTAAAGGGAGCTCAAAGATCAGCCTCTATGTCAGTAACAGAACCACCCAGACCACCAAGGGGGAATATAACTTGTTATAGATGTGGAAAAGAAGGCCATATGATGAGAACTTGTCCAGAGAAAGTGAGGAGTGTGACCCAGCAACCAAGGCAAAGTTAGCAAAGCTCTCAGAGGCAACGGCCTGGCAGTGGTACTAGAGTACGTGGACCAGCGTCCCAAGCCGGTTCTTCGACATCTAACAACTAGGCATAGGGTAACAGCAAGCGACAACTAGGTTCTATGCTATGAACCAGCCTGAAGCAGTAGTCAACCCTCGGGTTGTGACAAGTCAGATGGAACTTCTTTATTCTGATATATCTTTATCCTACTTCATATCTGTGTTAATAGATTTGGGTGCTACACACTCTTTTTTCACTCGAGAAGTGGTTGATGACTGCAATATGATTGTTAGTAATAGAGTTGATAGCTTGCTGTTGGAGACACCTTTGATGGGATCTACAGTATTGCGAGAAGTGTGTTCTCCCTGCTATCTTGTCTTTTCTGATTATCGCATTCAAGTGGATCTTATATCACTTGAGATGCAGGTTTTTGATATAATCCTTGGAATGGACACCTTAGAGAAGTATAAGGTTGTCTTGGATTGTAGTTCCAAGCAAGCTGTGTTCACAGATGGTGGTGACACATGGACCTTTCAGGGAGATAGAAAGATTCTTCCCACATGTCTTGTGTCAGCTATGGTAGCTGAGAGGCTGATGAGACAAGGATGCCTTGCATTCTTAGCCCATGTGGTTGATACCACAATGGAAATCCCTCATCCTTCTGAATTTCATGTAGTCAGGGAATTCGAAGATGTATTTCCTGAAGAACTTCCGGGTGTTCCGCCGCCTCGAGAGATAGATTTTGAAATAAATATAATCACGGGTACGCAACCAATAGCACAAACTCCGTATAGGATGGCGCCTGCTGAAATGGCGGAGCTCAAGAAACAACTACAAGAGTTGCTTGAGAAAGGTTTTATCCGACCGAGCACTTCACCCTGGGGTGCTCCAGTCCTTTTTGTTAAGAAAAAGGATGGGTCAATGTGGTTATGCATTGACTACATACAGTTAAACAAAGTCACCATAAAGAACAAGTATCCTCTACCGAGGATTGATGACTTGCTTGACCAGTTGTGTGGTGTGACAGTCTTTTCTAAGATAGATCTGAGGTCGAGATACCATCAGTTACGTATCAAGGAGGGTGACATACCTAAGTCTGCATTTAGGACAAGGTATGGTCACTATGAGTTCATAGTTGTGTCATTTGGACTAACTAATGCATCGGCTGCATTTATGGAACTCATGAATAGAATCTTTCAACCTTTTCTAGATCAGTATGTGGTTGTCTTTATAGATGACATTCTGATCTACAGTAGAGATGCTCAGCAGCATGCGCAGCATCTTTGCCAAGCTTTGACTTTGCTAAGGGAGCATAAGTTATATGCTAAGTTTAGCAAATGTGAATTCTGGTTGCCAGAAGTTTCTTTTCTTGGACACGTAATATCTGCCTCGGGTATTCTTGTTGATCCTAAGAAGGTAGAATTTGTCCTGCAATGGGAACAACCAAAGACACTGACAGAGATAAGAAGTTTCCTAGGACTGGCTGGCTATTACAAAAGATTCATTAAGAACTTCAGTTCAATAGCCTTACCCCTGACCAAGTTGACCAGGAAGGAGATTCCTTTTGTCTGGAATGACAAGTGTCAACAGTCTTTCCAGTTGCTGGAGGAAAGGTTAACATCTGCACCTGTGCTGGTGCTACCTGAGCAAGGAAAGGGGTATATAGTCTTTTGTGATGCATCTAAGAATGGCTTAGGATGTGTGTTGATGCCAGATAAGCAAGTGATTTCTTTTGCTTCTCGACATCTTAAGAAACACGAAGAGAATTATCCAACACACGATCTAGAGTTAGCTGTTGTGGTTCATGCCTTGAAAATCTGGAGACATTATCTCTATGGAGAAACATTTTAGATTTTCACAGACCATAAGAATCTAAAGTATATCTTTTCTCAGCATGAGCTTAACATGAGGCAACGCCGCTGGATGGAGTTAATAAAAAACTATGATTATACAATTGATTATCATCCAGGGAAAGCCAATGTGGTTGTTGATTCACTAAGTAGAAAATCAGCAACACCAACCCTAGATAAAGCACAACTAAACTCTTTAGTCTGCTCTAAGAGAGATATGTTTATCTCCTTGAGGCAAGACAATGTACAACTTAAAGTGTCATTGTTAGCCGGGTTGTTAGCTGAGATGCATATAAAACCAACTCTGAGACAACAGATCAAAGAAGCACAACAGACTGATTCTATGATTCAGCAGATCAGGTCAGAATATGATAGTGAGAAGCGGGATGGCTTCCATGATTCTGATGATCAAGTAGTATGTTACCATGATAGGATGGTAGTACCTGATGTTGACAACTTAAGAAAGTTAGTCCTGGAGGAAGCTCATTCTTCAATGTATGCTATGCATCCAGGGAGCACCAAAATGTATCATAACCTAAAAGATATGTATTGGTGGCTTGGTTTAAAGAAGGATGTTGCTGAGTTTGTTATGTAGTGTCCGGTGTGTCAGCAGGTTAAATGTAAACATCAGAAGCCCTCAGGAATAATGCAACCCCTGCCTATACCATAGTGTAAATGGGATCATGTAACTATGGACTTTGTGGTTGGTTTTCCTAGAATCGCAAAAATTCATGATTCCATTTGGGTGATAGTTGATAGGTTGACAAAGACAGCACATTTCTTACCTATCAAGACAACCTATACAGTAGAGAAGCTTGCACAAATCTACATAGATGAGATAGTGCATTTGCATGGGGTAACAGTTACAATAGTTTCTGATAGAGGTCCTCAGTTTACGAGTCATTTTTGGGAACAACTTCATAAAGCTTTTGGCATCAACTGAGGTTTAGTACGGCCTTTCATCCTCATACAGATGGACAGTCTGAGAGGACAATACAAACCTTGGAGGACTTGCTTATGTCATGTGTCCTTCAGTTTGTGGGGAGTTGGGATCTACATCTGAGCTTGATAGAGTTTTCTTATAATATCAACTATCAGTACAGTATCGAAAAGGCACCATATGAGGCTTTGTATGGTAAACGTTTTAGATGTCTCCTATGTTGGTATGAAACAGGTGAATACCAACTTTTGGGTCCTGAGTTGATTCAACAAACAACTAAAAATATAAAGATCATACAACAACAGCTGAAAACATCCCAGGATAGACAAAAATCCTATGCTGACAAGCATCGTAGACCCTTAGAATTCCAATTCAGAGACAGGGTATACCTCAAGGTTTCACCTTGGAAAGGTATCCTGAGATTTGGAAAGAGAGGGAAGTTAGCTCTGAGATTTATGGGGCCTTATCCAATCATTGAAAAGATAGGAAAGGTGGCCTATAAGCTGGGGTTACCACCTAAGTTGCATAGATTGCATCCAGTGTTTCATATCTCTATGTTGAGGAAGTGTCATCCTAACACTGAGTTAGTTCTACAACCTGTGGAGGTAGAACTAAATGATGACATATCTTATGTTGAAGGACCAGTGTTGATTCTTGACAAAAGAATCAAGAAGTTGAAAAAGAAAGACATTAGTCTTGTAAAAATCCTCTGGAATCACCGTGGCATTGAAGAAGCTACGTGGGAACTAGAGAATGAGATGAGAAGGAAATATCCTACTCTTTTCTCTTAATGTTTTGTTGATGATTTCGGGGACGAAATCATTGTAAGGGGTGGATAAACTTGTAACATCCCTGACCTGGGTTATGAAGTAACCCAAGGTGTTTTGTATAATGAGAATAATTATATGCATGCTTTTGCCTTTGAAAAGTAATTAGGGCTCAAGAGGAATTTATATTACAATTTTAGTCCTTTTTGAATATTGTTGAAATCAATATTTTGCCTATTTTGGACTAAAGTACAAATTACCCAAGTTGAGGGGTCTATTTGCAATTTGTGCATGATAATATGTTCCTCATGTGGTTAATCATCATGAGAGTGAAGATGATGCAGAGGTATGGCTTGTGATAGCCTGAGTTCCAAGAAAGAGCTGATAAAGCAATGTTTGTGCATGAAAACCTAGTTTTGGTGTAATGTGTAATTTACCCAAAAGCTAGGGTGCAATATGTAAATTACCACTTCAATAAGGTCCCTAATGTTTCTTGGCATCATGTTGAGCAAATAAAATGATAGGGGCGCCTCATTTGAATTAAGTTGAAGGAGAGAGAATCTTGATATTAAAATAATCAAGATTTAAGCATAATGGATATATTAATGCAAAAATAAATAAAATAATTATAGGGCCTTCAACCAAAATTAATTTGGTGGAATTCATATGCATTAGTGACCGTCATTGTGTTTTCAAGGATCGAAAATATCTTAAGGAGGTGAAATTCCACTCACCTTATTATAAGGAAAAGAATTTCCACTCAAAAACATATATTGATATTATAATGGATTAAGGTGCTTATTTTCTTTTCCCTTAATCCATGGATAATGGAAGGGAGTTCGGTGGTTTTGAGTTGCCTTTGAATGCAAGCAAACCAAGGAGTAAGAGGTGGTGCTATTTTTGGAATTAATTGATTTTAAAATAAAACATTTTCTCTTTCATCAATTTCCTTATAAAAGAGCCTTTTCCAACCCACCTAAGGACTTTTTCGGATCGCCACTCTTCCCCTTGCTTGCAAAACCGATCAAGAAGGCTAAGGACAGCCGTGAGAACATCCCCAACCTGTTGGTAAGCCTTTGATCTTCGTTATTCAGGATTTCATGGTGAAAATCATAAAACAATGTGTAATTCCTTCATTTCTTCACTCCATCTTCAACCCTAGTCGATCCTTTCACTCCAAAAGGTTGAGAAACGACCTAGGGAGGTTGCTAGAGCTTCAATCACCATTGTAGCCGTGAAGCTTGGAGCTTGGGATCAGATTTGAAGGCGGGTTTTATAACTTAAACCCTTAACCTTTGTCATTGAATTCGATTTCTACTTGCAATTGATTTAATTGTTATTTTTGCAATAGCCTTGCTTAATTGAGGGAGTTGCCATGGAAAATGGTAGTAGCTCCATGAGTTTGAAGGTTGAAGATGATAACCTATTCATAAGAACACACCATAATCAAAGAACAACAGAAAATGGTCTTGGACCCTTGGTCCAAACGGTTTCACCAAACCGTTTGAGACCAAACGATTTGCAAACCGTTTGGTGAAGTTGGACTCCAAACCGCATGGTTGAGTTGACCGTTTGGTTCAGTTGACCGTTTGGGTTCTAAGCTTAATTATTGGTTGGATGATGATCCAATGGACTCAATTGAATGATCCAATGTGTGCACTACCCTTAAAGTTGTAATCCTAATCGAGTTGATTGATGAAATCCATGATTGGTCCTAATGGTTCCAAGACTTTTTGGGGCAAACGGTCTTGAGACCATTTGATCCCCCATTTGGGACCAAACGGTTTCAAAACCATTTTGTGGATTGAAGGTTGATCCTTGACTCATGGATGGTGATCTAATGGATTAGATTGATGATCCTTTCAATTGAATAATCAATGGCCATTTCAATGGGGCAATTAGAAATCGATTTGATTGAGAATTGACCTAGTTAGCCCTTGCGGTTTTGGGATTGATTTGGCCCAAACGGTCTTGGGACCGTTTGAGACCAAATGGTCTTGAAACCATTTGGGTCCAAACGGTCTCAATACCATTTGGTGGCAAACGGTTTCAAAACCGTTTGGTGATGTAACTTCAAGACCGCTTGGAGGTTGTTAGTGGTTCAATCATTAGGATATTAAAGGCAATGATAGTCCTAATTATCCAGTGATGATTAGTAATGTTAATTAATATGGTACAAGGGTTGAAACCCTATAAGTACCTATGTGATTAGTGTTAATCAAGGAAGAAATCCTAATTGCTAATAGGAGCAATGGCTTGTTAATTCATGGTTGTATGAACTTAATTAAGGGTTGATATGACATAATCAAGTTAAGAGGTATGATAACATATAATTGATACATGAGTATAACTCATATGGTGATTAAGGGTATGAATCTTAAGTGATAAGATCATGAAACCCTAATCATGAACCTAAACCCTAATTGACAAGGTTGTTGATCCTTAATCCTAATCCATGGTATGGATGTAACCCTAATTTAGGGTGATGATGTGTATAGACCTAATCAAGAGTAAAGTGATCCAAAACCCTAATTGGGATGAATAGTAAACCCTAATTATGGGAATGGATCATGAAACCCTAATTGGGATGAATAGTAAACCCTAATTATGGGAATGGATCATGAAACCCTAATTAAGATGAATAGTAAACCCTAATAGTGGATTATTGATTATGAATCCTTTCATAAGGTGAATTTGATTTGAACCCCTAATTAAAGATGGTTTCATGAGAAACCCTTATGTTTGATGTGTTGTGAAGCTCAAATCCTAGGTTATGCTATGTAATGCTTAATAAACCCTAATCTTGGGTAATATGGTTATAAACCATATCTATGATGTGGAAATGAGATAATTATCCTCATATGACATGAAATGGTAAACCCTAACCCTGGTAAGGGAATCGTGGTGTTACCCATGAATGATGAATTCATATTTGTTGAACATGGTTCTGATATACAACTGATATCACTGTATTATCTGTGCTAACAATGCAGGTATCTTGAAATGATGATCATGGCCAGGTATAAGCTATGAAGTTTAATTCACTATTGTGATTGTACTCTGAGTGCCTTAATATACCTTGTTGCCTAGTAAAAGGTATCAAGAGAATTAATGTGCATCAAGTACCATATGTGATGCTTGTAATAGTAAAGCATCATGTTTGCCTTGGTGAATTGACCTAAAGGTGATGGTTACCTGGAAAGGTGATAACAATGTTTAATGATGAATCTAGGGTTTAATTACCCAGGGCCATATGATTATGGTGATGATATTAAGAAGGGATTGAGTTCCCAATATTTTTTTAAGATTGTTAAGCAATTGATGAAATTAATACATGTCTCCTTATAGTATTGTCATAATGAGTTTTTGTTTGAGAACTTGCCTGATGTAAAAGAATATGAAAATGTACTTAATTAATCAAGTGAAAGTTGTACATGTAGTGCTCTGACCATAGATCCATCATCGTCAGTAGTTGGTGATGGTGAAATAGGTTTTCTATTGAATTTCTGGAATTCACATACTTTGAATATGTGGTGGTAAATGGACAAAAATATCCTTACGTCCGGGTGAAGTGATTGAGAGAGAGCAAACACTAAACCCCTCAATCCTTCATGTGCCGGGATAGATGTATCATAAATCTCCCGATGGTTGGGATGGATGTATCGTTAATCTCCCAATGTTATTTTATGTCGGGTCGATGGAGATAAGCATTAATGCTCTCGATTATCGATGAGAGTGCAGTTGACGCCATAACTCTATAATGAAGTTCCAATATACCTTGGAAAGCTATTTGAGCAGTCGACACAGTCTTGCTTGAAGTCATGTGCTGACCAGGATGTGGGAGGTCATGGGAATTCGGCTCTTCCATTGACCTATTTATGGTACCGATTTCAATTCTAGAAATGGTCAGTTGGAGTATGAGCGGTATACCTCATCTCCTCAGAGATTAAATCTATTTGTAAAATATAATCAGTCGTGTAGCATATTTGTATAAGATTGAAATACAAGAAACGTTGATTGTTGATATACTGCTTAGCATGCTCTTGATATAGGAATGTACTTATGTTCCATTAATTCATATTAAATATGAGACATGTTTCTTAATCAAGTTATAGCTGTAATATTGCATAAGAATGTTGCTCTAGTCTGCATAGATGTTGATTCACCTGTTATTGATTTATATTATCCCACTGTTCAGTTTATTTCTATTAAACTGCAATGACAATGTTTTGGCAGAGAGTTATATCTCCCGTTGGGGCAATTTTTATAATTTTCTCACCCCTGTGGGATCCAATGTTTTTAGGTAGACGTAGACAACAGGGCAGAAACTCTTTTGCGGGAGAAGAACAGTAGCAGCATACACAGGGACAATAGTGATCCAATAGGTGGAGACAGCCTGTCTAGTTTTGTGTAGATAGTCCTATAGTCGTATATGTACTCTCGAGTCCTAGGAGTTAGTGTTTTGATGCTTCGATCTGATATTTTGTGTATGTATGCATTGAAGTGCAATGATGCATGTAATGTACATATGAACCAGGATGTAATGTTTTATTTTGGTTCTAAATGAAAGAGTTTTCCTGTAAATGGATCTCTTGTTAAATGGTATTAATTTTTAGTGATTTTCAGTAATTTCACTGGTAACGATCACTTTCGCATTCGTTGATCTTGTTTTTCTGAGACATACGCCACAAAAAAGAGGGAGACCCAAATAAAAAATATGTAAATCACAAGCAAAGATATTCAATAATACATCAAGGTCCATAAAGTCACAAGACTTACTCAAGAAAAGCTAGCTTTTCTCATTATTCAATTTTAGACTAGAAACTTCATTGAATCGCTTAAGAATGGAACTTATAGCTTGAACATTTTTCTTCTTAGATTTAGTTAAGAAGATAATATCATCCCTAAAAATGATATTAGAGAGTCCTTTATCAACAAGGATAGAAAATGGATCAATAAGCTTGCTAGACACAATTGCCTCAATGATTGAAAAGAACCACAACATTGCAAAGACAAATAAATATGGATACATGAGGTATTCTTTTCTGACTCCATTTGTATCTTGAAAGGGGGTTGTAGGGGATCCATTAATGAGAACCGGGAAAGAATCCAACTTGAAGCACTCCTAAATCCATCCCAACCAACAAGGGGGAACCAAATTTTCATCATAATGCAAAGGATATAATCTCTTATTTCAATGTCAAAAGCCTTTGAAAGATCAATCTTCACACACATCAAATTTGGACCATGAGAGGTACGAAAGGAACTAATTATCTCATTCACAATAAGAATATCATCACCAATAGATCTACCTTGAATAAAGGCAACATGATTAAGATCAATAACATCACCAAGAACACTTTTCAATCTATTTGCCAAATTTATTGAGATGATTTTGTAAATTAAGCTGCAAACTGAAATTGGTCTGGAATCATTAATATTGGAAGCATTGGGGACTTTAGGTATTAAAGCAATTAAGTTACTGTTACATTTTTTTAGAATCTTCCCATTTCCAAAGAAACTTAAAATCACAATAGAAACATTAGGAACGATGATATTCCAACATTTCTTAAAGAAAATAGAATTATAACCATTAGGTCCAGGAGCCTTCTCATCACTAAGATTTTTGATAACCATATCCACCTCCTCTTTAGACACCGATCTTTTTAGCAAATCAATTTTATCATTGGAGAGACGAGAAATATACCAATTTGGGTTCCATTCAAATCGAGTGTTATTGGCATAATTGAAAATGGTCTTATAGTGATTTACAATATTTTCCTCAACAATGTTCATATCATAAGTAATTTGGCCATCAATAGAAAAGGAATTAATAGTATTTCTTATCCTCATTTTGAGAGAGGAATAGAATAAAGAAAAATTCCTCTCACCATCTTTGATCTGTTGAGCTCTAGATTTCTATCTTAAGAAAACCTCCTCTTCTTCTTTGGCTTTGATGGCATTTTTCCTAATAGAAACCAACCTTCACTGGAGCTCAGTATCTCATGGATCATTGTCTACTTTATTTTGCATATCAAAAACCTCGGCCTCTAGAAACCTTACTTTTGACAAGTAATTAATAATTTCCTTCATGTTCCGCTGGAGCTCAGCATCTCCTGGATCATTGTCTACTTTATTTTGCATAGCGAAAACCTCAGCCTCTAGAAACCTTACTTTTGACAAGTAATTAATAATTTCCTTCCTGTTCCACACAATATGATCCCATCTAAGATCATTTAGTTTACTGTAAACACAAATAATGGGAGCTCTGGTTTATGTCTATTTGTTCCATCTATCTTTAATAGTATCTCGGAAACCAACCTCATTGATTCAATTATAGATAGTAGTGAAAAAGAATTCATGGTCATAAAAAATAGTACACAGTGCAAAATCTTATCATTTTCCCATAACATCTTAACAGTGAGAGCTAGATTTTTTCAAATCACAAGAATATGTGTGTAGTAGTAGAATTTAGAATTAGAAAATAAGTTTGTGCCATTCCAAATGTACCTAATAGAATCTGCAAAATATTTATCTTTTAATCTCGTTTCTAGTAATGTATAAACATATTCCTTTTTATATCCACCTCCTCCCTTATGTGTGAGAGCTTGTTGAGCATGCCTCTTACATTCTAGGCAGTAATTGAGAAGGGGATATCAATTAGGAGAAAATGGAATGGTCTTAATACCTTCCAATGGGATTCCCACCTCCCCTTCACCTCCATTGTCTAGAATAGAAAACCTGTTTGGAGAAATTACAACATCCTTAACTGTACTTACACTTTTGGAAATAATTTTTGCTCATAGAGGGGATTTGGACTTCTTCCCTTGGACTTCCCAATTTGGGTGAGTCTACTCAGGAGTGGAAGGGTTAGATCCATACACCTTCCCATAGATCACTCTAAATGCTACTTTAGATGTCTTTGACTGAGAGATAGTAGTAAACACTATTCCATTGCCATCAGAAGCTTTGGGGCCATTTTTCACACCATCAACAGGCTCAACATTACTAATCGCATCACGAAAGACCTCAAATTCTTCATTTGCAGAGTTAACATATAGGAACTTAGGGATCCATACCTTCATCTTGCTAGGAACAACTTTCTTTTTAACTGGAGCATCCGAATAGAGGGACGATTCGTGCCCAAACTTACCAAAATGCATACATTAATCTGGTTTCCATTTGTACTAAAAAATGATGGTGTCAAGTTGGACACCATCACTCTAGATCTGAATCTCATTGGGGAAATTGAAATCAATCAGAATCAGGACTTGTAGTTTGGCATATTCAAGTCTCATGAATAATACTATCATCCTATCAAGACAAACTGACTTTCCTATGTATGAGACAATGTAGTTGAACATTTCTTCATCCCATAGTTCAAGTAGGAGATTGAAGATTTTGATCCAAATTGGTATCTTTGCTAGCTTTAGTTTCTCAAGTGGTTCACCTCTTGTCCATCTCTTAAGAATCAACAACTTGCCTACAATAGACCATGGACCTTCTTCCAGAACTGTTCTCATGTCTTTGTCATTTGAGAACAATATAAGGAAGAAACTATTCGCCCTAGATCTGACTTTGGTGGAACCTTTGGCCTTACAGATCTGAGACATATGAATGAAAAGAGTCTACCAGATAGGTTCCATACCCACAATGTACTCAACAATAGCAGAGCTTTACCTAGATGCATTTCTCTCACTAATGGATTTAGGGTAAATCAACTTGCCATATTTCATCTAAACATTGGTGTTTTTAAGCATCATTGGATTCACATATGCTTTCTTGTTTAATATATCGGTCCAAAGTGTGACTTCCATTGCAACCGATACTCCTCTAGGTAACATGTGGGGATCCATCCTACTTCAAATCCTCTCATTAGAATCTTCATTAGAGGCATCATTGGAATCCAATGAAGGACCTCCTCCATCTTAATGATTTTTCTCACCTACATTGGCTTGATTTGTGCCACAGGTCACCACATGGGTTGCTCCACTACACAACATCTTCAGTCACATATTCTAGCCATTACTTGAATATTAGTTATCAAAGAAAGCATATGTGACATATTTACTGAACTTACTCACATATTAGGACATATACATGTTATTACATTAATATGCCACATAATATGATATATGTATTTTCAAGCTTATATATTTTATGGGTTACCATTGAGTTTTCCATGTTATATGCATAAAAAATATTCATTAAGGCATAACGTTATCCTTTTTTATATTATATGGAATGGATCACTTTAATCTCCTAAGCATGGTATTAGAGTTTGTAGAGTCCAAAAGCAATACGTTACACTAGAACATCATCTAGTGCCTCCATCGATAGATCATGAACAAGATCATTTGCCAATTTTATTTGGTTTGTCATGGCCCTTCCATGTACAAAAGCTCCTTGTGAGGGAAACCATCTTAGGAAGCAAGCATGTCATTCTATTACTGAAAATGCGAGAAAGAGGTGGCATGAATATGTTTTCCTTAGATATTAGCCTAAAGTCTAAAGATAGAGATCATGCCCTATCAATTGTCAGAATAAAGAATATACAACTATTCTTAGATTGACATGTATTACCCATGAATAAATTCTTCCCAAGTTTGGTCAAATCCGCCTTAACAATGTTCCATGTTGTAATGTAGAAGGCAACAGTAAACCCGTTCGGCCCAGGCATACTGAAGAGAACTGTCTGCTTCAAAATCTATAAGATCTCTTCCTCTCCAAGGGGATCATTCAACATTAGATAATCATTGACAGGGAGAAGAGATGGTATTACTTAAATAAATGGATCACCCTCATCCACATGGCTATTCTTCATTTTGCTATAGAACTCCTCAAAATATGTCACCACCTCAGCATAAATTGCTATCTGGGATCAATTGAGGATTCGTCCTCCATCAAGATCTTATTCACACAGTTCCCCTTCCTTCTACTCTATACCACCAACATGATTTTCGATCACTATCTTGTAGCCAACAATAACTCCTCCTTGTTAAGAATCTCTTCAAGTTCATGTTTGGATTCCCGTAAAAGGCTTTCAAGAAGCATCAAAGGACTTTGATTGAAGGCAATATGAAAATTGTGAATCATCTTCTAGTTCAACCTTATTTTGTGTCAAATGCCTAAAAACTCCTTTGCTCTCGAATTTGAGATACCTTCTCAAATGGGAAAGCTTGGAGTAAAACACAAAGGTGACCATCAACACACCAACCACACATAATAGTAGGAACACAATCTTCATGTTATAGACAAACAACAAGAAAAGAGAAAGTGGAAGAGGGCCTCATGGAATCATTTTCCATTAGAGTCACTAGAAGAGGGAAACAATAAGATGATCGTCTTCATGTAAGATGTTTCATACCTATTTTCATCAACAATGCCCTCCAAGACTAGTTGACAAAACTCCGGTCCAATCTTTTCCGAACAATTGGGAATAAAGTTGCTTATCCACCCATATAAAAGCACTACCTTCAAACTCCACCTCTTTAATGTCCACATTAAAATCCACATATTAAAATATTTCATGCCAACATAATTAGGATCCAAAATCCCTCTATGCTCAGTCGAACATTTGACAATGTTTAAATCCCTTAACACCATCCAGGGAACATCACCAACTATCTTGTCGATATTAACAAGCTCCTTCCAACCCTCCTTCCCACCATAGCATGAACAACATAGACGATAGTGATATGAAATGGCTTCCCATTTGCATCCACTAGTCTAATAGTGATGTACTTCAGTGTGATCTAAAAATAAAGGGAGACAAGATAGATTTTGTGTAAATCGATACTTTACCTACCTCAAAATGATTATTCATGCACCAATCTAGCATGAAGATGTCACATAATTCTTCCACCCTTTGTTCTTTTAGCATCAGATCCAATATGACAACAAAACATGACTTGTTTTGTCGACACATATGCCCAAGAACTATTCCAGTGGTGTTATTTTTTGAGCCTCTAAGGTTCTAAACTAGGATGTGAGTCATTGGAAACACAAAAACATCAAAAATGACTCATATTAGCATGTCCAACCATCGTCATGTCTTGTAGGAACCCCTTCTCCTATTGTTCCTTGATTCCTACATTGAGTCTTCAAGATCTACGAAGTACTCCCCTCCAAGACTACACACCTCATCATCGAACTAGTCCACCAATCCTAGTGAGATACCCATGGTTTACTCTTTTGGTATTGTACCACTAAACCTCTGGACCTCCTCTCTACTCCTCCTAGAATGATATGTGGAGCCTCCCTTACACCCCTGACAAGAAAAAGATACATAAAGTCACAAAGTTTTTGCAAAGATAGAGGAGAGAAGAAACCTTAATAGTCTTTGATACAGATCCATGAAAAAGGAACCTCCTAACTATTCCCAATAGTTCTATGTGGCACCTCCTTATTCCTCCTATCATCAAACCTCTCATCAAAGACATGCACCAATTAATAGGATGAACCCTATGATCCATGGGAAGATGGTAGAGAGAAGGCTACAATTGAGATATCTAGCTGATCCACTGTATCTTTGAGCATAACTGAGCTGCCTGGGTCCTCCATGGTATCCAATTTTTACAATTTAGCATGGAAACTTTGATTGTCCAAAGTAATAGACATGAACTGAGGAACATCCTCATTGAAGGCATCAACCAAGACCAACAACCCAGATTCATTGTCTGAATCTCTCTGTCATCTTGAAATCAAACTCGTAAAAGTGGTCATCATCTCCTTGATAGACCAATCATCCCTGAAATCGAGAGGAACATCTTGAAGCTAAAACCACATCTGATCCTTTTCAACACACACCTAATTAATCATTGTTTCGACATTCCACAACTAATCCCATCACCTTGGGCATCCATAGCTTACTTACTAGATGTGAAGAACATCATGGATCTATGATTTGCCACCTGAATAATATTTGGCACGTTTATTCACACACCATGAATCTTACTTCTCATATGTTACCATGGTGATCCATTTTTCCACACCACTAGAAGACCACCTCTCATCTTCCCTGCCGCCTAAGCTCTGGCATTGTCCTCTACTGATAGGGTCACAAATACTCATTTTGGAACATGGGGCTAGGCAGTGAACCTCCTCCCATCCCCAGTCTTGGTGCCTAATGAAGGAAAATCCACCAAATTTGCAAAGATCTGGAAGAGGTTAGGGGATTTTGGAAGGGACAATTCCCTATGAAGTGACCAGATTTTCAGCATCAATAATAGACCTTAAAAGAATAACACTTCATTTGCTAGTGTTTGGTCTACATACATTTGAAGTAGAAATTTGTAGCGATATTGTAAAATGGATTATGCATGTTGGTTTCCCCCTATGTAGGTGACATAATTGTTTGATTTCAGTGGCTACATATTGCACTGAAGCCTACTTCATTGTCCCCTCCCTGGTGTAGGCCTCCATCTAAAACATATTCAAAACCACCATCTCTTCATGTATGGATTCAACCTCCTCCCGGATACCTTCAAACTAGGGGAAACACCTTGGATAGAGGTCTCCACATATACTAAGTAAGAAGCTAACCAATGATTCACCACAATACTCTAAACCATCGGGTTCCTCAAATAGTTCCAGTACAGGCTATCGGGTTGCAATTATAACTCCAACGATTGTGAGGCCATGCCAACCTACCTCGAAGGACACCTGTTCAAAGGAAATCATGGAAATAAACCATTAGAAAGGAAGCAAGGTCCTATGACATCCAACTAATGAGACCCTCGTGTGGCGGCCACCTTGCGTTTGAATCTTCCCCTTTTACCCCACCCTAAGTTTTTGATTTTGTGATCTCCCCCACCCCCTTTGGTGGTTTTAGTATGATTTTCATGTTATATTCCATTGAGGAAGTAGGTTTTAGGGCCCATACTAGGGTTCACATGATATACCATTATACAACTCCTAATTGGAGTAAAAATGCCACCTTCCACAATAGAGTAGGATCAACAACTCTAATAATCTTGTGAAGTGTATCCATCTAGATCCAATTGCTTTGGGATGCTTATAAATATAGCATGATTGCCTAGTTATTATTCATCCTTTATCTTTTTTTGAGTTTGAACTTAGGTAGTCGTTTGTGATTAATGAAGTTCCTCTTTTTAGAAGATGTCCAATCAACCTATCCTTAGTAAGACTCTAGATCATGAACATGTCAGAGATAAAGTGGGTGGATCTTGTTACCTTCAACATGACTCGACACCTTCACCATTTGACTTATGTTCTCATGCCAAGGGTGTTGATGTAGGACACTATCAATTTCTGGGTTCCTCTCATTCATACATTCCATTTTGGGATGTTGTACTGACTCCCAATTTGGAGGACATGGCCAATATTACTCGTCTACCTCTTCATAATCACTTACCAATTTTCCTGAAGAAGTCTATATTGGCTACTAAGATTGTTGTTCTGTTTGGTGTGATAAAATTCAAAGCTACTTTATGGTTGTTTGCGTATGGTTTCTTCGCCACATGCCTCCTCTGTGGGAATTATTCAAGAGTGATTCATGTGGAGGTAAAGGAACCATGAACATGTTCCATATGTGGGCTTATATATTGGATGTCTTGCTGAGTTGTTCGTTAGAGAGGTAGTTGGTTAGGTACTCAACACCAGTAGTAGGTTTCATGGAAGCAATATAGCACAATGAGACTTTCATTCCCTTAGTCTTGGGTGAGTTGTATTTGTTCTTAGATGAATCCAAGTGGACTGGGAGGAGTGAGGACGTTTTGATATTGTAAAAATCTATATGGGGATTCCCATGAAGTCCTCATGAGTCTTGATAGGTATCTAATCCACATCAAATCCTTTCATAGAATTATGTATTGATTCACACTAAGATTGGAAAGCATGTTTCTCACTATCCTGAGTTGGCTCAATGGTTGTCTCGTTGACACATGAGATGTGCTCTGGGACTGGAAGGGACTCTACTTAATATTTTAAGTTGCACGATAGAGATTCCTAACTTCTGATGGTTGATCATTCTTTTGAGGATGGAGCATTGCATTTTTTATTACCTGATGTTTGTACTTAGGCAATTGATTGTTAATAGTTTAGATATGACATTAAGGTTCTTCCACTTTTCTACCAGAGGTTGCATGATGGTTATTGCAAGGTATAGGAGATGATTGTAAAAGTGTGGCATGTTCATCAAAAGATGACTCTATAAGCTTTCCCTATTGGAAATGATTTTTTAGTAATACAAGTAAAAAGATTTACCCTCTTCGGAAGTCATGACCTATAGTCCTCAGAGAAAGCTGAGTAGTGGCGCGTGATGTTTCTCACTTCATATATATTTCGAATTTTTATATTTTGAATTAATTGTTAGCCAATGGTCCAATTTTAGTTTTTAATGATTTATAAGAAACTCAATTAAAACTAATAATAAAATATTACAAAGAAAAATATCCCATCATGGTGTGAAACACCAGACTCGGGTACTTCTGACATGATGTTTATCATGTGCATCCCTTAGGTTGGTGCATCGAGATCCTGGTTAGTGTTAAGGTCTTTTCCGCTAAACTTCCCTTTTGACGATTAGGTGACCTCATTTAATCGAGTCCTCTATACCTATACATTTGAGGTATAAGGGATGGTAGTGTGAATTAAGTTTTTTGAAGTTATGAAGAGTTAAATATGAATGGGTCATAAATTGTTCCTTTTAATCACTAAGGTTGAGGGATTGGGGTCTTAAACATATTTAAGATTTTCCTATGTTTCACCCTTCTCATAGGTGGCTACTCCCTTCAAGAGGATCCTTCGTCTAGGAGAGAAAATGGATTGGAAGAATACATTTATTATAGATGTACACTAGGGGATAAAGTCATGCCATGCAATAGTTAAGCAAGTGAAAACTCCCTACTAGTTTGATTAAGGCACCATGCATCTGAGACACCCCAATGGGCTCTAATCCTGACACGAGTTAGTGTAGTGATTATTCACAAGCTTGTATCTGATTTTTAGAATGTCAAATTGACAATTGCGGTAATTATGAGGTATTCCTGAGTGTTAGGTCTTTTGATTTTCTTTTAATTTTGAGATACATGGTTGGAAATTGATGCTCAAGGCCCCAATATTATAGCTTGGGTTCCATTGGTAAAATGAATGTGGCTTGTCTAGTGAAGGGTTTCCTAGCTTTGTGTCTCCCAGGATAGTCCATGGGAAGTTTGGTTCTACTTCTTTTTTAAGTATGAGTCGTGGACATCTGTAATGGATCTTGAACTCTACTCCAGTCCAACATACTTTCCAATGTCTTGTTGAACTAGGAGTCAATCTCATCATAGAATTAGGTGATTTCTAGCCTTGCATGGGTGTCAAGATATCTCGACCATGTAGATCAAGTCTAACTCACTTCCAGGGACTCGTAGCTTTTGCATCTCTCCTTTCTCAGGAAAAACATAGTGACGAAAGATGTGTGTTTTTATTATCTCCTATCTTTAGGGGAAGTTCAGTCACAACCATGACATTTTAGGGTTGCTATATTTAGAGGTGAATTAGGTTGGCTAACTATTGGGGCCTCAGGATAATGACCATGTTCTTTCCATAATTGATGATATAATTCTAGTTTTGACCCCACCTATTTAGGCATACACATGATATAGAGAGGGATGTTTGAAGCAATTTAAGTATATTTCATGGGGGGATTTTCTTTTGTACAATGCTCCTTGCTGGAGGCTAGATATCATTGAAGCTCCTTCATAATCATTAGCAGCACTGAGGGCACTTGAGTTTGTGTGGTGGAAATGAGCATTTCCATCGATGCATTTCATATGCATGCCACCCCACTAGTACATGATGTATGGTCCCTTCCATTTAAGATGAAATTTTCCCTTAGCATCAACATTTTGAATGATACAAAGTGCCCATTACCCTTTTGATAATTGTAGGGAAAGACCTTCTTGTTGAATACTGGAGTTACTTTGGATTGATAACACAATGCATGATGCATAGCTCTCATTCTTCATTCTTCAAGTGTGATTGGATAGAAGTACAATACTTGACCCATTCTACCTCAAGACTTTTTTCTTCTTATAGTATGCTAAGAGATGGGATATCGACCTCCACGAGAATTAATATTTGTATATCATATACAAGTGAGTAGGATGTGGTTCGTAAGTAAGTTATGATAGATGTACGATACACCCATAGATTTATTGAAAGATGTTTATGCTAGTCGAAATTTTAGTTGATCATCTTCTTGAGGATCTTTATCATTCAATTTCCCAAGTAGAGAAAGGCCAAGGCATGTCCATGTTGTATAATTGGTTAGTTGGTGCATGGATGTTGTCAACATGGATTTGGCATACACTACATTTTGTGTATGTATTGGAATTAGTTAGTACCCATTATGTCCCAATACTATCCCAAACTTTGTATGATCTTTGCAAGCATGACATGACTCATGTATACGACATATGGTCCTCCATGGACCTCCATCATGAGAGATTCAACTTCTGCCTTGTTGATGCATATGAGGAGAGTTTGATTGTATGATCAATGATCAAGATGTCCGGATCGCATGATGCATTGCTTAGTTTGTTGTTCTCTACTGGAGATATTTTCTGGGATGACCTAGTTCTCAAGATAAGATCTTGTGATGACCACACAATAGGATTAGTGAGTCTTTTTCTAAACCTAAATGGAAAAAAATTTGTCACCCTGAATCTCAATCTATGAGTCGAGTGTAGTCAAAGAATCAATGTAGTGATTCTTCTCTTATATTGATCAAATGTGAATTGATAATGAAAGGACGATGTCTGAACAATAAGCTTGACTAAGGAGAATGTTTGGGTTCATGGAACGTATTACGGAGATTGCTCCTGACCTATCAAAGTGTTTGATGAGGTGTTTCTCTAGAGGGAGGACCTAAAGACACATGTTCATTTGTGAAGGGTCCCATTGTCTCCATTGACTGCAGTATTGGTTGAATACCTTTTTAATAGGGTTGTACAACCACAAACAATATTCATGGGGTTGATGTTACAACCAAGACAATTCCATTCACACCAACACCACACCTCATAGATGAAAACTTAGTTTAATCAAGAAAATCTCAAGCCAAATCTATCACCTATTCCTACATAACTGGAACCAATTCAGAAGATTCATCACACACCACCTTAGATGCAAAAGAAGATCCGAACACATCTAATAAACTACATCTACTGATGGAGGATAATTGGTGGATACTATTGTATGGATTGTAGGATGAAAGGCACCACCTCAATACAATCAAGAATCATGTATTCCTAAAATTATGTTCCCTATGAGAAAACCAAGTGAAATTGAGCTTGGATATGTGGGCCTCTATATGTTGGGAAGTGGCCATTTATAGTGTGTCTAGGGTATCACTTCTGCCAAAATACATTTTTGTGAATAATATGCTTTAGTTATTTGATCTAAAGTGTCATATAAAGGACTATAATCATGCACATGAGTTGGTCGAGCTCCAAGGAGCCCTATCATATGAGTGACTTGTCAATATTATGAATATAAAAACAATAATATACCAAACAAATTGTAGAGATGATAAAGGTTCTATGGAGAAACCATGACGATAATGATGCCACCTGGGATCTAAGGATAAACATGGTAAGATCACACAGTTAACATTGACATATAAAAAAATTCTGGGACAACTTATTTCAGGCGGGGGATAAACATAATAATGTGATACTTCATATGATAAATTTTATGAAAAATAAAACAATGGGTTGATCAACTTTAAGTTATATGCCCCTTTTTGACTAGTTAGGCATTAGTTAAGTAGTCATGCCTAGTTATATTCCCCTATGTGCAGTTAATGTAACCTAGGAAAATTAGATTTCTTTTTCTATTACACCATCTTTATGTTCTCTACATGTTTTGGTTTGCTAGAATTTTTATATACTAGCTATGTTATTTTGGTGCCCCACTGTGTTGGTCGCATTTCTTATTTTTAAATAAGTAAATTACAAAATGCATTGTAGACACATGTGCTTTATTTCTTTTTTGTTTATGAATCTTCTTATGAAACCATGATGTTCTCTTAGATTGATTGTTTGGAATTAAAAAATCTGGTTTACCTTAATGGGATCAAGCAAAAAAGATTTCCCCCTCCCACAATCTTTTGTGGAGACCAGATGCACAAGAAGGGTGATAAATTAGGAGATATTTTCTTTACATAAATGTTTTGTATGTAACACCCCATTTTTATCTTTTCAGCATAGGAATGTCACTGAGAAGAAGCACTCTTACTCAAGGGGGTGTAATAAAATGCTAATCTTGCAATTTGAATAGATAAAACACTTTGCATTGAATGAAATCATATTCATAGATAGTTCCTGTCAAAAGATAACTACATCATGTTCATCCCTAAAATCTTACCTATTTGGTAACATAACTAAGCATAATAAAAACATGTCTAAACTCTAGATCTTCTTGGTAAATGGAACCCCACCAAGATCTACTTGGAAGTATCCTAGTCCTTTTCTTGTTCTTTTGATCATCAGTTGCTCCAAATCCTGTGAATATCACATCCCCAGCCATGTATAGAAAAAAAACAGTCGTTAGATTAAATGGCATGAGTATTCCAAAATATACATTACTACATATATGAAATGCTACAAAATATTCTTGGACATTACAAATATGAAACTGACATCAAAATCTTGAGTAAAATCTGAAAACATATGATCTCTTTTTCCGTTAACTTAATTTTTATCTTTATACCTTATATTTCGCTGGAGACATGTATCCTAGTATCTAGGTTTCACGACCTGCACCAAAGTGCTTGGGTCACAACTATCTTTTCTCAATATCTCTCATCATACTCATGGATAAGACTATAACATGCTCTAAACTAAGGTATATTTTATTTATGATTTTTATCTAGTTGTGTCCACCATTATACAATAAGTCCTCTTGAATTGGTGTATCTACGACCTTAATTGGTGCCAAAGTACCTTTGAATTGGCACTACATGCCCCTAAATGACACGTGGGTGTCTCTGAATTGGCATTACTTTGACCTGAATTGGTACCAAGTACATATGAATTAGAGTGAACACTCCTCTAAATTGGCAACAGATTCCTCTGAATTTTCCCGGGACTATTGAAAGAGGACTTATCGTATAATGTATTATGTGAAGTTTAAGCATTATTTAGGTTAATTCTACACTTACTAAATTCTAAATCTGAACTTATCTTATATCAAAACTGAATACTAAGTACTGAACATGTACTGAATTCTGAATCCCTGCTCTTAAATTCTGAACTAAATCTAAATCTAAATATGAATCTTAATTATTACGTAACCGAGTTTGGGTCTAAAATCTTTATCATGTATCTTTATTCAATATTTGAATACTCGCACACTGAGTAATATAAGTCTGAATCTAAATATGATATTCTTATTATCTAGATATATCTTAATCTGAAGCTCTGGTTTAATAAAATGACTTTATTTTTACAAATTATATGAAACTGAGTCAAAAGGTTTAATAAGAAGGATCAGATCTGAATATAGAAATATTAAGTATACTAAATAACTCAAATATAGTATATGAAAGTAACTTAAGTATAAAATATCCAAAATATGATTTTTGACAAGATGACTTGATATCCATAAACTCTCATTAGATCTTATCTTACCCCAAATCTTAATATTTTCATATGAGCTTACATTTTAAACCATAAATCTTAAAATAGGAATCTTATAAAATCTTATTTTGCAATCTTAATCATAACTTAATACATTATAGTCTTATAATATTATCATAAACTCAAATTAAAATACATTCTTATTCAATAGTACCATTATCTTGAAAGTTGAATCATGTCTTAATATATACAAAACTTATCTTAATACATTGTTCTAAATATGAGAAATCCTAATAGCACACTTATACTTAAAATCTCAATATAGAGTTATCCCAAATCACCAACTAAGTATGACTACATTACGTGAATATATTATTCATTAATTTAAATCATTTCTAAGAACTCTTATAGGAATATGATTCTTTAATTTTATCATGGACCTGGTCCATACATCCCGACCATTTAAAGCAACATTTCTGTATTTGAGATTTGGGCAAATGAACTTACATACTCATAAAAGTATGGGGAAATCTTTCTTGCATACCTTAACATTAAAATCGTAGAACATTGAACCACAAAAATCATGATAGCCTTATCTGAAACACATATAAACATATTGAGCTTAAAATATGAATATCCATAAGCATGAACCACTTACCTAGAGGCCACCTAAGGTCAATCCCCTTAACTTGGTTGAGCCTTTAGTTACCTAAAGTCATATTAATATCATAATATGTACATTAATTCATAACCATTAAACCCTAACTTATTTGTTGGATTATTGAAGAGTTTCAAAGTGGAAAATAGATTCTAAAAACAACTCTAAATGATAGAAAATTGAAAATCCTTTCTAGCACATATTTATTCATATTTTTCTTAACATCTAGTGAATTAGTGTGACTTTTAAAAAATCTAGACAATCACAAATCATCCAAATTCCATGTAGGCAATATTATCTGACTTGACAGATACTAGACTTGAGCCCAAGCTCTCATAGCCCAATGGGTAACTGCCACGTTGGCATCACATTTCATAGCAAAACGAGAGGGTGGAAATAATTAACAACCTAGAAACACACTTGCACATTAAATCACTCAATTAAAGTTGTGGGGGAACCAAGATCATTGTGTGACATGGTTTCTTACCCTTCAGGTCATAGCTCGAGTAACTGGACAACACTTCATGTAGGTGCAACCTCCCATTAAAGCTCGAGGATCTATGATTAACCATGAAAATAGAAGCTATCGAAGGCACCCTTATCAGGCTAAAGCCACTAAGCCAATGCTCAAGCTTATGGCATGAAAGAGAACCTTAAGGCTCATCACCATGACAATCGACTCCAGCCATGGATGATGAAGCATCTTCAGGGAACCCAAGGCAAGAAAGGAAAATAGGGACAGTTTGTGAGAGTCACAAAAGCCTAGACGAACAACTAGAGAAGCAAGGACCTCATTATAATAGAGTTCTTCAGCAAAATTGTGGAAAATAATGAAAGATGGCTGGAGATTCACACCGAGGAATACAAGTAGCAAAGTGCCAACAAAGATTAGAAAGTGGTTTGTGGAGGTCTGGTGAGTCAAGGGGGGGAACCGTGGATGGAGAAACACTGAACCAATGCGACATTGAAGCACTGATGAGGATGACGACAGTAGCTATAGGGTACACCACTTGGGACAACCATTGGGAAAATTGATTATGCTAAGGCAAATAGAAGTCATTGGTGATGCTCATTGGCCAGCCAATTGAACCCAAGGGAGTGGAGAGGACAAGGGAGGGGCCAAGGTTGCGGGAGTGAAAGTCAAGTAGGCCAAGGAGTTTGGAAACTACTATGAAATTGATGATGGAGGAGAGCATGGTGAGGCTGGTTGTTCTCTAAGAATCAATGGATATATAGGGGAGGCTCATCGGCGGTGTCTACAACTCAGTACAGAGAGGTGTTGGAAGCCCTTTTTGGGCATTTCTTATATAGAGAGAGATAGGGGATCAGTGAGGGCTTATTAGATTCACAAGATAGATGAACTCATTAGAGAAAGAATCTTATGGAAACATGTAGAGTAGAGAGAGAAAGAGATCGAGAAATAGAACACATTGGATTGATTTTCTTGTGAAAATGACAGAGAAAGGAGATGACTCTGTGTCTGTTAGATTGGGAACTAACGCTCATATTTCACGCATCTATATAAATAGTAAGGATAGGGGAGTGTGACAAGGATAAAAATCCCATCAATAGGTTAAATTCATTGCATTCATAAAATTTGTAATTAAATCATAAGTAAACATTTCGAAAACATCCCAATTGGTTTCGAGGGTCAAAAAAGGTCAAAACTTTATCAAATTTGGGACACACGTCTGATAACACCAATTTTGGTGACGCTTTTGCCCTTTATTCTGTTATCAAAACTACCCTTTTCTGCTAATTTCCTCTCTTTTATAAGCACTTTTGCAATAATTGGCCAAATCACGCTCTTAATCCAATATTTCCATCTTTTGCAGTGTTTTTCCTCATTTTGGTCTGTTTTTATCATCAATAAGGTTGTCCCGTCCCACAAATAAGTCCAAACTGCATCGGCCTTCCTGACGCCCGATACAACCTCTACCCGATAGGGTGGAGCGACACAAGGACACGCGATATGGAGACGTCGTGCGAGAAGAAACTAACAGACGAAACGTCTTTTACCCAAAGGGGAGCCGAGCTCGCCACGACGACACCAGCTTGTCGCGCGACACAGGCCACCCACCGGCAGGAGCCGCCTGTCACGTGACCGACAGCCGACACCCCCATGCCGAGCGATACCTATATTGGTCGTCCACCGACCAGCGAATAAGGAGGACACGTGGTGCTTCGAGCGCCATAACTTCCCCCAACCGCTGCCTATAAATAGCAGCTACAGGAAGCTGAAAAGACAGTTCAGACAGGTCGGAACCCTGAGAAAATCTTCGGAGGAAGTTGCGAGAGCAGAAGTATCACGCCTGAGTGTTCATGTCGGGAAACTCTAGGTGAGATCTTCCCCATCCTGAGAGGGTGGGGATGGTTCACTTAGGACCATCCCGGGCGACACAGCAGGCCGATATCGGCCAATGAGGATGAGCGATACAAGTGCCCGACTTAGATGCATCACTAATAGCCTGACACGATATCGAACCCGATACACTTCGCCCGTCACGGTGTGTCGCCTGAGAGGGTGCCACCCGACACGAGCGTATCGGGACAAGGACTTCGCACGATGCAATCCGCCCATCACAGCGTGCCGCCTGAGAGGGTGTGTCGCCCGACACAGTTGTATCGGGCTAAGCTCCTAACCGGTATCAGGCTGGATGGTCCACTATAGTCTGTTGCCATTCTATATCAAGAAGGTGATAACTAACTTTATTTTTGTCATTCTTTTACTTATGCATTGTAATCAACACCTTATATGTCAATAGAAACAGAAGGGTTTAATTATTTGCTGTCGTATGTTTGGTGCAATTGTTGGATGACTACTATGTTAAATATCTGAACTCTAGCTTGCATGTTTGGATCGTGTTTCGCTTAGCTACCAAATCGTGTTTTTTCCCTTCGCAACAACTTCGAGAGATGTGTTGTGGCTCTAGTGTTTGGGCTGATTTTGGAGTACGGGAGTGCCCAGAATCAGAGTTGCTTCAGTAACATTTTACTCTAATTTAAAGTCCAGCAACCTCGAGAGGGGTGTTGATGCTTGATTAGAGGTATCCACTCTGAGAGGAGGGGTACATGATGTTCCTGCCGCTGCTTGTTTTACCAAAGTTTATCCTTCGCACCTTGCTTTAAGCTCTAAGTTTAATCTTCCTGTTTCTATTGCATGAAAACCCCTAAAAACTGCTAAATGCCTAAAATCTTAAAACCTTCTCGTAACTCCAGTTGGAGATAGTTTTCTTTGTTTTGTTCGTGACATCTTGTTGTTCCCTTTTTTGGGAATTTTATCATCTTTTATCCTTTCCGGAGTGTAGCGTATCGATTTTGAGTCCTCAACACTACCACCCTTGTCCCTGTGTTTGACCCCGTATATCTACTTCGACCCCGTAAGTAAAGTTGTGTGGGCCTAGAAGGATTCAGGTTATAAATGTAAAAGCTCGACTACCTCAAATCCGCCTCCAACTTTAGGACGTGCGATTTAGGCCGGTCAACGTTTTGGCTCCGTTACCGGGGATAAGGCAAAAGAGCACTGTTGACGAATCTGAATCCACTAACTGCACTCCAGTGCCTCAAGCTTAGAAATGAGATTCACAGTACTATTTTCTCTCTTTTGTTATTTTACTATCATTACTCTTTTCTTTGCACAAAATTGACTAGATTTCTCGTGCCATTTCAGGAACTCTGAAGAACGGTGATCTGATCCATCGAGTCTGACACCATGACTCGCTGTGGAAAATCTCTATCTGAGGGTGAACGTGAAGGCCGAGATGGGATTTTGCACCAACCCAATTTGGTTGGTCAGTTGTTTTCTTACATAAAGAGACAAGACACTATCATCAACCAGTTGGCACAGGGAGCGCTCGCCAGTCCTGAAGCTCTGAATTCCATGCAACACCAGATGGCGAGTCTGCAGATGTGCCAGCGCGAGGTCGATCAACGATTGGCTCAGATGGCTGCTCTGAGAATGGACCTTGTAGGAAAAATACTCTCCTACCTTGAAACTACCAGAATGGCAGTACTAATGTGACGTCCCTGGATTTTCTAAAACTTAATCTGATGTGAGATGTCCAAATTGAAACCCTCATCTCGGTGAGAATCTCAATTTAAACCTCCCACACAAGGCTAAGAAGAAGAAAATCATAGGAAGTCAAAAGGAAACAATCAGTAGCACATGTACATGAACAATAATAAAACCATACACACATGTTCACCATTCAACATATAATTACAACATGAATTGTTACAACATTTGATATTACATATTGAACAGCAAACTACTAAACATATACATGTGCTACAGCTGAACAACAGGATCTTAAGACAACAGGTCCACCTGTACATCAGCTCGCCACACAACTCTCAACTATCTTGGATCTTCAAGAGAGAAACCACAACCTAAAAAAAAGATTACATGCGGTACACGTCAGCACAATATTTCATGAATATTGTACTGAGTACGCCTACGTGTATTTTATTTACCTCTCATCATATATTGGCAATAAGATAAAACTAATACATGGCAGCATTAAATAAAATATAAGAAAAGGTGTATAGTTGCACAAAGATATTTGTTACCAGAAGAGAACACATATTTTAGGCACATTTCCTGTCACGCCCCAATTTCGCATTAACCACAAACCGTAAGATTAGGGCGTGACAGGATGAGATTTACACATAAGCCAACCACTTTTCACTTTTTAAAACAATTTTAAGACATTAATAAGGTAATCTGATTTATGCTGTAAAATGAAACTAAACAAACTGCGGAAGCATCTTTATTAAACTGACTAGCAATATATACAGTCTACAACATTTTACATTGTTTGACATAAAATAAAGCATAACAGATAATTTACATCTTATACACATTCTCTCTCTCACACACACACCTTGTCCCACAGATCGAGGGGAAAGGACTAAGAGACCTCTAACTACTAACTACATAAACCTTCTACAGACTAAGCGATAGGATGAAAGGATCCTTCAAATTTCCTGCTGCTGATGATAACCTGAAAATGTTTTGAGTAAAGGTATGAGCCTACTCGCTCAGTGAATAGCATTTCACTTAGCTATCATTAAACAACTCATCAGGTTTATAAATTGAAATTAAACATAAATGCAGGACTAAGCAAGGCAGTTCTAATAACATAGCAGATATATAGATAATAATCACATTTCTAAGCATCAACAAGTATTTCAGGTAAATAAACAGTTATGTAAATTTACTGTGTCCTATATGATTACTTATTCATATTATTATTATGCCCTAAATATATGCAGTGTACTCTGCATATAAAGATCCGCAGCAAGTTCATGCTACGGTCCCACCGTACAAGACTTAGCGACACACCCGGGAAATGCTAAGTCTGACGCCAGTCCTGCTCTGCCACAGGACCCCTGGCTCATCGGCCAGAAACATAGGCTCTACGGCCTCAAAGCACTACTCTGAGTGCACCCGACTCCTCCTTAAACCTGAGTACACCGGCGGAGAGTCTCACAGGGTTACCTTCGTGACACAAGCACGAATGGTGTTAGATAACCATGTTTTCTTTTTCCCAGTGCCATCGTGACACAAGCACGATTGTTGTTGGACACTGCCTCTCTTTCCTCGTTTGTCCATGACACAAGCACGGATGATGTTGCAACACGAGTTTCACCCCTAAGTTGCAGATTCCCTCTTAGGGATTCTACGGTGTTAGGGCACCTAAGTCTAATAATTAAGTAGCAGATAAACAAAAAGACAGTTAAACAGGAATATCACATTTCATGCATATTGCACAATATAAACATCACAAGAAGCACATATATATTCCTTATCACCCTTAAACATGTTTCAGTATCATTTATTCAGTTTCGATGCTAAACATCTATTTTAAAATCAGTAGACACATTGCAACTATAATACAGGAAATTTCATCATTTTCAATAAGCATAATAAATATTTCAAGTTCCAATAAATCTGACATACTCCAATGCATGTATTATACTATTTAAAAGTTATACTAACTGATACAGAAGCAAGTAAGCATTTAAATTGAGTTAATTAATGATTTCTGAATGAACTACTACTCACCCTAGAAACTCGGCCGACCACTCTGGGAACTCGGCCGATCGGCTGACAACTCGGCCGATCCACCCGCAACTCGGCCGATCCAAAACCTGATTGATAACCTATAAAGGAAACTCGGCCGAATCACACCCAATTCGGCCGATCAAAACGTTGTTCGTTAATCCTAATAAGGAAACTCGGCCGAATCATATGCAACTCGGCCGAACGGTGTACAGACTGGAATCTAAAGCAAACATGTTGCAATGGAACAGTAACCTGTACACACGTACAGGTAGAAGGAGACGACCGTTCTCTGTTCCCAGTGCTAGTCGCAGCTATAGCTGTAGATTTGCAAACTGGACCTCAAGGCGAACTTGATTGCGGCGATTTAGGGTGCTGGCCTTTGATTCTCATTCAGATCTCCAAGCTGAGCTCAAGGGGAGCTATTCCTGATACAAGGCGCACCCAGGGCGGCCTCCTCTTGGTCGTACGCAGCAGCCATAGTTTGCTGCTACTTGCCACAGGTCCAATATGCAAGGTGGCAAACTAACTGGACAGTGAAATGGTAGAGGAAGAAGAAGAGGAGGTCGAGGTCGACTGGGCGTTGGTGAACCGAAGCAAAAGGGCCCAAAATCGGCCATGCTTCCTCCTTCAATATTTATGGTCAGGCGCTGGAAAGAGGGCGCCACACCTGCTGGTTAGCCGCAGTTAAGGCAAGGAAGAAGGGAGGGAGGAAGGAAGGCGGAAGTATGCCTGCTGGGAAACGGAGCTAGGGCTCCAAGAAATCGCCTACGAACCCCCCCCCCCAATCGCTACTGAATCGGGCGCTGGGTTGGGCGCCACTTCTCGCGGTTCTGGTTCTGGTTCTGTTCTGTCGGCTGGGTGAAGAAGGGATAAGGGAGAAAGGTCGTGGAGGGGGCCAGCTGCAAATTTCACATATATTTCCAATATTTACAACTAGGTCCCTAAACACTCAAATGTCCATATCTTTTAACTCGGAAGTCGGTTTCGAGTGATTTTTCTTGCAACGGTTTAAGCACGGAATTCTCTATAACCTCAAAGTGAAAAACATGCTAAATGAACAATTATACTGGATCAAATCTCTAATTACAACTGTGATTACTTGATTCAACTTAATGTACTAAATAATCAACATTGACATTATTAATTGCCTCAGGTGATTCAATCTTAGCTATTAATTCGCATCTTAGCTTATCTTGATTATCCATGATGTTTAATTTGTTACTCAACACTAATTGAGATGTCTTCACGTAATTCGAGGTATTTATTAGTTAATCATGGAGTGGGTCATAACAACCTTTTCCCCTTAAAAGAATTTCGTCCCGAAATTCCTAAAAGAGAAAGGAAATGTGTTACTCATTTCTGACTCGTATTCCTACGTAGCTCCCTCTAGGTTAAGATTTCTCCATAAAACTATCACTAATGGTATCTCACAATTCGTGAGTTTCTTGATCCTCCGATCAACCATCTGTATAGGTTCCTTAACCTAGGACACATCTGATCTGATTCCAGATCGACCCACAAAACATTGTCTTTCCAGAACTGTTATAACAGTATCTCAATTTATGGTAATTACCAAGAAATTATTATACTATACATGCAGACAAACTAAATTCTTAAATAAACAGAATGCATGTCGATCTGGTAATAAAATCATGCAATTTAACTGTTAAACATCATCACATCTCATAATGAAAATTGGTATCCAAAATACTTGATTCATCATACACCCTATCCTTAGGGTTTCATTTGCCTTATTCATTCATCACATGCCAACACCCTACTCTTAGGGTTATCTCATTTGCTAGTCACACGGCAACACCCTACTCTTAGGGTTTCCGTTATCTCATCTGTTTGATTGCAGTTCAAATCAAAATACGGTATCATTCTAGAACTGGCAGAACATTATATTTCAAATCATTGTAATTACTGAGTAATGTTTATATCATGCATCCAGACAGATTAAAAATTCATAAATATTCCAAACTCAAATCAATTTTGGCACATACATACTAAATTCATGTAATTGAACATCTTATTACACCAATAAGAATAATTTACTTCACCTATAAGAAACCATCTGTACTATTTTTCAATTTTCTGAAATTTCTCGAAGTACGTGCATATTAACCAAATTCCTGGTTTATGCATCACATAACTCAATTAAGAGTTATTTACGTATCATCACACACATATTTAATAGTACTTGAGAATTTCTGATAATATCTCAGAGAAATGTGCCAATTCATGTAAATGTCAGGTCACACACATTAACAAAACAGGAAGCATGCAATTAGGTTCATTTACATATTTTAATGCTATCTTGCTAGCTTGAAATCATGCATCTAATGATTTACCAAATCTGTGTTTTCTAGGTTCATACTCAAACCGTACCATTATCAGTTGTGTATTTCTAAACTCAGTGTGATATGATTGAAACTGGATTACCAAGCAACCTAATTATTTTATCCATGTATATCTTAGTCAAGTCTCGAGACATCAAAGGTCGGCTTAATATGAAGAAAGTGAGCAGACTAAATTAGTCTATCCACAATTATTCATATCGAGTCACAACCTCTAGGTGTCCTGGGTAATCTTACCACAAAATCCATTGTGATAAATTCCCATTCCCATCCAGGCATAGAAAAAGATTGCAAGGTAGCTATAGATTTCTAGGGTTCAACCTTAACCTACTGGTATACACTACTTTTAATCACATACTTAGCTACATCCTTCTGCATATCTGATCATCCATTTCAACTTCTTGGGATTCATATACATCTTAGTGTTTCCTGAAAGCATAGCATACATAAATACATAAACTTCTATAAGAATCTTTTCTTTCAGCCTTTTCCCCTTAAAAGAATTTTACTCTATCTCGAGGTACACACAACATGTCATGCTAATACAACATCTTATTATCTAAAAACTTAAACTCTAGTCTCTTTTCCTCCTATCAGGTCATGCATGGTCTGGCTTAGTTCACTATCACCCTTTTGTAGTTCCTTGATTTGATCATAAGAAGTAGGCTTAACTTACATCTGTACAATCAAATCACTCTGTGTTATTACCCCTAAGTCTAAGTCCAACTCCCACATTTCTACTAACAGGTCTTCTATTGAAACCTGTCATGGAGAATGCATTAGTCGTTAAACTTGACTTTCTGCTGGAAGCATCAGCCACCACATTCTCTTTACCAGGGTGATAATCTACTGTCACATCATAAAGATAGTGACGCCATGTCTTATAAACATGAACTTCATCAGCTATCTTCAGGTCATATATCGGATAATACTCCGCTTTCTATGCTACTTTCTTATAATTACATTTTAGGTTTATGTTTTAGTCTTTTCTCTAAGTCATTTCATGTTGTTCATGTACCGTTCAGATTAACTACCTTAAAACCCTAGATCACTATCACTACCAGATTACATTACACAGAACAAATCTCAAGGTCTTATTTTACAAGGTTACTAGTATTCAAGGTTATATCACTAATGATATCCCTTAAACTACTACAACTTTAATCATTCTAGGGTTTTGGTCCATATCAGTAACATAGCATTATTGTGTGTATGTGTGGTCGATCATATAGATCAATTTGAGTTGCTTGGGTCAATAGCATATTAACCCAACACTCAACTTTAATTACATTAACTGAAAATTCAGTTTTCACAATAGTTTCTGTAATTCCTTTTTTACATGGCTAACAGAAGCTCCAAAAATTCTGGAAATTTTATATGTCGCGCCTAATGAAGTTTCAGACCTCCAGTAAAAAACTGAGATCATTTCAAGTTACAAATAATTAATTAAAAATCGAACAGTGCACTGCTATATTGCAGTCTGCAGCAGGTTCGGCTGAGTTACAAACTCGGCCGACACCCTCATTGTAGAAGTCAAAAGTCATTCAAAAATTATGCCAATTTAACAGAGTGTCTAAAATTGTGTTTTTCAAGCACCGTTAAAATTTGATATCAATTGGATATACCAAATAAAAGATAAAATTCAATTACCACACTGCTATATAAATCTGGAAATGTGATCGGTCAAGTTTGAAACTCGGCCGATTAACAGGTCAGAACATTTTTCAAAAATTCTGATATTTTCCAATGTTATTTACATTTTACATATTCAAATCATATCCAAATTTTAGTTAAATCAGAGTTACACATAAAATACTAAAAATTATTTACTGAGACACTTTACTTATCAAATTTTTGTGTTTATGTAACATCAAAACCCTACTTTGGGCCGATTAGGGTCTATGCTTTTCAAACCCTAATTCTCAAGACAAAAGAATGTTTAGACTTCTTATCATAGTTAAAACATCCTAATGTATATACATTCTCACTATGTTACGGGTCCAAACCATCCAGAGTCTATTCTTATTTTACTGTTAATAGGAGTCATTAAATCCCAGTAACGCATCCTGCCAGCCGGACCAGGCCGAACCTGTAGTCCTGAAGCCAAGAGCTACTCAGGATTAATCAACCCCTATTAATCTTAAACATGTGGAAAGAATATCCATCTAGGGCAAACTTATTTATACATAATTTCAGGTCTACTTTAATACAAAGAAAACAAACATTAAACATTTCACTTCATGTCACAACAATATAAAAGAATCATGTTTACCTTTACAAACTAAAAATTTCATTTCATGCATATAAAAGAATTTCTAGTGATCTTTGAATCCAATAAACAATGGTAGACAAGAGTTGAATCGAATCTTATATGTAATCTCTTATTCTTTTATCAATTTCTAATCTCTTAACCCTAAGATTTCTAGGGTTTTCTCTCTAGCCTATCCTTCCTCTGCATACCTGGCCAGGGCATCCAGAGAAGAACAGACAGAGTAGCTTGATACTGGTCAGTCTAAGTATTCAGACACCTGGCCAGGGTATCTAAACACTCAGACCTTCCAGAGCTAAAACACATCATTTATTATTCGCCTTACTTATAACTTTATCTTTTGACCCTAATGATTCTTAACGACTCATCTTAAGCTCATTACTTGATTCTCGTGACCACATCCTCTTCCTACTATCTACAACAATATAACAGAACACTTCCTGTTAGAAAATTACAGATAGAAGAAAGACTCCTAAACCTTAATCCTATTGGTCTCTTATCGTCCCCTGACCTTGAGTAACTATGTACTCAAACCAAAGCTCTGATACCAAAATTGTCACGCCCCAATTTCGCATTAACCACAAACCGCAAGATTAGGGCGCGACAGGATGAGATTTACACATAAGCCAACCACTTTTCACTTTTTAAAACATTTTTAAGACATTAATAAGGTAATCTGATTTATGCTGTAAAATGAAACTAAACAAACTGCGGAAGCATCTTTATTAAACTGACTAGCAATATATACAGAGTCTACAACATTTTACATTGTTTGACATAAAATAAAGCATAACAGATAATTTACATCTTATACACATTCTCTCTCTCTCACACACACCTTGTCCCACAGATCGAGGGGAAAGGACTAAGAGACCTCTAACTACTAACTACATAAACCTTCTACAGACTAAGCGATAGGATGAAAGGATCCTTCAGATTTCCTGCTGCTGATGATAACCTGAAAATGTTTTGAGTAAAGGTATGAGCCTACTCGCTCAGTGAATAGCATTTCACTTAGCTATCATTAAACAACTCATCAGGTTTATAAATTGAAATTAAACATAAATGCAGGACTAAGCAAGACAGTTCTAATAACATAGCAGATATACAGATAATAATCACATTTCTAAGCATCAACAAGTATTTCAGGTAAATAAACAGTTATGTAAATTTACTGTGTCCTATATGATTACTTATTCATATTATTATTATGCCCTAAATATATGCAGTGTACTCTGCATATAAAGATCCGCAGCAAGTTCATGCTACGGTCCCACCGTACAAGACTTAGTGACACACCCGGGAAATGCTAAGTCTGACGCCAGTCCTGCTCTGCCACAGGACCCCTGGCTCATCGGCCAGAAACATAGGCTCTACGGCCTCAAAGCACTACTCTGAGTGCACCTGACTCCTCCTTAAACCTGAGTACACCGGCGGAGAGTCTCACAGGGTTACCTTCGTGACACAAGCACGAATGGTGTTAGATAACCATGTTTTCTTTTTCCCAGTGCCATCGTGACACAAGCACGATTGTTTTTGGACACTGCCTCTCTTTCCTCGTTTGTCCATGACACAAGCACGGATGATGTTGCAACACGAGTTTCACCCCTAAGTTGCAGATTCCCTCTTAGGGGTTCTACGGTGTTAGGGCACCTAAGTCTAATAATTAAGTAGCAGATAAACAAAAAGACAGTTAAACAGGAATATCACATTTCATGCATATTGCACAATATAAACATCACAAGAAGCACATATATATTCCTTATCACCCTTAAACATGTTTCAGTATCATTTATTCAGTTCCGATGCTAAACATCTATTTTAAAATCAGTAGACACATTGCAACTATAATACAGGAAATTTCATCATTTTCAATAAGCATAATAAATATTTCAAGTTCCAATGAATCTGACATACTCCAATGCATGTATTATACTATTTAAAAGTTATACTAACTGATACAGAAGCAAGTAAGCATTTAAATTGAGTTAATTAATGATTTCTGAATGAACTACTACTCACCCTAGAAACTCGGCCGACCACTCTGGGAACTCGGCCGATCGGCTGACAACTCCGCCGATCCACCCGCAACTCGGCCGATCCAAACCCTGATTGATAACCTATAAAGGAAACTCGGCTGAATCACACCCAATTCGGCCGATCAAAACGTTGTTCGTTAATCCTAATAAGGAAACTCGGCCGAATCATATGCAACTCGGCCGAACGGTGTATAGACTGGAATCTAAAGCAAACATGTTGCAATGGAACAGTAACCTGTACACACGTACAGGTAGAAGGAGACGACCGTTCTCTGTTCCCAGTGCTAGTCGCAGCTATAGCTGCAGATTTGCAAACTGGACCTC
The DNA here is from genome assembly GCA_963693085.1 of Alisma plantago-aquatica. NCBI lineage: Eukaryota > Viridiplantae > Streptophyta > Magnoliopsida > Alismatales > Alismataceae > Alisma > Alisma plantago-aquatica. Next base: position 431,178,736 of record OY856410.1, read on the forward strand.
AAGGCGAACTTGATTGCGGCGATTTAGGGTGTTGGCCTTTAATTCTCGTTCGGATCTCCAAGCTGAGCTCAAGGGGAGCTGTTCCTGATACAAGGCGCACCCAGGGCGGCCTCCTCTTGGTCGTACGCAGCATAGTTTGCTTCTACTTGCCACAGGTCCAATATGCAAGGCGGCAAACTAACTGGACAGTGAAATGGTAGAGGAAAAAGAAGAGGAGGTCGAGGTCGACTGGGCGTTGGTGAACCGAAGCAAAAGGGCCCAAAATCGGCCATGCTTCCTCCTTCAATCTTGCTGGTCAGGTGCTGCAAAGAGGGCGCCACACCTGCTGGTTGGCCGCAGTTAAGGCAAGGAAGAAGGGAGGGAGGAAGGAAGGCGGAAGTATGCCTGCTGGGAAACGGAGCTAGGGCTCCAAGAAATCGCCTACGAACCCCCCCCCCAATCGCTACTGAATCGGGCGCTGGGTTGGGCGCCACTTCTCGCGGTTCTGGTTCTGTTCTGTCGGCTAGGTGAAGAAGGGATAAGGGAGAAAGGTCGTGGAGGAGGCCAGCTGCAAATTTCACATATATTTCCAATATTTACAACTAGGTCCCTAAACACTCAAATGTCCATATCTTTTAACTCGGAAGTCGGTTTCGAGTGATTTTTCTTGCAATGGTTTAAGCACGGAATTCTCTATAACCTCAAAGTGCAAAACATGATAAATGGACAATTCTACTAGATCAAAGCTCTAATTACAAGTGTGATTACTTGATTCAACTTAATGTACTAAATAATCAACATTGACATTATTAATTGCCTCAGGTGATTCAATCTTAGCTATTAATTCGCATCTTAGCTTATATTGATTATCCATGATGTTTAATTTGTTACTCAACACTAATTGAGATGTCTTCACGTAATTCGAGGTATTTATTAGTTAATCATGGAGTGGGTCATAACATTTCCATTATAAGTAAACTTGATCAACCACATGCACTATTCTACCAAAGAGATTTAGTGCTCATATGTACTATTCTGCCAAAGAGATTTAGTACTTCACAAATGCACTATTCTGCCAAAGAGATTTAGTGCTCACATGTACTATTCTGCCAAAGAGATTTAATACTTTCATCAATGCACTATTCTACCAAAGAGATTTAGTGCTATCATATAATGGACCAGATATCTTATGTTTCATGTGTTCATAGCAATAAGTATGGAAAAACATGCAACATATCATACAAGAATAATCATTCAATCAATATCATATGCCAAGTTTGTACTACCATATAACGCAAGCATATTATATAATAAGCCAAGTAAGAGGTAATGGCGTACCTTTCAAAGAGATAGATCATCCTAATCACATATTCCTCAAGTCATCTATTTCTTTGTTAAACCTGATTAAGACAAGATCATATACTACCATCAGATTCTCATCATCTACATCTCATGTTAACCCTAATCGCGTTCATATTAGTGTTTCACTTAGTTCATTAAGATATATACATTATGACTTGCATTCTTATCTTATATTTGTATTACTGATGTTATTTTCCCATATTACATCTCATTATCAAAGTCCATCATCTGAACATTAGGTTCCATATCCTTTTTGTGCACATATTAAACCTCGGTTACATCATTAACCTAGATTAGAGTTTTACAACATGTATTAATATTCATCTTCATATAACATGGATTTTGTTCATCATTATGATCTCATAATTAAATTGAGGTTCAATATACTGATATGAGCTTTCTCTGTAAATTTCATCATTTATAGAGCATGTATGTATTTACTGCATTTTATTAGGGTTATTAGCCCTAATTAGACATATTAAGCAAATTACATGATTTCATACATCATCATGACCATAACTGACATCATATGCATTATAAACATGAAATATGATTTACAGGTATTTTCTCATAATTTTAAGGAATCGTTTGATATTTATTATCCATCATATGAGCATTTCACATCTTACATGATATCACTATTATTAATGCATCAAAAGCAGGATATTTTGCTTTAATCTTGTTCTATGCATTTTTCTGAGAAAAATGGTACCTTGTTTGTATTTTTCTGATAATCAGACTATTTTCTACTAATTATGTAAGATCTGAAAATTATTTGGATTTATTACCTTTTTGGGCCAATGAGATCCCGCCATGTGGACACTAGGGTAGCGGCTCCTTCGCTTGGTTGGGCCGGTGGTTCATGTTTGGTCTAGGTATGGTTCACGGCTACAGACTTGGTCCTCCTTTTCTCTTCTCACGCAGACGGGACCCTTGAACCGCCCACTCTCCTTCCTCGCGGCTGGTAGAACCCGCCGCCGCTGGTGTTTCCCTGGGCCTGCAGTCGGCCACCAAAGGGCTGCCATCATTATGGGGAAGGTCTCCTTCTCGCACGAAACCTGTAGGCGTCGTCTCCCTGATCGCAAAGCGGTCTTCTTTTCTTCCACAGTGCTGCCGCCGAGAGGCGACCCTGGAAAGGGATAACAGTGGTGTCGTCCCTCCTCCAGATAGATCTCCATCTCTCTCGGCCATCATCTTCTCCGGCAAGATGGTGCCATGTCTTCTCCTCATCGGTGTCCTCTCGATCTCCTTAACGAGTGCCAGGCACCGCTGTGTCTTTGTCCCGTGTTCGTGAGCTGTCGTTGCCGCCAGGGAATTGTGACGTCCCCGGATTTTCTAAAACTTAATCTGATGTGTGATGTCCAAATTGAAACCCTCACCTCGGCGAGAATCCCAATTTAAACATCCCACACAAGGCTAAGAAGAAGAAAATCAGAGGAAGTCCGAAGGAAACACAGTAGCACATGTACATGAACAATAATAAAACCATACACACATGTTCACCATTCAACATATAATTACAACATGAATTGTTACATCACTTGATATTACATATTGAACAGCAAACTATACATATACATGTACTACATCTAAACAACAGGATCTTAAGACAACAGGTCCACCTGTACATCAGCTCGCCATACAACTCTCACCCATCCTGGATCTTCAAAGCACAAGCCATAACCTATACAAAAGATTATATGCGGTATACGTCAGCACAATATTTCATGAATATTGTACTGAGTACGCCTACGTGTCTTTTATTTACCTCTCATCATATCTTGGCAATAAGATAAATCTAATATACTTGGCAGTATCAGAAGAATATAAGAAAAACATATACTTGCACATGGATATTCATTAACAAAAGAGAACACATATTTTAAGCACAATTTCCATTATATACTCATGCATCCGCCTACCAATGGGATAGATGCTTTATGGCCTCATGATCCGCTTACCAAAGAGATAGATCATTTCATATGGTGATCCGCTTACCAAAGAGATAGATCACCTTTAAGCACTACGCTTACCAAAGAGATATAGTGCTTTCATATAATGGAACAGATATATTATGTTTCAAGTGTTCATAGCAATAAGTATGGAGAAACAAGCAACATAGCATACAAGAACAATCATTTCAATCAATACCATATGCCAAGTATTTTACTACTCATATAACACAAGCATATTGTATAATAAGCCAAGTAAGAGGTAATGGCGTACCTTAGATCAAGACAAACCTAATCATTAGATATCCCTGATATCACCTATATCCTTGGTTAAACCTGATCAAGACAAAATCATATACTATCATCAGGTTCACATCATCTTACATCTCATCTTAACCCTAATCGTATCCATTTTAGGGTTTTCTTAACTCATTATGTTATATACATTATTACTTGTCTTCTTATCTTAGATTTATCATACTGATGTCATTTTCCAGATTAAGATACATAATCTGATCATTATCTTCCATAGCATTAATTAACCCTAGGTTACAACATTAACCTAGATTAGGGTTTTAAACCATGTATTAAAGGTCAACTTCATATAACATGAATTATATGCATCTAACTGATATCCGATTTACATCTTAACTTCAGATTACTGATATGAACTTACTCTGTAAATTTCATCATTTATTGAGCATATATGTATTTAATACATTTTATTTAAGATTAAAAGCCCTAATTAGACATATTAAGCAAATTACATAATTTATACATCAACATGATCATCCTTGACATCAGGTGCATTATAGATATGATTTTTCACTTACTGGTATTTTCTCATAATTTTTGGTCGATGTTTATTATTTATTATCCATCAATTAAGCATTTCACAAATAACAAGATATCACTTATATTAATGCATCAAAAGCCATATATTATATTTCCACTGTGTTTTACTCATTTTTCTGAACATTTTGATACCTTGTTTGTATTTTTCTGATAAGCGAGATATTTTCTATGAATTATACAAGATCTGACAATTATCTGGATTTCTTATCTTTTTCGGCCAATGGAAGTTTGCCACATGTCCTTGTAGGGGCGCGACATTCAGCTCTTAGTCTGCGCTGAGCCGGCGGTTCATTGGATCTGGTTTGGGGTCAATTGGTTGGTTCAGTTGTGGGTCTGGAGAGCGGCCCACTCGCTATTTCTTTCTTTCTCCCCTCAAAGTGCGATCATCCTCGTTGGGTCAGCGATCTCTGCAATCTGGCCGCCGCCGCTCCAAGCTGGACTCCGGTGAGTAGATACCATGGCCCAGATCCTCAGCTCCGGCTCCTAAGGACCCGATCGTCTTCGGCAGATTCGTATAGATCTCCACAGCTGGACAGCTCCGCAGTTGGTGATCTAGATTCCTATCTCCTTGAGGTCGCCGCCGCCAGGGCCTGGATCTGTGGAGCTCCTCTGCGCTTGCCTCCTTCCTCCGTCGGGGACTCTATCATCGTTGGCTCTGCTTCAGCGATGAGATCAGTCCTTTGGTGCTTCTCTCACACCAGAGTCCCCAACCGGACTTCCACTTTCTACAATGCCGCCTCTGTCGCCTGGGAGTTCTGCTCCAGGTCTGGCGCCTCCTAGACTTCCCTTCCGTCTTCTCCATGTCCGCAGGGTTTGGCATTGGCCTGGCGTTGGAGCTCATTCTTCCCCAGGTCGATGTGGCTCCGCCGTGGTTAAGGATAAAGGGGAGAACCCCCTTCTCGCTTCGAGGCTCAAATCTAAGGCTTCCGCGAGGTCCGCACAACCTACAGGGACTAGCCTGAGGGTGATCATCAGCGGAAACCATCCCTCTCGGTCCTCTCCTCATGATCGCGTTTGCAATAAGGCCACCCCCTTGTTCTTCTGTTGGAGGCGATCCTCCATTCTGAAGACCATCACAGGAGTCTCCAACTCTTTCATTGCTCTCTGCCCAAGCACCTGCAGCTCGCGGTTGAGAGGTCACAACAAGGGGAGTACGATCTCTCTGCTCTCCATTACCCAGAGAGGTTGATAAGGGTTGCATGGTTTATGGATGTGGAGCGAGCAACTACCCACACTTCATCTCCTTAAGGCATAACCGGATGCTCAGTTATCTATCCCACTCGCTCCACGACGTGCACGCCTTGCACTGTGGTTATGGGCCAACTGTAATGACTAAGGAGAAGTCTTCCCAATCGTAAGATACATGCAAGGGCAGGGAATACTTGATGCACGAACTTGATCCGTGGCTTTCCCTTTTGCAAAGACCGCGTCATACTAAAGATATCAGATCTTAGTCTAGCATATTGAACTTAGGCCATTGGTCACCAACGAATACCAATCATGTGCCCATATTCAACATGTATACTATCTTCTTGAAACACACAATTATTATACAACATTGGGCACAACTCTGTCACCACTCAAGTACACCCCATACAATTTTTGTGCAAAAACTCAGCTATTTGACCATTCAATTAAATTCCTCAAAAAGCATGAATTAAGGATGATATTAACATCAATCAACAAACCTATTTTGTCAAGGGCTCGGGACCTTCAATCTAACTCATACTTATGTTTTTACTTAAGACATTGGACATTTTAGGATTCTAAAAGTCCACTCCATCACATCCTACACACCTTAAAAGATATTTCGTCCTCGAAATTAAGCCCAAAAATCCAGTCTTTCACATCATATACATCTTAAAAGAATTTCGTCCTCGAAAGTAAACCATACTCATACTTCCAAAGAACCATTCTCTTTCCTTCATCCACATGTAAGCACCATTCTATGCACAACATAGACAAGATCTCTAGATTTATATCCAAGCTACTAGGGATATTTTAGAACATCTAGGGTGAAACATCACTTCAAGGAAGCTCAAAAAAAAGATTTAGAAACTCAGGTTATGTCATTACATATCTCATATGTTAGATGTGCTTCCTTATCTTCGCCCATGCATTAGGGTTCCCACATCATATTACCATGTTCTAAAGGAGTTAACTAAAATTAGCCCATTATATCAAGGTGTCATCAATATTTTATTCAGCTAATTGTTAGAACATGTTCAACATTACCACATGCCTCTTAGAAGGGAGTTAACTAAAGTTAACCCACCTTGTCCATCTAGATCATATCAAGGTGTCGTACTCATTATGTTTTGCTAATTCTTAAGCTACATATTTCATCTTTATTAAGCACTAAGATTAAAACCTCATGTAACATGTTTCATTCATATGATCTTATTTCATTATTCATAATAAATTGCAACATTTATTAATGAATTCTCATAAAATTAACCAACAATATCACATTATCATCATAATTCATGTATATATTTAACCATGCATGCATTGATATTTATTAAACCAACTCAAGGTTTCCATCATATCATGTCTATATATCACATCTCGAGATTTGATCACATCCTTACATGCATTATATCATGATTGTGCTAAACAAACTTATATAAGTGGCTTATGAAACATGTATCAAAACTTTATATAGTCCAACTGAGGTTCCTCTAACCCATACCACGAGGGGAGCGTCATGCTCAGTCTCTCTGAGCTAACTCAACCCTATGAGTATCTCATACGCATATACTTTATCTTTCCTCTCTTAGTCTAGGGTTCATAGGTATACCTCATTGGCACTAGTTGATAACTTTACAAGCTCTAGCCACGTAAGCACAAACCAAAACATACCATGACATACTCTTCATAGGTCTCTACCATGAAACATCTTACCCAAAGCTCTCTTATATACACCACTAGATTCCTATGTGGGAAACCACCAACCCGAGCATGAGGCTTCACAGAAGCTAACATAGCTACCTCCTTCAGGGTCTTGGGCTCTCTCCCTCACCCAGATGGTAGGCACTCATTTTCATGTTCTCATATGCACATATATAACCAGCCTCTCTCTAACTCTAGGGTTTGGTCCTCCCAAGGACATCTAGGGTTCAAGATATCTATAGGAATCATGCATAAAGCGACTCAACTCAATCACTCAGGAGTATTCTAGTTTAGGACATATCATATCGCATAAATCTCATATTTCTCATATCTTGGAGTCTAGGTTCTCTGACCTTCTCCTAATGGGTCTCACTCTCTCTTGAGCTAACCCCAAAACTGGTCCTAACACTAGAGGTCCTCCTTCGTAAAAGAACTTGAGGCTCATGCTGACTCACAACTTATCTTAACTTAACATATCTTACCCCATAAAAGCCTAGTTACTTGCATCATCAGAACTTATCTTGCATCCTCAAAACTAAACTTAAGTCCTCAAAGACAAACATAGATCATCGCGAACTATCTTATATCATCTATATGAAACTTATATCATATCATCAAAACTTATTTCATCTATTCTATCTATCACATATACCAACAAGGCTCTAGACATCTAATCTAGAACTACACTCTCTTCTAGACTGATGTCATCACTTTCACTTAGGTTTCATGAACACCTCCTACTCGTACATGTGTGGGGACACATTTTTGTAATACATATATATAATAAAATATTATATAGTTTTTCTCCGATAAAACATGCGTCAGAGAAAACTATCAGGGTTCGATCCGATTGGAATCCAAAACCAAATCCAGAAAATGAGTGCCCCACACATAGTAGAGAGTCCAGTGTCATGAAAACTAGTGAAAAGGGTGAGAACAAGGGGTAGACTAGTGTAGCCACTCTAGACAACGAGCGCCATATGTCTAGGGCTTCTCTTCCCTTGATGCGCGTCATTTCCAAATAGTGCAACGTCCCATACCGCTGCACTACAAGGAAAGAACGACATCTAAGGACTTGCTACACAACAAGCACTAGTCTAGACCTAGTTCTCGGACATCTAGGTGCTAACCTAGAGGATAGGTCAGATCTAGTCTCTAAAAGATGACTAATCTAACCCTAAAAGATTATTAAGGTTCAAGGTTCTTTAGTTTTTAGTTGCATAATGAGCAAATGTCAGGCTTTGCTATTGTCCATGCTCTGATGCCACCTGTGACGTCCCCAGATTTTCTAAAACTTAATCTGATGTGTGACGTCCAAATTGAAACCCTCACCTCGGCGAGAATCCCAATTAAAACATCCCACACAAGGCTAAGAAGAAGAAAATCAGAGGAAGTCCGAAGGAAACACAGTAGCACATGTACATGAACAATAATAAAACCATACACACATGTTCACCATTCAACATATAATTACAACATGAATTGTTACATCACTTGATATTACATATTGAACAGCAAACTATACATATACATGTACTACATCTAAACAACAGGATCTTAAGACAACAGGTCCACCTGTACATCAGCTCGCCATACAACTCTCACCCATCCTGGATCTTCAAAGCACAAGGCATAACCTATACAAAAGATTATATGCGGTACACGTCAGCACAATATTTCATGAATATTGTACTGAGTACGCCTACGTGTCTTTTATTTACCTCTCATCATATCTTGGCAATAAGATAAAACTAATATACTTGGCAGTATCAGAAGAATATAAGAAAAACATATACTTGCACATGGATATTCATTAACAAAAGAGAACACATATTTTAAGCACATTTTCCATTATATACTCATGCATCCGCCTACCAATGGGATAGATGCTTTATGGCCTCATGATCCGCTTACCAAAGAGATAGATCATTTCATATGGTGATCCGCTTACCAAAGAGATAGATCACCTTTAAGCACTACGCTTACCAAAGAGATATAGTGCTTTCATATAATGGAACAAATATATTATGTTTCAAGTGTTCATAGCAATAAGTATGGAGAAACAAGCAACATAGCATACAAGAACAATCATTTCAATCAATATCATATGCCAAGTATTTTACTACTCATATAACACAAGCATATTGTATAATAAGCCAAGTAAGAGGTAATGGCATACCTTAGATCAAGACAAACCTAATCATTAGATATCACTGATATCACCTATATCCTTGGTTAAACCTGATCAAGACAAGATCATATACTATCATCAGGTTCACATCATCTAACATCTCATCTTAACCCTAATCGTATCCATTTTAGGGTTTTCTTAACTCATTATGTTATATACATTATTACTTGTCTTCTTATCTTAGATTTATCATACTGATGTCATTTTCCATATTAAGATACATAATCTGATCATTATCTTCCATAGCATTAATTAACCCTAGGTTATAACATTAACCTAGATTAGGGTTTGTAACCATGTATTAAAGGTCAACTTCATATAACATGAATTATATGCATCTAACTGATATCCGATTTACATCTTAACTTCAGATTACTGATATGAACTTACTCTGTAAATTTCATCATTTATTGAGCATATATGTATTTAATACATTTTATTTAAGATTAAAAGCCCTAATTAGACATATTAAGCAAATTACATGATTTCATACATCAACATGATCATCCTTGACATCAGGTGCATTACAGATATGATTTGTCACTTACTGGTATTTTCTCATAATTTTTGGTCAATGTTTATTATTTATTATCCATCAATTAAGCATTTCACAACTAACAAGATATCACTTATATTAATGCATCAAAAGCCATATGTTATGTTTCCACTGTGTTGTCTCATTTTTCTAAACATTTTGATACCTTGTTTGTATTTTTCTGATAAGAGGGCTATTTTCTATGAATTATACAAGATCTGACAATTATCTGGATTTCTTACCTTTTTCGGCCAATGGAAGTTTGCCACATGTCCTTGTAGGGGCGTGACATTCATCTCTTAGTCTGTGCTGAGCTGACGGTTCATTGGATCTGGTTTGGGGTCAATTGGTTGGTTCAGTTGTTGGTCTGGAGAGCGGCCCACTCGCTATTTCTTTCTTTCTCCCCTCAAAGTGCGATCATCCTTGTTGGGTCAGCGATCTCTGCAATCTGGCCGCCGCCGCTCCAAGTTGGACTCCGGTGAGTAGATACCATGGCCCAGATCCTCAGCTCTGGCTCCCAAGGACCCGATCATCTTCGGCAGATTCGTATAGATCTCCACAGCTGGACAGCTCCACAGTTGGTGATCTAGATTCCTATCTCCTTGAGGTCACCGCCGCCAGGGCCTGGATCTGTGGAGCTCCTCTGTGCTTGCCTCCTTCCTCCATCGGGGACTCGATCATTGTTGGCTCTGCTTCAGCGATGAGATCAGTCCTTTGGTGCTTCTCTCACACCAGAGTCCCCAACGGGACTTACTCTTTCTACAACGCCGCCTCTGTCGCCTGGGAGTTCTGCTCCAGGTCTGGCGCCTCCTAGACTTCCCTTCCGTCTTCTCCATGTCCGCAGGGTTTGGTATTGGCCTGGCGTTGGAGCTCGTTCTTCCCCAGGTCGATGTGGCTCCTCCGTGGTTAAGGATAAAGGGGAGAACCCCCTTCTCGCTTCGAGGCTCAAATCTAAGGCTTCTGCGAGGTCCGCACAACCTACAGGGACTAGCCTGAGGGTGATCATCAGCGGAAACCATCCCTCTCGGTCCTCTCCTCACGATCGCGTTTGCAATAAGGCCACCCCCTTGTCCTTCTGTTGGAGGCGATCCTCCATTCTGAAGACCATCACAGGAGTCTCCAACTCTTTCATTGCTCTCTTCCCTAGCACCTGCAGCTCGCGGTTGAGAGGTCACAACAAGGGGAGTACGATCTCTCTGCTCTCCATTACCCAGAGAGGTTGATAAGGGTTGCATGGTTTATGGATGTGGAGCGAGCAACTACCCACACTTCATCTCCTTAAGGCATAACCGGATGCTCAATTATCTATCCCACTCGCTCCACGACGTGCACGCCTTGCACTGTGGTTATGGGCCAACTGTAATGACTAAGGAGAAGTCTTCCCAATCGTAAGATACATCCAAGGGCAGGGAATACTTGATGCACGAACTTGATCCGTGGCTTTCCCTTTTGCAAAGACCGTGTCATACTAAAGATATCAGATCTTAGTCTAGCATATTGAACTTAGGCCATTGGTCACCAACGAATACCAATCATGTGCCCATATTCAACATGTATACTATCTTCTTGAAACACACAATTATTATACAACATTGGGCACAACTTTGTCACCACTCAAGTACACCCCATACAAATTTTGTGCAAAAACTCAGCTATTTGACCATTCAATTAAATTCCTCGAAAAGCATGAATTAAGGATGATATTAACATCAATCAACAAACCTATTTTGTCAAGGGCTCGGGACCTTCAATCTAACTCATACTTATGCTTTTACTTAAGACATTGGACATTTTAGGATTCTAAAAGTCCACTCCATCACAGGAATCCAGCCTCCGGCGTGATTCTTCAGTATGTCCAGGCCATGTCATGCGTGATAGAATGACATCCGACGATGTCACTGTGGACCTCCTCTCCGCATGCTCAAGGATCTAGCTAGGAGTGGCTGCTATTGCGCACCTCTGATCCACGCCACTGTCCCGATTGGCGTCGTCTCCCGAACAACAGCCGCCGCTGTGGGGGCCTCTTCCTGATCGTGAGTGCTGTCATGGTCCGGTGTTCTGTGAGCAAACCGAGGCTCCTCCATGTTAGCACCTCCGCAGACAACAACTCCTGTTGTGGTTGCTTCCTTCCTCCATGTTACTGCTGCTACTACGTCTCCTACTTGACGTTGGTCCGTGTGAGGTTGTCGTGGGCACAAAAGTACCTTAGATGAACTTCTCTAGTCTCCCGCTTTGATCATGGAGTAGGCCGAGTCATCACCCTCACCGGCAACTGATCGCTTACCCTCACATGCTGCCCCTTTCTCCGCGACGTGGGGATCGTGGTCAACTCGTGGCTCTACCCACGTCTACTACTAGACTTGGTGCGGAGGCGGTTGATCGATCGGATCATCCCATAGATTGGTTGGGTCAGGCCACTCACTACTGATCCGTGCTATCTCTACTCAATACTCTATCGTCGTATCACATGCCAAAGTACAAGCAATGTCCACGCTGCTTACCCAACACAAGATCTGCGGGAAACTAATATATCGATCAAAGCCTAGCAGACTATATCACACATGATTATATACATTATAACATCATTTTCAAACCTCAATATCTCTCTCTAGGAGCACTCAAACTTCATCAGATGTTAATCGTAACTTCTTCACAACTTGATCTTCATTCTACTAAAATTGAATGCTTAAATATCACTGATTGACCATTCACATAAATACCTCAATGGGGCATAAACTTAGGGATCTTAGTCATGATATTAACCTCTATCAACACTCAAAATTTACCAAAGCCCTTGTGACTCCCAAAACTACTCAACATGTATGAATTCAATTATATTGTTGGACATTTAAGGATTTCAAAAATCCAGTCCATCACATCATATACATCTTAAAAGAAATTTCGTCCTCGAAATTAAAGCAAAAACCACTTTGTCACAACTAAGGTATGGGAAGACGGTGGAGCGCACTGATGAAGCCAGGCTAGAGACTGAGCCAAGTCTTGAGAGTGCAATTCCGGCAGAGGATGGAGGTAGACAAGCAGAAGCTCAAGAGACTCCACAGAAGCCTTCCGATGAGCTATCTGGTGGGAGGAATCCTTATGCTCCCAGGCTTCCGTTTCCTTATAAACTGATCAAGGCCAATCTGAAAAAGCATCACGAAAGGTTTATGGACTCGATCAGGAAACTGCATCTTGAAGTCCCCTTCCTTGACGCCTTGGAGGAGATGCTGACCTACACCAAGTTCCTCAAGGATCTTATCATGAAGAAAAGAAGAGGAGGAAGCGTTGAGACCGTGCACCTAGCATCTGCTTCCTTAGCCTTTGTGAAGCATGACCTGCCAAATAAAAGAAGAGACCCTGGAGCTTTTACGACCCCGTTTGCCATCGGGGACAACGTTGAGCGAAAAGGTCTTTCCAATTTAGGGGCAAGCATCAACCTCATGCCCCTGAGCTTCGTGCAAAGGTTGGGTTTAACCGACATGGTTCGTACCAATATGAGGATCGAACTGGCGGACCATACTTTTAAGAGACCTATCGGTGTTGTTGAAGATGTGTCGATCAGGGTCGGTAATTTCTTCATTCCTTGCGACATAGTCATAATTGATACAACAGAAGATCCCCGCTGCCCGATTATCTTTGTACATCCCTTTTTGGTGACAGGAAGGGTGTTGATTGATGTATCTGAGGGGATTATCACGCTGAGGGTCGGAGATGACCACCTGGACTTCAAGCTGAAGGAAGCCATGAAGAGTCCTTCCTTGTCTGAATACGCATGTTTTGCAGACAGCTACGATAAATTCTGCGAGGAGATAGAGGAGGACATCTGTATAGTGGACCCCCTTGTGAGGGCTATAAGCTGTCAGGATTCCGACTTTGAAGATCCTAAAATTGGGAAGTATCTCGACCTTTTTGACCTGTCTGACGAAGATCTACATGAAGAAGATGAGGTGGTGGAGTCCGTGAAGTATGCCTCTCTCGAGGAGGAGCCTCAAGAGAAGGCACCCAGAGCAAAACCTGAGTTGAAACTGTTGCCTGAAGGTTTGAAATATGAATTCTTAGATGAAGAAAACAGAAACCCTATCATCGTAAACACCACTCTTCCGAGAAACCAGATGGACAGACTCCTTGAGGAGTTAATACTCCACAGGGGGGCTATAGGATATTCAGTAGAGGACATCAAAGGCCTTAGCCCCGCCTTATGCATGCATCACATCAACTTGGAAGAATCCGTCAAGCCTCTGGCTCAACCCCAGAGGAAGCTGAACCAGATGCTCAAGGAGGTCGTCAAGAAAGAGGTAATCAAGCTAAGGGATGCAGGGATCATTTACCCAATCAGTGATAGCAACTGGGTGAGTCTGATCCACGTAGTACCCAAAAAGGGCAGGATGACAGTGGTAAAGGGGGAGAAGGGTGACGAGGTGGAGGTTAGGAACGTCACCGGATGGAGGATGTGCATCGATTACCGAAAGCTAAATCAGGCTACAAAAAAGGATCATTTTCTGCTACCTTTTATTGACCAAGTTCTTGAAAGATTAGCGCATCATGATTTCTTTTGCTTCCTTGATGGCTTTTCAGGATTAATCAGGTACCCATCTTGCCCGACGATCAGGAGAAAATGACATTCACCTTCCTCTAAGGAACTTATGCTTTCAGAAGGATGCCCTTCGGTCTCTGCAACGCTCCCGTCACCTTTCAAAGATGCATGATATCAATGTTTTCAGATTTTTTAGAAGATATCGTAGAAGTTTTCATGGACGATTTTTCAGTCTATGGAAGGGACTTCGATAGCTGCCTAAAGAATCTATCCTTGATTCTATAAAGGTGCGAGGAGAATAGCCTGGTCCTAAACTGGGAGAAGTGCCATTTCATGGTACGAGAGGGCATTGTTGTCGGGCATAAGATCTTAAGGTGTGGAATCGAGGTGGACACCAGCAAGGTCGAAGACATATCCAAGCTTCCTCCCCCAAAGTCCGTGACTGGAGTGAGGAGCTTCCTCGAACACGCCGGATACTACCGAAGATTCATAAAGGACTTCTCGAAGATTTCAAAACCATTGTCCAATCTTCTGGTAAAGGATGTTGAATTTGTTTTCTCTAATGACGGTCTCAATGCTTTTCAGGATTTGAAAAATGCTCTGGTATCCCCACCCATCCTCCAAGTGCCAGATTGGGATTTACCCTTTAAGCTTATGTGAGACACTAGAGACTATGCGGTAGGAGCAGTCCTGGGGCAGAAGAAAGATAAAAATCACCATGTGATCTGCTACGCTAGTCGCACGTTGGACGAAGCTCAGGTAAATTACACGACCACGGAAAAAGAGATGCTGGCAATTGTCTTCGCCTTCGACAAGTTCAGGCCATACCTCGTTGGAGCAAAGATCAAGGTATATACAGATCATGGGGCAATAAAATATCTAATGCAAAAGAAAGACACAAAGTCTAGGCTGTTGATGTGGGCCTTATTGCTGCAAGAGTTCGACCATGAAATTATCGACAAGAAGGGCACAAAAAATGTGGTCGCCAACCACCTATCGAGGATCGTAGCTGAAAGACCAGGGGGACCGCCGATCAACGACAACTATGTCGATGAGGCCCTTATGTTGACTGATGCTAAAGAAGAAGACTTGCCATGGTTTGCAGATATCTGCAACTATCTAGCTTGTGGAGAGATACCTCCTGACATTACTTACAATTAGAAAAAGAAGTTGTTCGCGGATGCTAAAAATTACTATTGGGATGATCCTCTCCTTTTCAGAAGATGCGCTGACAGTCTATACAGGAGATGCATTCCCTAGGAAGAAACCGCGAACATCCTGAAGGAGTGTCACGCCTCCCCCTACGGTGGACACCTTGGTAGTGAAAGGACGGCTGCAAAAGTGTTACAGTCAGGTTTCTAATGGCCCTCGCTATTCAAAGATGCCGCACAATTTGTAAAAGTTTGCAAGGAGTGCCAGTCTACAGGGAATATAGGGCGGAGGAATGAAATGTCGATGGCGAGCTGGATCGAAGTAGAAATCTTCGACGTGTGGGGGATTGATTACATGGGGCCGTTTCCTCCATCCCGAGGGTATCAATACACACTAGTGGCAGTAGACTATGTATCGAAGTGGGTGGAAGCAGTAGCAACCCAAACACGCGACGCCAAGTCGGTAATCAAGCTATTCGAGAAGACTATCTTTCCTCGGTTTGGTGTACTGCGCACTGTAATAAGCGACGGAGGGTCGCACTTTGGAGAGAGACAGTTTGAAACACTCCTACATAAGTACGGAGTGAAGTACAAGATCGCTACACCCTACCACCCACAGACGTCAGGGCAGGTAGAAGTTTCCAACAGGCAAATCAAGTAGATCCTTGAGAAAACTGTCAGTCGAACGAGGAAAGACTGGTCTATGAAGCTTGACGACGCACTATGGGCCTACATGACTGCCTACAAAATGCCCATCGGAACCACCCCCTACAAGCTTATCTATAGAAAATCCTGCCATCTGCTTCTAGAACTGGAACATAAGGCCCTTTGCGTGATCAAATTCTTAAACATGGACCTCGAAAAAGTAGGAGAAAAGAGATTTTGGCAGCTTCAAGAGCTCGAAAAGCTGAGGATGAGCGCCTATGAAAATGCAAGAATATACAAACAAAGAATGAAGGTGTGGCATGACGCTCACCTAAGAAGGAAGGATGTGAGCGAAGAAGATAAAGTTCTATTATTTAAATCCTCTATTCACCTCTTCCCTGGAAAGTTACAGACAAGATGGTCGGGACCGTTTGTTGTGTCGAAGATATACCCATCAGGAATGATGGAGCTCTACGACAAAGAAGATCCGACAAAGGTCTTCAAGGTGAATGGGCACAGAGTAAAGAGGTTTTATGAAAATGAAGCTTTTGTCAGGAGAGCAGAAATCAACATGCAGGATATGGGTAATGTCAAAAGCTGAATGCAAAGAGCTTGCACCGGCTGAGTTGGCGACGCTAACTTCAGCGCTCCTTGGGAGGCAGCCCGAGTTTTTCTTTCTTTCATATAGTAGGATGCATATTTCTCTTCCTTGTAAAACGAACATTACGGACTGTAATAAGGCCCGAACCCGTTGTATTTTATGAGCTTTGGGGAGTAATACTTTCTGAGGTCAGGGACCTAACACCTGAACCGATGATGTCTGCCCGTCAAATGTTTTTCCGCTTAGTTTTAGTTTTCGTTCGCCAGTTTTAACCGTATCAGGCAGTAGCTCAGCCGGCGCGTAGGATTGCTTGTTTTGGGCTACAATCTCTCGGGAGTCGCAACGACTGTGACGGATGGTATTCCTGGGTGGTGTGCATCTGTATCGTGCATGTAAGTGATTGCCCTTAATGAGACTGACGGGACCGTCGTCTCGGGAACGGCAAGTCCCAATGGCCTACGCACACCCCAGAACTGTCTGTTCTACCCCCAACTGAGTTTGCTACATATAGTAAAGAGGGTTCAATGTGTCGGGCTACTACACTTACTCTTTTTTTCCACCTATTTGCCATGCAGTAATCCACTTTTGCTCGTGTATCGGCCAGCTTGCCTTCACCCCTGTATTGGGCGATGGCTCCAAAGAGCAAAGGTATAGCCCGACAGTCCGTTTGCCCGACACGAGTTTCTTATCCCGCGCTACTTATTAGGTTGACGAAGTTAGTCGTTTTATCTAGTGCCGCCCGACGCAGTTAAGCACGACACAACAACGGATAGTGTTTGCCCAATACGCCATATCGGGCGATATGTTTTTCTTCTGTGACGTCCTATCGGGCAGTTGTTTTCATGCGACCATATCGACATGCTCTCTTCATATCGTCCAATCTTGTATCATCTCGAGTTTTCTTTTGATGGACGATACTCGGATTTTGAAATAAGTTAAGTCTTATCATGATTCCGGTTTTTCCTGACCTAACATTTAGGTGATCATTGGACTTGATAACAGGTATGGCTCACATAAGGCAAACCTCCAGCCGAGCTAAAGCAACAACTGTCGGACAGAAATGTCAGAATCCCGAGGCAGCTAGCCATCAACAACAGAAGATAGAGAGCGGGTGGATTTTTCTTGATTTGGTAGCTTCGGAGGAGGATCACTTTCTTATCATAGTCTGTCTTCTGCTGTGGTTTAGGACCATCTACAGAGACAGCACGGGTTTTTTTTGCCGGTGGCATACAGATGGAGTCTGGGCATTCCGGTTCCATATTCTGAAAAAGGGGGCAAGTATCCACAAGTGTTTTCAATAGCTCTCTATCTACTATGCACGAGCTTCGAGCTTCCTTCTTGAGGGCTAGGGAAATAAAAAGGTTGCAGTAAAGAAGCATATTGTAGCTTTTCCAAGGCACAAGCACAACAGCCATCTAACCTTCACTGTACTAGCATGACCTCACCTTGTCTTCTTCACTACTCTGGGACAGAGTGTGGAGTAAGTTTGGGGGGTACCCATGTACCAGTGAAGGAGGTATAAAAAACTCTTGTGTCATTTTTTTTTCTCCTATATCATGTGTATATACCTATGCTCGTATAAAATGGCATGCTCATATAAAAATAAAAAAAAATATTATTTTTGCTATATACATATGTACAAAGTTGTTATAATAGTAAAAACCTATTGTGACTTCTTGCAAAGTTTGTTTTCTACGTGCTCAATGAAATGCAAGTTTTGTTTTATCTTTCTGATAACGCTGCCTCAAACAACAAAAGATTATGTTTTGCCATGCCAAAATTTTCAATATATATATATATATATATATATATATATATATATATATATATCGCAAACAACTAAGAGATGAGTATGGAGAAGGAAAAAGCTGCCCAAACAACAGAAATTTCTTTTGTTTTCCCTTACCCAACAAAAATCCCAAAAGAGAAAGTAGCCTTATGAGAGTGAATAAAATCATGAGAGTTGTGCCCAATTAAAGAAAAAGAAAAAATATATATACACACTTGTTTTCCAAAAGTACCCATCTTTAGACATGGTAATTTTGGGGCAGTGGTACGTAGGATGTGAAATCACTACTCTAAAGCCAACTGGCTTGGACTGCAGGGACCATTTTCCCATTAACGGACTCTTACCAGGATGGACTGATGGGAGAAAAGAACCCCCCCCCCAAAAAAAAGCCTTAGCCTACCCTATACACAACTTTCTGACCCAAAAATAAAGTTGTTTGGTGTGTAAGCTAACTTTAGAATCATACAACAAATTCTCGCCAAAGTTGTAGAGAAGAATTTTACTTAAATAATAAGGCAGGAAACGCAAGGTCTTTTGTTCATAGTGAGACAACATTATCTTTAAGGCATCACAATTCTTATTTCACCTTTTGAACAGAAAATTGCGTCGAGCAAGAAGAAGCATCACTAAATAAAGTTTAAATATTGATTGAGGACAATCAAAATGCTAAGTTTGGGGGAGTTGATAACACCAATTTTAGTGATTTTTTGCCCTTTATTCTGTTATCAAAACTGCCCTTTTCTGCTACTTTTCTCTCGTTTATAAGCACTTTTGCAATAATTGGCCAAATCACGCTCTTAATCCAATATTTCCATCTTTTTCAGTGTTTTTCCTCATTTTGATCTGTTTTTATCATCAATAAGGCTGTCCCGGCCCACAAATAAGTCCAAATTGCACCGACCTTCCTGACGCCTGATACAACCTCTGCCCGACAGGGTGGAGCGACACAATGACGCGCGATATGGGGATGTCGCGCGAGAAGAAACTGACGGACGACATGTCTTTTACCCGACGGGGAGCCGAGCTCGCCACGACAACACCAGCTTGTCACGCGACACAGGCCACCCACCGGCAGGCGCCGCTCGTCACGTGACCGACAACCGACACCCCCGTGCCGAGCGATACCTGTATCGGCCGTCCACCGATCTGCGAATAAGGAGGACACATGGCGCTTTGAGCGCCATAACTTCCCCCAACCGCTGCCTAGAAATAGCAGCTACAGGAAGCCGAAAAGACAGTTTAGACAGGTAGGAACCCTGAGCAAATCTTCAGAGGAAGCTGCGAGAGCAGAAGTATCATGCCTGAGTGTTCGTGTCGGGAAACTCTAGGTGAGCTCTTCCCCATCCCAAAAGTTTGGGGATGGTTCACTTAGGACCGTCTCGGGCGATACAGCAGGCCGATATCGGCCAACGAGGATGAGCGACACAAGTGCCCGACTTAGATGTGTCACTAATAGCCTGACACGATATCAAACCCAATACGCTTCACCCGTCACGGTGTGTCGCCCGAGAGGGTGTCGTACGACACGAGCGTATCGGGCCAGGGACTTCACACGATGCAATCTGCCCGTCACAGTGCGCCGCCTAAGAGGGTGTGCCGTCCGACATGGTTGTATCGGGCTAAGCTCCTGACCGGTATCGGGCCGGATGGTCCACTGTAGTCTGTCGCCATTCTATATTAAGAAGGCGATACCTATCTTTATTTTTGTCATTCTTTTACTTCTGCATTGTAATCAACACCTTATATGTCAATAGAAATAGAAGGGTTTAATTATCTGTTGCCATATGTTTGGTGCAATTGTCGGATGACTGCTATGTTTAATATCTGAACTCTAGCTTGCATGTTTGGATCGCGTTTCGCTTAGCTACCAAATCGTGTTTTTTCCCGTCGCAACAACTTCGAGAGATGTGTTGTGGCTCTAGTGTTTGGGCTGATTTTGGAGTACGAGAGTGCCCAAAATCAGAGTTACTTCAGTAACATTTCACTCTAATTTAAAGTCCAACAATCTCGAGAGGGGTGTTGATGCTTGGTTAGAGGTATCCGCTCTGAGAGGAGGGGTACATGATGTTCCTGCCACTGCTTGTTTTACCAAAGTTTATCCTTCACACCTTGCTTTAAGATCTAAGTTTAATATTCCTGTTTCTGTTGCATGAAAACCACTAAAAACTGCTAAATGCCTAAAATCTTAAAACCTTCTCGTAACTCCAGTTGGAGAAAGTTTTCTTTGTTTTGTTCGTGACATCTTGTTGTTCCCTTTTTGGGAATTTTATCATCTTTTATCCTTGACAGAGTGTAGCGTGTCAATTCTGAGTTCTCAACACTACCACCCTTATCCCTGTGTTCAACCCCGTATATCTACTTCGACCCCGTAAGCAAAGTTGCGGGGTCCTAGAAGGATTCGAGTTATAAATGTAAAAGCTCGACTACCTCAAATCCGCCTCCAACTTTAGGACGCGCGATTTAGGCCGGTCAACGTCCAATAAGCAATCTAGATCTTTCCTAGACAATTAAATTAGAAGTTTGCATATCTTTTGCTCATAATTTCTATTTTTTGTCATTAGCTTGATTTTTATGAAATTAAAAGGTGAATGAATGTGAAATGACTTTCCTTGGTAACTTAGTTGAGTCCAAAATGAGATCATCAGTATTTATCCATATTTAAGTGTTTAACGCTTTAGGGAGAGTTCATTTTGGAGGAGAGAGGGAAAGAAAACAATCATACTTTCCTTTTTTTAAACTATATTAAGGAAACATGGGAACTTTCTATGCAAGTAATGTATTCCACATTTGTATTTTCAAATTCCACTACTTTTCTCTTCTGCTTTAATTAATCATTATAATACGGGAAAAGAACGTATAAAACAAGGAAAAAAACTTGTGATTGTGGTAATTTTGAAGGTTCTTATTGTTTGATTTGGTCACATTTAATTGAGTTTTGCTCAAATCTCACATGCTATGGTTAATTTTATATATGATTGTATCATTTTAACATTTTTCAAGGATAGGATAGAGAAAAATGAAAGGGAATTCATACTTATATCATTGAGTTAATTGTGACACATTATGCATATATGAAAGAGAAAATATATTTAGAGTCCTATTTTATTTTTCTTACTTTATTTTCTTATAAGAAATTCCACTTCATGCATTTTTGTATTAAGACTCTCAACTAGTTCTATTCAAGAACAACTACATTATGAGACTTAAATTAGTCTTCAAATTTTGGGATGTTACAATTCTACCCACCTTAATATAAATTGCATCCTCAAAATTTTCTTTAGGCAACTACCCACCTTAGATTTGCCTTACCTCTTCATTCCCTAATAGTTAACGTATCAAGGTCCACTTATGTTCAAAACTTAGCATGAAAAGAGATATGTGACGTTTAAATTTCATTAAATATTTATGTTAGCATTAACTATTACCTTTGTTTACTGCTTAACTCATACTTAGGGTTGATCAAACCAAATGTGGAACTATACTTAGAACATCTACCTCAACCTTGTCATGACATTTTAACATTATGTGTAGATGTCTATCTAATATTAGGTCTTTTAGGTAACTCCTTCTTTTCTTAATATGTGATGATCAGGCAGATACCCAAAAACGTGGGATCTTGTCATTCTTCCTCTCACTAACTTACCAGAACATGTGTCCCATACCATATGGACTTATAAGAAAGGAGATATGCATCAAAGTATAATTCTTATTTCATCCCTCTTCAATTATCAAATGGCTGCCCATAAACATTCATAATGGAGGGGCTATCTAATTATCTAGGTTTAGGTTGATACTCATGATCTAAACTAGGTAAAACTCTTATTTCTTACATCTCTATCTCTTAGAAGATGACAATTCTAGTCATTCTAGGCCATGGTATTATTCTTTGGGAATCTATCTCTAAACCCTAAATCCATACCTTTATCTTGGGGGTGACTATGGGATCGTATTTTCCTAGTGGCCATTTACCTGATTGCTCTGATGCCATAATGTAAAACCCCACTTTTTTCTTTTAGGCATAAAAATGTCACTGAGAAGAAGAACTCTTACTCAAGGGGGTGTAACAAAATACTAATATTTGCAATTTCAATAAATGCAACACTTTTCATTGAATGAAATCAGATTCATACATAGTTCTTGTGAAAAGAAAACTACATAATGTTCATCCATAAGATCTAATCTATTTGGTAACATAACTAAGAAAAATAAAAAGATGTCTAAACTCAAGATCGTCTTGGTAAATGGAACTCCACCAAACTCTATTTTGAAATATCCTAGTCCTTTTCTTGTTATTTTGATCATCAATTGCTCCAAATATTATAGACACCGCGTCCCCAGTCATGCATTGGAAAAAAATAGTCATTATAGTAAGTGGCATGAGTATTCCAAAATATACATTACACATAACTAAAATTCTACTAAATATTCTTAGACATTACAAATATGAAACTGACATCAAACTCTGAGTAAAATCTGAAAACATATTATCTCTTATTCCATTAACTTAATTCTTATCTTTCTACTGTATCTTTCTCTATAGATATGTATCCTAGTATATAGGTCTCATGATCTGCACCAAAGTGTCTGGGTCACAACTATCTTATCTTAATCTCTCATATCATACTCATGGATGAGACTATAGCATGCTCTAAACTAAGGTATATTTTAATTATGATTTTTATCTAATTGTGGCACCATTATACAATAAGTCCTGCTGAATTGGTGTGTCTATGCCCTGAATTGGTACCCAACTACCTCCTAATTGGCACTACATGCCTCTAAATGGCCTTGGGGTGTCTCAGAATTGGCATTACTATGACCTAAATTGGTACCAAGTACCTTTGAATTGGAGTAAACACTCTTCTGAATTGGCAAAAGATGCCTCTGAATCATCCATAGACTACTAAAGAGGACTTATCATATAATGTATTGTGTGAAGGTTTAAGCATTAATTATGTTTAGTCTAACTTACTAAATTATGAATCAGAACTTATATTATACTGAAACTGAATACGGATATTGAACATGTAATAAACTCAGATCTGAATCTCTACTCTTAAATTCTGAATAAAATCTACATCCAAATATGAATATGAATCTCAATTATAATGTAACTGAGTTTGGGTCTAAAATCCTTATCATGTATCTTTATTCAATACATGGCTACTCGCACACTGAGAAATCTAAGTCTAAATCTAAATATGATATTCTTATTATCTACATATATCTTAATCTAAAACTCAGATTTAATAAAATGAATTTATTGATATGAATTATATGACATATGAGTCTAAAGTATTAGGAAGAAGGATCTGAACCGAATATAGATATAGCAAAGTATACAAAAGTAACTTATGTAGAGTATATGAAAGTAATTTAAGCATAAATATCCAAAATATGATTTTTGACAAGATGACTTAATCTCCATAAACTCGCATTAAATATGATCTTACCATGAATCTTAATGTTTTCATATGAGCTTGTTGGTATGTATTCCCATAGAACCAATCATATGATGATTGAGATGGCAGATCTTGTAAAAAATATGATTAATAGTAATGGAAATCTTCAAATTTTGTTTGCTTCAATCAGTTATGAGATAATGATGAATCATAATAAAATGTCTAAAGAATGACATTACTCACTGACGTATGTATTTGTATTGATGAAATAAATAATGAGATCATATGAATGTTAAGAGTATGTATATTCTTGTTACGTCCCTAGTCAAATGTTATTGTGGAAGGCTAATAGAAAATAGTAACACATAATACTAGAGTGTGTTTTGGTTGATGACAAAATATCATTAGTCATGATATGTGATATCAAACTAAACACATAGATACTTGTTGGAGAATAGTGTACTAGACAGACCCATCTTGAGAGTGACACATGGAAACCATAATTGGTAGTCAGAATCATCTCTTAGAGTAACGGTGATGATTGTGGTCATTAGACCTAAAATCACTATAGTCATCACATATCATTCAATGAAACTAACATCATCCTCCATGACTTTGAATAAGGGTTACATAAAGGTGGTGCTCGGGTACCTTGTGTTACATGGGAATGACTGTGAGTGGTGTAGATGGAATTTGTCCCTCCTATTGAAGTTTGATACCAGGATAGCTGATAAGAGAGATTGGGAAAAGCATGTGCATGCACATGTCAATCAATATATGACATTGAGGTCACATATATCTCAGACAGTCTATTTGGTTCAAGAAACATGGATTGAATATTGAGGAGATGACAATTCCATGCCTTGAGTTCAATTCAAACATCAGTGACAAAGGAAGTAGACGATCACTATAACACCAATGACCGATTGTAGGTTGAAGTTGTTCTCCAACTTTCCATATTACTTGGGTAGTAATGATATGTTTTTAGATATCGCTCATTGCTTGTGATGTCATGGACATTCACTACCAAAACAACTTGAAAATTATAGGGTCACACACATAGGATACACTTGGAATAGGAGTTCATTCATGAATATAGTTTAAATTTGATTACTAAGGAGTTAGGTATTCAATTTAAACAACAATGGTTCAATAATTGACTGACTAGATTCTAATAGGCTGGTTCAAAGTGTTGAACCGGCCGATTGGAATGTCAGGTCAATAGATCCAACTTTGACAATAATGGACCATGAAATGACTGATTCAAGAAGTAAACTGACCGGCTCAGGTTCCTAAACCGACCGACTCAGGTTGTGAACCAACCGATTAGTGGATCAATT
Organism: Alisma plantago-aquatica; assembly: GCA_963693085.1. NCBI lineage: Eukaryota > Viridiplantae > Streptophyta > Magnoliopsida > Alismatales > Alismataceae > Alisma > Alisma plantago-aquatica. The sequence continues at coordinate 431,203,964 of OY856410.1, forward strand.
TGATTGATGCACGGATTAGTGTTGACGCCATCTTGTGTATTAAATCTGATATTTATTGCCAATGTAATTGTGATGGGAAAGATTATGAAATGACCAGTTCAAGGGTTGAACTAACCAGCTCACATGCCAATCGATCGGTTCACCTATAAATCAATATTTTTGCTACTTGTAGGATGTGAATATTCGTGAAATTCTAGTCTCTTCCTCTCCCACTCAGACCGAGAACCTTGAACCAAACCCTCCTATAAATAGAGGGGTACTGGGACTCAAATGCCTCTGATAATTTTTGTCTTATCTAGTTGTGGTAACCAAGAGAACCCGAGCAAGTCCACCTGATAAAGGGAGGGATAACAAGGGAGAACAATTCTGGGAGAGTAAGTTGGTGCTAGCTCACAAAGAGAAGTGACAACTCCTTGTCATTTCTTCTAGAATGACATGATTTCCCAATGATCTATGTGGACTACTACAGAGGTGAGGAGTCTTTCCCGCTAGGAGAATGCTATCAACCGTTGTCTACGGTGATCCATCATGCGCTACTACTGACATTGTCTGGGTGTGACTTGGAGAAAGGTGCATACTACTTCCAGGATATAGGCACAAGACTTGATCCAGGGTTAGGTATGACCTTGTAAACAATCCTTCTCATTACATAGTTGTTGATGCAATCGTTTGTAATAGAGGAATATGGCAGATAATTTTTTTCATTTGCACTGTCTATCTTTGCCATATTTCCCAACATAGCTTACATCTTAAACCTTAAATCTTAAAATATGAATCTTATAAAATCTTATCCTGCAATCTTAATCATAACTTATTGCATTATAGTCTTACAATATTATCATAAACTCAAATTACAAAACATTCTAATTATAATAGTACCAAAACTTATGTTCTTACATTGTACTTAACTTTTAGATATTAAGAATTCTGAGGAATCTAACTAACTACTTAGTCGTTAGAAATCTACATATATAAGAAATCATGATAACATGTTTCTACTTGAAATCTTAATAGATTGTTATAAATATGAGAAATACTAATAACATACTTATACTTAAAATATCTATACTGAGTTAACAAAAATCACCAACTAAGTATGAATATATTACTTGCATATTTTAGTCATTAATTTAAATCATTGCTAATAAATCTTATTAGGAACATGACTCTTTAATTTTCTCATGGACCTAGTCCATGAATCCCAACCATTTTGAGTAACATATCAATATTTGAGATTTTGGGCAAATGAAATTGCATACTCATAGAAGTATGGGGAAAATCTCGCTTGCATAGCTTAACATTAAAATCTTAGAACATTGAACCACATAAATCATGATAGTCTTTGTCTAACAAAACTATAAGCATACTGAGCTTTAAAATAATAATACTCATGGGCATGAACCACTTATCTAGATGAATCCACCTTAGGTCAATCCCCTTGACTTGGTCGAGCCTTTTGTCACCTAAAATCTGATTAATATCATAACATGTACATTAATCCATAACATTAAACCTTAACTTTTTAATTGGTTGAAGGGTTTAAAAGTAGAAAACAGATTCTGATGACAACTCTAATCAATAGAAAATCAAAAATCCTTTTCAATGCATATTTTTCATATTTTTCTGAGCATCCAGTGAATTACTATGATTCTTGGATCATCAAAATTCCATGTAGGCACTATTACCCAACTTAACATATTGTAACACCCCTGACCTGGGTTATAACCTAACCCTGGAAGTTTTGCCTAAATATGTAATTAATATACTTGTGAACACCCCCTGGCATGTAATTAAGTTCCTTAGGAACATTTACTTTCAATTTTGCTCCTTTTGTATAAAGTTGTAGCATTGTGTTGTACGCAGGGACCTATGTGCAAATTACCCAGTTTAAGGGTTGAACTTGCAAAATTCACAATATAAGATGTATCTCTGATGTTGAAACATCATGAGAATGGTTATGGTAAAGTTTGAGGGATTTCCCAAACTTGAGCACCAAGGTGCAGCTGTGGAAGCAATTCCCATGCTTAGAAACCCTAATTTGGGGTAAAGTGCAATTTACCCAAATTGAGGGGTCCAAGTTGTAATTCTTAATATATAAAACATCTTTTAAGACTCTTTTCATCATTTAGAGTGGAAATGATGAAAGGGGCACATCAAAGACTGATCAGATAAGAAAAGATGAACTTTGTGGTAAAAGACACCTAATTTGGGTATAGAAATCTTTCATGTATGTACCCTAGTTGAAGGTTGGATTCCTTTACCCTTAGATCTTGAGATTTTATGAGATTTGTATAAGGATAGATAAGTTTGGTCGTGCCTTTGAGCAAGGAGGTACCTAGATGTGATTTCCAATCTTGTGAGATCCTTAGGGTGTAAAAAGGCTAAAGTATATAAGCCCTTTTCCCTTGCAATTAAATGAACGAACTTTCTTTCCTTCGCTTCTCTTCCTTTCTTGCTCAAACGACCAAGGATAGCTCTGGAGCTCAGGGGGGACGACCAACCTGTTCTAGGTAAGAGAACCCCACCTTCTAGCTCGAATTCATGGAGGAATTCACTTTCTAAGGTTGGTTTTATGGTTAGCTTACTTAGTCTTCTTGTTCTAGCCGACCAAAGCAATGTTTCCTTGGAGAATTCACCTCTGACCAAGTTGTGGAAGCTCAAGGACGCCATTAAAGCTTGGAGCTTGAAGGCTTGGAGCTCTAAGATCAACCTTTAGGCGGGTTTTATAACTCTAAACTCATGCTTTATATGTATGCTTAATTCTTGCAATTTACTTGGTAAATTCTCCTTCTACCTCCCTTCTTCCTTGCACGTTTGCAAGCAAATCAGTGGAGGAACCGACCTTGTTAGAGGTTGAAGATGAGGGGCGTGATTCCCTATGTTACTTTTTCAAACGACCTTGGACCCTTTTGGTCCAAACGGTTGCAAACCGTTTGGGTTCAAACGGTTTCAAACCGTTTGCTCTCAAACGGTCTTGCAAGACCGTTTGGATTGAAACGGTCTCAAGACCGTTTGAAAGAGTTGACCAAGGGACGACCGTTTGAGGGTCTGTTCCTAACATATTGAATTTCATCTCTGCAAAGAATCAAAGTCTAATTCTTAACCAATTGAGAGTTGAAGGCACTTCAACATGAAACCCTAATCGGGTGAAAAAGTGCTGATTTAACATATAGATCTTGTTGAGTTTTGGGTTGAAGGACCCAAACGGTCTCAAGACCGTTTGGGGATTTCTCCAAACGGTCCTAATACCGTTTGGGCACAACCCAAGACCGTTTGAAGGTCTAGGGTTGAGTTAATCTAATGGTTTGAGGGTCCAATTGTAGGAAATTGATGAATTGATGAAAATTGCTGATTTTGACCTAATTGGACTTCAACTATAGTCAAAACGACTTGGATCTTGGTCAAACTTTGGGCAAACGGTCTCAAGACCGTTTGGATGATGTCCAAACTACCTCAAGACCATTTGGGCCAAGTTTGAGCCCAATTGGAGGTCAATTGATAGGTTCAACCTTGAATTGATTCACATTGTTGAACATTGATAACCAATCGATTTGAAACCCTAATTGAGGAGGATTGAACCCTAATTGGCTTGCAATTAAGGGTCAATTGGATGTCTGAGTGGTTAAGGCTAACCCTAATTGACTCAATTTATAAGTGGTTAGCATAGCTTTAACCAATTGAGGGCTTCAACACACTTATTCATGAATATTGGTGACCTTTGAACCCCTTTGGAGGTCCAAACGGTTTGAGCCCATTTGGACCAAACGGTCTCAAGACCGTTTGGATCCAAACGGTCTCAAGAACGTTTGAGACCAAACGGTCTCAAGACCATTTGAGACCAAACGGTCTCAAGACCGTTTGGGCTCAAACGACCTCAAGACCGTTTGGTCCAATCGATCTCAAGCAAGTTTGATCAAACGGTTTCAAACCGTTTGAAGCTCCAAACGGTTTGGAAGTCAACCCTTCCAAACGGTCTTCACCTCCAAACGGTCTCAAGACCGTTTGGGTGGTTGAAACCATTTGGAGGTTGAAACCGTTTGGAGATTGGTGATGGTTTGTACTTAACCATTTGATGATGTATTTAGTTCAATGGTGATCCAAACTAAACCCCAATGGTAACTTAGGTCATTAAGGGACTATGTGATTAGTGAGTTAACCCATGATGGTAATCATGTGGCAAATTACCAAAATACCCTTGAGGGGTCTAAAGGGGTAAAACCTTGTTCTAATCAAACCCTAATCACATGATGTTGATGTTTTGGCTCATGTTAGTCAATGGAGACTTATCTCAACCTGATCTAGAGTGGTGTTGTCACCATCTACTAGTGAGAGGAGAGAGAAAGTATTTCTAGAGAGAGAAAGTATCCTAGAGAGAGAAAGTACCCTTTTTAGGAGGAAACTCTAGTAAGATACTTCAAATACACATGAATGTGCATGATTAGGGAATGACCCACCTATGTGAGGTCATGGAAACCCTAATTATGATATCTAATGGATCTTAATCTTAATTAAGAGTCTTAATGATGATGTTTCTCTTACATGATGATGTAATGAGTACAATTCACCATGGTGTGAATAGTAAACCCTAATTTTAGGGTGATGACATGAAAGATGAATAGTAAACCCTAATTGTTGAATTGTTTACTATTATCTGTTGAATTAACCATGCAGGTTATTATGAGATGATGGTCACACCCAGGTATGGAGTACCATGTTATATTCATTGAAAGCATGTCTTAAGCTTTATGAATAATGAATCATCTTGATGCACTGTTAAGTGACATCTTTTGTGATTTATGGGCTGTAAGAGCCATAAATTTTATCAAGGTCATGCTTGACAGATGACTTGAGATGAAATAATTGATGATTGTGATAAGTTAGGCCTGCTACATTTTAGTATTCTCATATATAGCTGTGTTATTGTATGATGATAAGAATACTGAATGTACCTAACTAATCAAGTGAAATGTAGAGCCCTGATCATAGATCCATCATTGTCAGAGTCTAAATGATGGTGAAACAGGTTTTCCTAAGGGAACTCCTGGATCACATACTTTTGAGTATGTGGGGTACATGGATGTGTAGAACCTTACATCCTAGTGTAGGTATTTGATGTAGATTCTTGTAGTCCGTCATACCTTCACTATAAAAGAAAGGGTGAGAGGATGATGTAGATTCTAGTAGTCCATCAGACCCCACCATAAAGTCCTAAAGGTGAGATGTATCTCTACACTCCCTTAAAGACACAAATACCGTATCGGTGAAAGATAAACAAGAAATCTTCCGATATCGAAGAGAGTACAGAATGCCACTGTAACTCTAAAAATAGCGAAGGACCAGAGTACCCTGGTGAGCTATTACAAAGACATCCCGCCAGATGTCAAACAATCAATCCTCTAACTGACTGAGGAAGATGAGGTCATAAGAATCCGGCTCTTTTAATGACCTAGTATGATGCCGAGGCGACTTAATAGTGATCGGTTGGAGTATGAGTGGTATACCTCATCTCCACAGGGCATAACAATAATGTTTGAAAAACATAATCAACAGCGTAGTATATCTGTTAGAGTTATCTACGAGTTATTTGATTGATGTTACCTTGAATAGTATAGATGTTCTCATATTTAATATTGATTGAACTCTTACTTATCATCAAAACTGCTAGTGAATATCTTGAAGGCTCTTATTGCTTTAGTTATTCCTTGCTTTGCTTATAAAGCCTAGTGGAGAGTTATAACTCCCGCTGGGGCAATTATGTATAATTGTCTCACCCCGTAGACTTCTACTTTTTAGGTGGTCGTCGAAGACGGAGGAACAAGAACTCTGGTGACCAATCCCAGCAACAGCAACATAAGGAGCAGTAACTATCTCAGGTGGAGATCTAGCCTGCTTCATGGTGTAGATAGAGTCAAGTCCTATATGTCCTCTGTACTCTCAGGTCCTGGAGTGTTTTGGAGTATGAACTCTTGAGAATTTTTGTATCATGTTGTATATAATTACTCAAGAAGTAATTGTCAGTGATGTAAACAGTTAAATCCTTTTTCTATGGAAAATGTTTGTGATTTCAGGCTCTTGTCTCGAAAAGTTTTAATTTCCCGTGATTTTTGTCTTCCGCTGTTTATCGATTGCTTCCGCACATGTTTAAATCGGGATTAATTCGTGGTTTGGAGATCGGAGCCCACAATTAAGTGATATCAGAGCTCTAGGTTTGCCGAGTCTACAGAGGCATAGGACTTAGGAAGTCGAGTCTATCTTTAGTATTCCTTCCTTATCTAATAGAATCTTCTACTCCTCAGGAGAAGAAGATACTTAAGATGTCAGAGCCACATGATGAGTATGTGGAAGAAAGTAGTGCCAGTGCACCTCAAGGCGGTGCAGGAGTGACAGAGGTGGAACAGCCTGTACCAGAACAACCTAGAGAGCCACCCCAGTTTGACCCAGCTGACATGGGTAACCCAGCAGTCCAGACAATGTTTGGGCAGTTCATGACTGCCATGACACATATAACCGACAGGTTGCCTATGCCTGCACCTAGGGCACCTGTCCAACCAGAGGGACAAGGTATCGGGAAGACATTCGAGCGACTACGTCGTGTCGGAGCTACCGAGTACCATGGGACTGCTGACCCCGCAGATGTTGATCTGTGGTTGACAGAGCTGGAGAAGGCTTTCAGGATCCTCAACATCCCTGAAGCTGAGAAGGTTAGACATGTTGTCTATCTTCTCAAAGGAAGTGCTGGTCACTGGTGGACCATGGAAGAGCAGAAGAGACCTGGAATAGAGATCTCGTGGGAAGATTTTTGGCGGGAATTTGTCCAAAGATATTTCCCAAAGACCTTCCTAGACGAGAAGATCTCTTAGTTTGAGAGACTGAGACAGGGTATGATGAACATTAGCGAATATGAAGCTAAGTTCATGGAGCTGTTGCGGTTTTGTCCGCACATGGCTGCCACAGAAGAAGAAAGAATCAGGAGATTTGAGAAGGGGTTGAATGCTGACATGTCTACCCCAGTGTCTGCCTTAGAGAACCGAGAAAGATTCTCTACCTTCGTTGAGTCAGTCCGAAGGATAGAGAGATTTGTGGTTGAGAAGAGGCAAACACAGAAGAGGTATCCACAGTTCCAGGGTTCTTCATCTATGGACTTTAAGAAGTCTAGATCCTCTGCACCTAACCCTCCACCATCTAGATCTAGTCCTCAGACTCAGTGGTCTCCTAGTAGAGGCAGAGGAAGAGGACAACCACCTCGGGAGACACAGAGTTCTGCGTCAATGTCTGCTACCGGACCACAAAGACCACAAGAAAGAAGATGCTACAACTGTGGTAAGGTGGGACATTTGATGAAGGACTGCCGATCTAGGCCTGTCAGTGTGACACAGCCTCCGAGACAAGGACAACAGGGATCACAGGGAGGACAATCTCAAGGAACAGGTCGAGGACGCGGGCAAGCGTCCCAAGCTGGATCATCAGCACTACCTCAACAACAGGCTACGGCGAGGTTCTATGCTATGAACCCCCCAGAGGCAGTGGTCAATCCACAAGTAGTGACAGGTCAGATGGAACTTTTATATTCTGATATGTCTAAATCTTGTGTAGTATCTGTTTTGATTGACCCGGGTGCTACGCACTCTTTCATCACTCGAAGAGTGATTCGTATCTGCAATATGATAACTAGTCATAGGACAGATAAGTTGTTGTTGGAGACTCCGTTGAGTGAGTCTGCTGTTCTGCAAGAAGTATGCTCTCCTTGTGTACTTTTCTTTTCTAAGCATCGCATTCAAGTGGATCTCATACCGCTTGATATGCAAGGATTTGATATAATCTTAGGGATGGATACCTTGGAAAGGTATCGAGTTGTCTTGGATTGTGAGTCCAAGTTGGCAGTGTTTGCTGATGAAAGCAATACATGGATCTTTCAAGGTGAAAGAAAGATTCTGCCCACCTGTCTTGTATCAGCTGTGGTTGCTGATAAGTTGATGAGGCAAGGATGCTATGCATTCTTAGCCCATGTGGTAGATGTTACCAAGGAGAGTTCCAACCCTGCTGAAATTCCGATAGTCAGGGAATTCGAGGATGTGTTTCCCGAATAACTTCCTGGTATACCACCACCCCGGGAAATTGATTTTGAGATCAATTTGGTCCCAGATACGAAACCCATAGCCCAGACTCCGTATAGGATGGTACCTGCTGAGATGGCAGAACTCAAGAAACAGCTTCAAGAGTTACTTGAGAAGGGTTTCATCTGACCGAGTACCTCACCTTGGGGTGCTCCGGTTTTGTTTGTTAAAAAGAAAGATGGATCGATGCGGTTGTGCATTGATTATAGACAACTCAATAAAGTAACAATAAATAATAAGTATCCTTTGCCGAGGATTGATGATCTCTTTGACCAGTTGCGTGGTGCAACAGTCTTTTCCAAGATAGACTTAAGGTCTGGATATCATCAAATCCGCATTAAGGACAGTGACATATCCAAGTCTGCCTTTAGGACAAGATATGGTCACTATGAGTTCACGGTTATGTCGTTTGGACTAACCAATGCACCAGCTGCATTCATGGAACTCATGAATAGAGTCTTTCGACCTTTTCTTGATCAGTGCATTGTCGTCTTCATAGATGACATACTGATTTATAGTAAGGATGCTCAGCAGCATGAGCAACACCTTCGCCAGACTTTGACCTTGCTAAGGGAACATAAGCTATACGCTAAGTTTAGCAAGTGTGAGTTCTGGTTATCTGAAGTATCCTTCCTTGGACATGTGGTATCTGCCTCGGGAATTCGTGTTGACCCTGCAAAGATAGAATCTGTTCTGCAGTGGGAACAACCGAAGACACCGACGGAGATTAGAAGTTTCTTGGGGTTAGCTGGTTATTATCGAAGGTTTATTAAGAATTTCAGTTCTATAGCCTTACCTTTGACCAAGTTAACCCGGAAGGACGTTCCTTTTACTTGGAGTGATAAGTGTCAACAGTCTTTTCAGCTGTTGAAGGAGAGGTTGACAAGTGCACCTGTGCTTGTGTTACCTGAGCAAGGAAAGGAATATATAATCTTTTGTGATGCCTCCAAGAATGGACTTGGATGTGTGTTGATGCAGGATAAACAAATGATTTCTTTTGCTTCCCGACAGCTTAAGAAACACGAGGAGAATTATTCGACACACGATCTAGAGTTAGCTGCTGTGGTCCATGCTTTGAAAATCTGGAGACATTATCTCTACGGAGAAACTTTTCAGATTTTCACAGACCACAAGAACCTTAAGTACATCTTCACTCAGCATGAGCTTAATATGAGCCAACGTCGCTGGATGGAGTTAATCAAGGACTACGATTGTACAATTGATTACCATCCGGGCAAAGCCAATGTGGTTGCTGATGCCTTGAGTAGGAAATCAGCAACATCAACCATGGATAGGGCACAACTAAGTTCCTTAGTATGCTCTAGAAGAGATATGCTTATCTCTTTAAGGCAAGACAATGTGCAGTTGAAGGCATCATTGTTAGCTGGTCTGTTAGCTGAGATGCAGATTAAACCTACCTTAAGAGAGCAGATAAAGGAGGCACAACAAGTAGATGTTTCTGTACAGCAGATTAGATCTGAGTTTGGTGATGAGAAACGAGAAGGTTTTCATGAGTCAGATGACCAGGTGGCATGCTATCATGGAAGGATGATAGTACCAGATGTGGATAACCTGAGGAAGTTAGTCCTGGAAGAAGCTCATTCTTCGATGTATGCTATGCATCCAGGGAGCACCAAGATGTATCGAAACTTGAAAGATATGTACCGGTGGCCTGGGATGAAGAAGGATGTAGCTGAGTTTGTTCTGAGGTGTCCTGTGTGTCAGCAAGTCAAGGCTGAACACCAGAAACCTGCAGGAACAATGCAACCCTTACCCATACCACAGTGGAAGTGGGACCATGTGACCATGGACTTTGTTGTTGGCCTACCCAGGACAAACAAAGGACATGATTCCGTTTGGGTAGTTGTTGATAGGTTGACAAAGACAGCACATTTCTTACCTGTCAAAACAACCTATTATGCTGAAAGGTTATCCCAGTTATATGTTTAAGAGATAGTGCGTTTGCACGGAGTTCCTGTCACTATAGTTTCTGACAGAGGTCCCCAGTTTACAAGTCGCTTTTGGGAACAGTTACACAGAGCCCTAGGCACTAAGCTAAGGTTTAGTACAGCCTTTCATCCCCAGACTGATGGACAGTCAGAAAGGACTATACAGACCTTAGAAGATCTGTTGAGAGCATGTGTTCTCCAGTTTACCGGGAGTTGGGATCTACATCTAAGCTTGATAGAGTTTGCCCATAACAATAGCTATCAACATAGCATTGATATGGCACCATATGAAGCCTTATATGGTAGACATTATAGATCACCCTTGTGTTGGTATGAAACTGGTGAGCACCAGTTGTTAGGCCCTGATCTTGTGCAGCAAACTACAGAAAAGATTAAAGTAATACAACAACAGCTTAAGACTGCACAGGATAGGCAGAAGTCATATGCCGATAAACGTCGTAGACCCCTAGAGTTCCAGGTTGGAGACAGAGTGTATCTCAAGGTCTCACCTTGGAAAGGAGTCCTTCGTTTTGGGAAGAAAGGAAAGTTAGCTCCTAGATTTATGGGACCTTATCCAATTATTGAAAAAGTTGGAAAGGTGGCCTATAGACTAGAGTTACCTTAGGAGTTGTAGAAGCTGCACCCTGTGTTTCACATTTCCATGCTGAGGAAATGTCATCCAGATACCGAGTCAGTTCTACAACCTATGGAAGTAGAATTGAATGAAGATATAACGTATGAGGAAGGACCAGTGTCAATCCTCGATAATAGAACTAAAAAGTTAAAGAAGAAGGATATAAGCCTTGTAAAAGTCCTTTGGAACCATCGTGGTGTTGAAGAAGCCACTTGGGAACTAGAAGATGAAATGAGAAGAAAATTAACTGCTCTTTTCTTATGATATGCTTTATCGATTTCGGGGACGAAATCCTTTTGAAGGGGTAAAGAATTTGTAACACCCCTGACCTGGGTTATAACCTAACCCAGGAAGTTTTGCCTAAATATGTAATTAATATACTTGTGAACACCCCCTGGCATGTAATTAAGTTCCTCAGGAACATTTACTTTCAATTTTGCTCCTTTTGTATAAAGTTGTAGCATTGTGTTGTATGCAGGGACCTATGAGCAAATTACCCAGTTTAAGGGTTGAACTTGCAAAATTCACAAGATAAGATGTATCTCTGATGTTGAAACATCATGAGAATGGTTATGGTAAAGTTTGAGGGATTTCCCAAGCTTGAGCACCAAGGTGCAACTGTGGAAGCAATTCCCATGCTTAGAAACCCTAATTTGGGGTAAAGTGCAATTTACCCAAATTGAGGGGTCCAAGTTGTAATTCTTAATATCTAAAACATCTTTTAAGACTCTTGTCATCATTTAGAGTGGAAATGATGAAAGGGGCACATCAAAGACTGATCAGATAAGAAAAGATGAACTTTGTGGTAAAAGACACCTAATTTGGGTATAGAAATCTTTCATGTATGTACCCTAGTTGAAGGTTGGATTCCTTTACCCTTAGATCTTGAGATTTTATGAGATTTGTTTAAGGATAGATAAGTTTGGTCGTGCCTTTCAGCAAGGAGGGACCTAGATGTGATTTCCAATCTTGTGAGATCCTTAGGGTGTAAAAGAGGCTAAAGTATATAAGCCATTTTCCCTTGCAATTAAATGAACGAACTTTCTTTCCTTCGCTTCACTTCCTTTCTTGCTCAAACGACCAAGGATAGCTCTGGAGCTCAGGGGGGACGACCAACCTGTTCTAGGTAAGAGAACCCCACCTTCTAGCTCGAATTCATGGAGGAATTCACTTTCTAAGGTTGGTTTTATGGTTAGCTTACTTAGTCTTCTTGTTCTAGCCGACCAAAGCAACGTTTCCTTGGAGAATTCACCTCTGACCAAGTTGTGGAAGCTCAAGGACGCCATTAAAGCTTGGAGCTTGAAGGCTTGGAGCTCTAAGATCAACCTTTAGGCGGGTTTTATAACTCTAAACTCATGCTTTATATGTATGCTTAATTCTTGCAATTTACTTGGTAAATTCTCCTTCTACCTCCCTTCTTCCTTGCACGTTTGCAAGCAAATCAGTGGAGGAACCGACCTTGTTAGAGGTTGAAGATGAGGGGCGTGATTTCCTATGTTACTTTTTCAAACGACCTTGGACCCTTTTGGTCCAAACGGTTGCAAACCGTTTGGGTTCAAACGGTTTCAAACCGTTTGCTCTCAAACGGTCTTGCAAGACCGTTTGGATTGAAACGGTCTCAAGACCGTTTGAAAGAGTTGACCAAGGGACGACCATTTGAGGGTCTGTTACTAACATATTGAATTTCATCTCTGTAAAGAATCAAAGTCTAATTCTTAACCAATTGAGAGTTGAAGGCACTTCAACATGAAACCCTAATCGGGTGAAAAAGTGCTGATTTAACATATAGATCTTGTTGAGTTTTGGGTTGAAGGACCCAAACGGTCTCAAGACCGTTTGGGGATTTCTCCAAACGGTCCTAAGACCGTTTGGGCACAACCCAAGACCGTTTGAAGGTCTAGGGTTGAGTTAATCTAATGGTTTGAGGGTCCAATTGTAGGAAATTGATGAATTGATGAAAATTGCTGATTTTGACCTAATTGGACTTCAACTATAGTCAAAACGACTTGGATCTTGGTCAAACTTTGGGCAAACGGTCTCAATACCGTTTGGATGATGTCCAAACGACCTCAAGACCGTTTGGGCCAAGTTTGATCCCAATTGAAGGTCAATTGATAGGTTCAACCTTGAATTGATTCACATTGTTGAACATTGATGACCAATCGATTTGAAACCCTAATTGAGGAGGATTGAACCCTAATTGGCTTGCAATTAAGGGTCAATTGGATGTCTAAGTGGTTAAGTCTAACCCTAATTGACTCAATTTATAAGTGGTTAGCATAGCTTTAACCAATTGAGGGCTTCAACACACTTATTCATGAATATTGGTGACCTTTGAACCCCTTTGGAGGTCCAAACAGTTTGAGCCCATTTGGACCAAACGGTCTCAAGACCGTTTGGATCCAAACGGTCTCAAGACCGTTTGAGACCAAACGGTCTCAAGACCGTTTGAGACCAAACGGTCTCAAGACCGTTTGGGCTCAAACGACCTCAAGACCGTTTGGTCCAATCGATCTCAAGCAAGTTTGATCAAACAGTTTCAAACCGTTTGAAGCTCCAAACGGTTTGGAAGTCAACCCTTCCAAACGGACTTAACCTCCAAACGGTCTCAAGACCATTTGGATCCAAACGGTCTCAAGACCGTTTGGGGTCAAACGGTCTCAATACCGTTTGGGTGGTTGAAACCGTTTGGAGGTTGAAACCGTTTGGAGATTGGTGATGGTTTGTACTTAACCATTTGATGATGTATTTAGTTCAATGGTGATCCAAACTAAACCCCAATGGTAACTTAGGTCATTAAGGGAATATGTGATTAGTGAGTTAACCCATGATGGTAATCATGTGGCAAATTACCAAAATACCCTTGAGGGGTCTAAAGGGGTAAAACCTTGTTCTAATCAAACCCTAATCACATGATGTTGATGTTTTGGCTCATGTTAGTCAATGGAGACTTATCTCAACCTGATCTAGAGTGGTGTTGTCACCATCTACTAGTGAGAGGAGAGAGAAAGTATTTCTAGAGAGAGAAAGTATCCTAGAGAGAGAAAGTACCATTTTTAGGAGGAAACTCTAGTAAGATACTTCAAATACACATGAATGTGCATGATTAGGGAATGACCCACCTATGTGAGGTCATGGAAACCCTAATTATGATATCTAATGGATCTTAATCTTAATTAAGAGTCTTAATGATGATGTTTCTCTTACATGATGATGTAATGAGTACAATTCACCATGGTGTGAATAGTAAACCCTAATTTTAGGGTGATGACATGAAAGATGAATAGTAAACCCTAATTGTTGAATTGTTTACTATTATCTGTTGAATTAACCATGCAGGTTATTATGAGATGATGGTCACACCCAGGTATGGAGTACCATGTTATATTCATTGAAAACATGTCTTAAGCTTTATGAATAATGAATCATCTTGATGCACTGTTAAGTGACATCTTTTGTGATTTATGGGCTGTAAGAGCCATAAATGTTATCAAGGTCATGCTTGACAGATGACTTGAGATGAAATAACTGATGATTGTGATAAGTTAGGCCTGCTACATTTTAGTATTCTCATATATAGCTGTGTTATTGTATGATGATAAGAATACTGAATGTACCTAACTAATCAAGTGAAATGTAGAGCCCTGATCATAGATCCATCATTGTTAGAGTCTAAATGATGGTGAAACAGGTTTTCCTAAGGGAACTCCTGGATCACATACTTTTGAGTATGTGGGGTACATGGATGTGTAGAACCTTACATCCTAGTGTAGGTATTTGATGTAGATTCTTGTAGTCCGTCATACCTTCACTATAAAAGAAAGGGTGAGAGGATGATGTAGATTCTAGTAGTCCATCAGACCCCACCATAAAGTCCTAAAGGTGAGATGTATCTCTACACTCCCTTAAAGACACAAATACCGTATCGGTGAAAGATAAACAAGAAATCTTCCGATAGCGAAGAGAGTACAGAATGCCACTGTAACTCTAAAAATAGCGAAGGACCAGAGTACCCTGGTGAGCTATTACAAAGACATCCCGCCAGATGTCAAACAATCAATCCTCTAACTGACTGAGGAAGATGAGGTCATAAGAATCCGACTCTTTTAATGACCTAGTATGATGCCGAGGCGACTTAATAGTGATCGGTTGGAGTATGAGTGGTATACCTCATCTCCACAGGGCATAACAATAATGTTTGAAAAACATAATCAACAGCATAGTATATCTGTTAGAGTTATCTACGAGTTATTTGATTGATGTTACCTTGAATAGTATAGATGTTCTCATATTTAATATTGATTGAACTCTTACTTATCATCAAAACTGCTAGTGAATATCTTGAAGGCTCTTATTGCTTTAGTTATTCCTTGCTTTGTTTATAAAGCCTAGTGGAGAGTTATAACTCTCGCTGGGGCAATTATGTATAATTGTCTCACCCCGTAGACTTCTACTTTTTAGGTGGTCGTCGAAGACGGAGGAACAAGAACTCTGGTGACCAATCCCAGCAACAGCAGCATCAGGAGCAGTAACTATCTCAGGTGGAGATCTAGCCTGCTTCATGGTGTAGATAGAGTCAAGTCCTATATGTCCTCTGTACTCTCAGGTCCTGGAGTGTTTTGGAGTATGAACTCTTGAGAATTTTTGTATCATGTTGTATATAATTACTCAAGAAGTAATTTTCAGTGATGTAAACAGTTAAATCCTTTTTCTATGGAAAAGGTTTGTGATTTCAGGCTCTTGTCTCGAAAAGTTTTAATTTCCCGTGATTTTTGTCTTCCGCTGTTTATCGATTTCTTCCGCACATGTTTAAATCGGGATTAATTTGTGGTTTGGAGATCGGAGCCCACACATATACTGGACCTGAGCCCATGATCTCATGGCCCAATTAGGAATTGCCACATTGGAATCAAATTTCATAGCAAAACAAGTTGGTGGAGGCAATTAAAAATCCAAAAGCACCCTCACACATTAAATCACTCGATGAAAGTAGTGGGGGCACCAAGGTCATTTCGTGACCTGGTTTCTTCCTCTTTGAGCCATGGCTCGAGTACTTAAACAATGCTTCCTATAGGGGAAACCTTCCATTCAAGCTTAAGGATCTACGATTAACCATGAACACAGAAGCTACGGAAGGCTCCCTCATATCAGGCTAAAGCCAGTGAGCCAGTGCTTAGGCTTAAGGCATGAAGGAGCACATAGAAGGCTTGTCACCATGAGAAGTGGTTCCAGCCATGGATGATGAAGCATCTCTGGGAAACCCAGGGTGACAAAGGCAAATAGGGATGGTTTGTGAGAGTCCTAAAACCAGAAGAACAACTAGAGAATAAAGGAGCTCAGTGTACTAGAGTTCATCTGCAAAACTGCTAAAAATAGGGGAAGATGATCGAAGATTCAAATTGAGGAAACAGATAGCAAAGTGAGCGAAAGAGATTCATGGAGGTCTAGCGAGTGGGGGGAGTGTGGCAGGAGAAGCACTCGACTGATGAGTCACTGAAGCGTCTATGAGGACGACAGAAGTAGCTATAGGGTACACTGCTTGGGATAATTACGTAGAAAACTGACGATGCTAAGGCGAAGACAACACGTTGGTGATGCTCACTGGACATCCAATTGAACCTAAGGGAGCAGAGAGGACAGGGGTGAGGTCAAGGTCACCGGGGTGAAAGTCAAATAGGCCAAGGAGTTTGGGAACTACTGCGCATCACTTGAGGGTGAAGGAGAGCATGGTAGAGGTCGATGGTTCTCTAGGAATCAATGGATATATAGGGGAGGTTCATCAGCAACATCTGTAACTCGGTGCAGAGAGGTGTTGGAAGCCCTATTTGGGCATTTTTATACAAAGAGAGAAAGGGGATGAGTGAGCGCTTGTTCGATTCATGGGGAGAGACAAACTCATTGGAGAAAGGATCTCACAGAAAGATGTAGAGCAGAGAGGGAGAATAATACTGAAAAAGAAAATGTGTTGGACTGATTTGAACCTGCAAAAATGATGAAAAGGAGATGACTTCGTATCCGTTAGATCAGGAACCGACACTCATGAAGTGTTGAATAATAAGGAAAAGAGAAAAGAGCGTGACTGGGATAAAAATATGGACTATAGGTTAAATTTGTTTCATTGAATGAATGTGTAATTGAATCTTAATTAAACATTATGTAAACTTCTCAAATTGGTTAGGAGGGTTAAGTAAGTCCAAAACATTCCAAAATTTGGACCACACATCCACTAAGCAGTATAGATCTTTCCTAGCCACTTAAATTTGAGGTTTTCATATCTTTTTCTCAAAATTTCTAGATTTTTCATTAACTTGATTTTTATGAAATTAAAAGGTGAATTAATATGAATGACTTTTCTTGGTCACTTAGTTGAGTCCAAAATGAGATCATTAATACTTATCCACATTTAACTCTTTAATGCTTTAGGGAGAGATCATTTTGAAGGAGAAAGGAAAAGAGAACAATCATACTTTTAAAAAAAATTATATTAAATAAAAATGAGAAGCTTTTTGTGCAAGCAATATATTCCACACTTCTTTTCTCTTTGTCCTTTATATCTTTTTAACAATTTTCAAGGATACCCATATATCTTAAAGCTATTTGTGACACATAATACAAATCTGAAAGAGAAAATATATTTGGAGTCCTATTTTATATTTCTTATTTTAATTTCTTATAAGAAATGTCACTTCATGATATTGTTGTATTAAGACCCTCAACTATTTCTATTTAAAAAAGTAAATTATTAGACTTAAATGAGTTTTTAAATTTGAGACATTGTCGTGTGTGCGCTCGATTTAGAGTTGTTACTACTTGTCTTGATTTTGAGGCTAATGATGTCTGGGGCCATTACATTTGCTAACAATATATTATGAGGATCAGTGTGTTTTTACTAAATCATCTAGCAACCGAATGACGCATCCTGTCTCCACAAACCGGGGTTTCTACTCTTATTTATCTTTCCTTTTCCTTTTCGGTTATCGTGCTCTTTTTACTTTTTTTTTAGTTACATACAATTTAAATAGTAGTGTAAGCGTGGTTGGGTCCCAAACTTGGTGAATTCAACTGTTTAGATGAATCTTTCACATACTCATGATTATAAAATATCTCGGAACAAAGTCACAGTAAAATATAGGATCTCAGATAGTTGAATCCATATCTAGTAAACCAATATACACAAAGGGCCACATGTACATCCCTGCTCTTTCTTTTTGGCAGTCATGAGCCGAGGGTTAGTGAATACTGGGTTGCTTGTACCTTGAAAGGCTAACTTTTATGAGTACTTCCTCAAACAAGTCATTATTCTTTTTATTAATACTGCGCTGGATAGTTCGAACGGTAATTCCACCATTCTGTGGGAACTTGCAAGCAAACTCGGAAAGAAAGTTTCAAGAAAAGTTTGACAGCATTGGTTGTCATCGTTGATATAAAGAAGAAGACCACAAAGTTCCAAGCAAAATCATGATTATATTATATCCCAGAGGTATGCTCGCATATTTTTCTCACCATTTCGCCGGAATAACCCGTTCACCATCAAAGGTCGGCAGAGAAACCCAGTAAGAAAAAGATACAGCTCGGCCAGCTGGAAGGAAAGGGGTAAAGATGGGTGTAGCGACATCAAAGGGGGCGGGATGGCATTACTTCGCTACCGCACTAGCAGTCCACCGGCCCGCGCTCTCGGGGCGGTGGCGGAGACCTGCCTGAGCTGGTCTGAGAGGGCTTGGATCTGGTGGAAATATTGTCTGGCTTGCACGGCGGACTCGGCTTCCAGCTCGCCGATTTCGGAGCACAGCCTCTCCTCGGCCTCTTCGGCGACGTGGAGTTTGCGTAAGGCCCGCTCCAGCTCGGCGCGCATGGCCTCTTCCCGCGCACGACTCTCATTGAGCTGGCGCTCGAGCTCTGCGTTACGGCGACGGAGCTGCTCTGCGTCCATTGCGGCAAGAGACTTGGGTTGGAAGATGGAAACGGAAGGAAGGAGATGGGTCGAGAGAGAGAGAGAGAGAGAGGAGGAAGGGGCGGAAAGAAAACTGAGTGAGTGGAGGAGGGAGGCTGCTGAACTGTGGTTGGTTATGTGGCGTTGTAATGAGCGTAATCTTGAAGTTAGATTCCAGAACGATGACTGTGGGGGATTTTATTGGAGCCTGCGAGGACGGTATTGCGTCCCAATTCAACGTATCTTGGAAAAAGGCATGACAGTCGGCGACTCGTCGGCTCGGTTAAGAGCTTCAGGCTGGGGAGAAGACCACGTCCGAATCTGATGACGCACTCACACAGTCACACGCGCATCAGTCCGCGGCGTCGTGTCCTCACCGCTAGCGTTAGGACGATTCTTCAAGCGGGGGCCACAAGCCCACGAGTTGCCGGCCATGTGCGCCTAATCAGCAATTCGAATCGCTGGCCTAATTCACTGTTTCTGTCCCTGTGTTTGAATAGGTAGAGAAAATATCCTGCTCTTATGCGTATAATTGTGGAAAAAACTGGTGGCTGAGAATGAACAACTATAAGAAATTTGCTATGCCGATCGCCGGGATTTAGGAAGTCAGCACCCAAACCACCCCTTATCAAATTAATCACACCGGCTATAGATGTGTACTTTTTTTGTACCGTTGTATAGATAATTTAGTACCGCAATGGTACTTGCAAATGACGCCAGGATCGGCGGGCTTCAAAACTGTCAGTTTTACACCAGATCACTGCTCTGCTCCGTGTCACAATTTCCCCGTGTAACTTTACATGCTGTGCTGGTTGCAGCTCTTCGCTCCTCCACTTTGAAATACTAAAAAGTTATATGACCCTATAGACAGACTGCAACATTTAAGTAGTAGTCATCAAAACTCAACCTAAGGCCTAGTTTGGCCCCCGTATTTTTTATTACCTGTATTTGATACACGGCGAATACACAGTGAACAAGATTAACGGCCGTCCTTTAGTATTTACTATTTACCGTTATATATATGATTTGATAAAAATCTGGTAATCAGGAATCACGGCCACGAACGGCGGTTTTTGGAAAAGCAGATCGCTGCTCCCGTATCACCTATTTTGTATGTCCTTGCCCCCCATGCGGAGCTGGCCGCTTTCCCAACCTATCCCCTCGGCTCCTTTACTACCAGAAACTGCACAATTATACACACAACTACCAAAATTTCCCAAGTGCTTACCCAAACTAGACCTAAAGATACATGCCGACAATATGTCTTCTCTACAGAGACGAAATATAAATAAACTGCTCACATGGGAAGAACACATGATCATCATCTAGAGAGGAAAAAATATTACCCAAACTGAAAGAAGATTTCATGACTACTTTGTGATAGGCAACAAGACATATAGCCAAAGAGAGTGTTGCTGAAGCGTAAGGTTTCCAAGGCAGGCGTTCGGTCCTCAACGAGCCGAAGTGAGAGACTGTAACGTCCCCGGATTTCCGCCGTCTCGAGACTTAGAAGGCCCGAGAGGACGAATCTAAAAACGTTAGGCAATTGTTACAGAGAGCGATGCGGAAGCAATTTGCGCATACATGAACATTAAACCATAACATACACCATAAAAATTTCTCAACATTCAACATGTATATATTACCAAGTGAGTTATTACAACACGATTTACAATTACATATTGAATGAAAATTCTACAGTCTAAGAACATGTACGCTAAACTAGGATCTACACAATAGGTGCAACCTGTACAACTTGCTCACATCCTGTTTTTTTATACCATGCTAGCTTTGAACCTAAAACATACGTGAAACAACGAATCAACACACAAGACGTTGTGCACGTGGGTAAAAGGATACATACTAATATGCTTGCATAATTGAAATAACTTGAGAAAGGAAGAGTAAAATAAAACATTGTTTAAAGCGATAATCAGGTAAACACATATTTTTAGATGCCTCTTGATATGTTTGTACTATTAAGTGGTGTCACACTTCATTTTTCCCATCCCCTTGTGCTATGGGGACCGAATGCCGACCTTATATTTAGAGGGGAGAGAGAGATGTCGCACTTCGTTTTTTCCTGCCCCTTGGGCTATGGGGACTGAGTGCCGACCTTATATTTATAGGAAGAGAGATAGAATTGAGGGAGAGAGAGAGCATATATCCACTCAGTAGCTAAAAACCATCTATATTCTTTTTTTATGTTCTTTAATGTTTTGCGGAGCATATACTACTAATACACAACTAATAATTTATATGCAAATACAAGCATCCAAAGTACATCATATCATTATGCATTCATAAAAACTAGTCTTATACTTAATAAAACCCATGTACCTGAGTTCAGAGATTTCTAATCATTCTTGCTCTTCTAGATATCCGACCATCACTTGATTAATAACGATTAATGCTCATTAATAGAAGGTTCATCATAATTAATGGTATTTATGTCCAATTTAGGGTTTTAGGCCAGATCTAGGTTCAAACTGATTTTAATATTGTCTGAGATATTTTTCTACTGATCTATATGTCATCATATAGGTATGGTGGAAGTTTCATAATTTTCTAGTGTTTTATCTATTTTCTAAAATTAATGTGAGGTTTAAAGCATCTAATTATGCATTAATAGAAAAGACCTAATATTCAACAATAATATTCAAATCAGAGTCCACATTTAGTTTATATATTATATCAGGGTTCAAAAATATTTTTCTCAGATTTAATCTCAGCCATTTCCTAATTATACCATTTCAATGAAATATTCTCATCTAAATTAAATATCATAGATGTTACTATCTCAAAAGACTGATATAAGGATCCTATAATAAAGTAGGCATTTTTATGAGTACGTGTGTATTTTTAGGGTATTTATAGGCCAATGGAGCTATTTATAATGCATTTTCTAAGATCTGTACATATACTGGATTTTTTAGTGAATTATTACCTTTAGGCGAATCAGGCGTTGCAATGTGGCTCGTTTGGACTCCTTGAGCCCGCTTTGGCCGACCAGTTCAGTGGATTTGGACCCGGATCAGTCTAGGTTGACGGTCAAGAGGGACCGGTCTTCTTTGTCCCTCTGGCTCACGCCCTGGAACCCGATGCGGGAATCCGCTCTCTGCCTGGGGTGCGTCGCCGTGAGGGATGCATCTGCGGTGAGTTCTGATCTGGGCAGGACGCCTCCCCAGTCATGTGCTTCTCCCTGGTGAGCAACGATTCCAGGTCAGGGCCTTTCTGTTCTAAAACAATTCACAACCAAAAGCTCTATCTCCTCCTACTCTACACCTTCTTCTTGGCATTTCCATGATGGAGGCTGCTCCTCAGAGTCACAGTGACCACCTGCTCCATTTTCCTTTCTAGCATTGCGTTCGCTGTGATTTCTTCGCTTGACGCCGTCCGTGAGTGCCGCCTCTGGGAGGGTGATCTCCGGAGAGCTAGACGCAACCATGTGCCTTTCCACCATGCCGAGGAAGTCCACGACTAGCCAAAGTGCCAAGGTGGAATCCTGGAACTCTAGGATCTTCAGATGTCTACAGGTAACCGACGTTAGATCCTGGTTTACCCTCTCTGATTCCACCTCCTCGTCATCGATGAGGATGAATCTGTCAGATGAGCAGGTCTCCTCAATAATCTTCTCCTTTCCATGGATTCGAGCTCTGCGGTCATGTTGGAGCTCGCCAATTCAGGGAAAACTAACCCATCAACCTATGGGTGGCTAGGAAACTTGTGGATGTGGGTCTTGTCTCTCACAATCATAGAATACACTCTCCTTCCTCCTGGAGATCACTCTTCTCCCTTTTACATTCCTCGAGACACTCTCGATGTTCGAGTTCCACATCTCGTACTGGAACCCACCTGTAAGGTGCGATGGATAGGCCAGGGTGAATTAGATTTGGGGTTTCTTAGAAGAGGCAACAATAGAGTCTGTGTGAGCGGTCAAGGGGTAGGTCTCGGTGAGGCAGGGCTAGTAGTTCCATTGGGAACTCTAACACTCAAACCTATGTGTTATGTGCTCAGGAAGGTACAACGGTCTGGTCAATCCCCTGATCCAAAATGTTCGGAGGTAGGAGACGGATTCAGGGCCATCAGATCCCAACATCCTCCCAGAGTGTGCTCAATCAGGCCACACTTCCAGGATTTGGGCTGTGATCAAACAAAGGGTTGGCCAGTGTGAGCATGACATAAATGTAAGAAAAAAGAATGCAGTTGCGCCCAAAGTCCAAAAGGTTGTGTGACATATCAATGTCACAACCTTTGATAATTCTCAAATAACTAGATGACCAAGGTTTGGCAAGACATTTAAGTTATATATCAATAAATTCAAACATTTATATCTTCTAGTACAACCCTCCGATTCAAAAGAAATTTGAAACACGGGTTCCTCATCAAACAAATCCCCATATAACCAAGTTTGAACTCAAAATCCCAACATTTGTCATCTAACTAAACTCCTCAAATAACCTTATATAAAATTCAATTAATCCTCAAATCATAAAATAAATCTCAAAAGACATTATATGATCATCATAATTCTTGATCCTACAAGTCTAGAACAATTGTTATGATACTAATACCTCAAGGTTCACTAATATATCACTTGAGTTCATTGGTACTATTAAACGGGTCCCTTGGACTCATATGTACCCAAACAAATAATCAAACCTATTCATCATACTTGAACTCAATTAATGTTCTAATTGTCAATTGCATATATAGTTACACTTTTTGGGTGGAAATATACAATAATTGAGTAACCAATTCTTTCATTTGGTATCATCATTTACATGATGCTCATGGTCTTCAAATACTATATTTGGTATCATAATCGTAAAATTGGGGTCATCACAGAGACGCCTTGGACAAAAATGAGTGTTGGTTTCTCTCCCCTGGTGGATTCTCCAACTGATGGAATCTGTTGGTTACTGATAGATCCCATGAAGAGAGGACCACGCCTATATATATATAATATTTAATGCCTCTCTATCTATCACTAAAAGGCATGGAAGTTATGGGGTCTACTCTAAACCCCAAGAGATGCATCTCTTTAGGAAAATCTATTAGTTAATTATTCTATTTTGGGCCACACCTTAACGTGATATGTAACATTTTCCCACTTGGCCCAAAATGTCATGGCAATAGCACTTAATAATTTTCTATTTATGCTCAAGATAAATGCCTTTTATATATAAAATGATACATACGAGTCATAACGGTTGATACTAAATAAACTTGCACTCCCTTCTATGTACTACAATATCTAAGCATCTTATATGTAATGTCATAAACCTTATGAACAGATAGACCTCAAATCTATTCTCTGGTCCTCTTTTATGTCGAAATTGACATTCTGTTGTAACTAGTATTGAAACAAAGTTAGCGAGTTAAATATGTGATCACATAATAAATATTACATTGTCACATTACACATCAAATGACATTCTCAGACCCATATTCTTTACATGAGATGTATACAATCCTGGAGCTAGCCCTTTTGTAAGAGGATCTGAAATCATATATTGTGTACCAATATGATCAATCATTATCATCTTGTTGTCAACTCGCTCATTGACAACATAGATTTGTATGTCTAGATGTCTACATGGATTAGTGCTTTTTTATCATTATTAACAAAAATGACTACAACTTCATTATCACAGTAGATATGTATTGGCTTATGAATTGAATCAACAACTTTAAGATCTTGTATCATATTCTTAAGCCAAATTGCATGTGATGATGTTTCATGGCAAGCTATAAGCTCAGCTTCCATGGTGGATGAAGTTGTAGTCTTTTATTTGACACTCCTCCATGACACTACACCACCAGCTAGTAGGAAGATATAGCCTGTTGTAGACTTCCTACTATCTAGACAATCAATAAAATCTGCATCTGAATATCCAGTAACCTCGAGGTGGTTTTTCCTTCTATATGAAAGCATGTAGTCCTTTGTCCCTTACAGATATTGTATCATATTCTTCACGTCTCTCTAATGGTCAATGTTTGGGTTACTTTGGTAACAACCAAGCATTCCAGTAGAAAAAGCTATGTCTGGTCAGGTGCATATCTGGAGATATTGTAGGCTCCCAATTGCAGATGCATATGGTATCTTCCTCATTTCATTCCTTTCAAAGTCATTACTAGGACACTTCTTGGTGTTAAACTTATCTCCTTTAACTATAGGTGCAGGTCCAGGTGAACAATTTCTCATTCCATACTTCTCTAAAACTTGAGATATATAAGCTTTATGGGATATTCCAAGCATGCCTTTAACCCGATCTCTATAAATCTCCACACCGAGTACATACACGGCTTCACCCATGTCTTTCATCTCAAAATTAGAGGAAAGAAATTATTTGGTTTCATGCAATATGCTCAAATTATTACTTGCTAGTAGAATGTCATCTACATAAATAATCAATATGATAAACTTATTTCCACTGACCTTGAGGTACGTACACTAATCAACAATATTAGGTTTAAACCCAAAAGTTGATATAATGGTGTTAAACTTTATATACCATTGTCGGGATGCTTATTTAAGTCTATAAATTGATTCTTTATTTTGCAAACCATATGACTTCTACTGTTATCAATGAAACCTTCTGTTTGTTCCATATAGACTTCTTTAGATAAATCCCCATTCAAAAATATCATTTTCACATCCATTTGGTGTATCTCAAGATCAAAATGAGCCACTAAGGCCATTATCACCCTGAAGGAGTCCTTTGATGAGACTAGAGCAAAGGTATCTTTGTAATCAATACCTTCCCTTTGTGTGAAACCCTTTGCAACTAATCTAGTCTTGTACCTCTCAATTTCACCATTTGAGTTCCTTTTGGTCTTAAAGACCCATTTGCAACTGATAGGTTTAATACTCTCTGGTAAAGGAACAAGGTCCCATACTTGATTTTTATCCATGGATGTTAGTTCCTCCCTCATGGCATCATGCCACTTAGAAGAATTTTCACAATCCATTGCTTGTGAAAAAGATAAGGGATCAATATCTTCAAAGTCTATATTTGGCTCTTGAAGGTATACAACTAGTCATATGGGATGGAAGGTCTCCTTGATCTTGTAGATCTTCTCAATTCAACATTGGGTTCTATAATTTCTGTAGGCTCTTTAGGTTGTTCTACATCATGACTGTGACCAACTTGTTCATTTACAACCTGACTAGGATAATGATCTACTTCTATTGGCTCATCCACTTGACAATTGTTCATAGGAACAATAATTGGATAGCCTATACAACTTTGACTAGGTGTAGGTATGAGAGAACTATCCTGCATTTCATCAAAGGATATATCCTGAAGTAGGTCGTTCCCACTAAGATGATGATCCTCCAAAAATCTAGCCTTACCCGTCTCAACTATTTTTAGTGGGTGAGATGGACAATAAAATATATATCCCTTTGACCTTTCTGGATAGCCAATAAAGAAGCCACTAGTAGTTCTTGAGTCAAATCCCTTATCATGTGGATTGTATATTCTAGCTTCTGCACGACATCCCTATATGTGTATATAGTTCAAGGATGGTTTCCTTCCCGTCAATAATTCATATGGGGTTTTCTGGACAGACTTGCTAGGAACCTAGTTTAATACATGCACTGCCGTCTTAAGAGCCTCGCTCTACATTGTAGAAGGAAGGGATGAATTACAAAGCATTGCGCAAACCATTTCCTTCAATGTTTGATTCCTTCTTTCAGCTACACCATCTTGACTTGGTGTTCATGGCATTGTATATTGAGGTACAATACCCTCTTCTTGAAGGAATTGTGCAAATGGTCCCTTTCTTTGTCCCATCTCAGTGAACCTTCCATAATATTCACCTCCCCTATATGATCTGACTATCTTAATCACTTTACCTAATTGTTTATCTACTTCAACCTTAAAGTCCTTAAAGGCTGGAAAAACATTACTTTTGTCATTTAGTAAGTAGAGTAACATAATCGTGAATAGTCATCGATAAAGGTTGCAAAATATTTTCCCCTCTAAAGCAAGGTGGGAAAGGTCCATTAATATCCGTGTGAATTATTTCTGATGTTCTATTACTCCTCTTGGCACCCTTTTTAGAAGTGTTGGTTTGTTTAGCCTTTATGTATTCAACACAAGTTCCAAAATCATTAAAGTCTAAAGGCCCTAAAATGCCCTCCTTTACTAATCTTTGGATTCTTTCTTTGAAAATGTGTCCCAACCTTCTGTTCCAAAGAAGTGATGATCACTCATCTAAAAATGTACGTTTATTACCAATGATATTATGATGGACTATAAAAGATTGCTCAAAATGTGGGTTTAGTTTTACTTGATAAAGATCATTTATTAAAACACAAGTACCAACTAAACTAGAGTTTTTATACAATGATAATTGTCCACTTTGAAGCATCAAACCATAGTTTAATTTGTCTAATCTAGAAACAGAGACTAAATTTCTACTATAGTTTGGTACATAAAAAAGTATTTTTAAGTCCAACAACTTTCCATTGTAAAGGATTAATCTACATGTACCAACGACCTTTACGCGAGAGCCCAATTTATTTCCTAAATAAAGGACTTTTTCACGCTCCGTTGGTTTCCTTTGATTCAGAAATCCCTACAATGTATTGGAAATATGCATGGTGGCACTAGAGTCAAGCCACCAACTATATAATGGAACATTTGAAAGATGACATTCATATGAAAAAAGAGACATTGTACCTTTCTTTTCCAACCATTTCTTGTACTTGAATCACTCCTTTTTAGCATGTCCTTTCTCGTTGCAGAAGAAGCATTTCATGTTAGCCTTGCTTCCTCCAAGTTTGCCATCGCCTGTCTTAGACACTCCACCTGAGATAGGAGTAGTTCCCTTCATTTTTCCTTTACCCTTGTGGCCACGCTTGTCGTGGGTGCTTAAATGTGCAGTCAGAACCCCTTCATTCTTAAGACTCTCTTCTTCTTGAACACACATGGCCAATAAATCATTTGTTGGCCATTTTCCTTTTATGTATTATAAGAGACTTTGAATGATCCATACTGGCTAGGCAGGGAGGTTAAAATGAAATGAACAAGAAATGCATCAGAGATGGATAACTCCATTTCATTGAGTTGTACCGCAATATCTCTCATCTCCATAGTGTGTTCACAGATCCCACAAGAACGGTTGTACTTCATAGATAACATCTTGTCCATTAAGGTGCTGGCCCTAGACTTACTAGAAGAAACATATTGTTCTTCCACTGTGTTTAGAAAATCTTTTTCCAATTCAAAAGTGAGGATGGACCGTCTAATATGCTTTCCCATATTTGCTTGCATAAGCTACAAATAAGCCTATTAGAACATTCCCATCTATCATAATTGGCTTTTTCAGCAATGGTACTTTCCTCTGTTAGTGGTTGTGGCTTTTCCACTCAGAAAGTTAAGTCTAAGTCCATACAACCTAATGTGAACATGATTTTTTCTTTCCATTCATTAAAATTTGACCCATTTAGATTTGGAATATTGTTATCACCACACAATGATGAGGAAATGACTGCAACAATAGAGATTTTATATTAAATATAAATAAACTACAACATTGAATATAGAAGTATATGGGGTCTACTTTTGTCAAGTAATTCCAAATAGTCACTGCATTCATCTTTGGATAAAATAAACACAAAATAGGAATAGTCACTTGAAGGGAGTATTGACAAGATAACATTTTCATTAGAGTAATCAAAATAATATATACCTTTGGGAAAAATATTTTATTAATCTAATAATTGAATTCAAGATATCTTATCTTTCTTAACCCAAAAACAATTGATCTACCTTTGGGTAGTATCAATGTCACTTAAATCAAGTACATCTAATGTTACTTAGTCTTTAATGTGAATCAATGTCTTTACTACGTAATTGTACTTTTGAATTTTAGAAATATAATCATACCTATTTGAAAGAAGATTCCATGACTACTTTGTGATAGGCAACAAGACGTATAGACAAAGAGAGTGTTGCAGAAGCCTGGAGTGGAAGCATAAGGTTCCCAAGGCAGGCGTTCGGTCCTCAATGATCGAAAGTGAGAGACGCCTTGGATAGAAACGAGTGTTGGTTTCTCTCCCCTGGTGGATTCTCCAACTGATGGAATTTGTTTCTTACTGGTAGATCCTATGGAGAGAGGACCAAGCCTATACATATATATATATATATATATATATATATATATATATATATATATATATATATATATATATAATATTTGATGCCTCTCTATCCATCACCAAGAGGCATGACGGTTATGGGGTCTACTCTAAACCCCAAGAGATGCATCCCTTTAGGAAAATCTATTAGTTAATTATTCTATTTTGGGCCACACCTTAACGGGATATGTAACAGAGGATACTTGCAGGTAAAGGACAAACATGAAGACGATGCTAACCTGGAGCAGATAAGTGAGATCGATTGTTAGGGCCATTGGGAGGACGATGCAACTTGGTGAAGGAAACAAACACCTAGTGGGGTTATGCACGTATAAATGTATAAAACGCAATCTATAGAGAGGTGTAACTCACTATCAGATATAATCAAGGGGTTGAAGCCTCTAAGGACTTGCTAAGAACTGGGTTCTCCAATTATTGAAGATGGATTGCGAAATTTTACAACTTTAAAGGAATGCAACCTAGAGTACTCATTAACAAATATAATCTAGGAGTCAAGTGGAACCAACGAAGTGAAGGCGATCAATGTTAGTGTAACATACTGAATTTTGAGTACCAAATTTTTTTTCAACTATAATTATAATTATCCTTCTTTGATAACCTGTATTCCAATTTTTTATTTTATATGTAAGTTTCACAGGTCTAAATAATTTTCTTCTCTTCATTTGAGAAATATTACCATCTACTCCCTTAGTTAAGTATCTTTTGTCATCTTTGTGATCATTTAGTCCAATTTGATAATTTTGTGCCCAACTACCTTAATTAGACCTCGAACCCATCTAGTAATCTCAAATTGACTACCATTAGATTTAAAAGTTTATAAAAATGAATTGATATTGGGATTATTTATGAGAGTGATAAAGTTAGCCATCTTATCTTCATAAATAATTGTGCAAGTATTTTTAATATTTAATCAAATAAATATTACATCCACCAATTAAGATCTCATAGAAATTAGGTTGTCCATTTAGAATTTATAAAAAAGAGAAGTAATTAGCAAGTATGGAGTTATTACAAAAGTCTTTTTGAGGTCATGAATTAGAATTGATTCGATCTTCCTGCTCAGGTCATGCTTTCTGTTGGTACATAGAGAAACATCAAGGCAGTTCTCCATGACCAAGCCATGTTAATCGTGAAACCAAAGTGGACTTCTCTCCTTTGACATCCTCCACCTCACGACTCTTCTAGCAATGACCTCAAGTCCTAAAAACTGCACCCATAGTTAAGGACTTATTTTTAACTAAAAATAATGAACTCATCTGAACATCAATGAAGACATCACTCGATACTTAAACTTCTCCCCCATTAGATTTCAAGGAGTTCTATTAACCCTAGCATTACCTCCTTAGTATATATGAGATTTTGTGTGCCCCAACCAGGATCTAATGATACTTGCTACTGAGACCCACTCTACAATGTATGACAATCTGAAAACCCTTCCTCAACCTTGCAACCCAAGTCCAACTTCTTAACGCCATCTACAAACACCACGATGGATATACCTACAAGACCCCTGACATGTCCTTATGCTTAAACATGCTTGATTAACTTAATTGAGTGATTACTTCCTTAATCAAACTTTTTTATACTTTTACATCAAGTGATAAAGTTGTATTCATGTTTGGTCTAGTTTGGGATTTGTTTGCTTAAGTTTTGCAATTTATGTACTTATGTAGACCTTTATATAATTTTCCAATTTCTAGGGTTCTATCTATAATTTTCACACATGCATGACGTGCTTCATAGTACTCTTCATAATGTTTGATATAATTTCACCTATCCATTCCCAAATGAACCATCAGATTGTTTGCTTTTTCCCTCTAGGGTTGAGAAATTAGGGTTTCTCACCTAAGTGATGGCTTTTCTAAGTATGTTAGGGATTTGATGGTATCACCTAGTAGGTGAATGATTCAATGGTTTTTCCTTGAGGTAGAAAATCTGATGTCCTTCCATTTGTTGGATCAAGGGCTCTAGAGGGGGGGGGGGTTAATAGAGCTTCATAAATCTCACAAAATGAATTAGACCACCAAATGATATTAAGTGCAGAAACTTAAACATACAGCCAATTTGAAGTCCTAACTAGCATGCATAGCAAGGGTGAGAGACAAGGAAGAACATACACTTGGACAAAGTGGTTTAGAGTGGTTCCACACTTCAAACTTGAAGTGAGTCAGTCCACTACATAGAGGTGGTTAGGCTCTAGGACTTTACAATCTTGGTACTCTTATATTCCATCATAAGATTACAAGACAAAGCCACATTTATCCAAGGGCTTAGTACCTCAAGTAAGGATCTTCAACCTATAGAAGGAGCTTACCCACTTGAATCATAGAGTCTTCAGCCTTCAGCAAGGACTTACCCACTCCTTCTTCAAGTGTTTGGCCTTCAAGGACTTACCTATTGTTCTTGAACGCCTGCCTTGCCTATCTCCTTCACTTAGAGATCTGGAGCACCATGTTTTCTTCAACCTTGAAGAACAACAACTCCTTATCCTTCACTCGGAGAAGATCTTCAGCCTTTTATTCAATAGGAAAGGGGGTAGGAAGATGGATGTGGAGAGCTTTACATGGATACAAGGGGTAGCTCTCTTACAATAGATCCTATCTTACTCATACTCACATATTTGACTTGAAGGTAGAGAGAGAAAGGGCCTCAAAGGTGTGCAACACTCTCAACTAAGCAAGAACCAAGCATATATGGAATGAGAAACCTTAGAATGAACTTCAAGAGGTCCCATTAATAAATGAGGGTGCCCCTTTGAGTTGGGGTACACTTAGGGTCCAAAAATAGCCATTTTTGCCCAAGGCAACAGATCTATTTTTGCCCAAATAACTCACCAACGGTCATAATCACTTTTTCTGCAATTTTCGTACAATGCAATCGATCAAGTTTCAATAAAGGTAACTCGACCGATAGGGTAAAAGATAAACACAAATTTCAAACCATCGAATGAGATTATACAGGGGAAACTCGACTGACCAATGAAAGTTATGTTTGGTCAGTAACCCCATCGATCGAGTTTTGTGAAAACACAACTCGACCGATGCACTCTTCAGAGAATTGATCCTAGTGGATCGGTCGAGATTGTAACTCGGTCGATTGACAGTCTATGATCAATTTTCTAAAGTGCATCAAAAGTGATTAGAACTTGGTTCTAAGTGTCGCAATCAATTTTCTCATCTTAGTTACAAGCCAATACATCAATGCAGTGATTACAAAAATCTTCTAAGGTTGTTTACATGGATTTCCTAAATTGCACACTTGTATAGCTTTTGACTTGAACTTGAGAAAATTAGGGCTTTTACATTTTGATCCTTTTCATATACCTAACACCTGAAATCAATCTTGAATACACTTATTAGATACATATGAATGGAATGGTTAAGTTGTTATCAAATAATGGACAATGTATAACCTCTAGGTCAACATTCTCACCCTTTTAAAAAATGACAAACCATTCCTCAAACATATTGAAAAAGATATATAATTTATACCTTTGCCTTGTGAATTAGGGGGATTCAAGATGTGAACAATGTGAATTCCTCCTCCTCAATCTATGCTTACTTTAACCTATATAGTTGATCTATCTACACAAAGCAATTATAGCATACATGTACTATATGGTCCTTTGCAAGTCACATTATAAAACATTAAACTCGGGGGTAGGGTAGTAATGATTGTGTGCATAAGAAGCATAATCACTACCAGGGAAACACGGGTAGGTGGGGTAGGGGTGTGCACATGATATGCTCATGGTAGACAAGATTGAACATAGATCCTGATGCAGGTACTCCTGGACATGTTGGTTGTATGCTTGTTGGTGCATCATGTAGCCCATAAGTGTTTCATTGGATACACGAAACGTGGCACGACTAGGTCGAGCTGGGTGAGGAGGTGTAGCTTGGGTAGAGGAGGCAGGGGTTGTAGAGGCAGAGGCTGAGGGTGAAGCACCAGGTGTGATAGAGGCAAAAATAGGCACAAACTTCTAAATCATGGTTTCACGGATACACACACCCTTTCTGGCTAGCTTGTAATGAAAGTCAGAAAAGAGTGTTTTCTCAGTAGCAAACTGAAACAAACCACTGATCAGGGTAGGATAGGGTGGATGGGTGCCTCGGGTGTTCTTACCAGAATCAAAATAGGTCATATGGTGAAGAATGTATCTTGATCATTTGACTCCAATATTCTCAAGGAGGCAATACATGATAACCGTAGTGTTCTCTGCAATATTCGTTTGGTTTTTCTTCGGATGGATGTTGCAGTTGACCATTAAAGTTAAGATGTGCTTCTTGGTATTGAGGGAGGAGGAGGGTAGGGTGCTCTTCTTCTTATATGGAACGTCGGGTTTCTTTAAGTAGCGATGAATGTCAGGGAGAGTAAGCTCATTCTGCTTGTAGAAACCTTCAAGATCCAAAAGATCAAAGTACTCATTGTAATCCTTGCGCTAAGAGTCATTCTCATTATCTCCTATAAAATAAGAAGACATTTAAAATATCTTCAGAGATTTGAAAATGCTTCCCGGCGATCATGGAGGTTAGGATTACTTGAGTATTTGGTGGGGGTACAAGGGTGTCATAATTCCAACACAAATTAGCGTAGAATTCGTGAACTACTTTTTTACTGGTCATGGAATTGAAAAAGTAGTCACGCTCGACAGCTAGGGCGGAGAGGTGATGGATGGATAACAACTTAGCTACTTGGTCTATAATCACTTGACGCCTAGGGCTAGGCTCAAACAAAGCTCTAAAAGGGAAATGACTCCTAGGAAGAAGGTCCTTATACCTATTTATAGCTTCTATTGAGACAAAGGAGGTGTCGTCAAAAGGAATCAAGTGATTAGACGTAGAAGGCAAAGGAGTATTGTTGGGGGTGGGTCTCTTTCTCCTATGATAAGCCATAGAGGTGAAAAGAAAGAGGAGAATAGAGAAAAAACACCAAACAAGTTGTCAAAAACATCCAAGTACCAACAAGGAGCAATGGGAGAGGTCTAGGGATGCCTATCTAGGTCGGGAAAGGGATAGCATAGGGAAGGAAAGGGCTAGGGTAGAGAGATAAGGGATAGAAAAAGGGGAATCGGTCGACTATTCTCTAGTTGAGAGGGAGAATAGTAGGCCGAACCCAACTTAAGTTGGCTTCAGCCCACAGATCGGTTGAGTTTTGAGAGTTAGAAACTCGATTGATTGGTCTATTTTAGAACAGCTCTCAACCAAAGATCGATCGAGTTTATCCTGGGGAAACTCGACTGATGGTCAACCTAACCTAAAACCATAAAACTTAATTTCTAGCCATATGAATTCTAATTAAATTCATTTTTTGAGTCTATTATGTATATTGAATGAACATAGGCACATATCACTCATCATTGGGTAATATTTAGTGATAAAATAAAAAAATTTGAGAAATGCCCAAAAATAAGTGAAACTAAGCATGTCAACAAGCAAATTTTACAAATTTAGCAATTTTACGCAAGCATGGTGAGTAAAGCATGAGCAAGACATATAGGTTAAAAACAACTAGCTAGATAACACGTCAAGATCATCTGAAGCAACAATGAGCAGTTTAGATGTAATTAAATTAAATTCCTATGTAGGTAGAGGTTTAGTGAAAATATCCGCCAACTGATTTTTTGTGTCTACATGTGTGATATAAATATCCTTCTTAGCAATGTGATCACAAAGAAAATGATGGAGAACCTCTATATGTTTAGCTCTACTATGCAATATACGATTATAAGAAAGATTGATTGCACTAGTATTATCACAATAGATAGGAGAATCAAAGTGTATGTTAAAGTCTTGGAGCATTTACTTCATCCATAGGACCTGGGCACAACAACTCTCGACTGCAACATGTACTCAGCCTCTACAGTTGATAATGCCATAGTTCTCTATTTTTTAGAAATCCAAGACACCAAGCATGGTCCTAGAAGGAAACACGTGCCACTTGTGAACTTTCTATCAACCAAACAACCCATGTAATCAACATCACTATATGCTATAAGAGTAAAGTCCCTTGACTTAGGATACCATATACCAAAGTTTTGAGTTTTGGCTAAGTACCTCAAAATCCTCTTAACAGCAATAAGATGTAACTTCCTAGGACTTGATTGAAAGTTGAGCACACAAGCCAACACTAAACATAATATTAGGTCTAGAGGTAGTTAAATAAAGTAAACCTTCAATCATACCTCTATAGAGCTTCTCATCTACCTTCTCACCTTCTTCATTTCTATCAACTTTGGCGGTGTTGGACATGGGTGTGTCCATCATCTTCATGTTCTCCAACCCAAAGCATTTGAGTAGTTCACTAGTGTACTTGCCTTGGTTGATGAAGTTTCCATCTTTGGTTTTCTTGATTTGGAAGCCATGGAAGAAAGTCAACTCACCCATCATGCTCATCTCAAACTCACTCTACATAAGAGAAATAAACTCCTTACAAAGATCAAGATCAGTTATGCCAAATATGATATCATCAACATAAATTTGAATGATAAGAAAATTGCTAAAAGTGTGTTTTAGAAATAAAGTAGAATTGACTTTTCCCATGACATACCCATTGTCTAACAAAAATTTCTTTAATTCCTCATACCAAGCTCGAGGTGCTTGTTTGAGTACATAGAGAGCTTTTTATAGAAAATAAACATGATTAGCTAGCTTGTCATTTTCAAAGCCCGGAGGTTGATCAACAAATACTTCCTCCTCAATTGTACCATTCAAAAATGCACTTTTAACATCCATTTTATATAGCAAGAAATTTTTATAACTAGCAAAGGCAAGTAGAATTCAAATAGATTCAAGTCTAGCAACAGGAGCATAAGTTTCATTAAAATCAATACCTTCCTACTGATTGTAGCCTTATTCCACTAACCTTGCTTTGTTCCTTACCACCTTGCCTTTTTAATCAAGCTTATTGTGATAGACATTTTTGGTTCCAATGATTTTTCTATCACTTGGTCTTGACACTAGAGTCCACACACAATTCTTCTCGAATTGCTCTAGTTCCTCCTACATGGCTAGGATCCACTCATCATCTCCAAGAGCCTCCTTCATGTTCTTTGGCTCCAGCTGTGAGATGAAGGCACTGTCTGCTTGTTCTTTGTTGTAGGTAGCTCATGTCTTCACTCTCTCAAATGGGTTGCCAATTATTATCTCTTTGGGATGATTCTTTGCGAAATGAGGAGTGGGATCATTCTTCTCTTCATCTTCAGCTTCAACCACCTGCTTATCTTTCTTGTCAATGTTGAGGTCTTTCAAGGTAGGAATTAAGTCATCTGCAACATCATTATCAACAACATTCTTGCCAACAACAAGGTTAGTTTCAATAAACTTGGCATTAATGGATTCTTAAATTTTAGACAATTCAATATTGAAAACTATATAAGCCTTGCTTGTAGTGCTATAGCCTAGGAAGAAAGTCTTGTAAGATTTCAGATCAAACTTGTCAAGAGAATCCTTCATGTTCAAAACAAAACAAGGACATTCGAAAATATGAAAGAAGTCAATGGATGGCTTTCTACCACACCATAACTCATAGGGGGTTTTCTTTGAAGAAGGATGCGTAAAAACTCAGTTTTGCACAAAGCAAGAGGTGATAACAGCTTCGGCCCAAAACTTCTTAAGAATGTCATATTCAAGAAGCATGGTCCTAGACATCTCTTGTAGCGACATATTCTTTCTCTCTACTATCCCATTTTGTTGAGGTGTACGAGGAGAAGAGAAATTGTGCGAGTAACCAGATTTTTCACAAAAAAACTCAAAAAGATCATTTTCAAACTCTTCCCCATGGTCACTGCATATAGAAACAATCCGATAAGAAGCTTCACTTTCAACTCATTTAAAAAATCTCAAGAAAACATCAAGAGTATCACTTTTAGAAATGATAAAGAAGGTCCAAGTATAGCGAGAGAAATCATCGACAGTCACAAGACAATACTTGGAACTGCGAAGCGTTTGAGTTCTCATAGGTCCAAATAGATCAATATGAAGAAGCTCAATAGATCATTTGGTACTAAGGACTCCTTTGGGTTTGAATGAGGATTTGGTTTACTTGCCTTGTGTACAATGTTGGTATTCCTCATCCTTTTTAAAATCCAATTTGGGTAGTCCCCAAACCAATTCCTTTTTGTTCAATTCCTTCATTCGATGCATATTCACATGACCCAACCGACGATGCCAAAGAAAAATATCAATTTATCCACAACCAAGCATCTATCAAGTACGGGCTTTAGAGCATCAAGCACAATAACATAAAGATTACCATTTCTAGTTCCCTTATATTTGGCATTGTAAGTGAGGGAATCTAGAAGCAAACATTCTAAATAAGTAAATAAAACAAGATATCCATTATCACAAAGTTGGCTTACACTTATCAAATTGTGATGTAGGCCATCAACAAGCAAAACATTTTGATACTTAGCTCGTTGCCTACATCACCCTCACCTATTACCTTACCCTTTTTGTTGTCCCCAAAGGTCACCAATCCTCCTTTCTTTTTCATAAATTTGTTGAAATGGTTGATTTCACCTATTATATGTTTTGAGCAGCCACTATCAACACTCCACCTTCTTTTGACCTACATGAAAGAAAGATGTCGGTACCCAACTCAAACTTTGGGATCTGGAGTTAGCTTGGGGGCCCATTTCATCTTTGGGTTGGTCCCATTTGGCTTGTAACGACAATAAGTATAGTAATGGTCATCACATTTACAATGAACACATACCATTGGGTTCTTAGAGCTGAAAGTCTCTCCATGAAAGATACAAGGTTCCACACTCTTCTTCTTACCCTTACTCTTGTTCTTGTTCTTACCCTTGGGAGAAATCCCATTATATGCTAAACTACTAGTACCAATTTGTTTGGTATAGTGTTCTAGCACAACATTAAGGGATTTCTTTCCCGTAAGAAACTTTTGTAAAGAAGCTCTTAACTTAGCATTATCATCACTAAGGTTAATGACAGTAGAAGATAAACTAGCAAGATCATCTCTAGCATGCAATAGGTTGTCCTCTAAACAGAGGACTTTAGTATGAAAAGAATCACATTCTAAAGTAGTGTTATCTACCTCATTACTTTGCAAAATAGGTCTAGATGATAGATCATTAACTTGAGCAAGCAACTTCGTATTTTTAGATTTAAGCAAAATAATTTCCTTTTGATAAGCATGAGTTTCTTGCTTCCTAGCTTCATCAATGAGATTAAGTTCTACATTTTTAGTTTTAAGAATATCTATCTCATCTAGGCATTTTTGGTTTTCTTCCTTAAGAGTATCAATGGTCTTAATGTAGACACCATTCTCAACTTCAACTCCATTATATTGGAGCTCAAGATCAAGAAATTGCCCTTGAAAGCTATCATTACTATCAAGGTACAACTTTTCATTTGGATCAAGAATCTCAATTTTAGCATAAAGATCATCTATTATCTTTCCTAACCTTTTCTTTTTAGACTTGCATTTAGGAAAAGATGACCGACAAGCATTAATCATATCAATAAGAGTTTCTTTAGACAACTCATGCAAATTGACTTCACTTACCTCACTTACCTCACATACATCTTCACTTGTGGAGGTCATGAGAACTAGGTGGAATTCTCCATCTTCGAAGCTTGAAGAACTTGAGGAAGACTCCTCCCAAGCTGCATGAGCAGTAACTTTGCTTCTTCTTTCTCTTATATTTGCCTTCTCTCTTGTACTCCTTGTCCTTCTTTTGGCTGCTCTTGTGATGGCTCTCCTTGGCCTTGGGGTAGTCACTCTTGTAATGACCTTTTTAGCCACATTCATAGAATCTAGGAGTTAGTGAAGAAGGCTTCCCCATGAAGTGTTTGCCCTTTTAGTAGTTAGCTTCATGCTCATTTGAGCCTTCATCTTCACTTGAGGAAGGAGTAGGGGACTTGAGTGCAAGTTGTTGTTTCCGAACCATATCTTTAATTTGAGCTTTGAAGGTTGTGTCCTTGATCTTCTTGGACTCCTTCTCTTCTCTCTTTTCTTCTTCTTCTTGCTTATCAAGCCTTGGCTCATGAGCTTGAAGGTTTCCAACCAACTCCTTGGTTGACAATTCACTAAGCTTGTACACTTCTTCAATGGATGTCACCTTGGGCTCCCATCTCTTTAGAAGATATCTCAAGATCTTGGAATTGATTGTGCCTTTGTCCATCACACTACCAAGGGCTGCCAATCCATTAATGATCACATTAAGCCTTGTGTACATGTCCACCACTCTTTCATTCTTACCCATCTTGAAGTTATCAAGTAGACTACCAAGCAAGTAGATCTTGGTTTCCTTCACTTGCTCCATTCCTTCATAGGTGACACAACTTGTTCCAAATTTCATATGCGGTGTCCCAATAGGATATATGGTTGAATTCAAATGGAGTGAGGGTTGCGTAGATGATGCTCACGACTTTGGCATTGAGCTCAGCTTGCTTCATTTGGGCTTCCATCCATGTAGAGATTTCCCCCTTTGGATCTTCATACTTTAGATGCACCACCTTCCACATCTCATAGATTGCTCCTTGGAGATATAAAAACATTCTTCTCTTCCAATAGAAGAAGTTGGTGTCATCGGAGACTAGAGGTCACATGGAGAAGCTTTCCTCCAAGTTGAGAGATCCAAGTGCTAAATCACCCATCTTCTCCTACTTGTAGAAGTAGCTTGGAGAAGACCTATTGTGATACCACTTGTTGGATCAGGGGCTCTGGGGGGGTGAATATAGCTTCACAAATCTCACAAAATGAATTAGACCAAAAAATTATATTAAGTGCAGAAACTTAAGCATATAGCCAATTTGAAGTCCTAACTAGCATACATAGCAAGGGTGAGATACAAGGAAGAACATACACTTGGACAAAGTAGTTTAGAGTAGTTCCACACTTCAAACTTGAAGTGAGTCAGTCCACTACCTAGAGGTGGTTAGGCTCTTGGACTTTGCAATCTTAGTACTCTTATATTTCATCATAAGATTATAAGACAAAACCACATTCATCCAAGGGCTTAGTACTAGAAAGTATCTTCAACTTATAGAAGGAGCTTACCCACTTGAATCATGGAGTCTTCAACCTTCAATAAGGAGTTACCCACTCCTTATTCAAGTCTTTGGCCTTCAAGGAATTACCTATACTTCTTAAATGTCTTCCTTGCCTATCTCCTTCACTTGGAGATCTGAAACACCATGCTTTCTTCAACCTTGAAGAACATCAACTCCTTCTCCTTCACTCAGAGAAGATCTTCAGCCTTTTCTTCAATAGGAAAGGGGGTAGGAAGATGGAGGTGGAGAGCTTTATATGTATACAAGGGGTATATCTCTTACAACAGATCCTATCACACTCATACTCACATATTTGACCTAAAGGTAGAGAGAGAAATGGGCTTAAATGTGTGTAGCACTCTCAACTAAGCAATAACCAAGCATATATGGAAGAGCAACCTTAGAATGAACTCCAAGAGGTCCTATTTATAGTTGAGGGTGCCCCTTTGAGTTGGGATACACTTAGGGTCAAAAATATTCATTTTTTCCCAAGGCAACAGATCTATTTTCACCCAAATAACTCACCAACGGTCACAATCACTTTTTATGCAATTTTTGTACAGTACAATCGATCAAGTTTCAATAAAGTAACTCAAGTGATAGGGTAAAAGACAAACCCAAATTTCAAACCATCGGTCGACCAATGAAAGTTGTGTTTGGTCAGTAACCCCATCAGTCAAGTTCTATGAAAACACAACTCGACCGATGCACTCTTTAGAGAATTGATCCTAGTGGATCGGTCGAGATTGTAACTCGATCGATTGACTGCATGTGATCAATTTTCTAAAGTGCATCAAAAGTGATTAGAACTTGGTTCTAAGTGTCCCAATCAATTTTATCATCTTAGTTACAATACAATACATCAATACAAGTGATTACAAAAATCTTCTAAGGTCGTTTACATGGATTTCTTAAATTGTACACTTGTATAGATTTTGACATGAACTCGAGCAAATTAGGGCTTTTGAAATTTAACCTTTTCATGTACCTAACACTTGAAAGAAATCTTGAATACACTTATTAGATACATATGAATGGAATGGTTTAGTCATTATCAAAATATGGACAATGTATAACCTCTAGGGCAACACCATTGAGGTCCATTATCTGATTGTTACCCTAGTTGAAGCACACAATCTGATGGAAGACCAGAATTTGCAAAATGACTAAGTAAACCCTAGAATATGATGGGTTCTCTGATAGTACAACTTGATGATTTCACTAATAATGAATTAGTGGATAACCTTGGTAAAGATCCAACAGAAGTTCTAAAATTCATGAGAAGATGGATTTCGAGTTTTGACACATGGCAAGCTAATTTTTCAACCTTTTGACCACCTTTCTCTCTCTTCTTGGATATATACCCTTCACCACTCTCACAGATGAACCCTTTACACCCTTATTTTGTTCTTGCTTATAGAGAGAACCTAGACCATCATTTTGTGAAGGAGAAGCTTTGAGAGGCTGAATATTGGATGGACTATGGATGCATGTTGCTCCAGGGTTAAGATTAAGCATCTCTAGGGCATTCTAACCTAATTTCTCTTACTAAGTAAGATCTTCTTCTCTAACCTAGTTTTCTTGTTGTTCTTATTGTTATCTCTTTATCCATGGGAGGAACCCAAGAGTTCTTGATGGGAGGTTGTGCATGTGGTTGAAGAAACCCTTTTATTCTCTCTTTTGCCCTAGATCTACCTTGTTTTTGAAGAAAGGAGCTACTTTGGAGCTTTGGGAGTGCAAAGATAGGGTTCTCATATTCTCTTCTTGAATCATGTTGATTTCCATAGGAAAGAAAGTTTTAAATATTACTTATATCAACTCTTGAACCACTCTCAAGTATACAAGATCAATTGTAGTCAAGGTCAAACCATAAAGAGCTAGGCTATCTAGGCACAAAAAGTGCTAACTTTCAACAATCTAAGTCAGGTATGTAATAGTTGAGTTCGATTATGATCAATTAAATGGCAACTAAAAGAACAAGAGCTAAACTAATAAGATTAAGATTACATTTTAGAAGATCTTGGTCATGCAAATTCACTTCCATATTATTACTCATATGTAACAATGAATCAACATGTCAATTATTTTGCAAAGGAGGTTGTCATTATCATACACCTCCTAGCAATATGAGAAGATTCTGATTTCACATAAAACTCCCATGACTATATTAAAATTCAAACTACAACCTTAAATCATTGATGTACCCAAGCCACTCCCATGGTAAAGGGTTCATTGCTAAGAGATATACTCCCTACTTCTCTACACATTATCTTGAATCACATAAAGAAGAATAAGACAAGTAAGTTTGATGGCCAAACAAACATACAAGCAATATAACACCATAGAAACTCTTAGAAAAGCATATGAGAATTATGAGTTCACATGAGTAATATCATGGGAGATAGTCTCCCATGCCCAAGAAGAAGAGTTCTATTCACACATTATGTAGAAACACAAGTACAAATCACAATTTTCAGAGTTTTCCATGATTAGAAAGACGAAAAATAAAGAGAAACCAAAGAGTGACATGGAAAGAGGTACAACTCCAGCTTGAGGATGAAATTCCACACTTGTAGATGCTCCTACTCAAACTGTCTTCCCTCCCGAGAAGCATGGACGGAGTAGAAAAGCTCTATTGCATCCTTTGGAGATGAAATGGAGAAAAAATGATGAATAATGGAGGCTTTTTCCCAAGAAACCTCATCTTCCTCCCCAAAATCACCCTTGTCTTGCTCTACAACTTCCTCTGGTCATAAAATGTTTCTAAATGACGAGAGATAACAGTCCCATCCAAGTGTTTTTGTATTTAAAAGGTGTGATGGTTGTCTTTTTAAAACTGTAGAATTGATCAGAGATACACCATGTCTTTTGAAGGACACAATGTGCCTACTTTTATAACTGCCGCCTAGAACCATTCTCATGAAGAGTGCATGGCGTGTCGCTAAAAGACACGCCATGTGGATGCAACCTGATGTCGAGTTCGGTGGGTGACATATGTCATGTCTTTTGATGGACACACCATGTGAGATTCCAGAACTTTGAAGTGATGCTTTTGAACATGCAGACACACCATGTGTTTGGACGAACATTCGTGTCTTTTTTTTGCAACTGGGGATGAAAACTTTCGTATACTTACATCTCATGTGGAAAATACTTCACATTGTATTTTCTTCTTTGTCATTAAGGAGTGCCTTTTTCTGAAAAGTTACACATTGCATCTTTAATGACACATGTCGTGTCTTTTGCGATTTATCCAAGATCAACTCTATGAAGTATGTAAAGTCCTCAAGTTTCCAACTGAGCTCGAATTTTAGTTGAAGTAGGTCCAATTCATCATCTTAATCGTGTACCTGGGATCACAAACATGTAATGAGTAAAATAACTAAAAAGAGGGAAAACCAAGTATGATTAGAGGCTATAGAGAGAGAAAAATAGATTGAATTTGTGTGAAAAAAAGAGAAAAAAGCATAAATAAAATGTGCATGTCAAATCCCCCTAGGCTTAAACTTTTTCTTGTCCTCAAACAAAAAAGTATAGAAAAACAAATGAAGGAATTGTGAAGTTCATCCATAGATCAAATGAAATGAAATATGTGTATAAGACCAAACCAACCATGATCAACATGTTTATACTCATAGCCATCAATTCAACTTAAACACCCAACAAAGAGATTTTTAGTTTAGAAGGGGTGGTCACAATTTAAATGAATCAATCAATTAAAAAACACTAAGTAGAAATTAGATGACCAAGCCAAACAACTAGTGGATGTGCAACTCAAACTCTCAACTATTAAGGATTCAAATGATGAAATCCTAGTTAAAATTAACAATTTTTGTAGTTCTTTCCTTCTTTCTCAAAAATCATATGACAATGGATTACGGGTTCCGGAACTCGACTACTAATGTAGGCTTATGCACACGTAAAATGTCAGTTGGAATATTTTACCCTCTTTTAAGACATACCACTTAACCATCATGGCTAGATCGGACTTACACTAGGCTAATATGATATGTGGATGGTTTAACCATATTTTTTGAGATATGAGAGTGAAATAAGTCAAAAGAAATTCTAAAATATTTCAACAACATAGGAGAGTCAACTAAATTGCAACATTTCTAGGACCAAATTCTCTTTAAATATATAGGATGTCAAATAGTTCCAGAATTCATATCTAGTAAAAACATACACACAAAGGCCTACTGATATATCACTCCTCTCATTTTTTTTGGTGATCATGACCAAGGGTTAGTGGGTTGCTTGTGGCACACACAACCTCCTCTCGTGCACGACTCTCATTGAGCTGGTGCTCTGGCTGTGCACTGCAACGACGGAGTTGCTCCGCATCCATCACGGAAAGAGACTTGGGTTGGATGATGGAAACGAAAGGAAGCAGATGGGTTGAGAGAGAGAGAAAGGGGAGGCGGGGAAGAAAGAAATTAAATGAGTGGAGGGAGGTTGCTGAAATCAGGTTGGTTGGGTGGGGTCGTAATGAGCGTAGTCTTCAAGTTTGCCGCCGATCTTGGGTTTAGATTTTAGAGTGTTGATCGTATTGAGTCTCAGTTCAACATATCTTACAAATGGGCGTTTCAGCCAGCCCTGAAGGAAGCCACATCTGACTCGGATGACACATTCACATGTGCA
Organism: Alisma plantago-aquatica; assembly: GCA_963693085.1. Classification (NCBI taxonomy): domain Eukaryota; kingdom Viridiplantae; phylum Streptophyta; class Magnoliopsida; order Alismatales; family Alismataceae; genus Alisma; species Alisma plantago-aquatica. The sequence goes on from OY856410.1 coordinate 431,248,424, forward strand.
TCCATTCGCGACATCGTGTCCAAACTACTAGCTTTTGGAAGATTCTTTAAGCGGGGGCCAGGAGGCCCACAAGCCCATGAGTTGTCATCTATGTGCACCTGATCAGTAATTCAAATTGCTGGTTTAATTCACTATTTCTGTGCATATTTTAATAGGTCGAGAAAATATCCTACTCTTGAGTATAGCTGTGGAAAAATTGGTGCCTGAGATTGAATTATAGTATAGACAAAATATAAAGATAAAGACCGACAATATGTCTCCTTTATATAGACAAAATATAAAGAAACTGTTCACATGGGAAAAAACACGATCATCATCAATATTACTATTTAGGATTGAAATAGAATGAAGATCCAGAAGAATCTCTCTAATATACAGGGATCCTTCTTCGTCCACTTTCATAAGAATCATCAAATCATATGCAAATATAAGGTGTGACACTTCAGATCCAAAGGAATCTTTGATAGGTCTAAGCCTACACTCCTTGACTACCTTCCATATAAGTTGAGAAAAAGTTTACATTGTTGGGTTTTAGGGGAGACAAAGAAGGCAACGGAAACAAAAATTTTCTCCCCCAAACCCAAAACAACGAAACACTTCAACGTCTATACAATAGGAAAGGATGGTTTGTGGAATCATACCTTGTCCCGAGGCTTGCTCGGTGACAATACCTCGTGGCTTGCACGGTTTTCACCTCCGGTCATGGACGGTGTCTGTGCAGCTCCTGGTCGCACCAGTATTGACAACTCCTGGTCTCACCGGGACTGTCGGGATTGACATCTGTCCTCCGAGCGACAGAAATCTCCCGCCTCTAAAGTAGTCCACACGGATCACCTGGAACTCCAATCTCCTTGTCCCACAAGGAATTGGAAGGAGTCGCACCCTCATGTCAGCGTACTAGTCACTGACACACTCTCCTGCCACTAGTTACTTTCTACAGTTGTCTTTCCCTTACTGAGCCTCCCTTATCGGGTAGCACTTGCTTGGGCTCTCTCGGTTACCAAAACCAGAGAGAACGACAACTTTACAGAGCAACTGGTTGCACTGAGTTGTTCTTTGAGAAGCCTCCAATACCCCTATATATATAGGAGGGTCATGGGACATGGTTCTTCATCCCGGGCAATGCAGGACTAAAAGCAGGAGTAGAAGGGTTCGAGATTTTCCACAAAAACAACCAACTCGCAACCTGAACCGGTCGTTTCACAACTGAAACGGTCGGTTGGGGACCTGAGCCGGTCGGTTGACACCTCAATCGATCAGTTGGGACCCATGAAACAGTCGGTTCACTTCTGAACCGATCGATTCATGATCCTTATCATTTCCCGATTGACTTTCTTTCTTTTGTTTCTAATTGGTATCAAATACCAATCCTTTTTCCCAATCAAATTGGGCAAGTGAAACGAAAGGAAAATTCTCACCAATCCTACTTTCCCAACTTGCTCAGTTGCATCGGTTGAACCGATCGTTTCAACACTTGAAGCAATTGTTTCACCCTGGCCATGAGCCGATCGACTCACCAGCTGAGCCGGCCGGTTCACCAAGCTAAGCCGATCAGTTCATCACATGAGCCGATCGGTTGGGAGTGCAGGTTGTGCAGAATCAGTCAATTGCGGTTTCAATCAATCCGATACTCCAATCAATCAGTCCAACACCTTGAACATTATGATACTGAGCTATCAATTGATTGAGTGTTTAATTGAACTACTAAACTCCTTTAGTAATCAATCTAAACATTGTTTGTGTACAAAACTCCTCTTCCAGGTTAAATCCTATGTGTGTGACCCTGCAGGTCCATTTCACGTTGGCAGTGAAAGTCCATAACACTTATAACTTCACAAGCAAAGAGTGGTGCCTAGTCACACATCAGTGCTACCCAAGTGAAATATAAAGTTGGAGAACAACTTTCAATCCTACAGTCTGTGAATGGTGTTATAATGAATGTATAATTCTTTTGTCACTGATATCCCAAATGAACTCGAGGCATGGAGCAGTCATCCTGTCAACGTTCATTCACTTTCTTGATCTCAGAGTAGATTGGAAGAGATATGTATGACATCAATATCACATACTGATTCACACATGTGTGCACGCCTTTCTCAATCCTACTCATCAAGTGGCCATGGATATAAAACTCCTTTAGGAGGGACAAATCCCATATCTACCACTCACCCCTCAAAAGCCCCATGTGTCAAAGCCACCCAATCATCACCTTTATAACAACCCATATTTTAGGACTGCGTTTGATGATGTCAAAGTGTGCCCAACGACATATGTTGAGTGTAGTGATTTCAGGTCAAAGAATCACACTCACCACCATCACTATGAGTACTAACTATGACTACCATGTCATGGTTCCATGTGTCAAACTCACGGTGGGTCTGTCCGGTACACTTGTTCTCTAACAAGTACCTATGTGTTTGGTTTGATATCTCTATATCATGACTAGTGAGATTCTATCATCAACCAACACCACAATCTAGTCTTGTGTGTCATTGTTGTCTATCTACCTTCCACAATGACATACGACTAGGGACATAAAAAGAATGTACACACTCTTAGCATCCGTACGATCTCATTTTTCAGGTCCTCAACCTGAAAACATACGCTATTGAGTATTGTCATTCTCTAGACATTCAATGTATTCTATCACTATCTCATATGACTGAACCAGAAAGAATTGGAAGCTTGCCTTTGATGTTTATCAAATCAATCTTAATATATCCCACCAATCATCCCATGATTGGCTATCAGGGCATACATACCAACATACATAACAATAATGAATAAGTACGAGTCGATGTGTACATTTTATATAGACTTTTCACCCACTTTTTCCCACACTTTCAATCCAACTTGAATCTCATTCTTCCTCTAATCATACCTGATTTCCCACCTTTTTAGTTGTTTACTTGTTTCATGTTTGTGACCACAAGTACATGATTATGACGAGAAAATGGGGTCAATCCAACCCTAGTTGGAGTCTCCAAGAGTTTGCATACTTCAAAAAGTTATTCTTAAAGATTTTGAAGACAACACGACGTGTGTTAATTACCACACACCATGTAAGTTTTCAGATGACAATGTCCCCCCCTAAAGAGCTACGACATGACGTGTTAGACCATTCAAAAGCTATGTTCAAAAGTCCTATCAAAATACATGGACTGTGCTTATTAAGACACCACATTTTCAACCAAAGAACTTTGATCTAGGACTTCACCAACTCTTAGCAACAAGCTGTGTCTCTCAAACAATATGGCGTGCACTCCTCAAGAAAGGCAATTTGTGATTCAGTTACACATGGCAACATGTCGTGTGGTTCTCAAACAAAGTGTGTCCCTATTTGTAGCTTTGAAAAGACAATTGTCCCTCATTTCAAATATGAAAACTCACTTATGGAATGATTATCTCTTGTCATTTAGAGCACATTTCGACCAGAGAACAATCTGGAGTAGAGGGAAGGTGATTTTCAAAAAGAAGAAGCAGTTACTTAGGAGAGAACATACATTCTTATTCAACGATTGCAACAAGAGCTTCTCCATCTAGTTTAGACCTCTTAGGAGAGATGTTTTCTGGAGAAGAAGCATCTTATTGGGCATAATTTTGTCTTCTAGTTGAAGTTCTACCTCTTCTTTCTCATTCCTTGGGTTTCTTTGTTGTTTTCTTCTCTAATCATGTTGAACTCTAAAATCTGTAGCATGTGCTTGTGTTTCACCATCATGAATGAGTAGTTTCCTTTCCTTGGGAGTAGGAGAGTATCTCCCATGTCATTTCTTATGTGAACTCGAATTTATTAACTAATGGTAGTTAACTTGCTATTCCATGGTATTCTATGGTGTTTTCATGCTTGTATGCACTACTAACCATCTTTCTTGCATGTTTTATGCTTCTTTATGTGATCTGGGATGATGTGTAGAGAAGTAGGGAGTAGATATCTTGGCAATATATCTTTGACCACGGGGGAGTGGGTGGGATTGCATTGAGGATCCAAGGTTGTATTTCAAATCTTTGCATAAGTATGGGATTACTATGTGGAGATTAGAAATGACTCATATCACTGGGAGGTTTATGATGGCCGAAACCTCCTTACATGTTAATTAGTATGCTAATTTTCATGATTATATGTGAGTAATGATGTGGATGTGAAATCCCACAACCAAGATCTTTTAAATCTGATCTAAATCTCAGTTTAAACAAATAGTGTTTTCTATTTCTTATAATTGCTAAATAGTTTAACTACAAACTAAACCAATATTAGTAAATCGATCTAGATTGTTGAATTTTAACATGCTTGCGGCTATATGTACCTTGCTCCTTGGTTGATCTTAAATATACTACACACACCCGTATACTTGCGGGGTAGTGCTTGAGTTGCACATTTAGCTAACAAGTTTTTAGTGTCGTAGCCGGGGAGCATCTATATTATTCTATTAGAGTAAGAAGTATTATTACTAAGTGAGACTGGACTACTCAGTCACGTTACATCTTTCCATCCTCATTTATATCATCTATCATTTATCATGTTGTTTGCTAAGTGTTCTCACCAACTTATGCATTTGTGAGACTATATGTGGTGTTCGAAATGTAGTCTTCAACCATCTATGTTCTTAGACCCGGAGATCAAACATACCTTAAGAAGTTGTAGATGAGCAAGGAGAAGTGAAGACTCTTCAAGCTTAGGAGATTCACGGTCATTGTCACTTCACTCTTCACTACCATATCTGAGAACCAATTATGGAAGACGACCATCCTCTCAAGGACTTTGTCGTTCCCACTTCCATAAACAAAAATGGAGCTATCAACAACCCATAGATCAAGGCAAATTACTTCTCAACCAGCCTAACAATAATGCAGATGATTCACCAGAATCATATCAAAGGAACTCCCGTGGAAGACCCTAATATTCATGTAGATGAATTCTTGCAACATTTTAACACTTTCAAGTTTAGTGACTCTCTTCTTTTCTAGAGCCAAGGCGTGTCTCTCTTCTTTTCTAATGAATTCTATCAACACCTAGGATGAACTCCTTAAAGCTTTCCTAGCCAAGTACTTTCCACCAAGCAAGACGACTTAGTTGAGAAGCCAAATGGCCAACTTCTGTCAGAAAGATGGAGAGACCATGTGTGACACATGGGAAAGGTTCAAAGACCTCCAAGGTTTTTGTCCTCAACAATTGGTTGCTTATTCAAACATTCTATATTGGGCTTCACTATAATACCAGGATGTCTATAGATGCTACAACCAATGGACCTTTAATGAATAATTGCTACAAGGAGGACTATGATATAATAGAAGATATCACAATAAACCATTTCCAGTGGAGTTTTAAAAGGAGTAATCAATCACCTTCATCTTCTATTATTTCTGTACTTGTCAGCTAGCTCAGTTGGTTAAGCTTGCTGCTTGTGAAGTGCATGTTGTAGGATCGATTCTCAGCGGATCCTGTTGGGACACTCCCAACCCTAGGTGAACTATCTTAGGCTGGTTGCTATGTGGCATAATTACCGGGGAGGAAACTCCCCAAATCTTCTATTGTTTCTGGAAAACAAATCAACATCCATGTTATTGATGCAGTTGATTTGATTTTTGTCAAGTTAAGTTCCTTGACGCAAAAGTTTGAGAGGTTGAGTACTCAACTGACTCAACCAATACAAAATATATGTGATGCATACAAAGCCATGGGACAAGTATCTTCTTCAAGATACCCTTCTTTTATCCCATATGAGGAGACGGTGGAGCAATGCAATGTAGTAGGAAGTTTTAGAAACAAACATCCCTTGTATCCATATTCCAATACCTATAATCTAGATTGGCATGATCATCCAAACTTCTCCTACCACAATAACAATTCTCAAAATCCTCAACAAGATCAAGATCGACCACCATTGCATTTGAGGAGAAGGCTACCAATGGCAAACAATCCACTAGGATTCAAAAACAATGTCAAGAAAAACTTCAACCAACAACAACTGAAGTCCAACTTAGCTTCTCTTCTTGAAGTCTTTGTTTCAGCTCAAATGAAACAAAATGAGGAATTCCGCCAACATGGTTAACTTATGAATGATTCCATCCAACAAATTTCTTCCAAAGTGGATGGAATTACTACTCATACAAGGATGTTGGAAAATCAGATTGCTCAACAAGCTCTTTCTAACCAAAGAATACCTTCTGGAACCTTGTCTAGCCAACCTGAGATGAACCCTAAAGAGACATGCATGTCCATGATTCTGAGTAGTAGAGCAGTGATTGGAGGACCCTCACAACCTTCAAAGAGGAAATATGAGAAGTTATTGACACAACTATATGAGAGACTATTGAGAATCAAAGGAAGAATACTATGGGAAATTCACAACAAGGTGATTCTTTTTGCAATCCTAATGCTCCTTCCCCTCATAGGTTTGCCAACGTAAAAGATGATGTGAAATTTAACAAGTTTATGGACATTTTAAAGAAGTTGTATGTAAATATTCCTTTAGTTGAAGTCATAGATGAAATTCCTTCTGATGCCAAGTTCCTAAAAGATATATGTACAAAGAGAAGAAGGCCTGGCCAAGATTAAATAGAGATGACATATTTACCCAAAAGAATAAGTTCTATCATTCAAAAATATTTTCCCAAGATACTTGATGATCTAGGTGCATTCACTCTCCTATGTAAAAATTGGAGATTCAACTTTGACAAAGGCTTAGTTGATCTCAGGGCTAGTATTAGCTTGATTCCTTTTTCCCTATCTCAAAATCTAGATTTGGGAGTCTTGAAGCCCACTTCTATGTCAATACAGTTGGCATTCTTATCAATTAGATATACTAGAGGGGTTGTGGAAGACATCCCAGTGCAAATAGGGAACTTATAAATTCGTTGTTTTTGTGTGGTCCTAGACATGAACGAAGATCTAGAAAATCCCATTCTTTTTAGGAGACCATTTCTCTAGACTGCAGGCTATATTGTAGATGTGAGTGAAGGAAATATAACTATCAGAGTAGGATATGAAGGTCTAGTATTTTCTATCTATGACGCAATAAAAGCACCCAACACTAAATAATATCTTTACTTGATGGATCACATCGATACCTTTCTAGAAGAAGACAAGAATGTTCTTGAACAAGATTTATATGATCTTGAAGGTGAAGAAGACATATTAGACTAGATGATTGTTCTCAATGAAGAAAATTCTAAAGATACATCAAACTCATCATCCAATGAAGCACCAACCAAGAAGAGGAAAGTGACACCACTATACCCAAAAAATGAAGAACTTAAACCCCTCCCACAGGGGTTAAGGTATGCTTTCTTGGACCCAAATTTCTCTTCTGCTATCATAATAAATGTTGATTTGACTCACAAAAAAGAGAATAAGTTGTTGATAGAACTTAGATTGTACTAAGATGTGATAGGTTATTCCATTTATGATCTAAAAGGAATTAATCCTTCCATTTGAATGCACTGCATAGCCTTGGAAGAAGACACTAAAATATGCATAGAACCACCAAGAAGGTTAAATCAAAACATGTTGGAAGTTGTAGAGAATGAAAATTTTAAATTAAAAAGATGTAGGAATAATTTATCCTATCAGTGATAGCCCTTGGGTAAGTGCCATACATGTTGTACCTAAAAAGGTAGGAACCACTATAATGGAAGTAGACTAAAGAACTCATCCAAACAAGGTTTGTAACTAGGTGGCTTATGTGCATTGATTATAGAAAACTTAATAAAGCCACAAGGAAAAACCATTTCCCTCTACCTTTCATTGACTTAATGTTGGAGAAACATACTAATCACTCTTAATTTTTCTATTTAGATGAGTACTCCGAATTTTTCCAGATTCCTATTTATCTACCTGATCAAGAAAAAACAACCTTCACATGCACTTATGGGACATATGCCTACAGTTGAATGGCTTTTGCACTATAAAATGCACCCGCCACTTTCCAGAAATGCATGATGGACATATTTTCTGATTTCATAGAAAAGATTATGGGATTTTTATGGATGATTTTAGTGTGTATGGCAATTCCTTTGATGATTTCTTGTTAATCTAACTTAAGTTTTGCAATAATGTAAATATGTCAACCTTGTGCTCAATTGTAAAATGTGCCATTTTATGGTACAATTAGGGGTTGTTCTTGGTCATGTCATTTTGAGAAAAGGGATTGAGGTTGCTAAAGAAAAGGTAGAATCCATTTATTAGATGTCAACTCAAACAACTGTGAAAGAGATTTGAAGCTTTATGGGACGTGCATGGTTCTATAGAAGTTTCATTAAAGATTTTTCAAAGACTGCAAAGCCTCTCTGCTCCTTGTTATCAAAAGAAGCTAAAATCATATTTAATGAAGATTGCAAAACAACCTTCTAGAGGTTGAAACATGTTGATCTTCAGACCCCATCATTCAGTCACTAGACAGGAGTGCTCCATTTAAAATAACATGTGATGCCAGTGATTATGACATAGGGTAGGCTTAGGGAACATGTGAGACAACAAGCTTCATGCCATTCATTATGCAAGCAAAAGCTTAGATGATTCACAAATTAATCATGCCACTATAGAAAAGGAGATGCTTGCAATAGTCTACACTTTTGATAAAATTTGACAATATATCATGGGGTCCAAAGTCATTGTCTATACAGATCATGCTGCAATTAGATATCTCATAAAAAAGGATGATGAACCCCATATTATCCAATGGATATTGTTGTTAAAGGAATTTGATTTTAAAATAAAAGACAACAAGGGGACAAAAAACAATGTAGCTGATCATCTTTCACGCCTCTCCACAAGTTCCAAAGACAATATCCCTATTGATGACAATCTACCCATTGAGAAGTTGTATGTAGTGAATTCACTTGTGACATCATGGTTTCATGATTTTGTAAATTATCTAGCCACCAGATGCCTTACTCTTGATATTTATTTATTAATAGAAAAATAAGTTCCTTCATGATGTGAAATTTACTATTTGGACGATCCACTATTGTTTAAGCAATGTGCAGATGGGCTAATCTGGAGATGCATTCCAAATGAGGAGATCCCAAGTGTGTTCTTAGAATGTCATTCCTATCCTTATGGAGGACATTTTGGAGGATACAAAACTTCAACCAAAATTTCGTATGCAAGTTATTACTAACCAACCCCTTTTCAGGATGTGCATGCATTTGTTAAAGCATGTGATAGGTGTCAAAGATTGGGAGGAATTTTAGAGAAGCACGAGATGTAACTGAAATCAATTTTTGAAATTGAAATCTTTAATGTATGGGGCATAGACTATATTGTCCTATTTCCTTCTTCATGCGGCTACAAGTTCATCTTAATGACATGCGACTATGTATCAAAGTGGGTAGAAGAAATTCCCACACAAGCTCTAGATGCAATATTAGTGATTAAGATATTACAAAAGACTCTTTTCCTGAGATTAGGTGTTTCAAGGGCATTCATATCCAATGGAGGAAGTCCTTTCAATGAGAGAAACTTCAACAACCTACTGAGCGAGTATAGTGTCAAGCATAAAATCTCTACACCATACCATCCACAAACTTTAGGGCAAGTTGAGATCTTTAATAGACAATTGAAAGTAATATTAGAGACATAGACTCTATCTCAAGAACAGATCGGACAGTAAAATTAGATGATGCATTGTGGGCTTATAGGACATCTTACAAAACACCTATTGGTATAATCCCATTCAAGCTGGTGTATGGAAAGTCTTGTCATCTACATATAGAACTGAGCATAGATCACAGTGGGTAATCAAATTTCTCAACTATAATATAAAGAAAGTATGAGAAAGAAGTGTAACACCCTTGACCTGGGTTATGACTTAACCCTAGATTTTTTGCTTAAGTAAGACACTTACAAACTGATTCTAATCTTTTGAAAAGTAATTAAGAGACTTCTTGTGAAGTTTATTGTCAAGTTTGAGCTTAATTGCAAACTATTTGTGCATTATATGAAAGTCTGAGTGAAAAGTGCAATTTATCTAAGATGAGGATTAAGACTTCTTGTGAAGTTTATTGTCAAGTTTGAGCTTAATTGCAAACAATTTGTGCATTATATGAAATACTGAGTGAAAAGTGCAATTTACCTAAGATGAGGGTTACATTGCAAATGTCACATGAGGAATGTGTCCTAAGTGTTTTAATATCATAACAAAGAGATTGATACTAAGTGATGGCTTGAGGAAAGCCTAAATCTCAAGTTATAACTTATTTGAACAATGCAAGTATTGTGTGCACCAATTTTGGTACAATTTGTAAATTACCCAATGTATAGGGTTGAAATGCAAATTACCACATCTAGAGTGTCCCTACTCCCTCTAAGTATCTTTTAGAGGAAAGAAAAAGAAGGAGACACTATGTTTGAATCACATTTGAGCAGTGATACTCTTGGTAATGAAAGACCAAGAATGAGTTGAAGGCAAAAACCTTATATGTGTTGTATCGAGTTGTAGACTTGATATGAGGAGCCCTATCGACCAAGGAGCCAAAGTAGGAGCCTCCTATCAGTTTCTTGAGCCTTGGAAAAGGCCATGATGGGTAGATCACCTCAAGAAGGTGGCCCATGATGAGTTGCAAAGTTCCTTACAAAAAGTGTATCAGGTTTCTTATTTAATGAGACAAAGATGAGATAACTTGCCCAACAAGATAAATAATGGCCGAGATATTGTCTCTAAGTTATCCCCAAGACTCTTTCATGGAAAGATATACATGTGTGCATGCATGGTCACGTGTCAACCATGCATGGATACGTGTCATCTAGTAGCTTAAGGTGAAGACACCTCTTATATACTTTATCTCATGAAACCAAGTATATATACTTCACCTTTCACCAACTTATGAAAGTTTACGATCCTCATAACCACTCCCCTTGGAGATATCGTGCAAAGCAGCTCAAGTAGCTAGGAGATCTCGAGCACCAACCTTTAGGTATGGATTTGGTCACCATCAACCTTGGTTGAAGTAGGATATCAGGTTATGTATATTCTTTTCTTTCCTTCTTCACCAAGTGCTTAAATGTGGTGATCTCTTATCCATGGAGGAGTTGTGAATGAGCCCTGGACCTTGGATAAGTTCTTCTTCAACCTTAGGACGTGAATCTTTGGTTCTTGGAGCTTTGAAGCTGTTCACAAGGTGGGTTATATAACTTGAACTCTATCATGTTATTATTCATTACCTAAATTACTATGCTTGAATGAACTACTTTTAATTCCAAAATCTTCTGAAATAGTTGATGAAATTATGAGTTATAGTAGTTTCTTAGACCTGTTTACATGAACTATAATAGTTAGAACGAAGTTCTAGATCTTGAAGAAGATGGTATCACTTTATAAAGTGATATCAGGTTCAAGCATACACACAAGTAGCTCTAACCCAATATAGGTTTGTGTAGACATTTCTCGCATGATATGCTTGCATGATATGTTTGCACGATATGCTTACATGATATACTTGCACGATATGCTTGCACGTATAGTATAGACTCTATGCACGATATAAGGTCTAAAGTATACCTGAAAGCCGATTTGAAGCCCTAATTTGGGTGACCCAATATGAGTGAAGAATAACAAATGCTCTTACACGATATGATCATGTAATATATCTCTTGTACATGATATCATGGAGCACACATCTGGTGTATGATATGACTGATGAGGTATACACTTATGCATAAGATGAGAAATGGATTAAAATACAAGGTGATGCCTGACATGGTAGGAACATCTCAACCCGATATGAAACTCGATATGGGGGTAAACCCGATATGGGAGTAAAGGATAACCCATACACGATATGGGACATGCCCTGTGCATGATATGGAAGATACCCATTTACCCCTTATGCACGATAGAAGTCCAAGACTATATGCTTGCATGATATAGAGGTAGTAAATACTCTAAACAATACAAAGTTGGAAACCCTAGGTGATGGGTAAGTCGATACAAGTGGTGAGTGATACCCCATGGATGATATGTATCCCTTGGATGCTAGGAATATCACCTACTCCTACCTTGTGGATTATATGAGGTACAATTTATACTTCAAGCACAATAAGGTATAATTTACCCAAATTGATGGAAAACCCTAGATGAGGGATTGAAACCCGATATACCCCCTTTGTATGATGGTTTGTGGTATAAGAATTTAATAAGACACCTAGCTTGTCGAGTAACTATATGATCATATTGATCCTTGAAGGAATGGAGGGGTTATGAGTCTAAGGGTCTACCTAACATGGTAACCCGATATATGGCTACTCGATATGTTACCCGATATGGATAACTGATATGACAATCCTAAAGGGAAACTGATATGATATCTTGTGTATACCACTCAAAGAATATATGATGATGCATATGGTCCATTCCTGATATGGGGCACATCTTGTGCACAATATGACACTAAGTACCTAGCTTATACCCGATATGGGGTCAAGCACCTAGCTCATATCCGATACAAAGCTAATTTGAAATGATAAGATATAAGCGATAGTTCATCTGATATGGGTACATGATATGTTGATTAGGAGATACACCCTAAAATATGACATGGTGATGTGGTTATACTACATGCCCAATATGGATACATGACATGAAGTAAAGAATGTGGTTTAAAGTATAATATGATAGTACACCCATCTTGATACCCAATATGGTAGAGAAATTTCAATCATGTGTATTGATTAAGTGACATATGTTGAATGTGGTGTTAACTAAAAGATGATGTGAATTGTTAATAATGGACTAATATTCCTCAAGAGGAGGATTGAACCAAAAGTATGATGTAATCAATATCCTAGAGAGGATGAGAGAGAAACTCATACCTTGTGTTGATAATAATTTAAAGACAAATGATGAGAATAAATAAGTATGATTGCATACTTATTATATGAATATATGCTCCTAGATGTGTGGAGCAATGAATTTGGGTTTGCACTGATAATATTAACTTGAAACCCTATTTGGCTATAAAGGGAAACCCAAACCCTAATAATGGGAAGGTTGTATTTCTCTTATTACATAAGCCTTGTGAGGCATGTTAAATACTTATATGATAAGTATAATGTTTTATGGCCTTGTAAGCCAAGTGAATAGTTGAATTAGGGTTGTGATTCTTGATGAATGTACTTGAAAACCCTAGTTAGCTTAAAGAGGGAACCTTAACCCTAATGAAGGGTAATGATGTGATTTGAATTTGCAATTGGTTAATAAAGGGGAATCCTTAACCATATTGAAACCATGCTAATAGCATGAAATAATGAACATAGCTAAGTATGAGCTATGATGTTTCATATAAAACCAATTAGTGGGCCTTGTAAGCCATGTGATTAGTTGTTTCCTAGTGGGAGGCAATAAGATTTTTAATGGGCCTTGTGAGCCATGTGGTTAGTTGTTGCCTAGTGAGAGATGTTTAATGGGCCTTGTGAGCCATGTGATTAGTTTTTTCCTAGTGAGGTAGCAAGATGTATAATGGCCATTGTGATCCATGTGGTTAGTTGTTTCCTAGTGAAAGGTAACAAGATGTTTAATGGGCTATGTGAGCCATGAGAATAGTTGTTGCCTAGTGAAAGGTAATAAGATGTTTATAAAAGTCTCATGTAAGAAATGATAATTCAAAATAAACTAGGAAATGGAAACTTAATAACATAATAATAATAATAAATGGGTAGAATAATAATAATGAAATCTGGATCATACATGATTTATGCTTATAGACAAATACGGGCTATAGTGTTTTGAATATGCTTAAAGGAGATAAGAGGAATACTTGTATTACATAAAGGATTTGAATAAGTATGATGGCTTGGCCAAGGTATTATGCCTAGTAAAGGTGATGTGATATTCAGTGATGAGATGTATAGGATTGGCATAGTCCAATGCCTGGAATAGATGCATAGGATAGGCATAGTCCAATACCTGGAATAGTTTCACAGGATTGGTAATAACCCCAATGCTTGGCTGTGACCTCAGGATTGGTATAGTCCAATGCCTGGCTATGATCTCAGGATTGGTATAGTCCAATGCCTGGATGAACTCTATGATCTCAGGATTGGTATAGTCCAATGCCTGGCTGAACTCTATGATCTCAGGATTGGTATAGTCCAATGCCTGGCTGAACTCTGTGATCTCAGGATTGGTATAGTCCACTGCCTGGCTGAACTCTATGATTTCAGGATTTGTTTAGTCCAATGCCTGGCTGTGATCTCAGGATTGGTATAGTCCAATGCTTAGCTAAACTCTGGGATCTTAGGATTGGTATAGTCCAATGCCTGGCTAAACTCTATGTCCTCTGGATTGGTATAGTCCAATGCCTGGCTGTGACCTCAGGATTGGTATAGTCCAATGCCTAGCTGTGATCTCAAGATTGGTATAGTCCAATGCCTGGCTGAACTCTATGATCTCAGGATTGGTATAGTCCAATGCCTAGTTGAACTCTATGATCTCAGGATTGATATAGTCCAATGCTTGGTTGAACTCTATGATCTTAGGATTGCTGTAGTCCAATGCCTGGATGGACTCTATTATCTCAGGATTGGTATAGTCCAATGCCTGGCTGAACTCTATGATCTCAGGATTGGTATAGTCCAATACTTGGCTGAATATAATGAAGTATATTCACATGATCAGTACAATTTAATACCTGGTTAACAAATTGGCTAAGGCTGACAGATAGAAATGAGAATGATTCATGGATATCATACCATGATAATATTATCACAAGATAAGCTTGACATGTTGATATAATATGATGGGTAAATGATACACATGTTTTACATATTCCTTATAAAGTGGACAGATGATTCACTTCTCTATCCTAGACAGTTACAATGCTTTAAAAGATGAGAAATGCTCTAATATGCGTATCCATAGTGATTAGCCTTGCTTATTAATATAAAAAAACTCTACTCAGTTTTATACTTCTAAACTGTGATAATAACATTGTTGGAGGAAAGTTATATCTCTCATTGGGACAATTGTCTCACCCATGGGATCCACTTTTTTTTAGGTGGACGTGCACGAGGGGGGTTGAGACCATACTGCAGAGGGAGAACAACAACAACATGGACAATAGTGACAACTCAAGTTGAGTGTACTGTCTGTCATGTCTTGTAGATAGAAGTCCTAGGTGTCATCTCTGTACTCTCAGGTCCTTGGATTTAGTACATGTTCATTTTATGAACAATATGAGATTTTGGCTTGTATGCCTTGAGCTTTGATGTTGCTTTAAGTATATGTTTTGAGAAAGCAACTGTAACATCCCTGACCTGGGTTATGAACTAACCCTAGGTATTTTTCTTAATTAAGTGATTAGATTCTTGTGTTTATCCTTTGAAATGTAATTAAAGATTTTGAGGAACTTATATTTCTATTTCAGTCCTTTTTGAATCATGTTGAAACATTGTTTTGTAAATAATGGACTAAAGTGCAAATTACCCAAGTAGAGGGGTTAACTTGCAAATTGCACATGTCAAGATGTTCCTCTTATTTTTAGATGTCATAAGAATGTATATGATGTAGTGGTATGGATTCCACAAGCTTGATCACAAAGATATAGCTTGTAGAGCAATCCTTGTGCTTTAAAACCTAATTTGGTGTAATGTGCAAATTACCCAAAACCTAGGGTCCAACATGTAATATATATCCTCTTGAGGATCTTTCATGTTTCTTGGCATAAAGAAGAGCAAAAAATGAGAGGGGGCCTCATTTGAATGATCATGGTAGAAGCGCAAATTACTCACAAATAAAAATATATTAAGCAATGTCCAATAAAGGTGGATATTATTATACCTCTCTTTAATGTGTTAGTTCTTTTCCATTTAATCTTGGATAATGGAGGAGTTTTGCATGAGGATAGAAGGTGTAAACGTGGCCAAAGGATGGAGGAAGATTTGGTGGTTTTAGGTGGGAAATAAAAGGAGATAATCCTCTTCTTTTCACTTTCCTTGAAAATATCCAAAAATATATAAGTGTATCTTTCCAACAACTCAAAGGATCGTTCCTGAGTTCTTTTCTTCTCATCACTTTGCTTGGACCGACCAAGAAGGAGCTTTGAGAAAAGGAAGGATGACCAAGCTGACTTGGTAAGTGTTGATCACCATATAACTCGAATTCATGGTGGAAACCACAATATAAAGTTAGATTCGTGGTGTTTTTCACACGATTCTCCTTTCTAGCCATCTTCTTCATCCAAAAAGTGGAGGAAAGACCTTGGACAACTACTGGAGCTCAATCCACCATTAAAGCTACGAAGCTTGTATCTCTGGATCAGTCCTAGAGTGTGTTTTATAACTCTAACCCTTAAGTTTTGTTAATGCAACCTTCTTTCCTAAAATCATTGCCTATACTACTTCTTTAGACACCTTTGTGTGTTCTTGCTATCATTCTGTGAAGAACAGCCCCTGTTCTTGGTTGAACAGAGGTAGAATAATATGACGTTAATTCCTATGTTTATCCAAGATTTACTTTAACAAACGGTCTCCCAACCTTTAGCAAATGGTTTACCAAAACGTTTGGAGAAAACGGTTTCAAACCGTTTGAGTTCAAACGGTTTCACAAGAACGCATGGAAGCAAACGGTCCAAGACCGTTTGGAGGTGTTGACCAGGCATTGATCATTTGGAGTCTGTTGTGAATAAAGTAGACTAATTACCTACCAAAATTCATCAATTAATTCCAAGTGAATCACCAATTGAAGGCCCATCAACCATCTAAACCCTAATAGGGTCTATTGCTGATTTCAATAATAGTATTATGTTGAAGTTTGGGTTGAGTGGCCCAAACGGTTTCAAAACCATTTGGGGATCACCCAAACTGTCTCAAGACCGTTTGGTGATCACCCAAGACCGTTTGGAGGTCTAGGGTTAAGTAGGATTGACCAATTGAGAATCCAATGATATCAAGTTGATGAATAATCGATTGCTGATTTGGTGACCAAACCTAGGGTTCAAACCTTAATTGAATGACTTGGTTTTTGATGAAATAATGAACAAACGGTCTCAAGACCGTTTGGAGGATATCCAAACAATCCCAAGACTGTTTGGGGGTCACCCTAGACCGTTTTGAGGTCTAGGGTTGACTATGGTTAAGAGGTTGAAGATTCAAAGGTTCTAAGTTGAAATGCAATTAATTGTTGACCGAGTGATCAATCCAATAGGCCAAACCTTAATTGGTTGAGTTGGTTTTTGATGTTGACTTGAGCAAACGGTCTCAAGAACGTTTGGAGGTCATCCAAACGATCCCAAGACCGTTTGGGGTCAGTTCATGATCAAATTGAATGATGGTTCAATGTTTTCAAATCAATTAGACTCATGTTGAAACATGTTGAAAGGTAATTGATTCCAATCCATTTGATCCAAGCCCTAATTCATGATCAATTGTGGGTCAATTAAGTGTCAAATCAGTTGAGGGTTGACCTAATAGACTCAATTGATGAGTGTCTAATAAAAATATGATCGATTGAGGGGTTCAACATTGGAAACCCTAACTCCATTGAAGTGGTTGAGACACTTTTTGGTCCTTGCGGTTTTGAGGTGGTTTGGACCAAATGGTCTCAAGAACGTTTGGGTCCAAACGGTCTCAAGACCATTTGGGACCAAACGATCCCAAACCATTTGATCTCATGCAGTTTCAAGTTCGGTTATGTCCATGTGGTTTCAAAGTCAAAGACGACCAAACGGTCTTCACCCCCATCTTGGGCAAATGGTCTTGAGTGTGCACTTTACCAAACGGTTTCAAAAGTCAACAAGACCAAACAGTCTTCAACACCAAATGGTTTCAAGGTCTGTCCAAGACTGTTTGGTGGTTTAGTGTGCAAGACCTTTTGAGGTCTATGAAGGTCAAGGTCGTTTGATGTCTTAGTGGTCAAGATAGTTTAGTAGTTGATTAACCTAAACCTCATAGATACTTAAAGTGATTAAGGGACCAAGTAATTAGTTGATTAACACATGTTATAATCAGTGGTGATCATTACAAAGGTACCCTTGATGTGATAGAGTGACTAATACTCTTTGAATAAGTGAGCTTTAATAATCACAATAGTGGTGACATAACCCATGATGTCAATGTTGAATTGACTTAGCCTAATCAAGGGTGATGCAAACAACATCTGATAGAAAGAGGAGAGAGAAGACTTCTTATATGAATGATAATCAAGTAAGAAACTTCCAATATGTATGAATATATCTAATTAGGGTATGATCCTTCATAGTGAGATCATGAAAACCCTAATTATGTTGGTTAATGAATCTTAACCCAAATTTGAGGGCATTAATGGAAGTAATCCTAATGAATGTGAATAGTAAACCCTAATCTAGGGTAATGTGATGTAATGTGAATAGTAAACCCTAATCTAGAGTAATGTGATGTAATGTGAATAGTAAACCCTAATCTAGGGTAATGTGATGTAATGTGAATAGTAAACCCTAATCTAGGGTAATGTGATGTAATGTGAATAGTAAAACCTAATCTAGGGAAATGTGATGATGTGAACAGTAAACTCTAATTCTGTGTTATGCTTTTAAGCATGAAACTCTATGATTGAATTATGAAATGAGGAATCACTATGCCTTTTTAAGCTAGAGGGTTTGGATAACCCTAATTGAATTAAATAGGGAAACCCTAACCCTAGTAAGGGCATAGTGGTACAAACCTTGAATAGTAAAGTTGTCTTTGTTTTGTATTGTGCTGGTATAGATATAATGTGCATGTTATCAATTGTGTTAGTCATGCATGTCTTTATAAATAAGTGAGCATAGCCAGGTAAGGGTTATGATGCCATATTCATTGAAAGAACTTTATAAGCTTTGAAAGTAATGATATGCTATGCTGCCTAGTAAGAGGTAACATATGAGACTGATAGGCTGTATGAATCGGGAGAAATATCTGCATTGCTACAATCATGTTCATGTTGTTAAATGACTTGATGGCAATATGCTACTTGGTAACTAGTTTTTTGATGATCTAAGGGTTTGAACACCCATATTCCTGAATCATAATGATGAGATGGTTATGGATTGATATCCCAATGTTAATAATATGTGATATGAACTTGATACAATCAATACTCTTTCTTTATAGCAATTGTCTTATTAGTTTATGTTTGAAAACATGTCTGATGCTAAAAGAATGCCATAATGTACTTAAATAATCAAGTATAATGATATCATGTATAGACCTGACCATAGATCCATCCTTGTCAGAAGTTAAATGATGGTGAAACAGGTTTTCCTAAGGGAACTCCTAGAGAGCATACTTTTAAGAATGTGGGGGTTGTGGAAGCGAATATCCTTACGTCCTAATGAGGGAATTGATGTGAGATGTACATTTAATCTCTCAATCCTTCATTATATGTTTATGCTGGGATGATGTACTGCTAATCTCCTAATGATGTTGTTAATGCCACATCGATGAGAGATAAACAAGAAATCTCTCTATGGAGAAGAGAGTACAACACGCCACTATAACTCTAATAGCAAAGTTACCAGAATACCCTGGAAAGCTTTTATGGAAGAGACACAAGATGTCCTGCATGTTGTAACTCACACTGACTGAGGAAAATTAGGTCATAGAAATCCAGCTCTTCTGATGACCTATGTATGGTACCAATTGTGATTTTGTAATGGTCGGTTGGAGTATGAGTGGTGTTACTCATCTCCTCAGGGCATAACTATGTTTGTAAAATGTAATCAGCTATACAACATAATTGCTTAGGTTGAACTATGAGAAACAATGATTGATGATACATTAATTATAATATCATAGTTGAATCACTAGTATACATGTTATTCATATTTCTCATTGATTATATGTTTGGTCATTCATTCAAGTTATAATTGAAAGGATTTCTCAGAGAATACTACTCTACTTAGCTTATTCAATGAATTTCCTACTGTTGAATAATTATAGTTCTTCTGCTCATTGTTACTTTAATAATTGCAATAACAATGCTTCTGGTGGAGAATTATAACTCTCGCTGGAACAATTATTCAATTGTCTCACCCCCGTGGGGTTCGACTTTTTAGGACGCCAAGGACAAAGGAACCCTTCAGTGGGTGAGCAACAGCAGCAACAACATCATGGACAACAGTGATCCTCAGGTGGAAACAATGTCTGTCAAGTCTTGTAGATAGAATGTCCTATTTGTCGTCTCTGTACTCTCAGGTCCTAGGAGTCAGTAGATGTTTAATATAAATATGAGATTTTGGCTTAATGCCTCGATATTTTTGTATCTTGCCTTGTACAGTTAACATGGCAGTTGATGCTTGTAACCCTCGAGATGTGATATTACAGAGATGTAATGATGGAACAGTTTGTAAATAACTTACCTTGTTTCTTAATGAAAGAGTTTCACAGTTTGTAGATCTCTTTACAAAACATTTTAATTTTTAGTGATTTTTAATAATTCTGCTACTAATTAATCGCTTCCGCATCATTAATAACATTTTCCCCGAGACATGTCATCACAATTAGTGGTATCAGATCTCTAGGTTTGCTGAGTCTATAGAGACATAGGACTAGGGTTGTAGAGTCTGTTCTAGTGTCTTCCAATATTTATTATAGTGTCTTCTACTCGTAATGGAAGAGAAGATAAAACTAGAGATGTCTGGGTCACACGAGGAACATGTTGCAGAGAGTAGTGTCGTTGCACCTAGAGGAGGTGCAAGAAACCAAGGAAGAGAAGAACCTGTGCCTGAACCACCTCAGTTCAATCCAACTGACATGGGGAACCCAACTGTTCAAGCGATGTTTGGGCAGTTTATGATTTCCATGACACATATGACTGATAGGATGCCTATACCTATACATAGGGCACCTGCCCATCCATAAGGATAAGGAACCGACAAGATGTTTGAATGACTTCTCTGATTTGGAGCCACAAAGTATGCTGGAACAACTGACCCGACAGATGCTGACTTGCCGTTAACTGAATTAGAGAAGGCCTTTAGAATCCTGAACATCCTAGAATCTGAGAAGGTTAGACATGTTGTGTATCTTCTCAAGGGGAGTGCTGGTCACTGGTGGACCATGGAGGAAGGGAAAAGACCAGGTGTTGAGATCGAATGGGAAGTATTTCGACGAGAATTTGTCAACAGATACTTCCCCAAGACGTTTTTGGATGAGAAAATCTCTCAGTTTGAGAGGTTAAGACAAGGTCTAATGAACATTAACGAGTACGAGGCTAAGTTCATGGAAGTTTTGTGGTTTTGTACGCACATGGCGACCATAAATGAAGAAAGGATTAGGCATTTTGAGAAAGGATTAAACGCTGAGTTGACCACCCTTGTGTCTGCTCTGGAGAATAGGGAAAGGTTTGCTACCTTTGTGGAGTTTTTCAGAAGGGTACAAAGGTCTGTGTCAGAGAAGAGACAAACCAAGAACAAGAATATGAATCCCCATTTCAAGGATCCTCATCCAAAGGTTTCAAGAAACTGAGGTTTTCTATACCTTCACCACCACCTAGATTTAGTTCCCAGATGCAGTGGACGTCAAATAGGGTTAGAGGATGAAGCTTACCTTTAGAAGGAGATCATAGCTCAACATCTATGTCAGTTACAGGACTACCCAGACCACAACAACTGAATAGAAGATGTTATATATGTGGAAAGATGGGACATTTGATGAAAGATTGTAGAGCTAGAGAAGTGAGTGTAACTCATCCTCAAAGGTAGAGTCAGCAAGGATCTCAAAGGCAAAAGTTTCTAGGTAACTCTAGAGGACGTGGACAAGCATCCCAAGCTGGATCATTGACACCAAGTCATCAAGCACCTAATCAACCACAGGCAACGACAAGATTCTATTAAATGAATCCACCTGATGCAGTGATCAACCCTCAGGTTGTGGCAGGTCAGATGGAGTTGTTTAATTCTGATATGTCTACATCTTGCATCATATCTGTTTTAATTGATCCGGATGCTACACACTCCTTTATCACTCGAAGAGTGATTCTTGACTGTAACCTGACTATAAGTCATAGAGCAGATAGTTTGTTGTTAGAAACTCCGTTGATGGGATCTGTTATGTTGCAGGAGGTATGTTCTCCCTACATCCTCTTCTTTTCTGAACATTGCATTCAAGTGGATCTTATACCACTTAAGATGCATGGATTTGATGTAATCCTTGGGATGGATACCTTGGAAAGGTATAAGGTTGTCTTGGATTGTGAGTCCAAGCAAGTTGTGTTTGCTGATGATAGTGACATGTGGATCTTCCAAGGAGATAGAAAGATTCTACCAACCTGTCCTGTGTCATCTATGGTTGCTGAGAAGTTGACGAGGCAATGCTGTTATGCATTCTTGGTCCATGTGGTAGATACTACCATGGAGAGTCTTAATCCTACTGAAGTTCCTGTAGTTAGGGAATTTGAAGATGTATTTCTTGAAGAACTACTAGGTGTATCACCGCCTCGGGAGATTGATTTTGAGATCAATTCAATACCAGATATGCAACCTATAGCACAAACACCGTATAGGATGGCGCCTGCTGAGATGGTAGAACTCAATAAACAACTGCAAGAGTTGCTCGAGAAGGGTTTCATCCGACCGAGTACTTTGCCTTGGGGTGCTTTAGACCTCTTTGTTAAAAAGAAAGATGGATCAATGCGGTTGTGCATTGATTACATATAGTTAAATAAAGTAACAATAAAGAATAAGTATCCTCTACCAAGGATTGATGATCTCTTTGACCAGCTACGTGGTGCAACTGTCTTATCAAAGATAGATTTGAGATCAGGATATCACCAACTGCGTATTAAGGATGGTGACATACCTAAGTCATCCTTTAGGACAAGGTATGGTCACTATGAGTTCACAGTTATGTTGTTTGGACTAACTAATGCACCGGCTGCATTTATGGAACTCATGGATAGAATCTTCTGACCTTTTCTTGATCAGTGTGTTGTTTTCTTCATAGATGACATCCTGATCTATAGTTGAGATGCTCAACAACATGAGAAGCATCTTTGTCAGACTCTAAATTTGCTAAGAGAACACAAGTTATATGCTAAGTTTAGCAAGTGTGAGTTCTGGTTACCAGAAGTATCTTTCCTTGGACACGTAATATCTGCTACAGGTAATCGTGTTGACCCTAAAAAGGTAGAATCCATCCAGTTATGGGAGCAATCGAAGACACCGATGGAGATTCTAAGTTTATTAAGTTGGCGGGATATTACAGGAGGTTCATTAAGAACTTCAATTCTATAGATTTACCCTTGACTAAGTTGACCAGGAAGGACCTTTTACCTGGAGTGACAAGTGTCAACAATCGTTTCCGCAGTTAAAGGAGAGGTTGAGAAGTGCACCTGTGCTTGTGTTACCTGAACAAGGGAAAGGATATATAGTTTTCTGTGATGATTCTAAGAATGGACTAGGATGTGTGTTGATGCAGGATAAACAAGTGATTTCTTTTGCCTCCCGACAGCTTAAGAAATACAAGGAGAATTATCTGACATATGATCTAGAACTAGTTGTTGTAGTTCATGCCTTGAAAATATGGAGACATTATCTTTATGGAGAAACATTCCAGATTTTCACAGACCATAAAAACCTAAAGTATATATTTTCTCAGCATGACCTTAACATGAGGCAATGCCGCTGGATGGAGTTAATCAAGGATTACAATTGTACAATTGATTATCATCCAGGGAAGGCCAATGTAGTTGCTGATGCTTTGAGCAGGAAAGTAGCAACACCAGCCCTAAATAAAGCACAACTGAATTCCTTAGTGTGCGCTAAGAGGGATATGCTTATCTCCTTAAGGCAAGATAATGTACAGTTAAAAGTATCATTGTTATCAGAGTTATTAGCTGAGATGCACATAAAACCTACTCAGAGACAGCAGATTAAGGAGGCACAATAAGTTGATGTTGTAGTTCAACTGATTAGATCGGAGTATGGTAGTGAGAAATGAGATGGTTTCCATGACTCAGATGATCAAGTATCCTATTATCATGGTAGAATGATAGTTCCTGATGTAGATAACTTGAGTAAGTTAATCCTAGAAGAAGCTCATTCTTCAATGTATGCTATGTATCCAGGAAGCACCAAGATGTATCGAAACTTGAAAGATATGTATTGGTGGCCTGGTTTGAAGAAAGACATTGTGAGTTTGTTATGTTGTGTCCTGTGTGTCAGTAAGTTAAGGCTGAACACCAGAAGCCTGCAGGAACAATGCAACCTTTTTCCATACCACAGTGGAAGTGGGATCATGTAACCATGGATTTTGTAGTTGGTTTACCCAAGACATCCAAGGATAGGTTGACAAAGACAACACATTTCTTACCTGTCAAAACAAACTTTTCTGCTGAGAAGTTGGCACAGTTATATGTAGATGAGATAGTATGGCTACTTGGAGTCCCAGTTACCATTGTCTCTGACAGAGGTCCTCAATTTATGAGTCATTTTTGGGAGCGACTTCATAAATCTTTGGGCACAAAGTTAAGGTTTAGTACAACCTTTCATTCTCAGACTGATGGACAGTACGAAAGGACTATACGAACTCTAGAAGACTTTCTTTGAGCATGTGTTCTTTAGTTTACAGGAAGTTGGGATTTACACCTAAGCTTGATAGAGTTTGCCTACAATAACAGCTATCAACATAGCATTGACATGGCACCTTATGAAGCTTTAAATGGTAGACGTTGTAGATCACCCCTATGTTGGTATGAAACTGGTGAATATCAACTTTTAGGTCCTGATCTTGTGCAACAAACCACCGAGAAGATTAAAGTAATACAACAACAGATAAAGACTGCATAGGATAGGAAGAAATCTTACACTGATAAGCGTCGTAGAACTTTAGAATTCCAGGTTGGGGACAGAGTGTATCTCAAGGTCTCACCCTGGAAAGGGGTTATTAGATTTGGAAGGAAAGGAAAGTTAGCTCCTAGATTTATGGGACCTTACCCAATCATTGAACGGATTGGAAAAGTATCTTATAAGCTAGAGTTACCACCAGAGTTACAAAAGTTACACCCAGTGTTCCACATTTCCATGCTTTTGAAGTGTCATCCTAACACAGAATTAGTTCTACAACCTATGGAAGTAGAATTGAATGATAATGTATCTTATGTTGAAGGACATGTGTCGATCCTTGACAGAAGAATTAAAAAGTTGAAAAAGAAAGACATAAGTCTTGTAAAGGCTCTCTGGAATCAACGTGGTGTTGACGAAGCTATGTGGGAACTAGAGGAAGATATGAGGAGGAAATACCCTACTCTTTTCTCTTATTTTGTTTTGTAGATGATTTCAGAGACGAAATCCTCGTAAGGGGTGGATAATTTGTAACATCCCTGACCTGGGTTATGAACTAACCCTAGGTGTTTTGCTTAATTAAGTGATTAGATACTTATGTTTATCCTTTGAAATGTAATTAAGGCTTTTGAGGAACTTATATTTCTATTTCAGTCCTTTTTGAATCATGTTGAAACATTATTTTGTAAATAATGGACTAAAGTACAAATTACCCAAGTAGAGGGGTTAACTTGCAAACTGCACATGTTAAGATGTTCCTCTGATGTTGAGACATCATAAGAATGTATATGATGTAGTGGTATAGATTCCACAAGCTTGAGCACCAAGATATAGCTTGTAGAGCAATCCTTGTGCTTTAAAACCTAGTTTTGGTGTAATGTGCAAATTACTCAAAACCTAGGGTCCAACATGTAATATATATCCTCTTGAGGATCTCTCATGTTTCTTGGCATAAAGAAGAGCAAAAAAATGAGAGGGGGGCTCATTTGAATGATCATGGTAGAAGTGCAAATTACTCACAAATAAAAATATATTAAGCAATGTCCAATAAAGGTGGATATTATTATACCTCTTTTTAAGGTGTTAGTTCTTTTCCATTTAACCTTGGATAATGGAGGAGTTTTGCATGAGGATAGAAGGTGTAAACGTGGCCAAAGGATGGAGGAAGATTTGGTGGTTTTAGATGGGAAATAAAAGGAGATAATCCTCTTCTTTTCACTTTCCTTGAAAATATCCAAAAATATATAAGTGTATCTTTCCAACAACTCAAAGGATCGTTCCTGAGTTCTTTTCTTCTTATCACTTGGCTTGGACTGACCAAGAAGGAGCTCTGGAGCAGAGGAAGGACGACCAAGCTGACTTGGTAAGTGTTAATCACCATCTAACTCGAATTCATGGTGGAAACCACAATATAAGGTTAGATTCATGGTGTTTTTCACACGATTCTCCTTTCTAGCCATCTTCTTCATCCAAAAAGTGGAGGAAAGACCTTGGAAAACTACTGGAGCTCCAGCCACCATTAAAGATACGAAGCTTGGAGCTCTGGATCATTCCTAGAGGCAGGATTTATAACTCTAACCCTTAAGTTTTGTTAATGCAACCTTCTTTCCTAAAATCATTGCCTATACTTCTTCTTTAGACACCTTTGTGTGTTCTTGCTATCATTCCATGAAGAAAAACCCCTATTCTTGGTTGAATAGAGGTAGACGAAGATGACGTTAATTCCTATGTTTATCCAAGATTTATTTTAACTAACGGTTTCCCAACCTTTAGCAAACGGTTTACCAAAACGTTTGGAGCAAATGGTTTCAAACCGTTTGAGTTCAAACGGTTTTACAAGAACGCATGGAAGCAAACGGTCCAAGACCGTTTGGAGGCATTGACCAGGTGTTGACCATTTGGAGGTCTGTTGTTAATAAAGTAGACTAATTACCTACCAAAATTCATCAATTAATTCCAAGTGAATCACCAATTGAAGGTCCATCAACCATCTAAACCCTAATCGGGTCAATTGCTGATTTGAATAATAGTTTTATGTTGAAGTTTGGGTTGAGTGGCCCAAACGGTTTCAAAACCGTTTGGGGATCACCCAAACGGTCTCAAGACCGTTTTGGTGATCACCCAAGACCGTTTGGAGGTCTAGGGTTAAGTAGGGTTGACCAATTGAGGATCCAATGATATCAAGTTGATGAATAATCGATTGCTGATTTGGTGACCAAACCTAGGGTTCAAACCTTAATTGAATGACTTGGTTTTTGATGAAATAATGGGAAAACGGTTTCAAGACTGTTTGGAGGATATCCAAACAATCCCAAGACTGTTTGTGGGTCACCCAAGACCGTTTGGAGGTCTATGTTGACTACGGTTAAGAGGTTGAAGATCCAAAGGTTCTAAGTTGAAATGCAATTAATTGTTGACCTAGTGATCAATCCAATGAGCCAAACCTTAATTGGTTGAGTTGGTTTTTGATGTTGACTTGAGAAACGGTCTCAAGACAGTTTGGAGGTCATCCAAACGATCCCAAGACCATTTGGGGTTAGGTCATGATCAAATTGAATGATGGTTCAATGTTTTCAAATCAATTAGACTGATGTTGAAACATGTTGAAGGGTAATCGATTCCAATCCATTTGATCCAAGCCCTAGTTGATGATCAATTGAGGGTCAATTGAGTGTCAAATCAGATGAGGGTTGACCTAATAGACTCAATTGATGAGTGGCTAACACGTTTATGATCGATTGAGGGGTTCAACATTGGAAACCCTAACTCCATTGAAGTGGTTGAGACACTTTTTGGTCCTTGCGGTTTTGAGGTGGTTTGGACCAAACAGTCTCAAGATCGTTTGGGACCAAATGGTCTCCAGACCATTTGGGACCAAACGATCCCAAACCGTTTGATCTCATGAGGTTTCAAGGTCAGTTATGTCCATGCGGTTTCAAAGTGGTGTTCATTCCCATCTTGGGCAAACGGTCTTGAGTGTGCACTTTACCAAACAGTTTCAAAAGTCAACAAGACCAAACGGTCTTCAACACCAAACGGTTTCAAGGTCTGTCCAAGACCGTTTGGGGCTTTAGTGTGCAAGACAGTTTGAGGTCTATGAAGGTCAAGATCGTTTGATGTCTTAGTGTTCAAGATAGTTTAGTAGTTGATGAACCTAAACCTCATAGATACCTAAAGTGATGAAGGGACCAAGTAATTAGTTGATTAACGCATGTTATAATCAATGGTGATCATTACAAAGGTACCCTTGATGGGATAGAGTGACTAATACTCTTTGAATAAGTGAGCTTTAATGATCACAATAGTAATGACATAACCCATGATGTCAATGTTGAATTGACTTAGCCTAATCAAGGGTGATGTAAACATCATCTGATAGAAAGAGGAGAGAGAAGACTTCTTATATGAATGATAATCAAGTAACAAACTTCCAATAGTATGAATATATCTAATTGGGGTATGATCCTTCATAGTGAGATCATGAAAACCCTAATTATGATGGTTAATGAATCTTAACCCTAATTTTAGGGCATTAATGGAAGTAATCTTAATAAATGTGAATAGTAAACCCTAATATAGGGTAATGTGATATAATATGAATAGTAAACCCTAATCTAGGGTAATGTGATGTAATGTGAACAGTAAACCCTAATCTGGGGTAGTATGATGTAATGTGAATAGTAAACCCTAATCTAGGGAAATGTGATGATGTGAATAGTAAACCCAAATTCTGGGTTATGCTTTTAAGCATGAAACTCTATGATTGAATTATGAAATGAGGAATCATTATGCCTTTTTAAGCTAGAGGGGTTGGATAACCCTAATTGAATTCGAAAGGGAAACCCTAACCCTAGTAAGGGAATAGTGGTACAACCCTTGAATAGTAAAGTTATCTTTGTTTTGTATTGTGCTGATATAGATATAATGTGCATGCTATCAATTGTGTCAGTCATGCCGATCTTTATATAGAAGTGAGCATAGCCAGGTAAGGGTTATGATGCCATATTCATTGAAAGCAGATCATAATCTTTGAAAGTAATGATATGCTATGTTTCCTAGTAAGAGGTAACATATGAGATTGATAGGTTGTATGAGCCATGAGAAATATCCGCATTGCTACAATCATGTTCATGTTGTTAAATGACTTGATGGCAATATGTTACTTGGTAACAAGTGTTTTGATGATCTAAGGGTTTGAACACCCATATTCCTGAATCTTAATGATGAGATGGTTAGGGATTGATATCCCAATGTTAACAATATGTGATATGAACTTGATACAATTAGTGCTCTTTCTTTATAGCAATTGTCTTTTTAGTTTATGTTTGAAAACATGCCTGATGCTAAATGTAGGCCATAATGTACTTAAATAATCATGTATAATGATATCATGTAGAGCCCTGACCATAGATCCATCATTGTCAGAAGTTAAATGATGGTGAAACAAGTTTTCCTAAGGGAACTCCTGGAGAGCATACTTATGAGTATGTGGGGGTTATGGATGCAAATATCCTTACGTCCTAATGAGGGAATTGATGTGAGATGTACATTTAATCTCTCAATCCTTCATTATATGTTTATGTCGGGATGATGTACTACTAATCTACCAATGATGTTGTTAATGCTGCATCGATGAGAGATAAACAAGAAATATCTCGATGGCAAAGAGAGTACATCACGCCACTGTAACTCTAATAGTGAAGTTGCCAGAATACCCTGGAAAGCTATTATGGAAGAGACACAAGAACTACATGCCTCACACTGACTGAGGAAGATGAGGTCATAGAAATTCGGCTCTTCTGATGACCTATGTATGGTATCAATTGCGATTTTGTAATGGTCGATTGGAGTATGAGTGGTGTAACTCATCTCCTCAGGGCATAACTATGTTTGTAAATTGTAATCAACCATACAACATAATTGCTTAGGTTGAACTATGAGAAACAATGATTGATGATACATTGATTATAATATCCTAGTTGAATCACTAGTATACATGCATATTTCTCATTGATTATATGTCTTGTCATTCAGTCAAGTTATAATTGAAATGATTGCTTAGAGAATACTTCTCTACTTAGCTTATTCAATGAATTGCCTATTGTTGAATAATTATAATTCTTCTACTCGTTGTTACTTTAATAATTGCAATAACAATGCTTATGGCGGAGAATTATAACTCTCGTTGGGACAATTATTCAATTGTATCACCCCCGTGGGATTCGACTTTTTAGGTAGACGCCGAGGACGAAGGAACACTTCAGTGGGTGAGCAACAACAGCAGCAGCAGCAACATCAGGGACATTAGTGATCCTCAAGTGGAAACACTATCTGTCAAGTCTTATAGAGAGAATGTCCTATGTGTCGTCTTTGTACTCTTAGGTCCTAGGAGTCAGTAGATGTTTAATATAAATATGAGATTTTGGCTTAATGTCTCAAGATTTTTGTATCTTGCCTTGTACAGTTAACATGGCAGTTGATGCTTGTAACCCTCAAAATGTGATATTACAAAGATGTAATGATGGATCAGTTTGTAAATAACTTACCTTGTTTCTTAATGAAAGAGTTTCACAGTTTGTGGATCTCTTTACGAAAATTTTTAATTTTTAGAAATTTTTAATAATTCCGCTGCTAATTAATCGCTTCTGCATCGTTAATAGCATTTTTCCCGAGACGTGTCATCACAACAACTGTTATATGTTATCCTCAAGAAGAGATGGTACAATGTATGTACAATATGATCAATGATGAATATCAGGTTTTGGTTCTTCCTTAAAGAGTTTTCCTTGAAATGGATCTCTTTGCAAAATGGTTTTAATTTTTAGTGATTTTTGTTAATATGTTGCTCGTGATTATTCTGCATAATTAGTAACGATTTGGTTTTCGGTTTGGTGGTAGTCGTTACAGAGGTAATGGTTACCTGCTACAGAGGTAACAATGCTATGTGATGATCTAAGGGTTAGAATACCCAGATCCAGTAATCATGATGATAATGATGTGAAGGGATGAGGATTCCCAGTAATGTGATAAGGGATTGAGATCCCAAGTACCATGTATCTAAATGTTTTTTAAAGACCGGAAAAGTACATGAGTTCAAGAGTATGACTTATATTTCACCTTATCCACATCTACAATGGCCCTTATATTGGCCAAGAACTGAAAGGGCTGTTTAACATCCATTGCAAAATCAATAAGAGTACCCTCACAATTTGAGATCGATTACTTTTAGCTCAAACAATTGATTTTGATCCAGCATAGAGCAGCCTCATCAGAAGTGAAAGACTTGTAATGGTAGGTGAAGTTTGAAACTTTCTTTGTAGAAATTTTTATGGTTAATAATGATAACTTGTTTGATACTAAAAGAATGCTATAATGCACTTAATATATCACTAGAGCTCATTAAACATTGCCCTGACCATAAATCCATTAGTGTCAGAATTTGTTGAATGGTGAAACGGGTTTCTCGCGGCATAACCCAGAATGCATATTTTTGAATATGTGGGGGCATGGTGCCTAAGTGACCATGACTCAATAATTTCATAAGAATGTCTCAATAGAGCATGATGAACTAGCCCGTGGCTCAGAGTATGGGCCTATGTGACCATGACTCAGGGTATGGTTCCTAAGTGACCATGACTTAGCAATTTCATAACTGGGGACGGTTGTTGAAGATGTTTCCCCTAAGAGAGCACAATTGATGTTGTAGATCTAAGCAAGGATGCCTATGTACCTTGGCACAACTATACTACAGCTGACACAAAATGTCTTTCTAAGACTAAGTGGTCTCATACTGACCGAGACAAGGGAGGTCATGGCAACTGGCTCTTCCATTGACCTTGTATGTTACCGACTTGTGAGAAGTTTGCGGTCGGTTGGAGATAAATGTGGTATGCTTCATCTCCTCAGGGCATAATTGTGATTGTAAAATATGTTCAACCATGTAGCATATCTACTTAAGGATCGAATACGAAAAACATTGATTAATGCACAATTTGGTTATACATCTTAGTTGATAGATGTTATTTATGTTTCTTTACATTCCTTGCAAAGAAGATATATGATTTATAACTCTACTATGGGTAGACTCAATATTTTCCTTGAGAAAGGAGATTATATTATTCTATTCATACAATGATTAAACTTGCCTGTTAATATAAAAGAATCCCTGCTCAGTTTTTATAATGTTTATATGCAATAATAATATGGTCGACAGAGAGTTACATCTCTCGCTGGGACAATTGTCTCACCCCTTGGGATCCACAACTTTTAGGTGGATGTGCATGAGGTGGCAAAGACTTTTCTGCAGAGGAGGAATAGTAGTTGAGGTAGCAGTGACAACTCAGGTTGAGTGTACTATCTATTGGTTTGTACTGGTTTCATGAATGATCTGAGATTTTGGCTTGAATGCCTCGAGGTTTTATGTTGCTCTAGTATGTGTTTTGATAGAGAAACTATTATATGTTGTCCTCGAGATGATATGAAACAATGTTGTACAACGTAAATCATGATATGTATGAGTTTTGGATCTTTCAGTAAAAGTTTTCTGGACAAGGATCTCCTTGAAAAATGGTTTTAAATTTAGTGATTTTTGTTAATCCATTATTTATATTTATTCCACTTAATTAGTAATGATTTGTTTGACAGTTTGATGATGGTTGTTACAAGAAGGGTACTACAACTCCATGAATTAGAGGATCTCATATTATATGCATATAAAAATTCCAATATTTATAAGGATAAAACAAAGAGATGACATGATAAGAGGATCCAGAGAAAGATTTTAAAGAAGGAGACCAAGTGTTGATGTTCAATTCCTATCTTATTTTTTTTTTCTAGGGAAGCTATGTTCTAAATTGTTTGGACCTTTCCTTGTGTTGAAGGTCTACCCCTACAAAACCTAGAGCTTCAAGGTAAAGAATCTTCATTCAAAGTTAACAGTCAACATTGTAAATTATACATTGATGCAGAGAAGATAGAACTGACAACCTCATGCTCCCTCTTAGATGCTTGATGTTGTTGACTTAAGTCTCACTCCATACTCCAAATGGAGGACCCTGTGGGAGTTGACCCCATAGTTAGGATATCTTTCATTTTTCACATTTGCCCAAGAACGTTTCCTCTTCTAAACAAATTTTCCATGGATGAATAATATAATATAGACCCTTATGAAGCATCTATCATCATCACTGCAAGTGATATAAATATATCAAAGCAAATGGGATCTATTTACAAAAATTTGGACCTACATGATGTATCCTACATCAAACATTCTATGTCTCCATAGTCAAGGAGATATTTGAGAAAAATGCTAAGAAAAATGGTTTTTCCTAATTGACACACGACATGTACCATCCCAAAAACTTTTTGATGAAGTTGTTGGAATCTTACACGGTGTGTACATATTTGTACAAGGCATGTCCATGTGTTCTTTCATTGCTGACAGACTTTTTAGAATCCTACACAATGTGCATCAATTAACATACGTAATGACTGCCACCAAATGGACAAACAAATTGTTACTAATTATGTGGAATAATCACAAGCAGTGGATTAACAAAAATCACTAAAAATTAAAACCACTTTGCAAAGAGATCCATTTCCAAGAAAACTCTTTGAGGAAGAACCAAAACCCGATATTCATCATTGATCATATTGTACATACATTGTACCATCTCTTCTCGAGGATAACATATAACAGTTGCTTTCTCAAAACATATACTTAAAGTAACATCAAAGCTCGAGGCATACAAGACAAAATCTCAGATTGTTCGTAAAACCAACATGTATTAAATCCAAGGACCTGAGAGTAAAAAGATGACATATAGTACTTCTATCTACAAGACACGACAGATAGAGTACTCAACCTAAGATGTCACTACTAACCCAACTATTGTTGTTCTCTCTCTATAGTACTGTCTCAACCCCCCTCATCCACGTCCACCTAAAAAATGTGGATCCCACGGGGTGAGACAATTGTCCCACGAGAGATATAACTTTCCACCAAAAATGTTATTATCACAGTTAAACAATATTAAACACAGTAGAGGATAAGTAGTTTAGAACATTCTCATCTTTTAAAGCATTGCAACTATCTATGGTAGAATAGTAAACCATCTGTTCACTTTATAAGGAATATGAAAAACATGTGTATCATTTACCCATCATATTATATCAACATCTCAAGCTTATCCTGTGATAATATTATCATGGTATGACATCCATGAATCATTCTCATTTCTATCTTTCTCCCTCAGCCAATATCTTAACCATGTATTAAATTGTACCAATCATGTGAATATACATCATTATGTTCAGCCAGGTATTGGACTATACCAGTCCTGAGATCATAGAGTTTAGCCAGGTATTGGACTATACCAATCCTGAGATCATAGAGTTCAGCTAGGCATTGGACAATACCAATCCTGAGATCATAGAGTTCAACAAGGCATTGGACTGTACTAATCCTGAGATCTAAGAGTTCAACCAGACATTAGACTATACCAATCCTGAGATCATAGACTTCAACCAGGCATTGGACTATACCTGTAACATCCCTGACCTGGGTTATGTACTAACCCTAGGTGTTTTGCTTAATTAAGTGATTATATGCTTGTGTTTATCCTTTTAAATGTAACTAAAGCTTTTGAGGAACCAATATTTCTTTTTCAACCCTTTTTAAATCATGTTGAAACATTATTTTGTTAATAATGGACTAAAGTGCAAATTACCCAGATAGAAGGATTAACTTGCAAATTGCACATGTTAAAATGTTCCTCTGATGTTGAGACCTGATAAGAATGTATATGATGTTGTGGTATGGATTCCACAAGCTTGAGCACCAAGATATAGCTTGTAGAGCAATCCTTGTGCTTTAAAACCTAGTTTTGGTGTAAAGTGCAATTTACCCAAAACCTAGGGTCCAACATGTAAAATATACCCTCTAGAGGATCTCTCATATTTCTTGGTATCAAGAAGAGCAAGGAAAAATGAAAGGGGCACCTCATTTGAAAGATCATGGTAGGAGTGGAAACTACGCACACTAATAATATTTAAGCAATATCCAATAAGGGTGGATATTATTATACCTATCTTTAAGGTGTTAGTTCTTTTCCTTTAAACCTTGGATAATTGAAAAGTCTTGCAAGGTTTAGAAGGTGGCCACATATCCAAAGAGTGGAGGAAGTTTTGGTGGAAACAAGTTGGGACTAAAAGAGATAACAACCTTTTTCTTTGCTGTGAAAACCCATAAATATATAAATGAATCCTTATCAACAAAGCAAGGGATCGTTTCCTTTAGTTCCCTTCCTTATCTTCTTGCTTTGACCGACCAAGAAGGAGATATGGAGCAGAGGAAGGACTACCAATCTGACTTGGTAACTGTTGATCACCATCTAACTCGAATTCATGGTGGAAACCCTAAAACAAGGTTGGTTTATTGGTTTTCTTCACACGATTCTTCTTTCTAGCCATCTTCTTCATCCAAAAAGTGGAGGAAAGACCTTGGAAAACTACTGGAGCTCAATCCACCATTAAAGATACGAATCTTGGAGATATGGATCAGTCTTAGAGGTGGGTTTTATAACTCTACACCCTTAAGCTTTGCTTTTGCATATTTCTTTCCTAGGATCGTTGCTTATACTTCTTCTTTAGACACCTTTGTGTGTTCTTGCTATCTTTTCTGTGAAGAACAACCCCTATTCTTGGTTGAACAGAGGTAGAATAATATGACATTAATTCCTATGTTTATCCTGGATTTTACTTTAGCAAACGATCTCCCAATCTTGCTCAAACAATTTCCCAATCCGTTTGGGAGAAAACGATTTCAAACCGTTTGAATGCAAACAGTTTCACTAGACCACATAGAAGCAGAACGGTCCAAGACCGTTTGGATGCGTTGACCAGGCGTTGACCATTTGGAGAACTGTTGAGAATAAAGTAGATGAATTACCTACCAAAAATCATCAATTAATTCCAAGTGAATCACCAATTGAAGGCACATCAATCATCAAAACCCTAATCGGGTCAATTGCTGATTTCAATATTAGTATTATGTTGAAGTTTGGGTTGAGTGGCCCAAACGGTTTCAAAACCATTTGGGGATCACCCAAACGGTCTCAAGACCATTCGGTGATCACCCAAGACCATTTGGAGGTCTAGGGTTAAGTAGGGTTGACCAATTGAGGGTCCAATGATATCAAGTTGATGAATAATTGATTGCTGATTTCGTGACCAAACCTAGGATTCAAACCTTAATTGAATGACTTGGTTTTTGATGAAATAATGGGCAAACGGTCTCAAGACCGTTTGGAGGATATCCAAATGATCTCAAGACCATTTGGTGGTCACCCAAGACCGTTTGGAGGTCTAGGGTTGACTACGGTTAAGAGGTTGAAGATCCAAAGGTTCTAAGTTGAAATGCAATTAATTGTTGACCTAGTGTTCAATCCAATGAGACAAACCTTAATCGGTTGAGTTAGTTTTTGGTGTTGACTTGGGAAAATGGTCCGTTTGGGTCAGGTCATGACCAAAGTGGATAATAGTTCAATGGTTTCAAATCATTTAGACTCATGTTGATGTATGTTGAAGAGTAATCGATTCCAATCCCTAATCCAATTGATCCAAGTCCTAATTGATGATCAATTGATGGTCAATTAAGTGTCAAATCAGTTGGGGGTTGACCTAATAGACTCAATTGATGATTGTCTAACAAGTGCATGATTGATTGAGGGGTTCAACATTGGAAACCCTCACTCCATTGAAGTGGTTGAGACACTTTTTGGTCCATGCAGTATTGAGGTGGTTTAGACCAAACGGTCTCAAGATCATTTGGGACCAAACGATCCCAAACCTTTGATTACACATGGTTTCAAGATCGGTTATGTGCATGCAGTTTCAAAGTCAAACTTGACCAAACAGTCTTCATGACCAAACGGTCTTCACCCCATCTTGGGAAAACAGTCTTGAGTGTGCACTTTACCAAACGATTTCAAAAGTCAACAAGACCAAACGATCTTCAACACCAAACGGTTTCAAGGTCTGTCCAAGACCGTTTGGGGGTTTAGTGTGCAAGACATTTTGAAGTCTAAAAAGGTCAAGATCGTTTCATGCCTTAGTGGTCAAGATGGTTTAGTGGTTGATTAACCTAAACCTCATAGATACCTAAAGTAATTAAGGGAACAAGTAATTAGTTGATTAATGCATATTATTATCAGTGGTGATTATTACAAAGGTAGCTTGATGGGATAGAGTGACTAATACTCTTTGATCAAGTGAGCCTTAATGATCACAATAATAATGACACAACCCATGATGTTAGTGTTGAATTGACTTAGTATAAATCAAGGGAGATGCAAACATCATCTGACAGGAAAGAGGAGAGAGAAGACTTCTTATATGAATGATAATCAAGTAATAAACTTTTGATATGTATGAATATATCTAATTAGGGTATGATCCTTCATAATGATATCATGAAAACCCTAATTATGATGGTCAATGAATCTAACCCTCATTGAGGGCATTAATGGAAGTAATCCTCATACATGATGATGGTATGATCTTAATTCATTGTAATGTGAATAGTAAACCCTAATCTAGGGTAATGTGATGATGTGAACAGTAAACCCTAATTTTGGGTTATTCTTTTAAGCATGAAATTCTATGATTGAGTTATGAAATAAGGAATCACTATGCCTTTTTAAGATAAAGGGGTTGGATAACCCTAATTGAATTGAATAGGAAACCCTAACCCTAGAAACCATCCGTGGTGATGCAAAATAGTCGTGGTAATCTTCTCTAGCACGACTGTGGTGGCTACCCCTTGCACGGCCATTCTTAGCTGCACGGTCGTGGTGTTCTATACTTGACTTGGAAATAATTTGTATTGTGCTGATATAGATATAATGTGCATGTTATCAATTGTTTTAGTCATGCATGTCTTTCTAAAGAAGTGAGCATAGCCAGGTAAGGGTTATGATGCCATATTCATTGAAAGCACTTCATAATCTTTGAAAGTAATGATATGCTATGTTTCCTAGTAAGAGGTAACATATGAGATTGATAGGTTGTATGAGCCATGAGAAATATCCGCATTGCTACAATCATGTTCATGTTGTTAAATGACTTGATGGCAATATGTTACTTGGTAACTAGTGTTTTGATGATCTAAGGGTTTGAACACCCATATTCCTGAATCTTAATGATGAGATGGTTAGGGATTGATATCCCAATGTTAACAATATGTGATATGAACTTGATACAATTAGTGCTCTTTCTTTATAGAAATTGTCTTATTAGTTTATGTTTGAAAACATGCATGATGCTAAAAGTAGGTCATAATGTACTTAAATAATCAAGTATAATGATATCATGTAGAGCCCTGACCATAGATCCATCATTGTCAGAAGTTAAATGATGGTGAAACAGGTTTTCCTAAGGGAACTCCTGGAGAGCATACTTTTGAATATGTGGGGGTTATGGACGCAAATATCCTTACGTCCTAATGAGGGAATTGATGTGAGATGTACATTTAATCTCTCAATCCTTCATTATATGTTTATGTCGGGATGATGTACCACTAATCTCCCAATGATGTTGTTAATGCTACATCGATGAGAGATAAACAAGAAATCCCTCGATGGCGAAGAGAGTACATCACGCCACTGTAACTCTAATAGCAAAGTTTCCAGAATACCCTAGAAAGTTATATTGGCAGAGATACAAGATGTCCTGCATGTTGTTCCTCACACTGACTGAGGGAGATCAGGTCATAGGAATCCAACTCTTATGATGACCTATGTATGGTACCGATTGCGATTTCATAATGGTCGGTTGGAGTATGAGTGGTGTAACTCATCTCCTCAGGGCATAAATATGTTTGAAAAATGTAATCAATCATATGTCATAATTACTTAGGTTGAACTATGAAAAACAATGATTGATGATACATTGTTTATAGTGCTCTAGTTGAATAACTAGTATACATGTTCTTCATATTCCTTATTGATATATGTCTTGTCATTCAATCAAGCTATAATTGAAATGATTGCTTATAAAATACTGTTCTACCTAGATTATGCAATGTTTTACCTGCTATTGAATATTTATAGTTCTACTGCTCAAGGTTATTCCATTATTGCAATAATAATGCTTCTCGCAGAGAGTTATAACTCTCACTGGGACAATTATTCAATTGTCTCACCCCCGTGGGATTCAACTTTTTAGGTAGACGCCGAGGACGAAGGAACCCATCAGTGGGTGAGCAACAACATCAACAACATCAACATTAGGGACAACAATGATCCTCAGGTGGAGACACTATCTTTCAAGTCTTGTATATAGAGAGTCCTATGTGTCGTTATTGTACTCTCAGGTCCTAGGAGTCAATAGATGGCTTAATATAGATCTAAGATTTTTGGCGTAAAGCCTTGAGATTTTTGTATACTGCTCATGTACAGTTTCACATGGCAGTTGATGCTTGTGACTCTCGAGATGTGATGACACAGAGATGTTCTAAACTATCATCTTGGAAATAACTTATCTTGTTCTTTTATGAAAGAGTCCTTCAATTTGTGGACCTTTGTGTAAATAGTTTTAATTTTTAGTGATTTTCAATAATTCTGCTGCTAATTAATCGCTTTCTCAATCATTGATCTTGTTTTCTGAGACAGCCGTCACAAATTAGTGGTATCAGAGCTCTAGGTTCTCTGAGTCTACAGAGACATAGGATTTAGGTTGTTGATTCTATTCTAGTGCCTTCCAGTATATCTGATAGTGTCTTCTGCTCATTTAGGAGGAGATGATAAAAATAAAGATATCTTGATCACACGAGGAACACGTTGCAGAAAGTAGTGTTGCTGCACGTAGAGGAGGTACAAGAAACCCAGAAAGAGAAGAACATGTGCCTGAACTACCCCAGTTCAATCTAACTGACATTGGGAACCCAACCAGCCAAGCCATTCATGACTTCCATGACACACGTGACTGATAGGATGCCTATATATGCACCCATGGCACCTACCCATCCAGAGGGACAAGGAGCTGGCAAGACGCTTGAACGACTTCGCCAAGTTGGAGCCACAGAGTATGCTGGAACAGCTGACCCAACAGATGCTGACTTGTGGTTAGCTGAACTAGAGAAGGCCTTTAGAATCCTGAACATCCCAGAAGCTGAGAAGGTTAGACATGTTGTGTATCTTCTCAAGGGGAGTGTTGGTCAGTGGTGGACCATGGAAGAACAGAAGAGGCCAGGTATGGAGATTGTATGGGAAGTTTTTTTATGGGAATTTATCAACAGATACTTCCCTAAGACATTTCTGGACGAGAAAATCTCTCAGTTTGAGAGGTTAAGACAAGGAATAATGAAAATTAGTGAGTACGAGGCTAAGTTCATGGAGATTTTGTAGTTCTGTCCGCACATGGCGACCACAGATGAAGAAAGGATTAGGCGTTTTGAGAAAAGGTTAAACGCTGAGTTGACCACCCATGTGTCTGCTCTAGAGAATAGGGAAAGGTTTGCTACCTTTGTGGTGTCTGTCAAAAGGGTAGAGAGGTCTGTATCAGAGAAGAGACATACAAAGAACAAGAATATGTATCCCCAGTTCCAAGGATCCTCATGTAAAGGTTTTAAGAAACTGAGGTTATCTGTACCTACACCACCACCTAGACTCAATACTCAGACACTGTGGACATCAAATAGGGGTAGAGGACGAAGATTACCTTTAGAAGGAGCTCGTAGCTCAACATCTATGTCGGTTAAAGGACCACCCAGACCACAACAACTGAACAAAAGCTGTTACATATGTGGAAAGATGGGACATCTGATGAAGGATTGCAGAGCCAGAGAAGTAAGTGTAACTCAATCTCAAAGGAATATTCAGCAAGGTCTTCAAAGGAGATAGTTTCCAGGTAATGCTAGAGGATGTGGACAAGCGTCCCAAGATGGATCATCAACACCTAGTCATCAAGCACCAAATCAACCACATGCAACGACGAGATTCTACGCAATGAATCCACCTGATGCAGTAATCAACCATCGGGTTGTGGCAGGTCAAATGGAATTGTTATATTCTGATATGTCTACATATTATGATGTATCCCTTTTAATTGATCTGGGTGTTACACACTCCTTTATGACTCGAAGAGTGATTTTTTACTGCAACCGGAGTATAAGTCATAAAGCAGATAGTTTGTTGCTAGAAACTCCGTTGATGGGATCCATTGTGTTGCAGGAGGTATGTTCTCCCTACATCCTCTTCTTTTCTGAACATCACATTCAAGTGGATCTTATACCGCTTGAGATGCATGGATTCGATGTAATCCTTGGGATGGATACCTTAGAAATGTATAAGGTTGTCTTGGATTGTGAGTATAAGCAAGCTGTGTTCGCTGATGATAGTGACACATGGATTCTTCAAGGAGAAAGAAAGATTCTACCAACCTGTCTGTGTCAGCTATGGTTGCTGAGAAGCTGATGAAGCAAGGATGTTATGCATTCTTGGCCCATGTGGTAGATACTACCATGGATAGTCTTAACCCTGCTGAAGTTCCGATAGTCAGGGAATTTGAAGATGTATTTCCTGAAGAACTTCCTAGTTTACCACCGCCACGGGAGATTGATTTTTAGATTAATCTAATCCCAGACACGCAACCTATAGCACAAACACCGTATAGGATGGTGCCTGCTGAGATGGCAAAACTTAAGAAATAGTTGCAAGAGTTTCTTGAGAAGGGTTTCATCCGACCGAGTACTTCGCCTTGGGGTGCTCCAGTCCTCTTTGTTAAAAAGAAAGATGGATCAATGCGGTTGTCCATTGATTACAAACAATTAAATAAAGTAACAATAAAGAATAAGTATCCTCTGTCGAGGATTGATGATCTCTTTGACCAGTTGTGTGGTGCAACTGACTTCTCAAAGATAGATTTGAGGTTAGGATATCACCAGCTGCGTATTAAGGATGGTGACATACCAAAGTCTTCCTTTAGGACAAGGTATGGTCACTATGAGTTCACAATTATGTCGTTTGGACTAACTAATGCACCAGCTACATTTATGGAACTCAGGAATAGAATCTTCTGACCTTTTCTCAATCAGTGTGTTGTTGTCTTCATAGATGACATTCTGATCTACAGTAGGGATGCTCAGCAGCACGAACAACATCTTTGTCAGACTCTAACTTTGCTAAGAGAACACAAGCTATATGCTAAGTTTAGCAAGTGTGAGTTTTGGTTACCAGAAGTATCTTTTCTTGGACACGTAATAACTGCTACAAGTATTCGTGTTGACCCTAGAAAGGTAGAATCTGTTTTGCTATGGGAGCAACCAAAGACACCGATAGAGATTCGAAGTTTCTTAGGGTTGGCAGGCTATTACCGGAGGTTCATTAAGAACTTCAGTTCTTTAGCTTTACCCTTGACTAAGTTGACCAGGAAGGATGTTTCTTTTACCTGGAGTGACCAATGTCAACAATCATTTCAGTTGTTAAAGGAGAGGTTGACAAGTGCACCAGTACTTGTGTTACCTGAGCAAGGGAAAGGATATATAGTTTTCTGTGATGCCTCTAAGAATGGACTAGGATGTGTGTTGATGTAAGATAAATAAGTGATTTCTTTTGCTTCTCGATAGCTTAAGAAACACGAGGAGAATTATCTGACACACGATCTAGAACTAGCTTCTGTAGTTCATGCCTTGAAGATCTGGAGACATTATCTTTATGGAGAGACATTCCAGATTTTCACAGACCATAAGAACCTTACGTATATCCTTTCTCAGCATGAGCTTAACATGAGGCAACGCCGCTGGATGGAGTTGATCAAGGACTACGATTGTACAATTGATTACCATCCAGGGAATGCCAATGTAGTTGCTGATGCTTTGAGTAGGAAATCAACAACACCAACCCTAGATAAAGTACAACTGAATTCCTTAGTGTGCTCAGGGAGAGATATGCTTATCTCCTTAAGGCAAGACAATGCACAGTTAGAAGTATCATTGTTAGCCAGGTTGTTAGCTGAGATGCATATAAAACCTACTCTGAGACAACAGATCAAGGAAGCAAAGCAAGTTGATGATGCAGTTCAACTGATTAGATCGGAGTATGGTAGTGAGAAACGAGATGGTTTCCATGACTCAGATGATCAAGTAGTCTGTTATCATGGTAGAATGATAGTGCTTGATGTGGATAACTTGAGGAAGTTAATCCTAGAAGAAGCTCATTCTTTGATGTATGCTATGCATCCAGGAAGCACCAAGATGTATTGAAATTTGAAAGATATGTATTGGTGTCCTGGTTTGAAGAAGGACGTTGCTGAGTTTGTTATGCGGTAACTTGTGTGTCAGCAAGTTAAAGCTGAACACCAGAAGCCTGCAAGAACAATGCAACCTTTACCCATACCACAGTGGAAGTGGGATCATGTAACCATGGACTTTATGGTTGGTTTACCTAGGACAACCAAAGGACATGATTCCATATGGGTAACAGTTGATAGGTTGACAAAGACAACACATTTCTTACCTATCAAAACAACCTTTTCTGCTGAGAAATTGGCGAAATAGTACGGCTTCATG
This sequence comes from Alisma plantago-aquatica, assembly GCA_963693085.1. Lineage (NCBI taxonomy): Eukaryota > Viridiplantae > Streptophyta > Magnoliopsida > Alismatales > Alismataceae > Alisma > Alisma plantago-aquatica. Next base: position 431,291,718 of record OY856410.1, read on the forward strand.
GAGTCCCAGTTACCGTTGTCTCTGGCAGAGGTCCTCAATTTATGAGTCATTTTTGGGAGAGACTTCATAAATCTTTGGGCACAAAGTTAAGGTTTAGTACAACCTTTCATCCTCAGACTGATGGACAGTTAGAAAGGACTATACGGATTCTAGAAGACTTGCTTAGAGCATGTGTTCTTCAGTTTACAGGAATTTGGGATCTGCACCAAAGCTTGATTGAGTTTGCCTACAATAACAACTATCAACATAGCATTGACATGGCACCTTAAGAAGCTTTGTGTGGTAGACGATGTAGATCTCCCCTTTGTTGGTATGAAACTGGTGAATACCAACTTTTAGGTCCTGATATTGTACAGTAGACCACTGAGAAGATTAAAATAATATAACAACATATAAAGATTGTACATGATAGGCAAAAATCATATGCTGATAAGCGTCGTAGACCTTTATAATTCCAGGTTGGAGACAGAGTGTACCTTAAGGTCTCACCCTAGAAGGGAGTTCTTAGATTTGGAAGGAAAGGAAAGTTAGCTCCTAGGTTTATGGGGCCTTATCCAATCATTGAACGGATTGGAAAGGTATCTTATAAGCTAGAGTTAAAACCAGAGTTACAAAAGTTACACCCAGTGTTCCACATTTCCATGTTAAGGAAATGTCATCCTGATACATAATCAATACTGCAACCGATGGAAGTAGAATTGAACGACGATATATCTTACGTTGAAGGACCTGTGTCGATCCTTGACAGAAGAATTAAAAAGTTGAAAAAAAAGATATAATTCTTGTAAAAGTCCTCTGGAATCACCGTGGTATTGAAGAAGCCACATGGGAACTAGAGGAAGAGATGAGAAGGAAATACCCTGCTCTTTTCTCTTAACATGTTTTTGTTGATTTTGGGGAGGAAATCCTTGTAAGGGGTGGATAATTTGTAACATCCCTAACCTGGTTTATGTACTAACCCTAGGTGTTTTGTTTAATTAAGTGATTAGATGCTTGTGTTTATCCTTTAAAATGTAATTAAGGCTTTTGAGGAACCTATATTTCTTTTTCATCCCTTTTTGAATCATGTTGAAACATTGTTTTGTTAATAATGGACTAAAGTGCAAATTACTCAGATAGAAGGGTTAACTTGCAAATTGCACATGTTAAGATGTTCCTCTGATGTTGAGACCTCATAAGAATGTACATGATGTTGTGGTATGGATTCCACAAGCTTGAGCACCAAGATATAGCTTGTAGAGCAATCCTTGTGCTTTAAAACCTAGATTTGGTGTAAAGTGTAATTTACCCAAAACCTAGGGTCCAACATGTAAATTATACCCTTTAGAGGATCTCTCATGTTTCTTGGCATCAAGAATATCAAGGAAAATGAGAGGGTTTCCTCATTTGAAAGATCATGGTAGGAGTGGAAACTACGCACACTAATAATATATTAAGCAATATCCAATAAGGGTGGACATTATTATACCTATCTTTAAGGTGTTAGTTCTTTTCCTTTAAACCTTGGATAATTGAAAAGTCTTGCAAGGTTTAGAAGGTGGCCATGTATCCAAAGGGTGGAGGAAGTTTTGGTGGAAACAAGTTGGGATTAAAAGAGATAACAACCTTTTTCTTTGCTTTGAAAACCCATAAATATATAAAGGAATCCTTATCAACAAAGCAAGGGATCGTTTCCCTTAGTTCCTTTCCTTATCTTCTTTCTTTTACCGACCAAGAAGGAGCTCTGGAGCAGAGGAAGGATGACCAAGATGACTTGGTAAGTGTTGATCACCATCTAACTCGAATTCATGGTGGAAACCCTAAAATAAGGTTGGTTTATTAGTTTTCTTCACATGATTGTTCTTTCTAGCCATCTTCTTCATCCAAAAAGTGGGGGAAAGACCTTGGACAACTACTGGAGCTCAAGCCACCATTAAAGCTACGAAGCTTGGAGCTCTGGATCAGTCCTAGAGGTGGGTTTTATAACTCTAAACCCTTAAGATTTGCTTTTGCATCTTTCTTTCCTAGGATCGTTGCTAAATTATTTGTAACTTATTTATTGCCCACCCATCAGATGTTTTTTTCGGAAGCATAACTTTCCTAAAAGTTAAAAGTCAATTTTTTTTAAACAAAACTTCTGTAAAGTAAAGACTCTTCGTTTACTCAGTCGTAACTTATTTATTTCCCACCTATCAGACGTTTTTTCGGAAGCAAAACTTCCATACAAGTTAAGAGTCATTTTTTTTTGAAACAAAACTTCCATAAAAGTTAAGACTCTTCATCTACTTGGTCGTGCAATCAGCGACTCAAAAAAATGACATCCTTAATCCAAAGACGATCGTAACTAATATTTTTGTTAGTTGTTTATTATATTTTGTGGATATGTATTTAACAGCCTTGCTAATCCAAAAACCAAGTGCCATTTCCACAAAACTGGAGCCAGTGCATATAGCAGCAACCATGGCGCAAGTCAAAGCCGCCGTCGTTGAATAATTGTTATCTCCTTCCTGATCGTTCTCTTGAGATAAAGTTGCCTCCTTCCCGATCGTTCTCTTGAGACAAAGCTACCACTGCTGCACAATTGTTGTCTCCTTTCTGATCGCCGCTAAACTGATTGTTGACGATGCACACACCAGAAAGTTTTTTATAAGAAAACTTTTACTGGGAATGTTCGGACGGGAGTTCTGTTTCTGTTCTGGTGAGAATCGTAAAGTACATCTCAAATAATCCATTGTAACAAGACAATTACTTTTTATATTTTTTTATGTAGAACATATTAGATAATCTATTATAGTTGATTAAGTGACTTTTCCGATTGTTTTTGTTCTTTGTTAATTCCCCCCCCCCCCAATTTTTTATTTCTGGTTCCGTCCCTGGTTCTTGCTATCTTTTCTGTGAAGAACAACCCCTGTTCTTGGTTGAATATAGGTAGAAGAAGATGACGTTAATTCCTATGTTTATCCAAGATTTTACTTTAGCAAACGGTCTCCCAATCTTGCTCAAACGGTTTCCCAAACCGTTTGGGAGCAAACGGTTTCAAACAGTTTGAATGCAAACAGTTTCACTAGACCGCATAAAAGCAAACGGTCCAAGACCATTTGGATGCGTTGATCAGGCATTGACCATTTGGAGAACTGTTGAGAATAATGTATACTAATTACCTACCAAAAATCATCAATTAATTCCAAGTGAATCACCAATTGAAGGCACATCAATCATCAAAACTCTAATCGGGTCAATTGCTGATTTCAATATTAGTATTATGTTGAAGTTTGGGTTGAGTGGCCCAAACGGTTTCAAAACCATTTGGGGATCACCCAAAAGGTCTCAAGACCGTTTGGTAATCACCCAAGACCGTTTTTAGGTCTAGGGTCAAGTAGGGTTGACCAATTGAGGGTCCAAGGATATCACGTTGATGAATAATTGATTGCTGATTTGGTGACCAAACCTAGGATTCAAACCTTAATTGAATGACTTGGTTTTTTATGAAATAATGGGTAAAAGGTCTCAAGACCGTTTGGAGGATATACAAATGATCCCAAGACCGTTTGGGGGTCACCCAAGACCGTTTGGAGGTCTAGGGTTGACTATGGTTAAGAGGTTGAAGATCCAAAGGTTCTAAGTTGAAATGCAATTAATTGTTGACCTAGTGATCAATGCAATGAGCCAAACCTTAATTGGTGGAGTTAGTTTTTGGTGTTGACTTGGGAAAACGATCTCAAAACCATTTGGAGGTCATCCAAACAATCCCAAGACCGTTTGAGGTCAGGTTATGACCAAAGTGGATAATGGTTCAATGGTTTCAAATCATTTAGACTCATGTTGATGTATGTTGAAGAGTAATCGATTCCAATCCCTAATCCAATTGATCCAAGCCCTAATTGATGATCAATTGAGGGTCAATTAAGTGTCAAATCAGTTGTGGGTTGACCTAATAGACACAATTGATGATTGGCTAACAAGTGCATGATTGATTGAGGGGTTCAATATTGGAAATCCTAACTCCATTGAAGTGGTTGAGACACTTTTTGGTCCATGCGGTTTTGAGGTGGTTTGGTCCAAACGATCTCAAGACCGTTTGAGTCCAAACGGTCTCAAGATCGTTTGGGACCAAACGATCCCAAACCTTTGATCTCATGCGGTTTCAAGATCGGTTATGTCCATGCGGTTTCAAAGTAAAACTTGACCAAATGGTCTTCATGACCAAACGGTCTTCACCCCATCTTGGGAAAACAGTCTTGAGTGTGCACTTTACCGAACGGTTTCAAAAGTCAACAAGACCAAACAGTCTTCAACACCAAATGGTTTCAAGGTCTGTCCAAGACCGTTTGGGGGTTTAGTGTGCAAGACCGTGTGAGGTCTAAAAAGGTCAAGATCGTTTGATGCTTTAGTGGTCAAGATGGTTTAGTGGTTGATTAACCTAAACCTCATAGATACCTAAAGTGATTAAGGGACCAAGTAATTAGTTGATTAATGCATGTTATAATCAGTGGTGATCATTACAAAGGTACCTTGATGGGATAGAGTGACTAATACTCTTTGATCAAGTGAGCCTTAATGACCACAATAGTAGTGACACAACCCATGATATCAGTGTTGAATTGACTTAGTCCAAATCAAGGGAGATGCAAACATCATCTGATAAGAAAGAGGAGAGAGAATACTTCTTATATGAATGATAATCAAGTAATAAACTTCCAATATGTACAAATATATCTAATTAGGGTATGATCCTTCATAACGAGATCATGAAAACCCTAATTATTATGGTTAATGAATCTTAACCCTAATTGAGGGCATTGATGGAAGTAATCCTCATACATGATGATGGTATGATCTTAATCCTTTGTAATGTGAATAGTAAACCCTAATCTAGGGTAATGTGATGATGTGAACAGTAATCCCTAATTCTGGGTTATGCTTTTAAGCATGAAACTCTATGATTGAATTATGAAATATGGAATCACTATGCCTTTTTAAGCTAAAGGGGTTGGATAACCCTAATTGAATTGAATAGGAAAACCTAACCCTAGAAACCAGCCGTGGTGATGTAAAATGGTCGTGGTAATCTTCTGTAGCACGACCGTGCAAGGTAGCACGGCCGTGGTGGCTTCCCCTTGCAAGACCGTTCTTAGATGCACGACCATGGTGTTCTATACTTGACTTGGAAATAATTTGTATTATGTTGATATAGATATAATGTGCATGTTATCAATTGTGTTAGTCATGCATGTCTTTATAAAGAAGTGAGCATAGCCAGGTAAGGGTTATGATGCCATATTCATTGAAAGCACTTTATAAGCTTTAAAAGTAATGATATGCTATGTTGCCTAGTAAGAGGTAACATATGAAATCGATAGGCTGTATGAGACATGAGAAATATCTATATTGCTATAATCATGTTCATGTTGTTAAATGACTTGATGGCAATATGTTACTTGGTAACAAGTATTTTGAAGATCTAAGGGTTTGAACACCCATATTTCTGAATCATAATGATGAGATGTCTAGGGATTGATATCCCAATGTTAACAAGATGTGATATGAACTTAATACAATTAGTACTCTTTCTTTATAGCATTTGTCTTATTGGTTTATGTTTGATAAAAAAAACATGCCTGATGCTAAAAGAATGCCATAATGTAATTAAATAATCAAGTATAATGATATCATGTAGAGCCCTGACCATAGATCCATCATTGTTAGAAGTTAAATGATGGTGAAACAGGTGTTCCTAAGGGAATCCTGGAGAGCATACTTTTGAGTATGTGGGGGTTATGGACGTGAATATCCTTACGTCCTAATGTGGGAATTGATGTGAGCCGTACATTTAATCTCTCAATCCTTCATTATATGTTTATGTTGGGATGATGTATCACTAATCTCCCGATGATGTTGTTAATGTCGCATCGATGAGAGATAAACAAGAAATCCCTCGATGGCGAAGAGAGTACAGCACGCCACTATATCTCTAATAGCAAAGTTTCTAGAATACCCTGGAAAGCTATTATGGCAGAGACACAAGATGTCATGCATGTTGTTCCTCACACTGACTGAGGGAGATGAGGTCATAGGAATCCGACTGTTCTGATGACCTATGTATGGTACCGATTGCGATTTCATAATGGTCAGTTGGAGTATGAGTGGTGTAACTCATCTCCTCAGGGCATAAATATGTTTGAAAAATGTAATCAGTCGTATAGCATAATTGCTTAGGTTGAACTATGAAAAATAATGATCGATGATACATTGTTTATAGTGATCTAGTTGAATAACTAGTATACATGTTCTTCATACTCCTTATTGATATATGTCTTGTCATTCAATTAAGTTATAATTGAAATGATTGCTTATAAAATACTGTTCTACTTAGCTTAAACAATGTTTTACCTGCTATTGAATATTTATAATTCTACTGCTAAAGGTTATTCCATTATTGCAATAACAATGCTTCTGGTGAAGAGTTATAACTCTCACTGGGACAATTATTCAATTGTCTCACCCCCGTGGGATTCAACTTTTTAGGTAGACGCCGAGGACGAAGGAACCCATCAGTGGGTGAGCATCAACATCAACAACAACAACATTAGGGAAAACAATGATCCTCAGGTGGAAACACTGTTTGTCGAGTCTTGTATATAGAGAGTCCTACGTGTCATCTTTGTACTCTCAGGTCCTAGGAGTCAATAGATGGTTTAATATAGATCTAAGATTTTTGGCGTAGAGCCTCGAGATTTTTATATATTGCTCATGTACAGTTTAACATGGCAGTTGATTCTTGTGACTCTCGAGATGTGATGATACATATATGTGCTAAACTATCAACTTGTAAATAACTTATCTTGTTCTTTTATGAAAGAGTCCTACAATTTGTTGACTTTTGTGTAAAAGTTTTAATTTTTAGTGATTTTCAATAATTCTGCTACTAATTAATTGCTTCCACATTTGTTGATCTCGTTTTCTGAGACAGACGTCAGAATACCAATCCTGAGATCACAGAGTTATCCAAACATTGGACTATACCAATCTTGAGATCATAGAGTTCATCCAGGCATTGGACTATACCAATCCTGAGATCACAACCAGTCATTGGACTATACCAATCCTGAGATCACAGCCAGGCTTTGGACTATACCAATCCTGAGATCACAGCTAGGCATCAGACCATACCAATCCTGAGATCACATCTAGGCATTAGACTATACCAATCCTAAGAACATAGAGTTCAACTAGGCATTGGACTATACCAATCCTGAGATCATAGAGTTTATCCTGGCATTGGACTATACCAATCCTGAGATCATAGAGTTCATCCAGGCATTGGACTATATCAATCTTGAGATCACAGAGTTTAGCCAGGCATTGGAGTATAGTAATCCTGAGATCACAGAGTTTAGCCAGGCATTGGACTATACCAATCCTGAGATTATAGACATGCATTGGACTATACCAATGTGACAAAGTGGGTTTCTGACTTAATTTTGAGGACGAAATATCTTTTAAGGTTTGTAGGATGTGATGGAGTGGAATTTTGAAATCCATAAATCTCCAATAACATATTAGAATCCATATATTGAGTTATAGGGAGAGTTCCAAGTGTTTTAGTAAAGTTGGAATGTTGATTGAGATTTATATAATGATTAAGATCTCTCTTTTAATGCCTTTTTGAGGAATTTTATTGAGTGGTCTAACATATGAGTTTTGTCACCAAATTTGAATAAAAGGTAGCTCGAGAGGTAGGGGAGCTATGGTTAAAATTTGGTGGCATTTGGAGGTTCCTAGAGGAAGTTATTGAGGTTTGATTTTGGGGAATTAATGTACATTATTGGTGTTGATTAGCCTAAGTTGTTGATTATAATAGGTGTCACACGCCCCCTTATTTAAGCTGGGCCTGTGTGGCCAAATCCTAGCCCTAGAAATCTGATCTAGCGGCAGTGCCCCTTGACTTGAGTGACCCGCGGATCTGGTCTCATGAAGGACCTGTTGTAGCTGTTGGATGATGATCAGACGACTTGCAGCTGTTCTCCTACCTTCGTTTATAACACAGATCGTGGGGGGGGGAGGAAGGAGCTGTGACTGCCCCCACCACTTCGTAGGTCGTGGCTCGAGAGCGGGAAAGGGACCGGCAGTTGCACTTGCCTCCCCATTACGATCTACCCAGACCCAAATATTAGGCCTTTTGGATGCTACCACAGGGAGAACGAGCCTCCCACTCCCATTGCCTCTCCACCAAGGAAAGCAAGCAGTAGCTGGGTGTAGGTCTGGGTTGGGGATATGGGAAGCTTGGATGCGATCTTAGCAGACTAAAAGAAAGGTTGAGTTGAGTGGAGTTCAGGTCCGTTGTTCCGGTGGGATATCATGGTGGTCTCCATGGTCGACAAGGCGATCATTGCCGGAGAAGAAGCTAGAGCTCGGGGTTCCTATGATAGGCCTTCTCATCGACATTGGAGGGTCTCATAGAGTCGAGGAAGGTGCTTTGAAGCTTGTTGCACCTTCAGGCTGGTGCGACAATGAGAAGAGGCTTCTTGCCTCTTTGCCCCTCCGCAGTCAAGGACAGGCGGCGGTGCCCTTTTTGAGTAGGAGGAGCTGCACGACCAAATCCAAGAAGACAAGTAGCCGTGGTGGTGCGGTTTTAGTCGCCGAAACTGGTGGTGGCATTCAGATCTGACTAAGAGCTCCTTGGTGCAGCTGCCTCCTCGCCTGAGCTTTCCCAGCCGCGACGGCCAGTTCTACGGAAGAACAGAGCCCCGTTGGGGACTCGCGAGTGAGGAACGAATGAGAGGACAGGGGCGATCCAAGTCATCCCTGAACCGATCCAGTCAAACCAGGAATAACCGGCCGGCTCAACGTGGGCAAAGGAAGAGTGATCCATGATCAATATGGCCACGTGCCGACGGACGATTGGCTAAAAGGTAAGAAAATGCTCAGAAAATACTCAGTTCTTCAATAATTCATAGAAATTAGCCCGAGCATCAGAAAAATACAAACAAGGTACCTTTTTTCTCAAAAAAATTCGTAGAATAACTTGAAACCATAATATCAGGCTTTTTATGCACTTATAACAGTGATATCATGTAATATGTGAAATTCTTGTTTGATGGATAATAAATATCAAACAATGTTCTAAAATTATGGAAAAAATGTCAGTAGATTCATAATTATGTTTAGAATGCATATGATGTCAAATATGGTCATGTTTATGCAAGAAACTATGTAATTTTCTTTATATGGCTAATTAGGGCTAATAACCCTATATTAAATGTAATAAATACATTAATGATTAATAAATGATGAAATTTACAGAAAACCTTCATATCAGTAACCGGAAGATAACATGCAGATCTGAGATCAGTTTTATACATGAAATTATATTATATGAAGAGAACCCTTAATACATGTGATGTAACCCTAATATGGTTAATGAAAGTGACATAATGTTAAATATGTTCACATAATAATGTGACACATGGGTATATCCAGTTGATGAACTATAATCTGGAATATGACATCAGTATGATAAGTATAAGACAAGAATACAAATAATAATGAGAATATCCCAATGAACTAAGAGAAACTCTAATGGACATAATTAGGGTTAAGATGAGATATAATAAGATGAGAACCTGATGATAGTATATGGTCTTGTCTTGATCAGGTTTGACCAAGATATAGTTGACATGAGGATATATCTGATATCAAGAATATGTGATGATTAGGATATCTTGATCTAAGGTACGCTATTACCTCTTACTTGGCTTATTATACAATATGCTTGTGCTATATGCATAGTAAAATACTTGGCATATGATATTGGATGAAATGATTGTTCTTGTATGATATCTTGCTTGATTTTCCATACTTATGGCTATGAATACTTGAAACATAATTTATCTGTTCCATTATATGAAAGCACTAACTCTTTGGTAGTGTGCTTGGAAGTGACCTAACTCTTTGGTAGTGGTCACATTGTACATATGACCTAACTCTTTGGTAGTGGTATGACCTAACTCTTTGGTAGTGGTCAACTTGTACAAATGATCTAACTCTTTGGTAGTGACCATAAAGGCCTTGAGATATAATGGAAAATAAGCTTAAAATATGTGTTCTCTTTTGTTAATGAATATCTTTGTGAAAGTATACACTTTTCTTACATTCTTCTGTTACTGCCAAATATTAGTTTTATCTTATTGCCAAGATATGATGAGAGGTATATAAAAAGACACATAGGCGTACTCAGTACAATATTCTTGAAATAGTGTGTTGACGTGTACCGCATGTAATCTTTTTGTTTAGGTTTTGGTTTTGATGTTGAAGATCCAGGATAATGAGAGTTGTGTGGCGAGCTGATGTATAGGTGGACCTGTTGTCTTAAGATCCTGTAGTTAGATGTAGTACATGTATATGTAGAAGTTTGTTGTTCAATATGTAATATCAAATGTTGTAACAATTCATGTTGTAATTATATGTTGAATGGTGAACATGTGTGTATGGTTTTATTATTGTTCATGTACATGTGCTACTGATTGTTTCCTTTTGACTTCCTCTGATTTTCTTCTTCTTAGCCTAGTGTGTGGTGTTTAAATTGGTATTCTCGCTGAGGTGAGGGTTTCAATTTGGACGTCACACATCAGATTAAGTTTTAGAAAATCCGGGGACGTCACAACCAATCCTGAGATCACAGCCAGAAATTGGACTATACCAATCCTGAGGTCACAGTTGGACATTGGGGTTATTACCAATTCTGTGAAACTATTCAAGGTATTGGACTATGCCAATCTTGTGCATCTATTCCAGGCATTGGACTATGCCAATCATGTGCATCTCATCACTGAGTATCACATCACCTTTACTAGGCATAATACCTTGGCCAAGCCATCATACTTATTCAAATCATGTATATAATATAAGTATTCCTCTTATCTCCTTTAAGCATATTCAAAACAATATAACCCTTATTTGTCTATAAGCATAAAGCATGTATGATCCAAATTTCATTATTATTGGTGTACCCATTTATTATTATTATTATTATTATTATGTTACTAAGTTTCCATTTCCTGGTTCATTTTGAATTATCATTTCTTACATGAGATTTATATAAACATCTTGTTACCTTTCACTAGGAAACAACTATTCTCATGGCTCACAATGCCCATTTAACATCTTGTTACCTTTCACTAGGCAACAACTAACCACATGGATCACAATGCCCATTATACATCTTGTTACCTCTCACTAGGAAACAACTATTCTCATGGCTCCCAAGGCCCATTAAACATATTGTTACCTCTCTCTAGGAAACAACTAACCACATGATCATAAGGCCCATTAAACATCTAGTTACCTCTCACTAGGAAACAACTAACCACTTGGATTACAAGGCCCATTCATTGGTATTATATGAAACATCATAGCTCACACTTAGATATGCTCATTATTTCATGCTATCAGCATGGTTTCAATATTGTTAAGGATTCCCCTTTATTAACCAATTGTAGTTTCAAATCACATCATTACCCTTCATTAGGGTTAAGGTTTACCTCTTTAAGCTAAATATGGTTTTCAAGTACATTCATCAAGAATCACAACCCTAATTCGGATTCCACACATATTAGGAGTATCAATGTATGCTCATTTCATGATTGTCACAGAAGTATGAGTTTCTCTCTCATCCTCACTAGGATGTTGCTTACTTCATACTTTATTAAGTTGGATCAACCTTTCCTTCAAGGTACATTAGCCTACTTAATCAATATTCATTAAACTCCATACCTCGATATAAGACACTTCATGTGTTACTCCTTCAAGTGCATTGCATCTAAGGTGCTTTCCTTCGTATGGGTTTTGAGGTGCTTCCACCATATTGTGCTTGCTACCCATATCACTTTAGAGGTGTATGTGTTATTACCATATTACCCTTGAGGTGTATGTGTGCTTACCATCTCAGGTTTGAGGTGTATGCTTGATTCCATATCACCTAGAGGTGTATGTGTGCTTACCATATCACCTTAGAGGTGTACGTGTGCTTACCATATCGGGAAAATAGGTGTGTGTGTGTGTGATTCACACCATATCGGGCAAAGAGGTGTGTGTGTGGTTCACACCATATCGGGAAAAGAGGTGTGTGTGTGATTCACACCATATCAGACAAAGAGGTGTGTGTATGCTTCACACCATATCGGGCAAAGAGGTGTGTGTATGCTTCACACCATATCAGGTTAGAGGTGCTTGCTTATGTGCTTAAACCCGATATCACTTTATAAGGTGATACCATTATCTTCAAGCTCTAGACCTTCGTTCTACTTCTTCTAGTTCATGGAAAACAGTCCTAGGTTACTACTATAGCTCATGGATTCATCAATTATGCAAGAAAATTCTATTTGAAAGTAGATCATTTAACTAAGGCAAGATTGATGATAAATAATAACATAATTGAGTTCAAGTTATATAACCCACCTAAAGAGAAACTTCAAAGATACAAGATCCAGAGCTTCACATTCTAAAGGTTTAAGGTGATATCTAAGAGCAAGGAGGTGGTAGGATTCAAAAATTCCACTAATGGGTGAAGGGAAGGGTATATATACTTGAGGTTCATGAAAAAGTGTGTATATGAGGTGTCATCTTTTTAAGCTACTAGGTGCCACGTGTCCATGAATGGTTGACACCTTTCCTTGCATGAAATCATATTTATATTGACATGAAAAACACTAGAGGATAATCTAGAGATGATATTTCATCCATTAGTTATCTTGTTTGATAAGATATCTCATCTTTATCTCATAAATTAAGCAAACCATTGCAACTTTTGCAAGGAGCTTCTAACTCGACATGGATCACCTCCTTGAGGTTCTTTTCTCATCATGGATAAGGACAAGAGTTAAAAAACCGATATGGGATCCCCTCTATGGCTCCTTGTCCGATAGGCACTCCCATATGGACTCTACAACCCGATACAAGCTCAAATTAGGGTTTCACATTCAACCCTTTCTTGGTCTTTTCATTACCAAGAATATCATACTCAAATAAGATTCAAACATGGTTCATAATTCTTTCTATCTCCTCTAAATGATACTATGAGGGAGTAGGGACACTATAGAGGTGGTAATGTTCATATCAACCCTATACTTTTGGTAAATTACAACTTGCACCAAAATTGGTACACAAGTCACTAATATTATTCAAACAAGTTCAAACTTGGAATTTGGGCTTTCCACAAGCCAACACCTTGCATCATTCTCTCTATAATGATTCTAAAACACATGAGGCACGTTCAAGATATGACATATTGAACTATAACCCCTTATCATGGGTAAATTGCATTTTGGCCCATGACATGAGAACATTGCTCAAACATTATTCAAATAGGACCAAATTTGGAACATAAGTTTGTTACCTGATAGAAAAACACTTTAAAGGATTATATTAAAGTTCTAAGCAATAAACTTATCCAAAAAAATGGTTACCTCATAACCCAGGTTAGGGTCATTATAAGTTACAAACCCCTAACAACGATTACGTCCTCGAAATCTCAGGTAAAGGGAGACATATATTATTCATTCATCATATCATCGAGTCTCCACATAACATCTTATTGTCATGGACATTCCATAAAACTTTGATCAGCACAAAGTTCTTTCACACAGGGTTATCACAAAATCTATCATACATGACACAAACTCCACTATCCTTTTCATTATTGACTATAGAGTCTATTCTATGTCATGTAACATTTTTCTTAGTTGGAGAATCATTATACATACCTTATTTAACTCAGGTGTCAAACCTCACTGATTTGTCACCTTTTCAACTTACATCTTTATGTAATAAGATCCTTGATCTTGGGAGTTTTCTATACCCATTACTGAGTTTATCATTTCTCTTTCAAGGAAAGACCAGAGTTGTATTCTATCACCCACTTGGGACTACAAGTCTTATCATGCATCTTCTGTGCCACTCAAATCTGCTGACATAACACTAAACTTTCTTATGACTTGTATTAATTATCCCTTTAGTTGTTTATTTTCTTAACATAAGGAGAGGATACTTATTAAAGAAGAACTATCTCAGAGGTATCTCTAGATGTTATGTATAAACTGCCTCAACAAATCTAGATAGGGATATTCTAAGTTATCTTTAGCTTGATCAACATTTCCCAAAACAATTCTACAATTGTTCCTTCAAGTCACACATCTTTGATGATGTCATGTTTATGTGAGGCATAAACCCCTAACATATGGTATCCTTACTACAGTATGTAACTAGACTAATCTCAAAGTTGGCCTTTCTAGGTAACCAAACATTATTCATCTTCTCAGGAATCATGTTCCCATCTTCTCATATCATTGAATGTCCTTGGATACTAGGATTCTTTACCTTGGTATCCATTATATGTGCCAAAAACTCATCACATCATCATCCTTTCCCTCCTCTATTGTTATTACTAAAACAAAACATATAATAGGACCTTTCTTTAATCTTGGTATATTACTTAACACATATACTTTGTCTTGGAACTAAGATCTAAGACTAGCTGATACTTTTCAAAGTATCCATTTATAGATTTCTTCTAATCCATGCACATCAAGTGTCATAAGACTTACTTGATTGTCATGTCCCAAAAGGGAATAAAGCACAAGGAAACATAGTCCTTTTTATTGCCCCATTATTATCCAGGTTTGTTTATTAAATAAAAGAGGTTCTCACCTTTCTTGAGTATTACATGAACTTTCAATTGTTCATGTGTCATTCAATCTTATTTCCTCTTAGGTTCCTTACCTTCAGCATAGGAATTATAGAGATGATTACATGTCACCACCTCTCAGTATTATCATCATCATGATTAATAGATCTAGGTATTCAAACCCTCAATTTATCACTGAACATTGTTACCTCTCATCAGGTAACTGTTACCACTAGGTCCTCATACCAAGGTATACATTATACTAAACATTTTTTTTAAAGTTGATCTTTGATTAACTCAGATTCCTCCATATATCAATTAGGATGTGGTAGAAATATCCATGCCACATCTTCTACCTCATTAATCTCTTTAGATTGTCTTAAAATGACTACTTGATTAGAGTAATTAAAAAGATAATAATCTAAGAGTTTCATACTTACCTTGCCTTCAATAGATGAATACCTCGGTAGGGTATTCAAGGACTGAAATTAGGTAGTATGAATTTGTTTTATATTATGTTTCATCTCTTTAAGTTTTATTACTTAATATCTCTGATTTTCTCTGGTATTTCTTTTACATCTCTTCCCTTTGTACATAAAGAGGGAAGTTTCAAAACACATATAAGTGGATATTGGACCAAATATAGGTTCTCATCAGTCTTATCTCTTCTTCATGTCCTAATAGGACTAATTAAAGGAAGCTCAACAACAACTACCTTCTTATGATTATCAGATAAAATCCAGAGAAGATATATAAAAATGAAAAAGCTCTATCTGCATGTCACCCCTCGCAGTCATTTACCACTTTAGGTTGACTCAAACATAGAGTCTAGTTGTTTCATGTGGTTACTTTTACCTTTTTACACTATTGGGCTGTAATTTTTGTAAGCCATGATGAGTCTGCCTTGCTTGTTGGGTCATTCCTCCCTTCTTTTGAACAAACGGGTTTAGTATGCTCAACATGTTCATATCTATAACATGTCTTGTCCTCGTACCATAGTCTTATCAGTCTTATTGCCGACGTAAAGGCTAAGTCAGGAGTTCTTACAGGTGGAAAGTTAGGACTTTTGCTTCTACTTAGTGACTACTGCCCTGGTGCACTAGGCATTTATTGCACTGGTATCACCAAAAACTTTGGCATTTTAGACAACTAGGCAAATGTCTCTAGAACTATAGAGACCTTTCCTTAATTCTCAGCTTTTTGCCCCTCCCTGGGCATTGCCATCATAGATTTACTATCTATCTATACTTATGGTAGAGTATTTTTTTGCCATATGTTAATCCTTCCCACATTTTCCACTATTCCAACATGACTATGTCATTCAGGAATCCTTTCAGAACCCAAAGTTTCTGCATTGAGGCTGGTAACTGAGATTGTCTTGCTAGTATCCAGTCCACTATATGCATCATTGTGGTCCTATCCTACCCAACAAGAGCATAAAAAGAAGGATTCTCTATCCTAATTGGGTCAAGATAGGAATTCTCACGCACTCATTTTTCTCTTACCTGATCCTTTGCACCCTCTCTTGGTGCAACAACATTGCTCTTAGCAATGTGTTACTGGTGTTCTCCAGTCATTTTTAAACTTCACCCTTTCTTATGCATAAGTAGAAGTCATTATAGGATATACTAGAGGACACTAGAACGGACTCAATACCTTAGTCCTATGTCTCTGTAGACTCAGCAAACCTTAAGCTCTGATATGAAACTTGTAATTACCACCACCAAATTGATAACCAAATCGTTACTAATTATGCAGAATAATCACGAGCAGCGAATCAATAAAAATCACTAAAATTAAAACCATATTGCAAAGAGATCCATTTCCAGTAAAACACTTTAAGGAAGAACCAAAACCTGATATTCATCATTGATCATATTGTACATATATTGTACCATCTCTTCTCGAGGATAACATATAATAGTTTCTTTCTCAAAACATATACTTAAAGCAACATCAAAGCTCGATGCATACAAGACAAAATCTCAGATTGTTCATAAAACCAACACGTACTAAAACCAAGGAACTGAGAGTAAAGAGACGACACATATGACTTCTATCTACCAGACATGATAGAAAGTACACTCAACCTGAGATGTCACTACTGTCCCTGCTACTGTTGTTCTCCCTCTGCAGTACGGTCTCAACCCTCCTAGTACACGTCCACCTAAAAAATGTGGATCCCACAGGGTGAGACAATTGTCCCAGTGAGAGATATAACTCTCCACCAACAATGTTATTATCACAGTTAAGCAGTATTAAACTGAGCATAGGATAACCAGTTTAGAATATTCTCATCTTTTAAAGCATTCCAACTATCTACGATAGAGCAGTAAATCATCTGATCACTTTATAAGGAATATGAAAAACATGTGTATCATTTACCCATCATATTATATCAACATATCAAGCTTATCCAGTGATAATATTATCATGGTATGACATCCATGAATCATTCTCATTTCTATCTGTCGACCGCAACCAATTTGTTAACGAGGTATTAAATTGTACCAATCATGTGAATATACTTCACCATGTTCATCCAGGTCTTGGACTATACCAATCCTGAGATCATAGAGCTCAGTTAGGTATTGGACATATCAATCCTGAGATCATAGAGTTTAGCCAGGCATTGGACTATACCAATCTTAAGATCATAGAGTTCATCCAGGAATTGGACCATACCAATCCTGAGATCACAGAGTTCAGCCAGGCATTGGACTATACCAATCCTGAGATCATAGAGTTCAGCCAGGGATTAGACTATACCAATCCTGAGATCACAGAGTGCAACTAGGCATTGGACTATACCAATCTTGAGATCATAGAGTTCAGCCAGAAATTGGACTATACCAATCCTGAGATCACAGAGTTCAACCAGGCATTAGAATATACCAATCCTGAGATCATAGAGTCAGTCGGGCATTGGATTATATGAATCTTGAGATCACAACCAGGCATTGAACTATACCAATCCTGATCACAGCCAAGCATTGGACTATACCAATCTTGAGATCACAGTGACGCATTAGACCATAGCAATCCTGAGATCACAGAGTTCATCGAGGCATTGGACTATACCAATCCTGAGATCATAGAGTTTATCCAGGCATTCGACTATACCAATCTTGAGATCATAGAGTTCATCCAGGCATTAGACTATACCAATCATGAGATCATAGAGTTCAGGTAGGCATTAGACTATACCAATCCTGAGATCACAGAGTTCAACCAGACATTGGACTATACCAATCCTGAGATCATAGCCAGGCATTAGACTATACCAAAGACTATACCAATCTTGAGATCACAGTCATGCATTGGACTATACCAATCCTGAGGTCACATCCAGACATTGGGGTTATTACCAATCCTGTGAAACTGTTCAAGGTATTGGACTATGCCAATCTTGTATATCTATTCCAAGCATTGGACTATGCCAATCATGTGCATCTCATCACTGAATATCACATCACCTTTACTAGGCATAATACCTTGGCCAAGCCATCATACTTATTCAAATCCTTTATGTAATACAAGTATTCCTCTTATCTCCTTTAAGTATATTCAAAACACTATAGCCCTTATTTGGCTATAAGAATAAAGCATGTATGATCCAGATTTCATTATTATTATTGTACCCATTTATTATTATTATTATTATTATTATTATTATTATTATTATTATTATTATTATGTTACTAAGTTTCCATTTCCTGGTTTATTTTGAATTATCATTTCTTATATGAGACTTTTATAAACATCTTGTTACCTTTCACTAGGCAACAACTATTCTCATGGCTCACATTGCCCATTAAACATCTTGTTACCTTTCACTAGGCAATAACTAACCACATGGCTCACAATCCCCATAATACATCTTGTTACCTCTCACTAGGCAACAACTATTCTCATGGCTCACAAGGCTCATTGAACATCTTGTTACCTCTCACTAGGCAACAACTAACCACATGGTTCACAAGGCCCATTAAAAATCTTATTACCTCTCACTAGGAAACAAATAACCACATGTCTTATGGGCTGCTATTCAGGGTGTGGTTGTGTATCTGTCCACCCTGCCAACTCCATCTCTCATGTAGCTGATCAATATGATTTTGAAGTGCAAAAAGGCAATAAGAAGAAGAAATAAAAGGCAAAGGGTAGACAGATTCTTATTTCTAACAAGGAACCTAAAAAATTATTTCAAAATTCTTTGATTAACAAATTTGATAATCATACGATTCTCTGTGATGATTCGAGTCGATTGGAAGATAACTTGTCTCAAACCAAAAATGTATTGGATAAATATGAGGTTTATGGATAGTACAAACATTAATATCTTTCCTAGAATGCAATAGGTCTCAATCTTATGGCCTCTACAGTTAGGGGAAAAATAAATGAGTACAAGCCTCATATTGTGTTGCTGAATGAGACTAAAGTCAGTGAGAGAAATATTTGTCTGTTCATTAGTAGGAATTTTCTAGAGTTCCAATAGGTTACTAACCAAGACTGTCATGCTTTAGGCATAGTGGTGGTTATCTAGAGGGATGGTGATTTTAAGGTAAGGAAAATTCAAGAAACTGACCAGTCTGTGCATCTTGAAGTTGTTTCTGATAATAAAGCCTTTTGTCTGATTGTTGTCTACAGACATAATCCTGATAGTGATAGAGTTCATTTGCAGATTGAGGTTGAGTCTATTAATTCTAATATGTGTTTCCCATGGGAAATTTGGGTTATTTTAATTATGTAAGGAGATAAGAGGAGAAGTTGGGTAAAGATCCTCCATCAAAGAATTCTATGGAGGACTTTAACAACTGTATGCCTAACCGCGGTCTTTTTTAACTTAGTCTTAATGGTTCTTATTTTTCCTAGGACAATCATCATTGTGGTGATAATTTTGTTACTTCTTACATTGATAGAATTCTTTATAATGTTGGGCTCATGAATTCTTTTTTTATTTTAAAGTTGTCCTTCATTCTAATATTATCAGTGACCATAATGTTTTGACTCTTGATATTGGGGGAAGAGCTAAGGTGAAGTATCCCTTCACATTCACCAATGCTTGGTCATATAGGGTTGATTTTCTTGTTATTATTAGAAGAAGGTGGTCCACTAAAGATACTGTGTTTTCTATATGTAAAGTCTACATCAAGTTTAAGAGATTGAGATAGTCTCTCTCTGTCTAGGACAAAGATGTGGTTGGTAATTTTTTTATGAGGCTCGCAATAAGGATTTTTGTGTTATGGAGGATCAAATCAAGTGATACTCTGATCCTTCCAACCCTATTTTTCAAATTGAATCTAGTGATAAGAGGAAATATGTGGTTTAAGCTAGGTTACATGAAGAGTCCTTGTTCAGACAAAAGTCTAGAATTTCTTGGTTAAGGGAAGGTGGTTCTAATTTAAAGTTCTTCTAATCCTCAATCAAAGTAAGACAACCTTTAAACTGTATTGAAGCCCTTGCTATTAATGGTTCTATGTGCACAAATTCTTTTATTATCAAGGAGCATATTGTTTCTTGTTGGTCTAATATTTTCAATAATGGACAAATTGTTGACTTAGAAATCTTGAAAATTCTAAACCTCCCCAAGCTTAATTATGTGGATTAAATGCCTTTAGATAGATGTTTTTCTATGAAGGATACCATTGAGGTGATTAATGATTCGAATGCTGATAAGTGTTCTGGAACTCAAAATTTTAATGGAAAGTTATTTAAGTGTTGTTGGAGTATTATATGTTTTGAGGTGGTTTAGGATATCTTCAGCTTTTTCAATTCTAGTAGGCTCTTAAGAGAAGCAAATCGTACTTTTTTCACTTTCATTCTGAAAGTTTGAGAATCTAATGAGTCAAAGAACTTGAGACCTATTGAATTGTGTAATATATTCTACAAAGTTATCTCCAAGTTGTTGACAAATAGACTTCAGAGTGTTTTTCCTTCTATAATCCTCATCAACTAATTTGCTTGTGTGAAGGTCAAAGCATTAAAGATGTTGTTCTTCGGTCCAATGAATTGATTCATGATATTAATAATAAGACTGGTAAACCAAAGATGTGCCTTAAGATTGATATATCTAAGACTTATGACTCTATATTATGGGAGGCAATTTTTTTGTTTTCTGAATGGTATGAATTTTCCTCATTACTAGTTCATTAGGATCAAAGAAATATTCAATACTATGACTTATGAGACTTTGATTAATCAAGATTCTATTTAATCTTTTAAACATAGCAATGGTGTTTGTCAAGGTGATCTCTTAGCACCATACATTTTTGTCATGGTTATATAGGTCATCTATAATCTGTTTGATAAAGAGTTTGAAGATGGTAATATCACTCCTTTGAGAGCTTATTCCAACCTTGTTATTTTGCATCTGATATTTGCAGACAATGTAATGGTCTTTGTTGAAGTTGATGATCAAAGTGCTTATGTTATTAAAAGGATGATTGATAAGATGTTTGTTGCTATTGCGTTGAAAATCAATACAGCAAAAAGTAGTTTGATTTATAGTCATGGAGCTAATAAAGAAAGAATCAGTGGAATTTTGGGCATTAATGTAGGTTCCTTACCATAAATATATCTTGGCATCCCACTCTTCACTAGAAAGCTCAAAAAGTTCATTGTAGTCCTATGTTAAAAAAATATTAAAAGGAAACGAGATGGCCGGAAAGATACTCAGTTATCTATGGCAAGTAGAGTTGAGCTTGCTCAATCGAACCTCATCTCTATTCACCAATATTTGTGCTCTATTTTTCCTTTGCCTTGTTCTATATGTGATGAGATTGATAGGTTGTGCCGTGATTTTATCTGGGGAAGGTCTTAAAACAAGAACTATATCCATCTTATCAAATGCGTGGTGTTAATAAGTCTAAGGATGAAGGTGGTATGGGTATTAAGTGTATAAGAGAGGTCGTCAAAGCTTCTATTCTCTTGAATGGTTGGAACATTGCAAAATAGAAGGACAATTGGATAAAACGGGTACACAAAAATACTTATAAAAACATTTTTTTGCTATCTTTCTGTTAATGATTCTCACTCTTGGTTCTTCAATAGAGACCTCAACGAAAGAATTTGTTTACGAATGTATATTGCTTATGTGATCGTGGATGGTTCTAATGGTTCTATTGAAGTGATCCTAGGCTTTCTAGTGCTAATTTTCTAATTGATGTGCTGGGTAGGCAAAGTACTATTCAATTAGGTTTGAATTGCAGTTTGAGAGTTAGCAGAGTGATCAAAGATGGTAGGTGGTTTTTTGAGAAGTCCAAATTGCATAGATACCTTATTTATTTGTTGGAAAAGTTACCTTAGCCTAAAGGTTGTTGTGATGAAATTTTCTTTGATGGTAGATCTGATATGAAGTTAATAGATGTATGGAATTGTATTATATCCAAGCATATTTCTACTCCATAGTTTTCATGTCTGTAGAGATTCAAGTGCCCTAGCAGATTTTAAATTCTTGGTTGGAAAGTTGGTCATAATAGGCTTCTTTCTTTGATTTATGTTAAGAGATTTGGTATTAGTCCGACTTCCTTTTGTTTTCTCTACAACTACAATGAGGAGGAAGTGGAGCATGTCTTCTTTGGGTGTGATTATGATTCAAATATTTGGAATTTGGCTAGTGTCTTCTTTGATAATCAAGTACCTTTGCCTATTGTAGACTTATGTAATTATCAAAGCAAGAAGAAGCTGATGGTGAGTGCATGCATCATGCATTGTCTTTGGAAGGAACAAAATCACAGAGTCCACAGAGGCTCTGAAAGAAAAGAAATTTGGATGTGGGCACTTATTCAAGATGATCTTAACCTTTTCATTGGATAGTTTTAACTGAGGGCTCTGATGTGGAATATTTTTGCTCCTTTTTTGTTTCTTTGACCTATTGGTCTTGAAGGGTGTAGGTGTCTATTTCTTCTTCTTGTTCTTCTGTTTTCCCTTGGCAGTACATATGGTGGAGGTTTGTCTCCCATACTTTTACATAAGCACTTGTGTATACACAAAATTCAAAGAAAGTAATAGAAGAACTAAGTTCATAAAAAAATGAAGAGAGCACCACTAAAGTGTTCATGTTAAGTTGAATTTCATCTTTTACATCCTTAATAATTGAGAGCGTTGAGTTGCAGATTCACTAGTTTTTGACTTAGTCATCTAATTTCTACTTAGTGTTGTTATATTGATTAATCCGTATAGATTGTCACTACTCTTGTTGAACTAAAATTTCTACCTTAGGTGTTCAAAATGATATCATGGTTAAAATGAATAAATCTGTCATTAAGGTTGCACTGGCTTCATTCCTTTGACATTTCATTTGATGGGTGCATGTACTTGATACTTTCTTCATTTATATTTCTATGTTCTTTTTACTTGAAGACAAGTAGTAGTTCAAGCTTAGGGGGATTAGGTGTTCAAAATGATATCATGGTTAAAATGAATAAATCCATCATTAAGGTTGCACTGGCTTCATTCCTTTGACATTTCATTTGATGGGTGCATGTACTTGATACTTTCTTCATTTATATTTCTATGTTCTTTTTACTTGAAGACAAGTAGTAGTTCAAGCTTAGGGGGATTTGATGTACAGACCTTATATAGACTTTTCACCCACTTTTGCACACAATTTTAGTCCAAATTGTATCTCATTTTGCCTCTCATCATTTTTTATTTCTCACCTTTTTAGTTGTTTTACTTATTTCATGTTTGTGACCACAGGTACATGAATATGATGAGAAAATGGGACCAATCCAATCAAAATTTGAGCCTAATTGGAGTCCCCTAGAGTTTGCATACTTCATAGAGTTCTTGTTAAATATTTTCAAGAGAACACAATGCATGTAAATTATCACATGCCTTGTAAGATTACAGATGATCACGTTCCCCCTAAAGAACTGTGACATGAAATATCTCTACTCTTCAAAAGCTACATTCAAAAGTTCAGTCAAAATACATAGCGTGTGTTTATTAAGACACTTCATGTTCAACCCAAACAATTCGATCTAGGACTTACCAACTCTCAGCAACATGTCATGTCTCTCTGACAACACGACATGTACTCCTTAAGAAAGACAGTTTACACATCAGTTACACATTTCGACACACCATGTGGTTCTCAAACACGATGTGTCCCAGTTGCTTTTTGTAGTTTTAAAAAGACAACTGTCTCTCATTTCAAATACAAAAGCTCACTTATGAGACATTTATCTCTTGTCATTTGAAGCACCATTCGATCAGAGAACGGTCTCAAGTAGAGGGAAGGCAAATTTAGAGAAGAAGAAGTGGTTACTTGGGAGAGAACATCCATCCTTCTTCAAGGATTGTAGTAGGAGCTTCTCCATGTCATTTAGACCTCTCGAGAGTGAAGTTTGATAGAGAAGAAGAATCAACTTAGATAGAATTTCATCTCTTAGTCAAAGTTCTACCTAATTCTTTCTCATTCCTTAGATTTAATTTGTTGTTTTCTTCTCAAGTCATGTTGAATTCCAACATCTATAGCATGTGATTGAGTTTCATCATCATGGGTGAGTGGATTCCTTTTCTTGGGCTTGGGAGAGTATATCCCACACCATTTCTTATGTGAACTCAAATTTCTTAACTAATTCTAGTTAATTTGATTTTCCAAGATATTATGTGGTATTGTAATTCTTGTATGTACTAATGGCCATCTTGCTTACATGTTTTATGCTTCTTTATGCCGCCTGGGAGGATGTGTAGAGAAATAGGGAGTAGACACCTTGGAAACGTATCCTCCACATGAGTGGTTGGTATTGCATTAAGGATCTCAGGTTGCATATTGAAGCTTTGCATAAGTACGAGAGTACTATGTGGAGATTAGAACTATCTCATATCACGGGAGGTGTATGAGGACAACAACCTCCTTGCATGTTAATTAGTGTGTTAATTTTCATGATTATACGTGAGTAATGATGTGGAGGTGAAATTTCATAACCAAGATCCTTTAAATCTGATCTAAATCTCACTTTAAACAGTTAGTGTTTCTTGTTTCTTAAAATTGCAAAATAGTTTAACTACAAACCAAACCAATCTTATGTTGAGAAATATGGCAACAAAATAGGCAGCAGAAACAAAAGTTTAACTTCCATATTCTCCTTAACCAATGAATCATGTCAACAACTATGTAATGGGAAGGATGGTTTATGAGGTCATACATGGTCCTAGAGAAAGTCTAGTGACTCTTCCCTCATCGTGGTGTGTGCTCTTTCTTTAAGTCTCACTCAAACATTGTTTGTGTCGGCCTCCTGGTTGATCACCACAGACAACATGTTGGCATTGTCCTCCTAGCAGGAAAAGATCTATACCTATAGAGTAGTCGACACGGACCACCGTGAACTCTTATCATTCTAGAAGAATGTACAAGAAGGAGTTGTCCCCTCATGTTGGTGTACTAATCACCAACTTGCTCTCCCAGAATTGTTCTCCCTTTCTATCTCTCTGTTTACCCGATAGGAGTTGCTTTGGCTGTCTCGGTTGCCAAAACTAGAGAAGACAAACAATTATCAGTGCAAATTGAGTTGTTTCTAAGAAGCCCTCAATACCCCTCTATTTATAGGAGGGTCGGGGTTAAGTTCCCATTCTGAGTGGGAGTAGAAAGGAGCAAAATTTCACAAATTTTTAGAACCTGCGAGCGGCGAAATGGTCAATAGACTAGTGAACCAATCAGTTGGCATGTGAGACAAACAATTCAAACCTTGAACATGTTGTTACATAATTTTTACAATCACAATTGTATGGAAATTAATATATGATTTAATGCACAACATGGTATCAACAAAATCCTTGAAACAATCAAATTGATCCACCAACCACTCAATTCACAACTTGAGACAGACGGTTCATAGAACTGAGCTGATTGGTGCACTGTCTAGAATTGCCAAAGTTGGTTTAATTGACCTAACACACTGAAACAGTCAATTCAATACTTGAACCAATCAACTCACTTGTCCAATCAGTCAACATTCAACGAATGTTGTTTAAATTGAATGCGTAACTCTTAAGTAATAAATTTTAAATCATATCCATGAAATAACTCCTATTCCAAGTGTATCCTATGTGTGTAACCCTATAGGTTCCATTTTATGTTGAAAATGAATGTGCATAACTCATTTATGACATCACAAGCAAAAAACAGTGTCTAGTCACACATAATTTCTACCTAAGTAATTGGAAAGTTGGAGAACAAATTCAACCTACAATATGTGATAGGTGTTATAGTGATTATGTAATTCCTTTGTAACTTATATCTAGATTGAACTCGAGGCATGTAATCGTCATCCTTTCAATGGTCAATCCATGTTCCTTGAATTAGAGAATGTTGTCTGAGATATACATGACCTCAATATCATATATTGATTCACATGTGCATGTGCATGATTTTCTTGGTCTCTCTTATCAAGAGGCTAGGATATAAAACTCTTGTGGGAGGGACAAATCCCATCGGCATAACTCATAGTGAGTCCCATGTATCAAAGTGCATTCGATCATCACCTTTATGGCAATCCTTATTCAAGTTTACTATGGATGATGTCAAAGTACACTGAATGTTATGCGATGAGTGTAGTGGTCTTAGGTCTAAGAACAAAAATAACCACCTCCACTGTGAAATATGATTATGACCACCAATTAGGGTTTCCATGTATCACTTTCAAGGTGGGTCTATCCGATACACTATTCTCTAACAAGTATCTATATGCTTGGTTTGATATCACATATCATGAATGATGTGATTCTATCATCAACCAAAACACACTCTAGTCTTGTGTTATTGTTGTCTATCAGCCTTGCACAATAACATCTGACTAGGGACATAATAAGAATGTATATACACTTAATATCTATATGTTCAGGTCACACACTTGAAGACATATGCCATTGAGTAATGACATTCTTTAGACATTCATTATGCTTCCTCATTATCTCGTAACTGAGTAAAATAGAATAAGTTGAAATATTTCCTTTATTATTAATCAAATCCCTTACATAATATTCCATCACAATCATCATATCATTGTCTCTCTAGACATATATACCAACATACTCGCACTAACACTTAGAGCCAATCACCCACAAATCTCATTCTTAGTGATCTAAACATGTCCATCATGTTTCTACTATGCAAGTGATGATGTAACGGGTTAGCAACACTTTGCTTTTAGTCGGTATATTGCATGTTTCACATATCTTCATTGTACGACATTTCATATAACTTTGAACTGCCATAGTATGCTATCTGATTTTTCCTGCATAACCAATATCTCCATTGTTGTAATAATATTTCTACTGTGTCATCAATGGTTGGAATATCTCATAAGTTCATCTATAAGAACTTCTAGATCCATATTGTACTCACTCTTGTGTTCATAACACCAGGACATATGGCTTTTATTACAAAATTGAAATAATGCTCAGTAGTTTGGAATTCTTTTCAACTTATAACCCTCTTTTAAGATTAAATACAGTTTTATATTGTGATCAGTCTATGTCATTTGAGAAGCTTGCATCAATGTAACCTTTTACACCCAACTATTCCTTATTCCCATAGTGCAACAATTGATTGTTAGTGCTTCTCAAGTACTAATGGATATTCTATATGGCATTTGAATGACCCTCATTGGAATCTAACTGAAATCATCTTGTCTTGTACAACACATACAGGATAATGGGAAGAGTACATTATATTGCATGCATGATTGATCTAAATTATAATGCATATGTCATCTCTTCCATTCTTCACAAGAATTGGAACACTAGGTTCTTGAGAGATTCATCCCATCTATATGGACAAATTCTCTCTCATTAAATCCTTCATGTGTACCCTTTCAACATATTGCCAATATATGTTCTCATATTTAGCTTTTAGAAACTTTCCATAACTATCTCTAAAGATCTCAATTTCTATCACATAGGATGTTTCACCTAATCCTTCATACTAATGGTGATTTCCATTCCAGGTTTCAATACTAAGTATTAGAACATTATTCCTCATCAATATGGGAATATTAATATGCTCTGACTAAAACTTTTGCAATCACATATTTCATCTTTTATCTTGACTCAAGTCAACTTTTTTTACTTTCTTATCCAATCAAAATATTTTATCTCTGAGATGCTTGTTTCAACATTTAGACTGAACACTGTAGCTTATATATTTTATTTGCATTGATGGAGTTTCAAACCATGTCTTGCATACATCCTCTCTATTATTCCTATTAATTAATGTGGTTTTAATCTCCATATGATGAATCACATAGTCTTAATAAGATGCAATAGTAAACATGTCCATTGGTGCAGGGATTTCATCATGTTCAACATGTTGAAATGGTTTGAAACCCTTTTCAACCAATATGTCCTTTTATGTCATCCATGTTGATCTTCCTTATGAAAACCCAACTGCACCTTATGAGTTTTACCCCTTTAGATGGTATCATTAAGGTGATACCTTATTGGTATTCATGGATTCCATTCTGGATATAATGGCCTCAAACCATTTCTCAAACTTTGGTCCCTCAATAGTTCTTAATTGATTGTTGGCTCATCATATTATGATCAACTCATAACTTATCTGAGTTATAGGATTCATAATATTTTAACCTTAGAGTGTTCTACTATAACTACGAGTTATGTGTTATAGATGGAACTTGAGATTCCACAATAATTTGTGTTTCTCTTTGTTCATATTGGACCTCCTTAGGTCTATCATTTTCTTATTTGATCTCAATATTTTTGAGTTCTACTTTACTCCCACTGATTCTTTTGAAATTCAACTATCCAATGAACAAACATTTTGTTATCGGATTGAGATAAGTAGTATTCAACAAATTAATATGTATTTGATTAAACCTTTCCAAGAAACTATTTTCTTGTATAAGTTTCAATTGTTAAGAGATATCAGGACATTCCCATACCATATCTCATATGTTGTCTATTGAACCATTTTAGACGGTACATCGTTTTAGTGCTAAGCATGTGCCCATAAGGAAATTAGAATATTAGATTAGATGATAATAATATCATGACTCATCATGATGTGATTCCCTCTTTTTGATACATCATCATGCTTTAGGTGGAGTTAATTGTGATACACTAGCACATTCTCTCCAGAAGATCCTCAAATATCTTCATGTATAGTATTTCAACATTGATCACATCAAAGTATCTTAACACCTTTGAGGAAGTTGTGTGCTTCATACATATAATATACTTGAACACTTCAAGATACCTATATTTTACATAACACATATCACCATATCATTAATAAAGATAATGAAGTACATATATTTATCTCTAGCATTTATTCAATAGGTCTATATACATCATTATGTACAATTCCTAATACAATGTTTGTTTTCGCACTACACCTAGTGAGAGGTGGTTTGTCATGTTGTTCATATATAAGACTTGCATGTCTCATATTTTTTTAATAACCAAAAGAGTCTAGATAAACATCAACATGTTCTAGAAATGCATTTCTCATATATGTGCTCGAGATGACAATGTTATAGATATTGACTGTTTGAGTTTATCAATTGTAATCCTTTAGGTATTCATGTTATAAAAATTAATATTTAGACCCTTTATATATATATCATAAGACATTTGGGGCATTACCATACAATGTCACATCCTTGAAATGAAACAATTAATAAATCATCCTTGTCCATACAAGATACATAAAGTAGAATGTTTCTATTATTGGCAGAATGAAATAGCAGTTCATCTAACTCTATTACATGTCCAATGAGCTAAGATAAATTCTAAATGTAGAATGGAGTTGTACCAACTCTTGTTCCACACATTCCATCCTTATCCTTTCATAAAGGTTTTACTTCTTATCATATTCTGCACATCAACATATGCCAGATCTACATCTAATATCACATACCCAAGATGAAAAAGCAATAATATTTATCTTATAATGCTTATACCTGAAATAGAGTTTTATATCCCCTCCTTCTTCTTCTTCTTCTTTAAATCCTATAAGTAGATAGTGAAATTCCTTTTCCAGTGTCCAGGATGGTGACAGTGGTTTCAATTTTCTCTCTTATTTACTCCTCCCTTTGCCTTGAGTGCTGAGACTTAGGCTTCTTGCCAGCTTTAGAACTCTTCTTAACTTTGCCTTTGCCTTTAGACTTTCCCTTTAGTTTGTTGATCATCATCACAGACTTGGGCTAGTCTCTCTTCATTTTGCCTCAACTGTTCTTAACATGCCAAGTAACTCTGTCAATGACTTGTCAAAGTCATTCATGTTGTAGTTCATGCCAAACCGATTGTATGATTCTGGCAGAGTCTGCATAATCACATCAGTCATATATGTGGCCAACTCTTAACCCAAGGGGATTCCCAATCTAGAAATGTTCTCCACATACCCAATGAGCTTGAGTAAATGAGGAACTACTGGATCTCCTTCTGCCATGTTAAATTTTAAAAAACACTGTAGAGACATCAATGTTGTCCTATCTTGCCTTATCTTGGAACATGTTCTTAAGATGTGTTACCATCTCAATCACATCCATGTTCTCATGTTGTCTCTGCAACTCATAGTTCATGGAGCACAACATTAGGCACTTAACATCAACATCATTCTCGATATGCTTCTTGTAAGCATCCCTGTCACCCTTAGGTGTTCTTCTGGTTCTAGTGTCTCCAAGACATAGAGATTGCACTCCTATGTGAGAACAATTCTTAGCAATCTAAACTAGTTGTGGAAGTTATTCCCATTCAATTTGTCCTTCTCAAGGATGGAACATAGAGAAAATGTGTTGTTATGTGTTGCCATTTAATTATACAAGAGAAATTTGCAATTTTGTCAGAAGCTCATTTTATTATTTGATTTTATATGTATAAAATTGGCATTTTCTAATTAGGCCTTTAATTCACTGTCATTCTTAGTATTTTGTTCAAATTGATAATCCTCATTTATCAATTCAGAAGATTACAACGCACAAACTTGTAATGAGCCAAGATCCAAAATAATTCAATTATTATGCTCTCAACTCCAACATCCATAATCAATCATTAAGGTTGGCAGCGTTTGCCAATTACATCTTATGCAATTCTTGGATATATGGTATGGATTCAGGTAGGAAACCCGTGAACCATTTGTTTCATCATATTTCCCAATCATGATTATATTTAAAATTTATATCCAATTTAATACACAACATGATCTCAGCACAAATCCTTGAATCCATTGAATTGATCCACCAACCTCTCTGTTCACAACCTGAGATAGTCGGTTCATGGACCTGAGTCGATCAGTTCACTTTATGAACCAGTCAATTCACGGTCCAAAATTTCCAAAGGTTGTTCAATTGACCTGACAAACTAAAACAGTCAGCTCAATACTTGAACCAGTTGGCTCACTTGTCCAGTCAGTCAACATTCAACCAATGTTGTTTAAATTGAATACTAACTCTTTAATAATTAATTTTAAATCATATTCATGAATGAACTCCTATTCCAAGTGTATCCTATGTGTGTGAACCTATATGTTTCATGTTATGTAGGGAGTGAATGCCCATAAATCATTTATGACGTCACCAACAAAGGGAATTGTCTAGTCACGCATCATTGTTGTGCAAGTAATTGAAAAGTTGGAGAACAGCTTCAACCTACAATCTGTGATAGGTGTTACAATAATTGGATAATTCCTTTATCACTGATATTCAGATTAAACTCGAGGCATGGAATCGTCATCCTTTCATTGTTCAATCCACGTTCCTTGAACTAGAGAAGACTGTCTAAGATATATGTGACCTCAATATCATATATTGGTTCACATGTGCATGCACATGCTTTTCTCAGTCTCTCTTATCAAGTGGACATGATATCAAACTCATGTAGGAGGGACAAATTCTATCTACATCACTCATAATGATCCCCATGTGTCACAATGCATTTAATCATCACTTTTTTGTCAACCCTTATTCAATATTATGGTGGATGATTTCAAAGAATATCGAATGTCATGTGATGAGTTTGTGATTTCATGTCTAAGAACCACAATCACCATATTCATTATGAGAGATTATTATGACCACCAATAATGGTTTCCATGTATCTATAAAGAGGTGGGATCACCCCCTTAATAAAGAAAATTTGAAGAATACAACATCCATTCCAAACACACTCAGAGGTGTGATGGAATAGGTATAAATTTTCCAAATTTATTACAATGGTATGCAAAAGACCAAAGTATAGCAGCAGAACTAAAAAATGACTATATTCAATTTTCACAAAAGATTAAAAAAGTATATCATAATCTCCCATAAGGGTTTATATGTATGATACAACATAAGGATCTAAGTAGAGGGAAGTCTGGACTACTTCAAATCTATCTCCAAGTAACATCTCCAAGATCTGGGTCCATGTTGGAAGCTATGTTCTCCTTGGCCATGTTCAACACATTGATCGAAACCTAGGTGGTTGGGAAATCACCCAACAAGAGAGAAATACAAGGTATGTGTCAAATAATGAACAAGACAAAAGATAAGGAAATAACATGAAAGTAAAGGCTTAGATTTCATCATAAGATGAACGGAACAAGAGTATGAGTCTATATTCAAAAGAAACTTGCCATTAACAATTATATTAAAAAGTATTTGCATGTAAGATAATTATTTCTACCTAACTAAGTAGGTTTGAGGAACCTACCAGACATCTAACCTATAAGTGAGGGGAGAATAAGCCATTTTTAGTCAGCTACACAATTATATAGGGGAGAATAAAAACATTCCCTAGGGCAATTAAATGCATGCCCTTTGTGGGTGGTTGTACATAAGTACCACTGCTTTTTATTAAATAGAAAATAAATCCACATGCTGGAAAAGTAGTCATGGAAAGAGTAGTCTTAATATTCAATAAGCATGGTAGTGGGGTATAAGACCCAAACAAGAAGAATTTATAATCTGATTTGAGGCATGAACAACATTAGGATTCAAGAATAGAAGATTTAGGGTTCATTTAAGCCTCATTAGGGAAATATAGGATTTGGTTGCAATTATCCCAACATAGGGTGTAAGAAATGCACATACCTCTCTTAATAATATCAATTACACTCTCACCACTTTAATTGAGTCCAAGTTCCACTTTGCCTATTTTCAATGTATTAACATGTATTAGAGTACATAGTGCACATTAATGTATAGAAACCCTAATTTCATAACTTTTTAGCAAAACTCAGATTTAGATTATGAAAATATTACTAACGAATTTATTAGGTTCTCTTTAGAAGAAAACATAATTTTATGTTAGTTTTGGAGTTATGATGATTAAGATGTAATTTTTATGGGTTTTATGCATTAAATTCATTTTACATAAATCATCCTTCGTCAAAACATGAAATCAGACCTTGAAAATATTTTTTTGATAGAGATTAATTTTACAATTCCAAAACATATTTATTTGTCAAATTTGGATAAGTGGATTAGAAGATATGGATTTTTCAATACTGACCAATAGGAAATTGACACATCATCAAACCGATCGAGATAATTAAAGAGAGAGGGAGAGGGAGAAAACACCATTTGACCAAAGATCAGGTTTGAAGTTGCATAGGTAACCAAACTAGAGCTTCTAGAGAAGGTAAAACAACAAGAAACCAAAACCCTAGAAGAACATGGTAAAAAGAGATGGAAATCGTCGATTCTAAACATAGAAGCATGAGTTTGAGAATGTACTAAACCATATATGAGAAGGGGATTAACAACACTTTCATCTAGGAACGTAAGAAGGTCCAAACAGAAAGTATACTAAGATTAAAAGGTCTGGTTTCTCCAAACCAAACTCCTTTCTTGAGCAAAGATCACCTTCCCCACTTTAGAGGTGCAAACCCTAGCAAAAGAGCATGGAGATAAGATGTTTTAGGGTTCTAGGTGGAGTTTTACCATGGGAGGTCATGGTTCCGACCTGGAAGAAGGTGAGAGGAATACTAATAGCATGAAAAGAAGGAAATAAAGGAGGATACTTACTATCTTTGGTCAAAATCACCAAGGAGGAGCTTAAGAAATCCTAAATATAGAAATGTATAACCCTAGGAGCCTTCTTCACCAAGGTAGGCACCCTCTTTTACCTTGGGACACCAACTTCATGGCCAAACATAGAAGGGACTAATCTCTAAGCTTGGGGAAAGAGAAGGAGAGTATTGATTCTTGGATTGGGAGGTGGGAAGACGTAGGCATGGCTTTATAAAGAAGGGGACAAGTATGAGGTGTCTACGGGACTTTTCATGTGTCCTTAGACTAGGGCTTCATGGCCATGCAAGAGGAAAACTCATAGACTCTTCTTGTATATCAAAGGTAGTTCCTAAAAGGCCCTGGAGCCTTCTAGGCCATCCCCTCCGTCCTTCATACAAAGAAATAACCCCATTGGTTGATAGCTTTTAAAGATAAGCACATTTATAAAGAGGGTAATCCCTATAATGCCCTTGGAGAGAAACACCTTCAAACCAAGGTGCAACCAGGTGACCCATGGTTCAAAATCTCGAGAATGGTTAGGGAATATCTAAGGATTAAAATTCAGGTGATAATTTGCAAGGAAAACCTCCCAATTGGGTAAATTGCATAAAAGTCTAGAATGTACCTAAAATCCTATAACTTGCACAAACAACATCCAAATCAAACAAAATTCGAAACATAGGTTCATTTTATGTTTTTAAATCAAATAAGAAAGTTATATTAAGATTTATAGCACTTACCTATGGTAATTAAGCTTTCACTGAGGTATTTATTCATAAACCCTTATATTGGTACAATTAGTGAATAAATGTTCACTAAACCACTATAAAATCCATTAATTAAATAGAAAGGCCAAGAAAGATAGAAATGAAAGGAAAAGATGGGAAAGAGGGTCAAAAGACAAAATTCAATAATTTGATATGTTACAATATCACTCTCATGGTGGGTCTATCTGATACACTGTTCTCTAACAAGTATCTATGTGCTTGGTTTGATATCACATATCATGACTGATGAGGTTTTGTCATCAACCAACCCACACTCTAGTATTATGTGTTATTGATGTCTATCACCCTTCCATAATAGCATCCGACTAGGGACATAACAAGCATGTATATATTCTTAACATCCATATAATCTCATTGTTTAGGTCATGCGCCTGAAGATATATGTCATTGAGTAATTTCATTCTTCAGACATCCATTATGTTTCCTCATTATAACACAGCTGAGTAAAATAGAATAAATCATAAGATTGCCTTTATTATTAATAAAATCCTTTACATAATATGCCATCACAATCATCGTATGATAGGCTCTATAGGCATATATACCAACATACTTTCACTTGCAATTAGAGCCAATCACCCATGAATCTCATTCTTAGTGATCTAAACATGTCCGTCATGTTTGTCTTGTAAAAGTTCTAATCTACAGGGTTCAATTTTTTTTTCTTTTAGTCAGTATATTGCATGTTTCACATCTATTCATTATATGACATTTCCTATAAGGTTGAATTGCCATAGTATGATATGCAATATTCCTTGCATAACCGATATCTCCATTGTTATCACAATATTTCTACTATGTCATAAATGGTTGGAACATGTCATAAGTTCATCTATATGAACTTCTAGATCCATACATTACTTGCTTTTGTGTTCATAACACCAGGAAATACAACTTCTATTGCAGAATTAAAATAATGGTATGTAGTTCGAAATCCTTTCCAACTTATAACTCTTCTTTTATGATTAAACACATTTTTATATTTCGATCATTCAATGTCATTTTGGAAGCTTTCATCGGTGTAACCCTTTACACCCAACTCTTCCTTATTCCCATAGGGAAACAACTAATCCTCAGTTATTCTCAATTACTAATGGATATTCTTTATGGCATTCCAATGACCCTCATTGGAACCTGACTAAAATCATCTTGTCATGTCTAACATATACCAGACAATGGGAAGATTACATTATATTGCATACATGATGGATCCAAACTTTGATGCATATGTCATCTATTTCTTCACAAGAATTGGAACACTAGGTTCTTGAGAGATTAATCCCATATATGGACATATTCTCTCTCATTGGATCCTTCATGCTGAACCCTTTCAGAATATTGCCAATATATGTGCTCCTCTTTAGGTTTTAGAAATTTTGTAGAACTATATCTATAGATCTTTATTGATATCACATTGGAGGTTTCACCTAATCATTCATACTAAGGTAATTTCCATGCTATGTTTCAATACTTAGCATTAAAATGTTATTTCTCACAAATATGTAGAATATTCATATGCCCATTCAATCTTTTGTAATCACATATTTCATCTTTTATCTTGGCTCAAGTCAACTTCTTTAAATTTCTTGTCCAATCAAAATATTCTAGTTCTGAGAAGCTTGTTTCAACATCTAAACTGAACATTGTAGCTTATAGATTTTACTTGCATTAATGGAGTTGTAAAACCTTCAGTTTGTGTCATGTACACATCCTCTCTATCAACCCAATTATGGATGTGGTTTTAATCTCCATATATTGAATTATATAGTCTTATTAAGATGAAATAATAAGCATGTCAATTGGTGAAGGAATTTCATTATGTTCAACACTTTGAACTATTTAAACCCATTGCAACCAATCTATCCTTTTATGTCATCCATGTTGGTCTTCCTTATGAAAACCCAACTGCACCTTATGTGTTTTACCCCTTTGGGTGGTATCATTAATGTCATACCTTGTTGGTGTTCATGGATTCCATTCTGGATATAATGGCCTCAAGCTATTCCTCGGACTTTGCTCCCTCAATAGCTCTTAGTTGATCATTGGCTCATCATATTATGACCAACTTATAACTTATCTGAGTTATAGGATTCATAATCTTTTAACCTCAGGCGTGTTCTACTAGAAGTACGAGTTCTATTTTACAGATGGAACTTGATATTCCAAAATAATTTGTGATTCTTCTTTTTCATATTGTACTTCCTTAGGTTGAATGTTTTCTTATTTGATAATGATATTTTAGAGTTCTACTTTACTCCCACTAATTCTTTTGTAATTCGGCTATCCTATCAAAAAACATTTTGTTATCATACTGAGATAAGTAGTATTCATCAAATTAACATTTATTTTATTAAACCTTTCCAAGAAACTATTTTCTTGTATAGGTTTAAATCATTAATACATATCGGTACACTCAAATACCATATCTCACATGTTGTCTATTAAACCATTTTTGATGGTACACTGATTTAGTGCTAATCATGTACCCAAAAGGAAATTGGAAGACTAGATTGGAGAATAGTCACATCATGACTCATCAGGATGTGATACCCGCTTTCTAATACATCATCATGCTTCAGGTGGAGGTCATTGTGATACACTACCACATTCTCTCCATAAGGTCCTCAAATCACTACTTGTATAGTATTTCAACATTGATCATATCAAAGTATCTTAATATCTATGAGGAAGTTGTTGTACTTCATACATATAATGTACTTGAACACTTTTAGAGACTTGTATTATATAGAACACATATCACCATATCATCAATAACTATAATGAAGTACAAATAATTATCTCTAGCATTTATTCAATAGGTCTATACACATCATTATGTACAATTCCTAATAGAATTCTTGTTCTCCCACTATACCTAGTGTGCGGTAGTTTGTTATGTTTCTCATATATAAGACTTTCATGTCTCTTATTAGTTCAATAACAAAAAGAGTCTAGATAAAAATCAATATGTTCTATAAATGCATTTATGATATATGTGCTCTAGATTACATTGTTATAAATATTGATTGTTTGAGTTTATCAATTGTAATCCTTTAGGTATTTATGTTCTAAAAATTCATTGTTAGATCCTCCATATAAAGATCGTAAGACAATTGAGGCATTGCCATACAAGATCACATCTTTGAAAGTGAACCATTAATAAATAATCCTTGTCCATACAAGATGCATAAAGTAAAATGTTTCTATTATTGGCACAATGAAATAGTAGTTCATCTAACTTTATTACATGCCCAATGGGCTAAGATAAATTCTAAATGTAAATTGAAGTTGTAGAAACTCTTTCTCCACACAGTCCATCCTTATCCTTTCATAAAGGCTTTACTTATCAGATCCTGCACATAAACATATGTCAGATCGACATCCAATATCACATGCCTTAGACGAAGAAGTTATAAAATTTATCTTATAACATTTATACCTGAAGTAGAGTTTTCTATAACCTCCTTCTTCTTATTTAATTCCTCCAAGTAGAAAGGACATTTTCTTTTCCAGTGTCCAAGTTGGTGACAGTGGTGACAACTGCCTCCCTCAATTACTCCTCCCTTTGCCTTGAGTGTTGAAGACTTAGGCTTCTGGCCATCTTTAGAACTCTTCTTAGATTTGTCTTTGCCTTTAGACTTCCCCTTTGATTTGTTGATCATCATCACAGACTTGGGCTTGTCTTTCTTTGTTTATGCCTAAGTTTTTTAAACATGCCAAGTAACTTTGTCAACTGCTTGTCAAAGGCATTCATATTGTAGTTCATGACAAACTAATTGTATGACTCTGGAAGAGACTGCACAATCACATCAGTCACATCCATGGGCAAGTCTTAAAACAAGTGGAATCCCATTATATAAAGGTTCTCGACATATCCAATGAGCTTGAGTACATGAGGACCTACTGGATCTCCTTCTACCATGTTACATTTGAACAACACCTTAGTGACATCAAATCTCTCCTATCTTGTTTGATCTTGGAACATGTTCTTAAGATGTGTGACCATCTCAATAACATCCATGTTGTCATTGTGTCTCTACAACTCATAGTTGATGGAGCACATCATTAGGCACTTGACATAGATGTCATCCTCAATATGCTTCTTGTAAGCATCCCTGACAGCCTTAGGTGCATTGGGAAGAGGTTCTTCTGGCTCTGGTGTCTCCACAACATAGAACTTGCGCTCACGTGTGAGAACATTTCTCAATGTCTTGAACCCTTTGTTGAAGTTATCCCATTCAACTTATCCTTCTCAAGGAATGATCACAGAGAAAGTGTTTTGCTATGTGTTTCCATTTAATTCTACAAGAGAAATTTGCAACTTTGTCAAAATCTCATTTTTAATTTGACTTGATTTGTATAAAATTGACGATGTCAGATTAGGCCTTTAATTAACTACCACTCTCATTATTTTAATCAAATTGATAATATTCAATTGTTAATTTATAAGATTACATCGTACAAACTTACAATGAGCTCATATCTAAAATAATTCAATTATTCCCCAGCCAACGCTAACGTCCATAATCAATCATTAAGGTAGGCAATGTTTGCCAATTAAATCTTATGAAATTCCTGAATAGATGATATGCACAATTCCTTGTCATTATCAATTTACACGCCTCTTGGTGCTTAATCTCATCAAGGTCACCTAGTTAAGCCTGACCCAAAAGCCAACATGACAGAAATGCACGATGCTTTGGCAGAACCTACATATCTGCCATCACACTTACACGAGATGGGCGACACACCACACTTTGGCTAACCTACACCTGGTCGATCAAGATTTTCATGTGTATTGCTAATATAAAGCATCTTATACATAATATGTTTGATGAAGAGATTTAAATGTTTACAAATAATATGTATTATCCGATCATCACACATATATAGTACAAATATACATGTTATATCCCACAAAGTAAACATGCAATAGAAAACATTAGTGATGGTTATGGCCATACTACTATAATTCCTTGGCGATACAAGGAATTAATACCATAGAGGTCTACATCTCATGCAAGAACCTATTTTTGGTGTTGATCTATGCATGCCAATCTGGGTTGATTAATTCAACCCTTGAATCAGTCGACTCACCTCTTGGATGGTTGATTGGTGGTCTGAAATGATCATCTAGACTTTAGTCTGGAAGATGTCTAGACACCTCCAAATGGTCAGTTGGGCCACCAACCGATCGGTTTGTCTCCTACGATCTACCCTCCTCAATCCTCCAGTCAGTTGACTCATCTTGTTAAGCGCTTGACTCACTTAAATCTGATTGTCTTCTTCATTGTAACATGAAAAGAAACTATCATATTGCTATTAAACTTTTTACATGGTAATGAGAAACCTCGAGTTACATTCAGGTGGATAAAAGGTAGGAAAGAATAATACTTTCTTGTCAGGAAGAAGAAGGTGAGGCTCAGTATGCAAATTTACATATTAGCATGAATAAAAAAACCATTCAACCCCACACAATTATTTGGGTTATTGTCCATAACCATGCTACACATCCATCACTGAAATACAATATATATATATATATATATATATATATATATTTGGGATCTTATGTGATGTTTAATTGGATATGTACATTAATAATCATAAGTATTCAAATAGTATGCACTAAATAAATGATGAAAACCAAAAATCCTATCATATCGATTATCCCAAAACATATTAGATTGATATGGCTCTAGTGCCACTATTGAGAAATACGACAATAAAATAAGTCGTAGAAACAAAAATTTAACTACCATATTCCCCTTAAACCAATAAATCATGTCAACAACTATGTAATGGGAAGGATTGTTTACAAGGTCATACTTGTCCTGGAGCAAGTCCAGTGGCTATTCCCTCATCATCATGCGCCCTTTTTTTAAGTCACACTTGAACAACGTCTGTGCCAGCCTCCTGGCTAATCACCTTAGATATCAGTTTAATGTTGTCCTCCTAGAGAGAAAGTCTCCATGCCTCTAGAGTAGTCCACACTGACCACCAGGAAAGCTTTTCATTCTACAAGAAAGGACAAGGAGGAGTTGTCCCCTCACGTTGGCATACTAGTCACCAACTTTCTCTCCCACAATTGTTCTCCCTTGCTATCCCTCCCTTTGTTGGGAAGGACTTTCTTAGGTTCTCTCGATTACCACAACCAGAGAACACAAACAATTGTCAGAGGAAATTGAGTTGTTTCTGAGGAACCCCTAATACCCCTCTGTTTATAGGAGGGTTAGGGCCAGGGTTCCCAATCTAAGTGGGAGTGGAAGGGATTGGAACTCCATGAATTTTCACAACCTACGAATGGCAAAACATTCGGTTCACTGGTGAACCAATTGGTTGGCATGTGACATGTTCGTTTCAACCATTGAACTATTCATTTCATCATGTTTTCTAATTGCAATTGTATTGGCAATTAAAATCTGATTTAATACACAACATGATGTCAACACAAACTTGAATCAATTGAATGGATCCACTAATGGCTTGGTTCACAGCTTGAGATGGTCGGTTCATGGGCCTAAGCTGATTGGTTCATTTCCTGAACTAGTTGGCTCACTGTCCAGAATTGCCAAAGTTGGTTCAATTGACCTAAGTCACTAAAATAGTCATTTCAACACTTAAACTCATGGATTCACTTGTCCAATCAGTCAACATTCAACCAATGTTGTTTAAATTGAATACCTAACTCTTTTATAATCAAGTTAAAACCATATTCATGAATGAACTCCTATTCCAAGTGTATCCTATGTGTGTGACATGTAGATTCCATGTTACCTTGGCAGTGAATGTCCATAATTATTTATGGCATCACAAGCAAAGAGCGGTGTCTAGTCTCACATCATTGATACCCAAGTAACTTAAAAGTTGGAGAACAACTTCAACCTACAATTTGTGATAGTTGTGAGTGATTGTATAAATTTTTTTATCATTGATATTCGTATTGAACTCAAGGCATGGAATCATCATCCTTTCAATGTTAAATCCTTGTTCCTTGAACTAGAGCAGCTGTCTAAGATATATGTAACTTCAATATCATATATCGATTCACATGTTCACACACATGCTTTTCTCAATCTCACTTATCAAGTGGTCAGGATATCAAACTCCTATATGAGGGACAAATCCCATCTAAATCACTCATAGTGATCCCCATGTGTCACTATGCATCCGATCATCACCTTTATGGGAACCCTTATTCAAGATTACAATGGATGATGTCAAAGTACATTGAACTTCATGTGATGAGTGTAGGGATTTCAGGTCTAAGAACTACAATCACCATCTTCACTATGAGAGATGATTATGACCACCGATTATAGTTTCCATGTATCATTCTCAAGGTGGGCCTATCTGGTACACTATTATGTAACAAGTATATATGTGCTTGGTTTGATATCACATATCATGATTGACGAGCTTTTATCATCAATCAATGCACACTCTAGTTGTAAGGAGGGTGAAATCACCCCTTTACTAAAATATGGTAAAAAAACACCATTAGAAAGCAGCGGAATAAAAAATAACTAACTGTATTCAATTTCATAAAAGGTTGACAAAAATACATCAAATTCTCCCATTAGAGTTTACATCAAGACACACAATCAAGATCTAGATAGAGGGAAGTCTAGACTACTACAATCTTGTCTCCAAGTAACATCTCCATCAACCGAGTCCAAACCAAAAGCTGAGATCTTCCTTGTCTTATCCTAAAAAACACTAGAGGGGGGGGTGAATAGAGTTTTAAAGATATTTTTAACAATTATTTAACTCAAACAACCAATCACAAAATATTGGACAAGGGGACAAGGATTTAGAGTGGTTCCAACTTTAGCAAATACTAAAGTTGTCAGTCCACTACCCGGTTGCTTACCCAACCGTGATTTGGAAAGAATTTAATTTTATTACCTCGCGAGGACTTTACATAAAATTACAATTCTCTCCCTAAACCCTTCAAGCAGCCTTCACCTAGAAGTAATCGCACCAACCTTGAAGCAGCCTTCACCTAGAAGTAATTGCACCAACCTTGAAGCAGCCTTCCTCCTGAAGTAGCTTCCCGTTGCAATAGCCTTCTTGAAGTAGCTTCCCTTGCGATAGC
This sequence comes from Alisma plantago-aquatica, assembly GCA_963693085.1. Classification (NCBI taxonomy): domain Eukaryota; kingdom Viridiplantae; phylum Streptophyta; class Magnoliopsida; order Alismatales; family Alismataceae; genus Alisma; species Alisma plantago-aquatica. The sequence goes on from OY856410.1 coordinate 431,334,219, forward strand.
CTTCTTGAAGTAGATTGAAGTCCACCTTCTCCTCCGAGAAGAACCTTCTCCAATCCACAGCCTCCAACCCTAAGAGTAGCAAGGAGAATACAAAGAATAAAAGGAACAAGAAGGAAAATAGAAATTACAACTTATCCTTTTAAGAACAATGCTTGATTTTCCTATATCAAGCATATTGATCTCCTAACCAATGAGTGTAGAAGTGTAAGTGCTGTGGAAAGGAGATGCTAGCCTATAGGACACGAAATAGGAGCAATGGGAATGAATAGCCAATGTTGGAATTGCTCTATTTACTCAAAACAGATTGCCAATGAGTATTCAATCTCAAGTGTAGCACAAGTGTAGCTTAGGTGTCTTTTGGTGTCCTAAGGCATGTCCTATTTATAGGAATGACCTACAAGTGCTTAAGGACGTTCTAGACACTTTCTAGGGGGTTCTAAGTGCTTAACTAGTCGTTAGGTATAAGTTAGGTGCATTAGTAACGGATAGTTGCTTTATTCTGCAGTTGCTGTCAGAGTCCATCTCGGTCGACAAATTGTCGACCGAGATACCTACTCGGTCGAAGTTTTGTCGACCGACAGGCTCTCTGGATCAACGTTCATTTGCAACTGCCAACTACCTTGTAAGTTGTATCTAACGGCTACTTGGGTCTTTCTCGGTCGAGAAGTTTGTCGACCGAGAGTGTCTCGGTCGAGGAGTTTGTCGACCAAGATTGACCCTGTTTCAATCTTTCAATTAAGGCACTAAGTGTGTGTATGAGTGTGCATATGTGACACTATTGAAGGGGATGACCTAACTAAGTGTGGTGTTTAGCTAGGGAAGATCTAACGCTTGATTTACATGAAGTCTAAGTACTTGTACATTATATATTTGTACATGTTTACAATTGATTACATTTCATGACATTTACAATCATTCAAGCATATAGATTCCCTAGAGCTTTGTCATCCACCTTATTCCTGCAACACTCAAGTAGCACGTTAGATCAACAAGAATGAAATGTTTGTCATCATCGAAACAAAGGGATTTATCATAATGTCCAATTTATCCAACAATCTCCCCCTTTTTGAAGATGACAAACATTTCCTAAATATGAAATAAGGAAATATAAAGCATGTGAGTTTCATACCTGAAGATTACCTTTTGTAGCCATTCTTGTTTTGCAAGTGAGTGCTGGCCAAGATGTTATGAAACTCGTTTATATTTTTGATTTTATATTCTTTCTCCCCCTTTGTCATTTCAACAAGATATCCAAGTTGAATATTTTATATTTCTTCTCCCCCTTAATTTTATACTATGCTCCCCCTTAGATAGATATTCTATTAAGAACATGGATTTAATATCATTTTTGTCTAATTTAGCCACAATTTGTTTCTCAATCATTTGCAAAGGATGTTAAGCCTTGAAATGATATGAGATTTCCTTAAGCTTATATATTGATTTCTCATCTATCAAGGGATGTTAAGCCCTAAAAGTCAAATGAGAATCCTTTAATAAAAATGTCTCCATCCAAATGCAAGGGATGTTAATCCCGATTTGTTTAGAGAGTTCCTTTAAGATATATCATTTTTATGAAATTCATAGATGTCTTCATAACCAAGAGTAAAAATACTAAGGTCGTAACAAGCTTCAAAATCTTTTTAATCAAATAATCAAATTTGTTTGTATGAGCTCCCCCTTAATCTTACCATAAAAGCAATTTAAAGCTTCTAAGGTCACAAATGATTTTAAATTTTGATTTTGACCTTTATCAAAAGTATACTAAGATTAAGTATAATAAAATGATGTCCAATTAAGCATTTTGTCAAAGCTTATTTTAGGTCGTCCTTGACTACGACCATAGCTCCCCTTGGCTAAATTTTATTTCAACCAAGAAGAAAAATCTGCAGATTTCACATGTTAAGTATAAATTTTGCAGGTAACTTAAAGAGATATCAATTAAATTACTTTGAATAAAAACTATTATGAATGATGTCCTTTTTACTATGAGTGCATAAATCAAGTCCTATTTCTGTTCATATTAATCATGTGATTCTATTTCAAGAACACAAAGACAAGTAAAAAATGAATGTGCTCCGTCTGGTTTTGGTCTGGCGGCGGAAGGGGCGACTAGGGCTTGCGGCTCCTGGGAGCGGCGTCTTGCTTGGGGGAGGGGGTCGGGTTGCCGTTTGTGCGCCGGCCACTCCCCCCGGGCTTCCTCTTCGCCTGGGTCGCGTGGATCCGAGGTCAGGAGATAGCTGTGGCCGGATCGTCTACCATTCTCTCTCTCGCTCTAGCGACGTTGGCTTCGGTCCTGAAGACCTGAGCCTCGACGGTGGTTTGCGGGTGAGGAGTGGATGCGGTTCTGGGGTTGTTGAGGTGCCCTCGTCTTCCCCCGTTTTCTTCTGCTGTTCATCCGGTTGTCTCGCAACCTGGGCTCCCCCAACCCTCCCCCTTCCTTTCCGCTTCCGTTCTGCTCCTAGGTTTCTTTTCCTTTTGTCTTCGTAGGCCTGTTGGTGGTGGCAGGTTAGCTGCCTGGGTTTGTCGGCCTTTAGTTTGGTTTTTTGCTCCAGTGGGAGTGTTGGTGTCAGTTTGTTGGTCGTGTCGTGGCTCGGGTTCCTTCTTTGGCTGTCGGTGAGCTCGGGCACCCCTCGGTGCTTTAGGCAGAGGAGGAGGAAGCTGGGTTTTGGGCTTCGTGCGGGTCCTCCAACCCCCTGTTCGCAGTGGTGGTCGGGAGTGGTGGTGGAGTTCCCGGCACCCTCTACTCCCCACCTTTGTACCCGCATGAGCCGTCCTTCCTCTGTATCTGCACCACTGGGGTTTGGCCTCCTTTCCGGGTCTGCTGGGTGGCAACCTTAGCGCGTCGCTAGTAGTTGAGTTTCTCGTCCTGGTTGGTGGGGCGTTGGGTCTGTGCTGTTAGCTTTGTGTCGTGGGGTTTGTGTCCTCCTTTCATGTTAGGTCTTTTTTTGCTTCTTTGTTATTTGGCAGCAAGTGCGAAGGTGATCACCTTTTCGGTCACTGGTTTGGAGCATATACCTTATATCAGGTTTAATCTCAGGTTGAAGGAATCTCTCATAAAAAGCTGTTGTGGTCAGCGATATAGAAGAGAGATCAATACATCATTGTCCTTATCACGTTCCGATATGAGTTTCTGGTTATTGTATCTGCTCTTTACTTTTTGTGTTCGGTTGGTGTATCTCCCTTTACATGTAGATGTCGTATGGCTTTAATATAATGAATGTTGTGGCTTCAAAAAAAAAATCATGTGATTCTTCAAGAAAAGACATATATCCTTGAAGGCATGAATGATATCTCAATTTCTTATAGATACCAATTGAGAAATTCTTTATTTTATGTTTTGCAAACCTTAAAGTTCTTTTTCTAAGCAAAAAATCACCAATGAATCATTTTTCTTGCCAATGTATCATCAAGGATCCACACATACAATAATCATTATCTATTTGTTCTATGTAACATAGCATCATCTTTATGAGATGAATGATAAAATAGTGAAAGCATATCCATGATGTAATGATAGAACAATAAAATGATAATTCCATGAAATACAGTGATTGTGATCATTTAAACTAAATGTCATAACACATGATTTCTATATAGATAGATCAGGAGATGCTTTAAAAATCATGTAAAACATTATAAAATAGTGATTTCTAAACATGATTTTCAATTTTTCCTTATTTAGAGGATCAATCGAAATGATATCATTTTTTATTCAAAAATGATCTTCAACTTGATTTGCATGTAAAACAGTCATTAACATCAAATAGATAGCCACTTGATCAATCAAATTATTCAGCAATTTTACTGCAGACTGAAATCAGTGACCTGTTCGGTCGAAGATTTCTCGACCGACTGGCTGCTCGGTCGAAGATTTCTCGACCGACAAGGTTTTTGTATTATCTTCAGAACTATTTATTGATTCCAAGTAAAATATAGACTATATTTAATTCAATTATGCAATTTAAAAATCAGTTTTAGTTCAGACAAAACATATGAATATCAAAGTAACATTTAGATCAAATCTCAACTAATCATATTCAAATCTTTAAGTTTTGAGGACCTTACTTGAGATAAATTTTCAAGTTAGAAATTTTAGTTACTTGAATCATTTTGTATCTATTTATGTTAAGTTGAGATAGACATAAAGATATGCAATTTAAAGTCTTCGGTCATATCTCAACTTAGTCTAATCAATTCAATTTGGGGGTTTTGGAACCCATACCAACTCAACATCCTTTTTCTTGTATGGGCATGAAAAAGAGTAGTTTCCAAGACGTAAGCAATAATGGCAACATATAGAATCAACCTCAAGTCTTTTTCTATGGTTTTGTTCTAGGTTGTTCTTTGGTACAAATGTATTTGTTCCTTTGGGTACATATATAGATTGATGTGCTCGTGTCTTTCTCCAACTAGGTTGTTGATAAGATTTCCCCTTAGGCTTGTAACCTAGTCCTCTTCTCCCAATTTGATGATAGGAATCATCCAATATTTTATCAAGGATTCCATTGTTGCTTAACCTACTAACTTCTTGTTGCAACTTAGCAATCTCATCCATTCTTTTCTTGATATCTAGTTTTGCTTGATCTAGATTAGATGATAAAGAATTCCTTTCTTTCACTATATTATCATAATCTAGATGTGTACACAAAACAGGTTGTTTTTTAAGATCATTTAACTTTGCAAGTAATCCAACCTTTTCTTGAGATAGAAGATCATAATTTGTTTCTAGAGTAAAAAATCTTTACATTACTATTACTTAGAGATGATTTCAAAGTATGATTTTCAGAAATAATGCTATCTTTTTCAAAACCAAGATCATTTAATTTCGCATATAAATCTTCATTTTCAGATGTAAGAGCAAGAAGTCTAGCATTTAACTCATCATTTGTTTTATTAGATTTCTTTAATTTCTTCTTGCACTCAATATACTTATTATGTGTTTCTTCAAGACTAGAAATTAGCTCTTCTTTTGATAAATCAAGAAGGCTTACCTCTTCTTCTTCTTCTTCATTGGTTGTAGCAATGAGACAATTTTTGTGGACCTCTTTCTTCTTTTCTCTCCATGGACAACCGATTGTTGTGTGGTTTTTTCCTAAACACCAATTGCAACTTGTTGAAGGTTGGTCCAAGTTGCTCCTTTGCTTGCGGTTGTAGTCACCTCCACCCTTCATTCTTCAAGACCTGGTTAGGGTTCCTTGAAGCCTGCTCTGATACCAATTGAAAAACACTAGAGGGAGGGTGAATAGAGTTTTAAAGATATTTTTAACAATTATTTATCTCAAACAACCAATCACAAAATATTGGACAAGGGGACAAGGATTTAGAGTGGTTCCAACTTTAGCAAATACTAAAGTTGTCAGTCCACTACCCGGTTGCTTACCCAACCGGGATTTGGAAAGAATTTAATTTTATTACCTCGCAAGGACTTTACATAAAATTACAATTCTCTCCCTAAACCCTTCAAGCAGCCTTCACCTAGAAGTAATCACACCAACCTTGAAGCAGCCTTCACCTAGAAGTAATTGCACCAACCTTGAAGCAGCCTTCCTCCTGAAGTAGCTTCCCGTTGCAATAGCCTTCTTGAAGTAGCTTCCCTTGTGATAGCCTTCTTGAAGTAGCTTGAAGTCCACCTTCTCCTCCGAGAAGAACCTTCTGCAATCCACAGCCTCCAACCCTAGGAGTAGCAAGGAGAATACAAAGAATAAAAGGAACAAGAAGGAAAATAGAAATTACAACTTATCCTTTTAAGCACAATGCTTGATTTTCCTATATCAAGCGTATTGATCTCCTAACCAATGAGTGTAGAAGTGTAAGTGCTGTGGAAAGGAGATGCTAGCCTATAGGACACGAAATAGGAGCAATGGGAATGAATAGCCAATGTTGGAATTGCTCTATTTGCTCAAAACAGATTGCCAATGAGTATTCAATCTCAAGTGTAGCACAAGTGTATCTTAGGTGTCTTTTGGTGTCCTAAGGCATGTCCTATTTATAGGAATGACCTACAAGTGCTTAAGGACGTTCTAGACACTTTCTAGGGGGTTCTGAGTGCTTAACTAGCCGTTAGGTATAAGTTAGGTGCATTAGTAACGGCTAGTTGCTTTATTCTGCAGTTGCTGTCAGAGTCCATCTCGGTCGACAAATTGTCGACCGAGATACCTACTCGGTCGAAGTTTTGTCGACCGACAGGCTCTCTGGATCAACGTTCATTTGTAACTGCCAACTACCTTGTCAGCTGTGTCTAACGGCTACTTGGGTCTTTCTCGGTCGAGAAGTTTGTCGACCGAGAGTGTCTCGGTCGAGGAGTTTGTCGACCGAGATTGACCCTGTTTCAATCTTTCAATTAAGGCACTAAGTGTGTGTATGAGTGTGCATATGTGACACTATTGAAGGGGATGACCTAACTAAGTGTGGTGTTTAGCTAGGGAAGATCTAACACTTGATTTACATGAAGTCTAAGTACTTGTACATTATATATTTGTACAAGTTTACAATTGATTACATTTCATGACATTTACAATCATTCAAGCATATAGATTCCCTAGAGCTTTGTCATCCACCTTATTCCTGCAACACTCAAGTAGCACGTTAGATCAACAAGAATGAAATATTTGTCATCATCGAAACAAAGGGATTTATCATAATGTCCAATTTATCCAACATATCCATCACCTTGATCAACACCTAGGTGGTTGGGAAGGCACCCAACAAAAAGGGAAAGGGAAGAAAAGTATGTGTCATAAAACTATTCTAGGATATCAAGATAAGTAAAGCAAATAAAAATAGGCTAGTGTTTATCATATGATGAAGATAACAAGAGTATGAGTCTATATATCAAAGAATCTTGCCATTAACAAATATAATAAAAAAGGATTTGCATGTAACATAGTTATGTTTACCTAACTAAGTAGGGTTGAGGCATCTACCAGACCTCTAACCTTAGGTGAGGGGAGAATAAGACATTCCCAATTACCTATAATATTATGGGGAGAATAAGATATTCCCCATGGTGATTATTTACATGCCCTCTGTGGGTGGTTATACATAAGTACCACTACTTTAAGTTAAATAGAACATAAATCCACATGCTAGAAAAAGTAGTCATGGAAAGAATAATCATATGAATCAATAAGCATGGTAGTGGGGTACCAAGACCCAAGAATAATGTTCCAAAACTGATTTATGAGGCAAGTATAGCAAAAGATTCAAGAGTATATGAAATCTAGGTTTAATAAAGCCTCATTATAAAAAAAATTAAGTTAAGCCACAATTATTTCACATACATAAATAGGGATTGCACATACATATCACATACATAAATAGCAAATTTCACATACCTCTCTTATTGATATCAATTACTAACTTTCACCACTTTAATTGAGTCCAAGTTCCACTTTGCCTATTTTCAATGTATTAACATGTATTAGAGTACATAGTGCACATTAATTTATAAAAACCCTAATTTTAGACCTTTTTAGAAAAACACAGATTTAGACTCTTAAAACATCATCAATAAACTTATTAAGTTCTCTTGATCAAGAAAACATATTTTTATGTTAATTTTGGAGTTATGATGATTAAGATGTAATTTTTATGAATTTTATGCATTAAATTCATTTAAAAAAAATAACCCTTCATCAAACTATGAAATCAGGCCTTGAAAATATTTTTTTTGTATATAAATTAATTTCCCATATCAAAACATATTTATTTGTCAAATTTGGATAAGCGTTTTAGAAGATATGAATTTTTCAATAGTGACCAATAGGAAATTGCCACATCATCAAACCGATCGAGATAAGCAAAGAGAGGGGGGGACACCATTCAACCTAATATCATGGTTTTAGATTTATAGTTATCCAAACTAGATCTTCTAGAGAAGGTAAACCGGTAAGAAACCAAAACCCTAGATGAACATGGTAAATAGAGATGAGATGCATGAATTTTAAGCATGTAGCAAGCAATATATGAGAAGTGGGTTATGAAACTCGCCTCTAGGGAAGATAATAAGGTCCAAATAGAAATTATCCCGAGATAATAAGGTATGGTTTCTCCAAGCTAAGCTCCTTTCTTGAGCAAAGATCACCTTCTCAACATAGGGGTGATAAACCCTAGAAAAAGAGCATAGAGGTGTTTTTGAGTTCTGGGTGGGATTTCACCATGGAATTGCATGGTTACGACCTGTAATAGGGCAAGAATCCGCAAAATACTGCTTTTTCTTCTTGTCTTCTTTCTAAATGGTAAGCCCTTGCTTCTTTGCTTACAACCTCAAGAATCACTCTGTCTACTTTTCTTTTCGTATAAGAAACAGATAGATTCTTCTTTCGTGTAAGGAAGACTAAAAGTATGAAAATAGGGAAGGAAGGGAGGAAACTTACTAGTTTTGGTCGAAATTACCAAGGAGGAGCTTTAGAAACCCTAATAGAGCAGTTTGGAAGCCCTAGGAGCCTTCTTCACCAAGGTAGGCTCCCTCTATTACCTTGGGGCAGAAATTTTATGGCCAAATATAGAAGGAACTATTATCTAAGCTAGAGGAAATAAAAGGAGAGAAAGAGTTTTCAAATTGTGAGTTGGGAAGGTCTATACATTGCTATATATAGAAAGAGGTGAAGCAAGAGGAGTCTTAAGGGACTTTCCATGTGTCTTTAGCCTAGGGATTGATGGCCATACAAGAAGATAGCTCATAGAGGATTCATGCATATCAAAAGTCAGTTCTAAGAGCCCATAGATTATTCTAGGCCATCCCCACCGTTTTTCAAGAAATAAATAACCTCATTGGTTGATAGCTTTTAAGGATAAGCATCTTTATAAAGAGGGTAATTACTCCTATAATGCCCTTGGAAAGAAATACCATCAAACCAAGGTGAAACTAGGTTCTCCAATGGTTTCAAGTCTCATTAATATTAAGGTAATATCTAAAGTTCAGGAGACAAATTGCAAAGAAAACCTCCCAATTGGGTAAATTGCATAAAAGTCCAAAATGTGCATATAATTGTATAACCTCCACAAACAACATCCAAATTGGACCAAACTTCTTACGCAAGTTATCTTTGATGTGTAGAATATTAATTTATCATTATTTTCATATTTTGAAGTTATATAATCATATTATTCATAACTTATGCTTTTTACTCATTTTCTCTCTCCTAAACTTATCCTAATATTTCAAGGTAGTCCAAATTTGATGAAATTTGACATGTAGGCTAATTTTGATATGTAGATTTCGGATTTGAAGTTTTTCTACTCTTTTTAGACTTCTTTTATGAGATATGTCATATGGCCCATTAACGACCCATTATCTAAATTGTTCATCCAATTAAGTTTCTTATCTTTATATTACCACTAAAATGAGTTATGTGGCATATTTTCTGTTTTTCAAATCACATCAAAAAGTTAGATTAAGGTTTAGTATACTTAATTATGGTAATTAAGCTTTCACTGAAGTATTAGTGCATAAACCTTTCCATTGGTATAATTAGTGAATAAATGTTCACTAAACCACTATAAATTCCACTAATTAAATAGAAAGGCCAATAAGGATAGAAATGCAAGGAAAAGATGGGAAAGAGGGTCAAAAGACAAAATTTTAGAATTTGATATGTTACACTAGTCTTATGTGTTATTGTTGTCTATCAGTCTTCCACAATAACATCCAACTAGGGACATAATAATAATATATGTATTCTTAACATATGTATGATATTATTGTTCTGGTCACACACCTGAAGACATAAATCATTGAGTAATTTCATTCTTTAGACATTCATTATGTTTCCTCATTATCTCATAACTGAGTAAAATGGAATAACTTGGAAGATTGCCTTTATTATTAATCAAATCCTTTACACAATATGCCATTACAATCATCATATGATTGTCTCTCTGGGCATATATACCAACATATAACTAAATTGATCTGGATTGTTAAAGATTAACACACTTGATACTAGCTCTACCTTTCTCCTTGGATGATCTCAAATATACTACATGCACCCATATATTTGTGGGATAGTGCTTGAGTTATAAGTATTAGGACTTACACATTTATCTAATAGGGGTCCCGTGGATCACCCTCTTTAACCGCTTTACTAGGATTAAAATCACTTCTAGGTTCATCATTTATAAGAATTTTATAGAAAATCTAATAAAAAATCTTTTTCACAATCCAACATTTAGGGAACCCCATAAGATCAATGGTGTAGAAGAGATCATCCAATGATATAGAGTGGCATTACTTACAAATATCTAATTTAAGACATACCTTGGGGTTAGTTCGTTTCATGTTGAATTCATAAATAAGCTTATTAGATAAGAGGATAAAATCTGAGATATTACTCCCTTTGACAAAGGCACATTGATTTTTTCTATGAGAGAAGAAAGAACTGTTTGCAACCAGTTACTCATAATATTAAACATGACATTTGAAGGGAAATAGGGAGCCACTTTTGAACTCATGAGAATCCTTAGATTATGTAATAAGAGTTATGAAGGTTCAATTAGTTTCCCTGAGCATTCTTTCAATTTTGAAAATGTTTGAAACTTCATCAGTGACATCATCCTTAATAATAACCCAACACATTTTGAAAAACTTGCCAACTAAACCATTTGGTACATGATTTTTGTCAAAATTAAGATTCTTGATAACATCTTTTAACTTTAACGCTCAAAATAAATTTATCCAGAGCTAATCTTTATATATCATCAAGGAAAGAGACATTCATACCATTAAGTTTCCGATTCCGAGAAGAGTGCAAATTGTTAAAAATACCATTGTAATAACTCACAATGAATCTTTGATATCATTTGCATTCATGCACATGACACCATCATTAGTAATAGATTTGATGTGATTGATATGCCTTCTCACTTTCATGTAGTAATAAAAGAACTTAGAGTTGGAGTCTTCCTCCTTCAACCACTAAATTCTTGTTTTTTATCTAAATAATAATTATTCCAAGATCATGGCATTGTGAGCATCCTTTATATATGGAAATAGAAATGTCTTATAAATCCTGATTAGAAGGATCATTATCATGTTTTTTTGAGAATCTTAATACAATCTTTCAAGATGTCTGGCATTCTCTAAGAAGTTCCCAAAAATCTTCTTATTCCAACTAGACAAAAATATTATGATATTCCACCTTTTATGAATAAACTTTAAACATAGGGGCATCTCATGAATAATATTCTATTATTTTTTGATCATATCATAGAAAGCCTCTTTCTCAACCCAAGCATTGATGAAACCATAGAAAGTGTCCAAATTTGTTCTTTTACCAATAGTAAGACTAAGAAATCTATTGTCATTGAATGTATTAGCATGAAGCATGCCTTTGAATTCAAGAAAGTAGTCCATAGACTCATTACTATACAAAATCCTATGAATTTGGGAAGTAGCAATATTATGGCCACTCCGATGATTACCCCAAGAAAGTGAGGCCCATTTGGGTTAAGTTCAAATAAGCCACAATTTAGGACCTAAGGATATTTTCTCATTTTTTTTCATTCTCCTTTCTAATTATGTTCCAATAAGCCACAATTTAAGACTATAAAAATCTTCCATAGAACTTTTGAGGGAGGATCTTTGCCCATTTTTTCACTCACCTTTCTATTAGCGTTAAAGTCTCCCATCATGACCTAAGGATCTTTAATATTAGCATGGATATTTCCAATCTCTTTCTAAAGACACACTCTATGAATATCAAGGTTATGACCATAAACTGCTATGAGGAAAAAGGTTTTATCATCCATTTTCACTTCCACATGAATGTGTTGATCATGTTCTCTGACTTTTACAACATGACATCAATCAAATTTCCATATTATAATAACTCTTACAATCTTGTGGTATATATGATTAGAAACCCATTTGTAACCATGAAAGTAACTATTGATCAATTTTTGAATCTTTCCTTCTATGACATCAGTTTCATTAAAGGTAATAAATTGAGGCTTAGAGTCTTGACTTTCTCATGAACTTTAAAGGCATTAAGATTGAGATCTCTAGCATTCTAAGAGTCTATATCGGAGGATGAACTATCCATTTGAATCTTTCATTACCAGTGCTTCACTTGTTTTAGAGGGTCTATCTTCTGCATCATACACCTCTAGGTTTTGAAATGTATTTTTTTGTGTAGTATTGACTGGACTACCTTTGGTTGATTTGCTATTTGAGATACTTCTATTCTTATGCTCGTTCATCTTTTGGGTTGTGAAATTTCTTATAATCAAACCCCTACATACTCTTTGACATTCTAATGATTTTAGTATAATTTTATGGAATAATAAGTTCAATCATGATATAGCTATCAACATTATATTACAATTCCCTTCAAATTTCTCCCTAGTTCCCTAAAACTATTCTTTCTCTGAAACTATGATCGGGCATTAGATTACACACTACTTCTTGGGTAATTTACTTCTAGAAAAGTATTAGTAGACTTCTCTACATTTGTCTTCTCAACCCATACTTGCTTTATATTTCCTTTCGTAATATTCTTACAATCATTATAACCAAAAATCTTACACACAAGATAGACATTCGGTACTCATTCATATTCAAAATGAATAAATGCAGAGTTCCATTCTCACTCACCACTTATAGATGTACAAGAAACGTCAGGTTCATAGGAATTAGCCGTTGGAGTCTAGCAAACTCCAGTCTCTTAAATTTGTATGTAAGTCCATCTTTGCGAAAAGGGTTTCCCAAATAGTAGCCAATTTTGGAAAATGTCATCATGTCCCATACTTCCAAGGGAAGCACATGGACTCTAATCTAGATCGGCATATCTATGAGTTTGAATCTTCTCAATATGTCTCCTAGTCTCCACATGATTATAATCATTGGATTCCCCTTCACAAAGCATACTCCGCCATCTTAGACACTTTCCATGTTAGATTCATCTACAAATTTCAAGAGGACAAAATTTCTTGTAGCTCATTGCTTGTAGCTCATCACTTTAGTGGACTCTCTTCAAGATCTATATCAAAATAAGTATGATTCTAGGGTATTGATTTGAACTCTAAGCCAACTTAACCTGAAAGACAAAGATTCCATTGTTCATCATTCTTCTCTGCTTCCACATGTAGATATATGAGTTTCCGGCCACTCAACTTGATCTCAACTATCTCAAGTGTGCCATCTTATTATTTCTACTTTAAGAAGTGAGCCCATATTTGGTATTCTCCGTGAAAGAATCGAAATTATATCCATGAGTTGAAAGGTGGCTAGATGAGGATAAAGGAGGATGGTGGTGGGTGTCACCATCCCCTTCACCCTCTCTATTGCCTAGTTTCTCATTTCCTGTGGCACTGTTTATTGTCCTTCTTCTTATCCATGTCTTTCTCAGAATTCTTGACCCAATAAAAATCACATAAAGATTAGTGATAAAAATACTGAGTAAAAATGATAAAGTTTAAGATCTACACTAATAACTATAACTTAACCATTATGCTTGTGGTATAACTCTTTTTTTATAGTAATGGTTTAAGACTCAAAATTTGAATATCTCAACTTCCATACCCTAGTGTGATACATAACTCTTATGGGCCAGTCATCACTAAGTACTCAATTCAATAGCATATTTACTTTCTCGGAGAATTTGAAACTAACTAAGTGAAGTGATCCCATTGAAGTATTAAGACCATTATTTACTTTCCATTAGTAGGACTGGTACTTGTAGAAAATGAAAAGAGTTGTATTAGCTTAAGGGTACATTTGAGCAAGGAAGAGTAGCATGGGAAAAGACTATGACTTTATTTTCACGATTTATTTTGCCCCACTTTTAGTTTTGCATCAAGGAGTTTTCCCAGCAAATGTTTATTTTCTTATAATACTTTATATGTAAAAATGACTTTTTGAAATTTTATCGGTGGATTTTGTAGTTAAGTCACAGTCAAGGAGGAAATAGTCCGTACAAGAAACCTCATAGGAGAGCCACATGAATTGGTATAAAAACACTTTAAATCCTAGACTTTGGGAATTAAGCTTCTTTAGAAAAGTGAAGAATAATATATGTTAGTTGACATAATCTTTACACCTCTTTAGCACCCCTAATTGGGATGATGTAGGAGAACACACATTCATGAAGTCAAAAACTATACATGTATACGAAGAAAAGTGGCTTTGGTAAATACCTAGTTTGAAATACTAGGATCAATATAAGTCCTATCTCAATGCCTATAAAATCGACATACACTCAAGGAAACATGTTTTGTTGAAAATCTATCCCCTATTAGAGAAGAAACTAAAGTTGAGCCTAGGTATATGGGACATCTCTATGTTTTGTAAAGGATCATTGACAATGTGTATAGTCTAGCACTACAAACACAATACATCTTCAAATATGACATGCTTGATATATCCTGTCTAATGTGGTATATGAAGGATTGTGACCATGGATGCATTAATTGGACAAACTACAAGGAGCCCTATCTTACTATGAGTGACTTTTCAAAGTTATGTATAATAAGACAATGAAACTGTTGGACAAACATGTTGAAATGATAAAGGTGATATTGAGCAATCAATGAGATGAATATTACACTTGGGAGCTAAGGGAAGATATGGAAAGATCACACCCACATCTATTCACATACCAAAAAATTATACAACAACTTATTTTAAGGAGGGGATAACAATAACAAAGACAAAATCCAAATGATAAATTTAATGAATAATAAAACAATGGAGTATTAATTATATACTTATAACCCCCTTGACTAGTTAGAGATTAAGTAACCATGGTTAGTTATAGATTCCTAGATTTAGGTTGAATAGATAAATACAAAAACCAGACAGATGTAATATAACAAATTTCCTTTCATATAACAACATGTTTAAAGTTTTGCATATATTTTATTTTGCAAAATATATTATGCTATGGTTATGTTATTTTTTTACCCACGTATCTTACCCTTTTTAATTTCAAGTTAGTGAATGATGAAATGCACATAGGAACATGTGCTCTATATCTCTTCTATTTGTGCAGTTTCCTTATGAAACCATGATGGGGATTAAAGGATTTGCTTTATATTAATGTGTGTGTGTCTATGTGCATGTTTGTGTGCGTTCCATTTCGAGTTGTTAGACCATAACCTACTAAAATATACATTTTAGTGATCACTGTGTTTCTCCAAAATCATTTAACAACTATAGGATGCACGACACCGACGCAAATTGGGGTTTTTATATTATTTTCTTTTCTGCTCCCTTTTTGTTGTTATGTTCGTTTCGTCTTTCCTTTATGTTTTAGTACGTACGATTTCTTTAAAGAATGATAGTATACAATTAGGACTGTAAATGGGTTGAGTATGGTGCAGATATGGTCATATTCATAACTATAACCGTTTAGTTAAGTGGGTGCATGTATAGTTATATATCTATTTTGTCACAAAATATACCCACACCATATTTGTATCTATAATCATCAGATATTTGGACAGATAATAGGGTATACGGTTATATTTAATTTGCTATAATAATACACTATAATCTTCACAATACAAAAAACTACCACAATTGAATGGGTCAGTTATGGAAAATATCATTCAAGGAAGGAAGGATATATGAGTGGAATGGGAGAATGATATATGGCCTTCTTAATTTAATAAAATGTGCTTGTGTGGCTATGAAGGGGCATCAATGGAATTGTTTATTATACTACTACAATGTACTTATATTTACTAGATGTGAGCGCTAAGATACATTGTAATATAAATATTTACTATTAAAAGGTACTTATACTTGCTAGATGTGAGTCCAATAAAATGCACCATTATATGGTAATATTAATTATTTATGAAAAAATATTTTGAAAAGGGCATATGAGTACACATGATATGGGTATATACATATAACTATAATCTTATCCCGTGAGATATGGGTATGTGAGTATAAGGGTAAGTAGTTACATAGTTAGACAAATTTATAGCCATTACAGATTTAGAGGGTATAGGTTTGAAGGGTATGCGGGTATACCCATATCCATTTACAACCATATATACAATAAAAGAAAGTGGCTCGATCCCAAAATGGGTAAGTTCAAGATCAAATCAAATGTCTAAATGAACCTTTCACGGACCCTAGGTTGTAAAATATTTAGGACCCTTATCTAAAAAAATTCTAGGAAATTCTCATAGGATCTCAAATTGTTCAAGAATCTGGTTCTTGTAACGCCATATGCACAACTAAATCCCTGCTCTCATTTTTTGGTGATCATGATGGATACCTAGTGGGTTGCTTGGGCCTTTAAGAGACAATTTTTATGAGTAATTCCTCAAATAATTCATCACTTTTTAATAAAGTGTCGCGGATAGTTACCATAGTAATTCCACGATATAATGTCAGTGAGGTGTTGTCACCATTCTGTGAGGACTTCCAAGCAAAACTCTGATAGTTCATCCCAAGAAAATCTTGTCGGAGGCGTATCACTATCGACAAGTGGAGAGACATGTGACAAAGTGATTTTCTAGCTTAATTCTGAGGACGAAATTTCTATTAAGGTGAGTAGGATGTGTTGGAGTGGACTTTTGGAGTCCTTAATCATCCAATGACATAAGTGAAATCATAAGGTTGAATAATATTAAGAGTTCCAAGGTTTTGACATAGTAGGTGTGTTGACGTGATGTTGGTATCATGATGAAGATATCTCTTTTTAATGCCTTCTTGAGGAATTTAATAGAATAATAAGTAGATGAGTTTTGTCACCAAATTTGAGTAGAAGGTAGCTCGAGAAGTAAGGAAGCTATGGTTAAAGTTTTGTGGCAATCGGATATTCCTAGAGGAAGTTATGGAGGTTTGATTTTGGTGAAATAACATGCATTTTGATGTATTTTGGACCTACGTTGGTGATCTTTAATCTCTGTCATGCGCCCTAGTTTAGTTGAGGATGCGTGACTCTTTTCTGGCCGTTGGATCGCGGATCCTAGGTTGTGGACACTCTGAAGGAGAGGCCACGAATCGGAGTGTCAGCTCAGGACTTTGGATGTCATCTAACGGTAGAGAAACCTTCTCCTACCTTGTAGTTGCTGCCTTGACCGAAGGCAACAACCACGACACCTTGACCGAAGGCAACAACCACAATGCCGCATTGCATGCTGATTGTGGACTTGAACATGATTCCAACCCAGCAGTTGTACTCGCCTCTTCCCAAAGAGTTGGGTTAACCCCAATTTCAGTCCGAACAACCAAGTGACGAGCTCCCCTTTTCCTCCAGTTCCCCACTACAACGTACAGGTGGTGGCCAATGGTGTAGCGTGGAGTTAGAGGCGAGGACGGAGGAAGATAAGAGAGGGAAAGGAGAAAGGAGTTTGGATAAGTTGAGTGCGGGTGTTTTCATGCCCTGTATCTGTGAGTTCCATGGCTATCGATGCCAAGGTTTGAAGGAGATGAGCTTGGTGTTGGGGATATCGATCCAAGGCTCTACAACTCAATCCAAGAGACCTTCAGGTACTTGAAGCTCCGACGAAGATTTTTAGTGCCTCGTCCATGTGATTCAAGGATGGGGAGCCTTTCCCCTTTCCTAGCGTCGCGGTGGGCGCCATGGCCAGTCAGCTCATGGACATGGAGCTCCAGAGGAGAACCCTAGGAGTGGAGTAGCCGTGGGCATCTGGAAGAGGTATCCGAATCTGATCGTGGCCCTAGGTGACATCGAGGAGCTGTGAAGCTTCTGGGCTTGCTCGCCGGAGCCAAGCCGTGCGGCGGCGGCCCCGTGAAATAGAGTCTCAGCGGACTCGTGCATCCGCGTTATGCGATACAAGAGAGAGGGAGACGGACCGATCCAGGAGCTGAGAACCGACCAGCTCAACACGGTCCAAGTGCTGAAGGCCACCGACCCAGATGAGGAGCAATGCCCAACTTACCGGACATGTGGCACATCCCCATTGGCACAGAGAGGTATATTTCCTAGTAATTCTAGTAAATACTTAGATCTTGCATAATTCATAGTAAATAGCTCGTTTATCAGAAAAATACATATAATATACCAAATTATTCAAAAAATGCAAAGAATAATATGAAAGCATAATATCCTACTTTTGAAGCACGAATAACAGTAATATCATGTAAGATGTGAAATGCTTATATGATGGATAATAAATATCAAATGATGCCCTAAAATTATGAGAAAATACCTGTAAACCATATTTCATGTTTATAATGCATATGATGTCAGATATGGCCATGTCGATGTATGAAATCATGTCTTTTTCTTAATGTTTTCATTAGGGCTATTAACCCTAAATAAAATGTAATAATTACATACATGCTCAATAAATGATGAAATTTATAGAGTAAGCTCATATCAGTATCTGAAACCTCAAATTCAAATATGATATTAGGAGGATACACATAATCCATGTTAAATGATGATGTTCACACTTAATGTGATATAAACCCTAATATGATTAATACATGTAACCTAGGGTTAATATGTGCACAAAAAGGATATCAAACCTCATTATCAGATAATGAACCATAATCTGGAAGATGACATTAGTAAGATAAATCTAAGGCAAGAATACAAGTAATCATGAGAATATCATAATGACTAAGTGAAACCCTAATATGAACACGATTAGGGTTAAGATGAGATGTAAGATGATGAGAATCTGATGATAGTATATGATCTTATCTTAATCAGGGATGACCAAGGTTAGATGACATCAAGAATATGGTTTATAATGTCTCTTTGGAAGGTACGCCCTTACCTCTTGCTTGGATTATTATACATTATGCTTGTGTTATATAGGAGTAAATACTTGGCATATGGTATTGACTGAAATGATTGTCTTGTATGATATGTTGCTTGAATTTCCATATTTATGGCTATGAACACCTACAAACATAGCATAGATGTTCCATCATAATATAGCTCATAAACCACTTGGTGGTAGAGCGCATGCATAATGATCACAAACCACTTGGTGGTAGATCATATGATGTTTGTATAATGATCATAAACCACTCGATGGTAGATCATAAGGCCTGAAGATGTCAAAGCCACTTGGTGGCAGACGCACGAGATATATGATGGAAATGTGCTTAAAATATATGTGTTCTCTTTTGCTAATGAATATCTTTGTCCAAGTATATGCTTTTCTTATATTCTTCTGATACTGCCAAGTATTAGTTTTATCTTATTGCCAAGATATGTTGAGAGGTATATAAAAGACACGTAGCCGTACTCAGTACAATATTCATGAATATTGTGTTGATGTGTACGCATGTAATATTTTGTTTAGGTTGTGGTTATGCTCTTGAAGATCCAGGATAGTTGAGAGTTGTGTGGCGAGCTGATGTACAGGTGGACATGTTGTCTTAAGATCCTATAGTTTAGTGGTAGTACATGTATATGTATAAGTTTGTTGTTCAATATGTAATATCAAATGTTGTAACAATTCATGTTGTAATTATATGTTGAATGGTGAACATGTGTGTATGGTTTTATTATTGTTCATGTACATGTGCTACTGTATTTCCTTCTGACTCGCTTGATTTTCTTATTCTTAGCCTAATGTGGGGTGTTGAAATTGTGATTCTCGCTGAGGTGAGGGTTTCAATTTGGACGTCATACATCAGATTAAGTTTTAGAAAATCTTGGGATTCCATAGGTGGTATCAGAGCTTGAACAATAGCAAAGCGTGGCATTTGCTCATTATGCAACTCAAACTAAAGAAAACCTTGAACTTAATAACATTTTAAGGTTAGATTAGTCATCTTTTAGAGACTAGATCTGACCTAGCCTCTAGGTTAGCACCTAGATGTCCGAGAACTAGGTCTAGACTGGTGCTTGTTGAGTAGCAAGTCCTTAGATGTCGTTCTTTCCTTATAGTGCAGTGGTATGGGACGTTTGATGTGCATCAAGGGAAGAGAAACCCTAGACATATTGCGCACGTTGTCTAGAGTAGCTACACTAGTCTACACCATGTTCTCACCCCTTTCCTTAGTTTTCATGAAACTGTACTCTCTACTATGTGTGGGACACTCATTTTTAGGATTTGGTTTTTGATTCCAAACGGATCGAACCTCGATAGTTTTCTGTGACGCTTATTTTATCAGAGGAAAACTATATAATATTTTATTATGTATATGTATTATAAAAATGTGTCCCCACACATGTACGAGTAGGAGGTGATCATGCAACCTAAGTGAAAGTGAATGACATCAGTCTAGAAGAGAGATAGTTCTAGAATAGATGTCTAGAGCCTTATTTGGTATATGTGATACATGGAATAGATAGAATAAGTTTGATGATATGATCTAAGTCTTATATATATGATATAAGATAGTTTGTGATGATATCTATTTGACTTTGAGGATGTAAGTTCAGTTTTGAGGATTTGAGATAAGTTTTGATGATGCAAGTAAATAGGCTTTTATGAGATAAGATATGTCTCAAGCTAAGACTAGGTTGTGAGTCAGCACGAGCCTCAATATATTTTATGAAGGAGGACCTATAGTGTTAGGACCACTTTCAGGGTTAACTCCTGACACGCGTAAACCGTGTGTGCAAACGCAAGTATACGTATCAATGTAATATAGGCCTTGTGAGGCTCGAGTCGAACTCAGGGAAACGTGAATTTTGGTAGACTACTACTAACTGGTTGCGACCAGCTAAACCGATTAAAAGAGTTGATTGGTTTGAAAAAGAAAATAAAATAAAGTGAAAACAAAGAGAGAGATGATTAAATGTGGGTTTAATCAAATGAGAATGGGATTCCTTAGGATTGCTGATTTCACCACGGGGTCTCGTTATATCAAAGATCTTGCATAAATAATGTAGATTTTATCGAATCTTGGATAAAGAGCCTGTAATCAAGATTGCCCGCTTTCACAGTACAGTCCACTACCCAAATCTAAGACAATTCTACTTTCGTAGTAATTTATATCTTAGATTAGGCGCATTAACGATGACTATGGGTATCTCTCCACTATCTGTACGTCGCCTAGTCTAAGGAACGCATAAGGTGGTGTATAAAAGTGGGTTTTTTGACCTTTAATCCCCTTTCCAGAGTAATTATTAGTCTAATTCTTTACCTATGGTCATGAAGCATAAGTAAATCAAGCAATCTCCATAATTATATATCCAAGAAACGAGAATTCTATATCAATTCATGCAAAAATTCAATATAACGGTTCCCCGGGCTACTCCCGGGTCCTTAGGAACAATGGGGATTAGCCCCACATGGTTGACAATGGAGAATACATAGGAGTAGAGAATAAAAACGTGGGAAACATGGAGAAAACTCGTGTAACTCCTGATACGAAGGTGCTCATGGAGATCCTCCTCGAGAAACACACATTTTGCAGTCTTCCGGCAGCAAAATCGCCCGTCGGAGGTGCCCAGATTGCTCAGTTGACGGCCTTCGTCTCTCGTCTCCTCTCTCTCTCTCCCTCCTTCTTTGATGTTGTGCAACACAATATGAGATCCCCCTCGGGCCGTTCGTTCTCTTCTTAGGTCATAGGACCACTTTACGGCTCTGAAAAAGCTCAACCGTCAGATTAAAACGCTCCGTTTTAGTGCTGAAAATCGCCAGATCCCGACGTTGTCGATAGTATCGACCCCAGGTCGATGGTATCGACCATGATACAGGTTATTCCTTCCAAAATCACGTTTTGGGGTTGCTTTTTGATAAAATGTCGATACTATCGACACCAGGGTCGATAGTATCGACTCTGGACAATGCAAAAGTGCCTGAAAAAGTGCAGAAACATGTGTATAAGTCCGGGGATTCTATAAAATCATTTAAATATGATAAAAGAACTATAATTTGATGCAAAAAGAGTTTAAAGGCCAACTATAGTGAATTATGCAAATATAATCAAGAAAATGACAAATACATGCATAAAACAGATATAAAATAAGCCTATAAAAGTGACTCAAAACCCATGCATCAAACTCTCCTAAGCTTAAACCTTGCTTGTCCTCGAGCAACAAAACTTTGGATCTAGTTGAGATAAGTCAGAAATAGGACATAAATACATGAAATGAATCTACACCATCCCTACTTTCTTTCCACAAACCGGCCCTCATTGACCACTGAACACTAACTGCCATCCAGGCGATCAAAGACCTATGTAAAAGATGTATGTCCCCCAATCAGTGAAACACTATCAATTAAAGCAGTTAATATGATAAACTCATTTGTTCCACACTTGATGCATCTTGTGATCTCCTATCTACGTTGCTCATTTCCTAACTACCGTCTAAATGGAAGCAGATCTCCTGATATTAATGAGTGAGGAGAATATCATGGATGGCCTACCGATTAGAGCAACGGGTGGATGGGATAGGTGGTTGTGGAAGAGATGGAAGCACGTAACAGTCAATCATGCAATACAAAAATTAATGATCTATCATGATGCAAAATGCAAGTGAAAATGTCCTAATGCTATATTTTTGGTGGAATGATGCATGCACTATCATTCCATCTCAAGGTGAGATGGAATATCTAAGAAAACTACGCCATGTACTTATTCTTCTTAGTATGTAAGTGAGAACAGGTTCC
Organism: Alisma plantago-aquatica; assembly: GCA_963693085.1. Lineage (NCBI taxonomy): Eukaryota > Viridiplantae > Streptophyta > Magnoliopsida > Alismatales > Alismataceae > Alisma > Alisma plantago-aquatica. The sequence continues at coordinate 431,356,725 of OY856410.1, forward strand.
TTTCTCCCTCTCATTCCTACTTACTTCTCAATTCTTTTTTTTTCAATCTTTTTTTTCTTCTCTTTTTTACATTTTTTTTCAATTTTGTTTTTCAAGCCCTTATTTTCATAGATGACAATGAATTATTTTTCGGGCTCACTTCTTGTTACATAACCTATACGTTTGAAGTATTCAGAAGATATGGAACAAGTTCACCACCTTTCATGTTTTCACAAGAACATACAACACATGATGTACAACTATATGCTCAAAAGATGTGAATGCACTACAAAATGACAGTTATACAATTAAATGACACACACCTAAAGATAATGTGCATGTATGATTACTCTATCTTTTTTTTTCATTTTTATGCAAAAATATGTGAAAGTAGTTGTAATGCACGACCTTTCTACATGAGATGCAATAAAAAAGTGAAAGACAATAATGTGCTCCCATTTCTTATGGTGGAGTGTGAATGAAATTGCGGTGGATCAAATCACAAGACTAATTGACAGAACCTTCCAAAAATATCATATGTCCCTCTCTAAAGACCTGTGTACAGGGTAACTGAAGGATTTCTCTCTTAAACTTTAGTCTAAGGTCACGTTAGCGTTTGGTCGGTTCGGTCTCAAACATCCTTGCCAATCACTTTTCCTTGGACAATAAAGATGGTCATTCATGTCCCCATGTCCTGAAGCTAACTCACCCAAGCACTTCCTTAGTTATGCAACTCAATTACTAATAAGAATAAGCTCAAAAAGTTCTCAAAATGCTCATTTTTTATGTACACACAACCCAAGAGTAATACTTGCAATTGAAACCATGCATTTATTGCTCCACAGATTACACTAGATAGATGTGGATCCTACAAAAGCAATAAACCTAGAAATAAAAGCAACATGAATAAGTAATTAAAAACTAAGATAAAGGGTTGTTCCAACACCCCCCTAAGCTTGAATAAGACTATGGCCTCATAGACAACATTCTCACTTAAGAGGTGGAACAACGGTACCATTCGCTTTGAAGTGTGGTGAAGAAGGATGGTTAGATGCTCAAGTAGACCAAGTGATGATTGCTATCTCCCTCCTTTTTGTGGCCCATTTTTGTGTATTAGTGGTTCTAAGATGTGACTTGCTTCATCCATCTTTCCTCTACAAAAAACGATTTGAAAAAATCTCATTTCGATACCTTTTACGGCCTATTTTATGTAGCTGTCCTGCAGGTGTCGATACTATCGACAAAGGTCGATGGTATCGACCCAGACTCAGCAATTTTGCTAAATTAACGCATCTAAAAGCCTGGGAACTCAAAAGTGTTGATACTATCGACCATAGGGTCGATGGTATCGACTTTACTGGCACCAACTTTTCTGTAAATCTTCAGGAATCTCGATACTATCGACCCTAGGGTCGATGGTATCGACTTTTCTTCAGCGTTTACTTCTCCAAACTCGATACTATCGACATGGGTGTCGATAGTATCGACCTTAACATTCTTCACACTTCAAAACACGAGTTAGGGTACCATTTTTACAAAAATTATCAAAACCTAAGCAAAAACTAAGTACATAAACATAAAAGAACATAACCAAACATAAAAATGAATCGAAAGTTGGGTTGCCTCCCAACAAGCGCCCTTGTTTAATGTCCTAGGCTTGACATAAAGATACCTTTAACCTGGGTTGTCAAGAGATATCTCCAATGAGTCATGTGGTAATTTGAATTTAAGTCTTTCATCACAAATCCCAAGTGTTAAGTAACCTCACCCAATGACAGCGATTACATCATCCGTAGCTTGGAACGAACTTCCCAATAGCATCTCACCTCCTTCCATCTCATGCATGTCCATGACCACAAAGTCAACAGGGAAGATGAATTTGTCGACCTTGACTAGCACATCCTCACATATACCTTGTGGCTTCACAATGGATCCATCCGCCAACTCAATTGTCATAGAAGTTTGTGTTGGCTTCTTCAATCCCAGCTTTTGACAAGTGGCAAGTGGCATAAGATTAATGCTTGCCCCTGAGTCACACTGTGCTTGTGGAAAATGCTGGCCGCCTATGGAACATTGGATGTAGAAACATCCTGGATCTTTCCTCTTCCTTGGTAGCCGTCCTTGGATTATAGAACTCACTTTTTCATCAACAACACAAATGTCAGTGTCTTTTATCTGCCTTTTCTTAGTGATTATGTCCTTGATAAACCTTCCATATGCTGGAATCTTTTCTATCATTTCTACTAAAGGAATATTAATATGGAGCTTCCTAAACATCTCCAAGAATTTCTTGTAGTGCCTATGCTCTTTCTTCGGCCTCAGACTATCTGGGAAAGGCATGTTTGGGTCCTTCGCTCGCTTGTGTGGTGGCACATATGGAACTTTAGGGGCTCCTCCCCTAAGCTTGCTTCAACACCACCTTCTAGGATAGGATTTGACACATCATCCGTGGATGGCATGACTTGTGGCTGCTCCCCTCTCTCAGTGACTGTAGCTTCACCATGACGCATGGCCTTCACCTGCTCCTCTTGCCTAGGTGCGGGCGCGGCCACGATGTGCTCTTGGCGGATTTTTCTAAATGGGCTACATCCACCAGGAAGTCCATAATAACTATGAGGATATGGAATCTTCAGTGTAGCCTCTGTATCAAAAATCATTTTACTTTTGTCTTGGACCTCCACTACTGGGGCCTCTGCCTCATTAATCACAAATATGTACTTTACTTGATGATGTGCTTGAACATCCTCTACATTCCCAACCTATCTTTGTTGATTTGTATGCTTCATGGCCGCCACTTCATTGGAAATTTGGGTCACAGTCGTCTCTAGTGCCCTCATTTGTGCTCCATGACTTTGCAATGTCTGCCCAAATTTATTCAAAATCTCACCTTGAGACTGTAACTGCTTGGCGAATGTACTCATCATCTCTTGATTTTGTTTCACCACCTGGCTAAGCAATTCATTGTTCTTTTCCTCTAGGCTAGGCTGCATCTTCTGAAAATTTTGTTCCTTCCTCCAATCATAATTGTTATTTCTATATCCCTGTTGATGCATATACTTTGCATGTACTTCATCATCAGACCCATTGTCCTCTTTCTCTAGGAGCTTCTTGGCTATAACATCCAAATTGTCATTAAGCGTTTTGATGGCCCTTACTTCATGTGTAATGCCAACTTGCTCGGGTGCATCTCTTTCACCCCAAGACTGCTTTTTGGACATGTTCCTTAGAATCTCCCAACACCTTGTGCCTGTGTTGTTCAAAAAGAAACCAGAACCTGCTGAGTCCAAATTGCTCCTATCATGTTCATTTAGGGCGAAGTAGAAAATTTTAGCTTGCTTCTCCTTGTCTAAGTCGTGATGTGGACACTTCCTCAGCATGATCTGGAAGCACTCCCAAGTTTCAGAGTATGTTTCACTGGCTCGCTGGTTGAAGTTGTGTATCTTCCTCACTAGATCGTTTGTCTTTTCAGGCGAGAAAAACCTCTCAAAAAACACCTCAACCATGTGATCCCAAGATTCAATGTACTCATCATCCAGATTGTGCAACCATTCCCAAGCATTGCCGGCTAAAGAACTGGGAAAAAGTTTTAGGTAGAGTGTCTCTTGCGGGAACCTATCAATCTTTATCATATCACAATTTTCCACGAACGTACTGATGTGGGTCACCGGATCCTCATTTTTAAGTCCATGGAAAGCCATCAATTTGACCAACTGAATAAGCCCTGGATCAATATTATAACTGGGTATGTTGATAGCTTGTTTCTTGATTGGCCCCTTCTGCACATAAGAAGAAGAAGCCTTAATCCTTTCCCAGACTGTCTGCTCTTCATTTTTCACTCTATCAGCCATTATTACTTTACTAGTACCTGAAATTTCAAATGGCACTGTATGAACCGGTACTAATAATTAAAACAATGAATAAGATTTGCAATTCAGTTCAAAAGATGAAAAAAAGAAAAAACATTACAGGAATTAAAAGTGGCCTAGTGTGGCCGCTCGCAGAACTCGTAGTGCTAAAATTCACCGTTTCCCCGGAAACGGCGCCAAAAAAATGACACGCGTAAACTGTGCGTGCAAACGCAAGTATACATATCAATATAATATAGGCCTTGTGAGGCCCGAGTCGAACTCAGGGAAACGTGAATTTTAGTAGACTACTACTAACTGGTTGCGATCAGCTAAACCGATTAAAAGAGTTGATTGGTTTGAAAAAGAAATTAAAATAAAGTAAAAACAAAGAGAGCGATGATTAAATGTTGGTTTAATCAAATGAGAATGGGATTCCCTAGGATTGCCGATTTCACCACGGGGTCTCGTTATACCGAAGATCTTGCATAAATAACGTAGATTTTATCAAATCTTAGATAAAGAGCCTGTAATCAAGATTGCCCGCTTTCACGGTACAGTCCACTACCCAAATCTAAGCCAATTCTACTTTCGTAGCAATTTATATCTTAGATTAGGCGCATTAATGATGACTATGGGTATCTCTCCACTATCCGTACGTCGCCTAGTCTAAGGAACGCATAAGATGGTGTATAAAAGTGGGTTTTCTGACCTTTAATCCCCTTTCCAGAGTAATTATTAGTCTAATTCTTTACCTATGGTCATGAAGCATAAGTAAATCAAGCAATCTCCACAATTATATATCCAAGAAACGAGAATTCTATATCAATTCATGCAAAAATTCAATATAACGGTTCCCCGGGCTACTCCCGGGTCCTAAGGAACAATGGGGATTAGCCCCACATGGTTGACAATGGAGAATACATAGGAGTAGAGAATAAAAACATGGGAAACATGGAGAAAACTCGTGTAACCCCTGATACGAAGGTGCTCCTGGAGATCCTCCTCGAGAAACACGCATTTTGCAGTCTTCCGACAGTAAAATCGCCCGTCGGAGGTGCCCAGATCGCTCGGTTGACGACATTCGTCTCACGTCTCCTCTCTCTCTACCTCCTTCTTGGATGTTGTGCAACACAATATGAGATCCCCCTCGGGCCGTCTGTGCTCTTCTTAGGTCATAGGACCACTTTACGACTCCGAAAAAGCTCAACCGTCGGATTAAAACGCTCCGTTTTAGTGCTGAAAATCACCAGATCCCGACGCTGTCAATAGTATCAACCCCAGGTCGATGGTATCGACCATGATACAGGTTATTCCTTCCAAAATCATGTTTTGGGGTTGCTTTTTGATAAAATGTCGATACTATCGACACCAGGGTCGATAGTATCGACTCTGGACAATGCAAAAGTGCCTGAAAAAGTGCAGAAACATGTGTATAAGTCTGGGGATTATATAAAATCATATAAATATGATAAAAGAAGTATAATTTGATGCAAAAAGTGTTTAAAGGCCAACGATAGTGAATTATGAAAATATAATCAAGAAAATGACAAATACATGCATAAAACAAATATAAAATAAGCCTATAAAAGTGACTCAAAACCCATGCATCAACTCCAAAGAGAGTGAGACCCATTGAGAGAAGGTTAGAGAACCTAAACTCCAAGATATGAGAATTCTGAGATATGTGATATGATATGTACTAAACTATACTACTCCTAAGTGATTGAGTTGAGTTGCATTATGCATGATTCCTTTAGACCTATGGAACCCTAGATGTCCTTGAAAGGACCAAACCCTAGAATCAGAGAGAGGCTAGTTACATATGTGCATGTGAATAAGCAAATATGAGTGCCTGTCATCTGGGAGAGGGAGAGAGCCCAAGACCCTGGAGGAGGTAGCTATGTTAGTTTCTATGAAGCCTCATGCTTGGGTTGGTGGTTCCCATTTAGGAATCTAGTGGTGTGTATATAAGAGAAAGAGAGTTGAGAAATAGTGTTTCATGGGTATAGAACCTATGGAGGGTATGTCGTGTCATGTTGTGGTTTGGTTTGTACCTATGTGGCTAGAGCTTAGAAGGCTATCACTAGTGCCAATGAGGTAATCCGAGAACCCTAGACTTAGAGGAAAGATAAAGTATAATCATATGTGATACTCATAGAGATGAGTGAGCTTAGAGAGACTGAGCATGGAATTACCCTCATGAGATGGGCCAGGACAACCTCAATTGGACTAGATGAAGTTTTGATATATGTCTGAGGAGCCACTTGTATAAGTTGGTTTAGTACAACCATGATATAATAAAGATAAAATGTTATATGATCTCAATGACGTGATATATAGACATGATATGATGGAATCCTAGAGATGGTTTAATAGATATCAATGCATAAATGGTTAGTCATATACATGAATAATGATGCTAATGTGAAATTGTTGGTTAATCTTGTGATGAAATCATTAGTAAATGTTGCAATTTATTATGATTAATGAAATAAGGTCATATGAATGCAACATGTTACATGAGGTGTTAACCTTAGTGCTTAATAAAGATGAAAAATATAGTTTGACAGTTAACATAACATAATGCTTATAACACCTTGATATGATCTAGATGGTTAATGTGGGTTCATTATAGTTAACTCCCTCTTAAAAGGCATATGTCGATGATGAACATGTTCTAACAATGAACTAAACAAATGATTATGGCACCTTGATATAATGGGTTAACTTGGGTTAACTCCTTTGGAACATGATAATATGATGTGGAAATCGTAATGCATGGGTTAAGATAAGGATGCAACCCTAGCATATGATATATGTAATGACATAACCTAAGTTTCTAAACCCTAAGTTTAACCTTGAATGGAGTGTTGGTGCACAGATGGTTGTAAAACCCCCTAATAGTGCTTTGGATACATGGTTCTATGTAACCTTTGCAGATATGTTACACATAGAATAGTGCCTACATGCGGATGAAGACATTGTAGTTTTCCTTAGAGTACCAGTATGGTTGACTTTCGAGGACGAAAGTTCTATTAAGATGTATATGATATGACAAAGTGGTTTTCTAGCTTAATTTTGAGGACATAATTTTTTTTTAAGGTGTGTAGGATGTGATGGAGTGGACTTTTGGAGTCCTTAATCATCCAATGACATAAGTGAAATCATAAGGTTGAATAATATTAAGAGTTCTAAGGTTTTGACATAGTAGGTGTGTTGACGTGATGTTGATATCATGACTAAGATATCTCTTTTTAATGCCTTCTTGAGGAATTTAATATAATAATCAAATAGATGAATTTGTCACCAAATTTGAGTAGAAGGTATCTCAAGAGGTAAGAAAGATATAGTTAAAGTTAGGTGGCAATCGGATATTCCTAGAGGAAGTTATGGAGGTTTGATTTTGGTGAAATAGCATGCATTTTGATGTGTTTTGGACCTAAGTTGGTGATATTTAATCTCTGTCACGCGCCCTAGTTTAGTTGAGGATGTGCGACTCTTTTCTGGCCATTGGATTGTTGATCCTAGGTTGTGGACACTCTTAAGGAGAGGCCACAGATCGGAGCGTCAGCTCAGGTCCTTGGATGTCATCTAACAGTAGAGAAACCTTCTCCTACCTTGCAGTTACTGCCTTGATCGAAGGCAACAACCACGACGTTGCATTGCACACTGATCGTGGACTTGAACGTGATTCCAACCCAACAGTTGTACTCACCTCTTCCCAAAGAGTTGGGTTAACCCCAGTTTCAGTCCGAACAACCAAGTGACGAGCTCCCCTTTTCCTCCAGTTCCCCACTGCAGCGTACATGTTGTGGCCAATGGTGTAGCGTGGAGTTAGAGGCAAGGACGGAGGAAGATAAGAGAGGGAAAGGAGAAAGGATTCTGGATAAGTTGAGTGTGGGTGTTTTCGTGCCCTGTATATGTGAGTTCCATGGCTGCCGAGGCCAAGGTTCGAAGGAGATGAGATCAGAGTTAGGGATATCGATCCAAGGCTCTACAACTCAATCCAAGAGTCCCTTCAGGTTCTTGAAGCTCCGACGAAGCTTTTTAGTGCCTCATCCATGAGATTCGAGGACGGGGAGCCTTTTTCCCCTTTCCTAGCGCCGTGGTGGCCACCATGGCCAGTGAGCTCGTGGACATGGAGCTCCATAGGCGAACCCTAGGAGTGGAGTAGCCGTGGGCATCTGGATGAGGTATCCAAATCTGATCGTGGCCCTAGGTGACATCGAGGAGCCATGAAGCTTCTGTGGTTGCTCTCCGGAGCCAAGCCGTGTGGCAGCGGCCCCGTGAAACAGAGTCTCAGCGGACTCGTGCATCCGCGTTATGCAAGACAAGAGAGAGGGAGACTGACCGATCCAGGAGCTGAGAACTGGCCGACTCAACCCAGTCCAAGTACTGAAGACCGTCGGCCCAGATGAGGAGCAGCGCCCAACTTACCGGACATCTGGCACATCCCCATTGGCACAAAGTGGTATATTGTCCAGTAATTCCAATAAATACTTAGATCTTGCATAATTCATAGTAAATAGCTCGTTTATCGGAAAAATACATATAATATACCAAATTGTTCAAAAAAATGCAAAGAATAATATGAAAGCATAATATCCTGCTTTTGATGCACTAATAATAGTAATATCATGTAAGATGTAAAATGCTCATATGATGGATAATAAATATCAAATGATGCCCTAAAATTATGAGAAAATACTTGTAAATCATATTTCATGTTTATAATGCATATGATGTCAGATATGGCCATGTAGATGTATGAAATCATGTTTTTTGCTTAATGTTGCCATTAGGGCTATTAACCCTAAATAAAATGTAATAATTACATACATGCTCAATAAATGATGATATTTATAGAGTAAGCTCATATCAGTATTTGAAACCTCAAATTCAAATATGATATTAGGAGGATACACATAATCCATGTTAAATGATGATGTTCACACTTAATGTGATATAAACCCTAATATGATTAATACATGTAACCTAGGGTTAATATGTGCACAAAAAGGATATCAAACCTCATTATCAGATAATGAACCATAATCTCAAAGATGACATTAGTAAGATAAATCTAAGGCAAGAATACAAGTAATCATGAGAATATCATAATGACTAAGTGAAACCCTAATATGAACACGATTAGGGTTAAGATGAGATGTAAGATGATGAGAATCTGATGATAGTATATGATCTTATCTTAATCAGGGATGACCAAGGTTAGATGACATCAAGAATATGGTTTATAATGTCTCTTTGGAAGGTACGTCATTACCTTTTTCTTGGCTTATTATACATTATGCTTTTGTTATATAGGAGTAAAGACTTGTCATATGGTATTGATTGAAATGATTGTCTTGTATGATATATTTCTTGAATTTCTATATTTATGGCTATGAACACCTACAAACATAACATAGATGTTCCATCATAATATAGCTCATAAACCACTTGGTGGTAGAGCGCATGCATAATGATCACAAGCCACTTGGTGGTAGATCATATGATGTTTGTATAATGATCATAAACCACTCGGTGGTAGATCATAAGGCCTGAAGATGTCAAAGCCACTCGGTGGCAGACGCACGAGATATATGATGAAAATGTGCTTAAAATATATGTGTGCTCTTTTGCTAATAAATATCTTTGTGTAAGTATATGCTTTTCTTATATTCTTCTATTACTGCCAAGTATTACTTATTGCCAAGATATGATGAGAGGCATATAAAAGACACGTGGGCGTACTCAGTACAATATTCATGAATATTGTGCTGACGTGTACCGTATGTAATATTTTGTTTAGGTTGTGGTTATGCTCTTGAAGATCCAGGATAGTTGAGAGTTGTGTGGCGAGCTGATGTACAGGTGGACCTGTTGTCTTAAGATCCTGTAGTTTAGTGGTAGTACATGTATATGTATAAGTTTGTTGTTCAATATGTAATATCAAATGTTATAACAATTCATGTTGTAATTATATGTTGAATGGTGAACATATGTGTATGGTTTTATTTTTGTTCATGTACATGTGCTACTGTATTTCCTTCTGACTCCCTTGATTTTCTTCTTCTTAGCCTAATGTGGGGTGTTTAAATTGGGATTGTTGCTGAGGTGAGTGTTTCAATTTGGACGTCACACATCAGATTAAGTTTTAGAAAATCTTGGAACGCCACAAGATATGTATTGGTTGTCATTCCAATAGAACAAGCCTGATTTACAAAATCCAAAGTTTCCCCAAATAAGCTGAGTAAGTGCGCTTCCATATAATGATTTGAAAGAGTTTTTCTACAAGTCTTCATATGATTTTCGCGACTTTTCCGTCGAGGGCAGGACTTTAGAGGTAGAAGAAAATGAACCCAATGATTGTTCTAGTTCTAGAATGGTTATTCCTCACAATTGCTCCTTGTGGTAATGAAAAAGACTTGAAATTTACCAGCAAAATCGAGATTATAATATATATTATAGATCACATGTATGATCCCCACCATGAGGGGAAGGGGTGGAAAAAAGTTGGCAAAAAGGGGTGTCGCCCATCTGAAGATTATTATTTTTTTTTTGTGGGGGGGGGGGGGGGGGGGGGTGTGGTTGTTTGCAATGTCATATCCATCGCTACCGCACAAGCAGTCCACCAGCCCGCCCACCCGGCGTGGTGGCGGTGACCTGCCTGAGTTGGTTGGAGAGAGCTTGGATTTGGTGGAAGTATTGCTTGGCCTGCACGGCGGACTCAGCTTCCAGCTCGCCGATATCGGAGCACAACCTCTCCTCGGCCTCTTCGGCAACGTGGAGCCTGCGCACGGCCCACTCCAGCTCGGCGCGCATGGCCTCCTCCCGTGCACGGCTCTCGTTCAGCTGGCGCTCGAGCTCTGCATTGCGGCGGCGAAGCTGCTCCGCGTCCATCGCGACAAAAGACTTAGGTTGGAGATGGAAACGAGGAAGAAGATGTGTAGAGTCGTAGAGAGACGGAGTGAGTGGAGGAGAAAGGTGCCGGATTCCAGTTGCTTCGGTCACTTCGGTCGGGTCGTAGACGGGAGCAGTGATGAAAGTTCGCCGAGGATGTTGGGTTGAGTCGTTGAGATTTGAGAGGGAGGACTGATGGGGAGTTTTATAGGAACCTGGTAGGACGGATATGCGTCGCAATTCAACGTATTTGGCAAATGGGCGTTACACCCGGTTCCAAGGAAATTGGAATGGGCTCGGTTCGGCCGTCGGCGACTCGTCGGCTCGGCTTAGAGCTTCTGGCTGGGGAGGAACCCACGTCTGAATCTGATGACGAACTCACAGGCGCATCTGTTCGCGGTGTCGGGTCCTCAGCGCTAGCGGCCGGGCGATTCTTCTTCAAGCGGGGGCCATGAGGCCCACGAGTTTTCGGCTAGGTGGGCCTGATTCAAAATTTCAAATCGCTGGCCTAATTCAGTGTGTCTGTGCCAGTATTTGAATGGAACGAGAAAATATCCCGCTCCATGAGTATCTATAACCCTCTAAATAAGAGGCTGCATGCATTCCTGTGTGCTTGAGTGTTTTTTTAGCAGATCTGTAGCCGGTATCGGTAGCCTTATATGTAAGGCCGACTATGGGCTTAGATGTTCAAGCAACTTGCCTGGTTGCTTTTCTATTATATGGTTATATTGGCGATATTTACAAACTAATCTACTCGAACTGCTGCGTTGTTCAATTTTTTAACGCAATTTTTTTTACACACAGACAATATATTATACTATACATATAATAAAATAAAGAATATACACTTCTGATACATATCAATTAGCCGACCATTATAGTTTTAAAAGCAATTAACGATACTTGTGAATATTTGTTTTTTGAGTTTTCTCCGACCGCATTTCATATTTATGTGGTCATCGATCTAACATATTCGTGCGTTCCCGTAGTTTGATTGTGTTCTCATTACTTCGATTACACTTTGCATTCTAACACACTGATTTTGTATTATTTGATACAGTCTGTCTTTGTATTTACATCCTTACATGTTAGAGGCAATTTGTTGACTACTAATGGAGCAATTCTCTTTTAGTCGGTTGTATGTGTAATTATTTATTAGTATATTTATTTTTTTCCGTGGGACATGTGTGCACTAATTGGTCCAATATGCATGTGTGCTATTTGCTCCAGTCTACCTGTGTGCTTATTATTGGAGGGAGTCATTTGGATGATAATCCACTTGCTCTTCTTTTGTGAGTCTACTTCTAAAAACCTTATAAAAAAAGCAACCCTGCTCTTGCTCTCACTCTCTTTTAAGCACGTTTCTCTAGAAACTTGCTCAGCTGCTCATTTACTTTTTCTTGTTCGGTTTTTTCTCTCACTCGGTTGATTTTTTATTATTATTGCATGTCTCAATTTACGAAATCTTTTATTGTTGTTTGTGTACATTAATGTTACAGGGAGTCAACTCGGTGTTAATCAAGTTGCACTCTCTTATATAAATTATTGTGTATAACAATACATTACTAATTATAAATCTGTTTAGATGCAGTTCTAACAATATATGTGTGTTCTTATTGGCCAGTCTCATTGTGTGTTATAACAACATATATGTATGTGAGTTGGTGCAGTCGTTATATGTGTTTACATGTTAGAGGAATTCAATTGTATATAATTGAGTTGTACATTTATATTTATTCCGCAATTTGCTCTGTCAATTTTTTTTACTTGGATTTTTTTTTAATCTCTACATGCATGTCTACTTCTTAGTTAATTTTTTTACTTCCATGCCAAACGAGCAATACACGTGTTGGTTTATTTTATAATTCCAAGGAGTATATGTGTTATAACCATTTAATTGTGTGCTCATCGGTTTAGAAAGTCAATGTGCTCCAGGTGTTTATCTATGTATTGATTTATCCATTTTGTCTGTGTCATTTAATGTTAAAGGAATTATTTTACTATTGCTTTCTCTAATATGAATTATTGCAAATAACAATGCAATGTTGATCATTAATCAGATGAAAAGATAGCTTGGAGTTTAGAGGGTGTTCTAAAACATCTGTGTGTGATTATTAGCAATCCAACCTATTTATGTATTTTAATAGTCCCTTACACACACACACAGATATATATCTATATATATATATATATCTATATATATATATATATATATATAGAGAGAGAGAGAGAGAGAGAGAGTCAGACTAGAATACACTTGAGTGTACAGATCATGTCATACACCCCAATGGTGTTTGCCTATCTAGACCATGTTTTTTCAAAATCTAATCTCTTGATCTTCATGGTTACAATAATAAAAGGTCACATGCAAAATGTGAACTCATTTGGATGAGTGTAAGTCACTCATCCAAGGAAAACAAAATCGACGCACGAAACTAATTTGAAATGCATGATTTTTTCCTCTTTTAGATGCGCGACCTATGAATGTCCAAATGAGTTGATAATTATTATATAGTATGTTCTTAAGATAATTAAGAAGATCAACGACTTAGATATTTCAAAAAGTTACCGCATCTTCAAAAATGACTTAGGTGTACGGTGCATCCAATACACTCAAGTGCACACTTCCTAACCTCTCTCTCTCTCTCTCTCTCTCTCTATATATATATATATATATATATATATATATATATCAATGGTCCTATTTTTTGTGTGCTTACTGATTAGAAGGAAAAGATTGGTTATTAATCGAGCCGTGGGTTATATATAAATTATAGTATATTAATGTCACTACGCATCCTAGAGTACAACTACATGATGTTAATTCCAATTCAAAAGAATTCACGTACTTAGCACGTGTTACCCACTAGTAATTATGAGAAGAAGTGATGGCCGAGAATGAATTATATTGTAATACAACGATACGTCATTCATTACTTTGTAGCCCATTCTAACTATACCTCATTTGTTATTGTCCAACTTATTTGATTATATATTTTTTAGTTTTTTTCTTCCAAAAGCCCCCTTATGTATTCTGAATTCTCCCGTTTACTTTCACCTAATTCCAGCTAACCCCCTCCACCCATCTTTCTCGTTAACATTGTTGATCTTTTCATTTGGTTTTTGAATAGTGGGGAATTTCACCCCTGTCTGAGGTAGCAGGAGAGAAAGAACAACCAACAACATACGTCGAGGGACTTTAATCCCTTCCGATAGTGCCCCAATGGGATTCGCTGAGATTCAAACCCCCAACTTGCACTTCACAGGAAACAGGCTTGACCAGCTGAGCTAGCTGGTAAGTGCTTGATCCTTTCATTTGGTATTCGCTTTGTGCTCAACAATTCTACATTTAAATATATGTATTGTAAACACTTATAATTTTAAAATAAAAACTTATGATAAATTATCATATTATTAGTATATGATAATTTGAAATTTTAATCTTGGACAAAGTAACTCAACCCAGTCTAACCAATTTGAACATTCAACATTGTGGTCTGCCTGGGTATTGGGTCTGGTCAGATGTAGCTAAGATCAACTTGAGTCATTTCATATTTACTTGGAGTCATATGAGTTTTGTCCCTTTTAGGATTAATTTTGGGTTTCCACATTTACATTATTATTTCAAATAATTATGATAAAATACTTTTATGATATATGGGCATGGTCGGGTCGAGCCTACCCGAGTTTGGTTCAATCTGGGTCTCTTTACAACTTTGGATTTCAATTTAGATTGAAAATGTTTAGGTTCAGTTGATACGACATTTGTGTTAAAATACAAAGAGATTATACTTAGCAAATTTAGATAATATTTTTGCCTTATTGTATCCAAAAATTCCATTTTGGATATTAGATAACATGGTACCTAGTCTACCAATATTGTGTTTGTTGAACCCAACTTCAACCATTCCTGACCAAAATATGTTCAAGCCAATCCAAACTTGATATGAACAAGTTCAACTAAAATCTAACCAGATATATGAAAGAGATGTTAAAATTTAGCACACATTAATGCAAACATGGATAGGTATAACAATATTTTAATACAATTATTAGTAAATTTAAAATGAAAACATTGCAATCCTACAATTGATGTGTACTAGAAACTACACGATTCAACATGATCTGTGTTGGTATGTAAGTCCAAAGATCCAATCATATGATGATTGTATTCGATCATCATGAACTTGATTTGAGAATAACAAAGGTATTTTCATTTATTCTATTTGTCCAAATCATGAGATTATGACACGAACATGATAGACATGTAAAGAATATTTTTACTCAATGATATATGTCTTCAGGCTGAGGACCTGAACAATCAAATCATATGTATGATAAGAGTACATACATTCTTGTTATGTCCCTAGCTGAATATTATTGTGGAAGAAAAATAGACGACAATAATACATAAGACTGGAATATTTTTTAATTGATGTCAAGAATATGTTTTAACTGATGTCAAAGTCTCATTAGTCATGATATTAGACATCAAGTCAAATAAATATATACTTGTTAGAGAACAATGTATCAACAGACTCACCTTGAGAGTGATACATGGAAGCCATGAAATGGTAGTCAAAATCAACTCTCAAAGTGATAGTGGTGATTATGGTTCTTAGACTTGAATTTTCTACACTCATCACATGTCATTCGTGGAATCTGACACCATCTAAAATGACCTTGAATTAGAGTTTCCATAAAGGTGGTGCTCGGGTACATTGTGACACATGGGGTTTGACTGCGAGTGATGTAAATTGTATTTACTTCTCCTACCAAAGTTGATATCCTAACAACTTGATAAGGGAGACTGAGAAATATATGGCCATACTCATGTGAGTCAATATGTGATATATGAGCTTATATGCATCACACATAGTTTTCTCTAGTTCAAGGAGAATAGGTTGAATGTTAAGAGGATTACAATTCCATGCATCATGTTCAATCCATATATCAAAGACAAAGGAACTATATGATCATAATAACTCTGATCACAGATGTAGGTTGAAATTGTTCTCCAACTTTCCAATTACTTAGTAGCAATGATGTATTTCTTGATACAGCTCATTGCTTCTGATATCATAATACGGTTATGGACTTTCACTACCAACATAATTTGTGACCTATAGGGTCACACACATAGGATGCACTTGGAATAGAAATTTATACATAAACAAGATTTAACTTGGTTACTAAAAGTATCAAGGAAATCAACTTAAAAACATTGATTGTTAGTCAACTAACTAGAGTGTCTAGTCAACCGACCGGTGTGCCAGTCAATCAATTAGAGTATACAATCAACTAATTAGACTACTTTTGAAAATGGTTGATGGTACCCGTTAGTCAATCAGTTGGAGTGTCCAATTGACCCACTAAATAGTGTTCCTAGCGAATGGTCAAAATACTCAGTTGAGTGATTGGAATATCTAATCAATTAATTAGATGGGAAATGCCAAGTCTGATTTGGTCATACGATTACAAATATGTGTAACGACACACACTAATCATTACATTGAAAGATAATGTTGTTGCAATGTTAACCGCACACCATTCGATCGAGTGGATGGTCCACTAAACCGACTGACCACACACAACATCCGTCAAACAATGAGATATGCCCTTTTGTATCCCCTGGGTTTTCAAAACCCTAGCCCATCAACTCCTATGTAAGGAGGGGGTGGCCAAGACTCTCGTGACACAATAATTCTCTTCTCACATTTATGGTCATCTGTAAAAGATCATAAGTATCCTTACCCAAGAAATGGAGAGACAACAAGGGGAAAGAAAGTTGATGTTGGCATGTTGACAAACAGAATGACAACTTCTTTTTGTCGGCTCTAGGAGTGCAATGTAGAATTTTTGGTGGTCCGCATGGACTATTTAGAAGCATGGAAGCTGTTATTTCCATGCTAGGAGGATGTCGTCAAACACTTGAGAAGGGAGTGCATATTTGTTCAAGGATAGTCATTCGAATTGCTCCAGGACAAGATATATCTTG
Organism: Alisma plantago-aquatica; assembly: GCA_963693085.1. Classification (NCBI taxonomy): domain Eukaryota; kingdom Viridiplantae; phylum Streptophyta; class Magnoliopsida; order Alismatales; family Alismataceae; genus Alisma; species Alisma plantago-aquatica. The sequence continues at coordinate 431,373,453 of OY856410.1, forward strand.
CACCCTCTTTTCATATACATCATCGTTGATGAGATCTGCTGGTTAGGGAATATGGATAGAAATTGTCATTTTTGCTGCCTACTCTATCTCCATATTTTCCAAAAATTTGATTATTAGACATAAACAAATTAACATAAACAAAATTATGAGATATTGGAAGTCTATTCAAGTGATGGGGGATGGGAGGTGACAGAAAAGTTGGGTGGAGGGGTTCTCTAGAGTTAGGTGGAAGTGAAAGGGGGTTATATGGAATTTACTAAAAGAGAGGGGGTTTGTAATTTTAGAAAAGGTGTAGGGTAATTTGGAAAAATACTCCATGTTCTTACAATGAAATTCTATATTATTATACTCAAATCCATAACCTCGAACCTAGGCGCCAAGTAAACCAAAGGGGGTAAGGAGAGGTTTACATGAGAGAAAACTAGTGCAACAACATGAAGAAGATATAATTAACACACACTAATCTAGTGGGATGAGACCTCAAGTTATTAAAGGACACTCACATACACACACACACACACATATATATATATATATATATATATATATATATATGTGTGTGTGTGTGTGTGTGTGTGTGTGTGCGTGAAGCTCAAAGGACCAAAAAGATGGGTTTATAGACCTACAAGAAAAGAAAGGTAAACACGTAAAGGTAAGGAAGTTCAAAATTTTAATTTAGAGTGTTAGGGTCGTCATGACAAAGTTATTAACTTTTTTGAAAGCCAATGTTGACCAACCAAGAATCAAGCACCCATAGATCTTAGTAGTTTGATAAAAAACATTGGGATGAACTTCTGGAGATATAATGGTCACAAAGAGAGTCACAAGAAAGAATACTTATCCAGCTTATAGATATTGAACGATCAATTAGTAAGGGTATACCTTTTTTCCCTTTATCCATACCCTATAGGATAAGGTAAGGGTAAGGATTTTCATTACTCATTACCCGTTTACCCTTACCCTTTTACATGTTCCACTAATAAGGGAGAGTAAGGTATAGACATTATCCATGCATGTATACAGTTATCTGCCCATGGTTGGTAAAAATTATACAATAGCTAGAGATCTTTGTATTAAAAACAATCCCTAGTTTTCATAGGGTCTAACTCTTTCTATTAATCTTTTTATCCTAATACACTCACAGTGTGCAACCATCAACCTCCTTATATCATCGCATACACATAATAGTCTGTATAGAGGAGCTTCTTGTTGACTTTAGAGTTATATATTTTCCATATCTTGATAATGACTTAACCTTTCCATTCATATGTATCTAATATGTTTGTTTAAGATTGATTTTAAGTATTATGTACATGAAAAGGATCAAATCTATCAAGCCCTAGCTTGTTCTAGTTCAAGTCAAAAGCAATGGAAATGCACTTTTGTGGAAAACACTTCAAATAGCCTTAGAAGATTTTTTTGTAACCATTGGTATTGATGATATGACTTGTAACTAAGATGAGAAAAGAATCAGGAACCCTTAATTCAAATGTTTGATCACTCAAAAGATATTTTCCAAAATTCATTACAGACTGTTTATCGATGGAGATACAAACTCGACCGATCCCTTGATGAATTTTGATAATACCTTGGTTTAATTGAGTTTCCCATATACCGAAACCGATCCATGTACATTTCAAGTGATTGGTCAAGTTTCTCCCAGGACAAACGTGGCAATCTTTCAAATTGGCTTTGTTTCATAGTGCAATCAGTTGAGTTACCTTTATGAAAACTCAACCAACTGCACTGTACGGAAAATACAAAAAAAGTGATTATAACTATTGGAGTGTTGCAAAACTTGAAATTATATCTGTAGTAACACCCCAAACAGATAGATGACGCTCTTAAGTGTTCCTACCCTCTAGTGGACAACCCAACTATAAATAGGACCTCTTGGAGTTCATTCCAAGGCTGCCCATTCATGTTAGTCAAAGTCGTTGCTATAGTTGAGTGCATCCAGTCCACTTGATCCCCATTCTCTCTCATGATTACACTTCACTTTGTCCATATGAGTGAGATAGGATCTGTGGTACGAGCTACTTCATTATATACTTGCAAAGTTCTCAAAGCTTCTACTTCTCCAATCCATTTCTTCAATCTCAAGTTGGTGAAAGCTTCTCCAAGTGAAGGAGAAGGTGCAAGATTCTTCAAGATATAGAAGAAGGTGCAAAAAGCTTCTCCGAGCGATGGAGGATGTAAACATAAAGATCTGGGAGTAGAGTGGGTAAATCCTTCAAGGAAAAAGACTTATTTCCAAAAGGGGATCTTTGTAGCAAAGGTGTCCAGCTGCTTACAAGAGTGGGTAAGATCTTGTAGAGGTAGAAGACTCTAGCTCATTCAAAGAGGTAAGTCCTTGGTTGTAAGGTTGTTGGCTCCCTTGACCTCAAAGGGAAGTTGGGTATCCCTATCCTGGAAAAGGAAGGTCAAATTGTATGTCTTATAATGGACTATAAGTATACATAAGTTGCAATATCCTAGGGCTTGACCTCTCTAGGTAGTGGACTGATTTTCTCCTAATTTGGAGAGTGGAACCACTCTAAATATCTTGTATAAGTTCTTGTTTCAATCTCTCTCATACTTGCTATGCATGTTTATATTGCCATCAAATTTATTTGCAATTGTGCCTAGTTGAAGTAAATTGAAGGTCTAACAAATTTTGTGCAAGTGTTTTTAGCTCTATTCACCAGACCTCTGGAGCCCTTTGGTCCAACAAGTGGTTCTAGAGCCACGTTCATCTATGACACATCTCACATGAGACGAGAAGATGGGCGACAACTTACTTAGGTCCCTCAACATAGAGGGAGGCTTCTCTATGAGACCTTTGGTCTTCAATGACACCGATTTCCTCTAGTGGAAACAACAGATGCAGTTCTACCTTCAAAGGATGAATTATGACATGTGTAAGGTGGTGATTCTTCCATACAAGGAGACGATGAGGGAGATATCCACTTGGGATGAAGCTATAGTTAAGAAGCCACATCTTAATGAAAAGATGATAAGCATCATCTATGCATCCCTCACCCCCTCTGAGTTCAACCGCGTCCCTTCTTGGGACACAACCCATGAGATTTGGTAGAAGTTGTGCATCACCTATGAAGGCACAAAGCAAGTCAAAGAGTCCAATATCTAGATGCTCAAGGGTCTCCTTGAGAATTTCAAGATGGGAAAGAAGGAGAGAGTGGAGGAGATGTATACAAGGATCAACACCATCATCAATGACCTTACTCAATTGGGTCACACCATGGATAAGGGTACCATCAACTCCAAGATCTTATGGGCTCTCCCAAAGAGATGGGCATCCAAGGTTACTTTCATTGAAGAAGTTATAAGTCTTGGTGACATTGCAACTGAAGAGCTCATTGGAAACCTTCAATCTCATGAGCCAAGGCTTGATAAGAAAGAGGAAGATGAAAGCAAGAAGAGAAGGAATCAAAGAAGATCAAATATAGTGCATTGAAATCTCAAATGGAAGCACTCCTTTTCCAACAACAATAGGGATGTCGGTCTACCTCTTCTTTTCAAGTGAAGATGAATCCCCAAGTGAGCATGAAGCCAACTAATCCAAGGGCAAGCACTTCAAGGGAAAGTCTTCCTCCTCCACTCCAAGATGCTATGAATATGGTCAAAAGGGGCATTACAAGAATGAATGCCCCCAGGGATAAGAAGTCCTACCACAATAGTAGATCCAAGAAAAGGGAGGACTACTAGAAGGAGGGAAAGTACAAGAAGAAGGACAAGTAGGACAAAAGGAGAGTAAAGATGCAGCCCATGCCACATGGTAAGACTCATCTTCTAGTGATGCAAGCTTTGATGAAGGAGAATGCCATCTTTCACTCATGGCCTCTACAAGTGAAGACGTTGTTGATGTAAGTGAGGTAAGCTTGCATGAGTTATCTAAGTAAACTATTATTCATATGCTTAATTCTACCCCCTCTTTTTATTCTGAATGCAAGTCTAAAAAGAAGAGATTAGGTAAGATTATAGATGATTTCTATGCTAAAATTGATATTCTTGATCAAAATGATAAACTACATCTTGATAGCATTGATTCCTTGCAGGGAAAGTTTTCTTAATCTTGAGATCCAATACAATGGAGTTGAAATAGAGAATGGAATCTACCTTAAGAAAAAAAATAGTCTTAAGGAAGAAAACTGGGCCCTAGTAGATAAGTTTGCTTTACTTAAAACTGAAAATGACGATCTCAAGATTTCTTGTGATGCTATTAAAGATGAGAATAGAACTTATCTTGATGATATTTTAATGCTTAGAAATGAAAATTCTAGATTGCTTGCTCAAGTTAATGATCTCTCTTCTGGACCTTTATTTCCAAGTCATGAAGTTGCTAGTCTTACTTTAGAAAAAGATTTTTATCTTACAAAGGCCCTATGTTTGGAGGCTGACTTACTTCATGCACAAGATGATCTTGCTAGTTTATCTTCTGTGATCATTACTCTTAGTGATGATAATCACAAACTAAGATATTCCTTGTAGAAATTCCTCAAAGTGAAAAAGTCCCTTACTGAAGTTCTAGATCAATCTACCAAACATAGTGGTAAAAGTGGTTTGGGATATGAGGGAGATCCATTGAGCAAGAGCAGGGGAATGGGTAAGAAAAAGAGTAAGGGACCTCCTATCTTCCATGGAGAGTCATCTGGATCTAAAAACCCTATGGTTTGTTCTGTATTGCAAGAATGATGACCATTACTCTACTTATTGTCCTTATAGAGAGAAGGGACCAACCCAAAGATGAAATGGGTCCCGAGCTAATAGTGGATCCCAAGGTTTAAATTGGGTATCGACATCTTCCTTTCTTGTAGGTGAAAGGAAAATAGATTGTTGATAGTGGTTGCTCAAAGCATATGATAGGTGAATCAACCACTTCAACCAATTTACAATGAAGAAGGAAGGATTAATGACTTTTGGTGACAACAAAAAGGGTAAGGTGATAGTTGAGGGTGATGTAGGTGATTCACTATGCATCACAAATGTATTTCTTGTGGATGCCCTACATCACAATTTAATAAGTGTTAGTCAACTTTATGATAATGGTTATCTTGTTTTTTTTACGCCACTTGAATGCTTTCTTCTAGATTCCCTCTTCTACAATGTTATTTATAAGGGAACTAGAAATAGTAATCTCTATGTTATTGTTCTTGACTCTATTAAGCCTATTGTTGGTATATGTCTTGTTTCCAATTATTATGATATTTCTTTGTGGCACTGTTGGCTTGGTCATGTAAATATGTATCAAACGAAGAAGTAAAGAAAAAAGGATTTGGTAAAGGGACTTCCTAAATTGGATTTTCAAAAGGATGAGGAATGCCAACCTGGTAACCAAGGAAAGAAAACCAAGTCCTCCTTCAAATCCAAAGGATTCCTTAGTATCAAAAGATCTCTTGAGCTTCTTCACATTGATCTATTTGAACCAACGCATACACAATTGCATTGTGGGAGAAAGTATTATCTTGTGATTGTCGATGATTTTTCTTGATATACTTGGATCGTCTTTCTTGTTTCAAAAAGCGATACTCTTGATGTTTTCTCGACTTTATTCAAACAAGTTGAAAACAAAGGTTCTTATTGGATTGTCTCTAGCCACTGTGATCATGGGGGAGAATTTGAAAATGATTTGTTATAATAGTTTTATGAGGAATCTGGGTATGAACATAACTTTTCTTCACGTCGAATGTCTCAACAAAATGGGGTTGTAGAGAGAAAGAATAGGTCACTACATGAAATAACTAGGACTATGATTCTCGAGTATGCTACTCCAAAGAAGTTTTGGTCTGAAGCCATTAATACTTCATGGTTTGTGGAATACTGGGTTTTCACTAATCTATATTTGAAGAAAACCCCCTATGAGGTATGGTGTGGTAGAAAGCCTTCCATTGATTTCTTTCATATTTTTGGTTGTCCTTGTTTTGTTTTGAACCCAAGGATTTCCTCGACAAGTTTGATGTGAAGTCTTACAAGGCTTTCTTGCTTGGCTATATCACTGTTAGCAAGGCTTATAGAGTATTTAACATTGATTTGTCTAAAGTAGAAGAATATATCAATGTTAGATTTGTTGTGACTAATCCCTCTATTTCCAAAAATATTTTAAATAAGGATGTTGTAGATGAGGTGATCATCGGCTTGAAAGATCTCAACATTGTTGAGAGAGGAAAAGAGGTGTAAGTTGATGAATAAGAAAAAGAAGAAGAAAAGAATAATCCAACTTTGCAAAGCATCATCCTAATGATCTCATCACATGTAATCCATTTGAAAGGGTGAGCACATAGGCATCATTAAACAAAGAACAAGCCAAAAATTCCTTCATCTCTCAACTTGAGACAAAATATGTTAAAGAATCTCTCAAGAATGATGAATGGATCCTAGCCATACAAGAAGAGTTGGAACAATTCAAGAAGAACAAAGTGTGGACTCTTGTACCAAGACCAAGTGATAGAAAGATCATTGACACCAAATGGGTCTACCGCAACAAGCTTAATGAAAGCAGAAAAGTGGTAAGAAATAAAGCTGGGCTAGTAGCTCAAGGTTGCACACCAACATGAAGGTATTGATTTTGATGAAACTTATGCACCTGTTGCTAGACTTGAATCTATTAAAATTACACTTGCTTTTTCTATTTATAAGAATTTTCTTCTTTATCAAATGGATGTTAGAATTACATTTTTGAATGGCACAATTGAGGAGGAAGTATTTATTCCTCAACCTCTGAGCTTTGAACATGATAAATTGCCTAACCATATTTACTTGTTACAAAAATCTCTCTATGGACTCAAATAAGCCCCTAGAGCTTGGTATGAGAAACTAAAGAACTTTTTTCTAGACAATGACTTATCATGGACAGAGTCGATTCTACCTTGTTTCTAAAACACACTTCTAGCAATTTCTTGATTATTCAAATTTATGTTGATGACATTATCTTTGGTGGAACTGACCTTGATCTTTACAAGGAGTTTAGTGCTCTTATGTAGAGTGAGTTCAAGATGAGAATGATAGGGGGGACGCTTACTTTCTTCCTTGGATTTCAAATCAAACAAACGAAACATAGGAACTTCATCAACCAAGGCAAGTACACCAGTGAACTACTCAAGAACTTTCGAATGAAGAATACCAAGCCAATGGAAACTCCCATGTCAAACACCATCTAGCTTGACAAGAGATGAGAAAGGAGAATAGGTAGGTGAGAAGCTCTATAGAGGTATGATTGGAAGCTTACTTTTTTTAACTACCTCTAAACCTGATATGATGTTTAGTGTTGGCTTTTGTGCTCACTTTTAATCTAGTCCTAGGAAATCACATCTCAATATTTCAGGGCATCTAGACAACACTCAAAGTTTTGGATTATGGTATGCTAAGGCAAGGGACTTTACTCTTAGTACCTATAGTGATGTTGATTATGTAGGTTGTTTGATTGATAGATAGTGCACAAATGTCACTTGCTTCTACCTAGGACCATGCCTAGTTTCTTGGTTCTCTAAGAAACAAAGCATTGTGGCTCTTTCAACTACCGAGGTTGAATACATTGTAGCTGTGAGTTGTTGTTCCCTAGTCCTATGGATGGAGTAAATTATCTAAGACTTTAAAATTCATTTTGATGCTTCTCCTATCTATTGTGATAATAATAGTGCAAGTAACATGTCTTACAATCCTATATTGCATAGTAGAGCTAAACATATAGAGGTACATCATCACTTCCTTTATGACCATAGTGCCAAAAAAGATATTTATATCACACATGTAGACACAGAGAATCAACTTGCGAGCATTAACACTAAACCTCTAAATAGAGAGCAATTTACTTTTATTAGATCAAAACTGTTCATAACTACTTTTGATGATGTTGACATGCCATCTAGCTAGATGTTATCATACATATATGTTTCTTTCTTACATTTTGATCATCTCTTGACCGAAAGTTCTATAGTAGACATGTTTTCATGCCTTGTTTTGCTTTTTTTTTAGTATTTTTCATAGAGGAATGTTTTGTCATAAAATAGTACCCTCTGATGAGTGAAATGTGCCTCTAGTATAGAAAATTAATGTGACATCCCCGAATTTTCTAAAACTTAATCTGATGTGAGGCGTCCAAATTGAAACCCTCACCTCAGCGAGAATCCCAATTTAAACACCACACACTAGGCTAAGAAGAAGAAAATCAAGGGAGTCCGAAGGAAACACAGTAGCACATGTACATGAACAATAATAAAACCATACACACATGTTCATCATTCAACATATAATTACAACATGATGTGGCAAAGTGTTTTTTTGGCCTAATTTTGAGGACAAAATATCTTTTAAGGTGTGCAAGATGTGATGGAGTGGACGTTTAGAATCCTAAATGTCCACTGACATAGGTGAACTCATATCTTTAAGTAATTTGAAGAGTTACAAGTGCTTTGACAAAATATGGATGCTAATTGGTGTTGATATCATGATTAAGATCAATAAGTTTATGCCCTTTTGAAGTACATATTAAATGGTTAAATGAGTGAGTCTCGGCACCATAATTGGTTGGAATATAGATTGAGTTATGATAAAACTATGGTCAATGTTTCAGATTATTTCAATGTTCCCAGAAGGAGATATTTAGGTTTAAATATTATGTAATAATAGGGCAAGATTTCATATTTGGAACTTAGGCCTTGATCAACTGTGATATGTCATAGGTCACGATCGTGCACAAGATATGGACGTATCCCTAACTAGGGAGAGACCACGGATCATGCTTTTGCAACCCTTGGATGTGCTTAATTGTACAACTCATCTACCGTGTGGTAGTTGCCATAGTGTATAGGTGAGGGTTGTCCACGATTGGGAGAACGTGGGCTGAGAATGAAGACTAGAAGAAGCACCACATGATGAGAGCCTTGAGTGACTATTGGTTCAATTTGCACAAAGTGTGAGCCCTCCATCTCCACAAGCATGCTCGCTACTATAGAGCTCAACTCTTAGGATGGGTCTTTGCATCGCCGCCAGCTGTGGCTTGCAAACTGCACCACTGATCGGCCTCATGGAGGTAGGGATTCAAAGTCACTAGTGCCGACCCAAGTAGTGATGACCCAAGAAGCATGATGATAGAGACTGAAAAGGGGTCTTGACGGTGGCTTTGGACCAGACGAGAGGCAGACCGGGCAAATAGGGACATTGTGTGCCTCTCTGTCATGGTGATCTGCAAAAAGTGGGGGTGGCGGTCCCCTATTGCTTTGCTACAGCGGTCGCAAGTTGCACACGACCACAAGGAGGGAGATCCAGAGGCGTTTGAGAGTAGGCAAAGGTAGCAGCGAACCTATGGTGGTAGCATCCTATTGGTTGTAGGTTCCTTGCCGAACTTTCAACCATGGCGTCTAGGATCACGAGGAGGAGGCGCGCACGATGGTAGCACCGTTCTGCGGATAGATTGCGTCGAACAAAGAGATTGTGAGAGAAAGTGGAGGAGCTTTGGAGCGGTAGTTATCTCCTATGTAGCCAGAGGAGGCGATCGATCCGGTAGCAGTGAAGTTGTGGGTAGAAAGTCTTGGAGCCGAGGCATTCACAGATAGAAGGCTGCGATGGAGCTTAGCTTGATCCAGAGATCTTCCCCTGCGTCGATGACCGTTTCCAGGAAGCGAGGCACGCATGCGTCGGCCGATCAGGCGTGGAAAAGAAGATGGACCAGTTCAAATCCCAGACCACCGAACCAGCTGAACCGAGATTGAATCAGTCAGCTCAAAGATGAACCAAACGGGTCTTGAGCTTGCTAGACACGTGTCAACGGCTGATTGGTCTAAAAGAGGATTGACCAAGATTAGAGTTGACATCAGGAATATGTGGCATAGATTGTGATAAGTTTATCTATGACCAAGCTACACTATTACCTCTTACTTGGCTTATTATACAATATGCTTGTGTTATATGTGTAGTAAAATACTTGGCATATGATATTGGATGAAATGATTGTCCTTGCATGATATGTTACTTGATTTTCCATACAAATGATTATGAACACATCAAACATAATATATCTGTTCCATTATATGAAATCACTAATTCTCTTTGGTATCATAGTGCTGGAAAGTGATCATTCTCTTTGGTAGCATATCACATTGTACAATGATCTAACTCTTTGGTAGTAGATCATAAGGCCTTACATCTCATTCTCGTTGGTAGCAGAGATGATGCATTATTCCCTCAGGTGGAAAATGCATGGATATATAATGGAAAATGTGCTTAAGTGTTCTCTTTTGTTAATGAATATCCTTGTGCAAGTATATGCTTTTCTTATATTCTTCTGTTACTGCCAAGTATTAGTTTTACTTTATTTCCAAGATATGATGAGAGGTATATAAAAGACGCGTAGGCTTACTTAGTACAATATTCTTGAATATTGTGCTGACGTGTACCGCATGTAATCTTTTATTTAGGTTGTGGCTTTTGTTCTTAAAGATCCAGGATAGTGAGAGTTGTGTGGCGAGCTGATGTACAGGTGGACCTGTTGTCTTAAGATCCTGTAGTTTAGTGGTAGTACATGTATATGTATAAGTTTGTTGTTCAATATGTAATATCAAATGTTGTAACAATTCATGTTGTAATTATATGTTGAATGGTGAACATGTGTGTACGGTTTTATTATTGTTCATGTACATGTGCTACTGTGTTTCCTTTTGACTTCCTCTGACTTTCTTCTTATTAGCCTAGTGTGGTATGTTTAAATTGGGATTCTCGCCGAGGTGAAATTTCAATTTGGACGTTGCACATCAGATTAAGTTTTAGAAAATCAGGGGACGTCACAGGTGCTTTCAGAGCATGAACAATAGAAAAGCCTAACATTTGCTCATTATGCAACTCAAAACCAAAGAACATTGAACATAATAATATTTTAGGGTTAGATTAGTCGTATTTTAAAGACTAGATCTGACCTACCCTCTAGGTTAGCACCTAGATGTTGGAGAACTAGGTCTAGACTGGTGCTTGTTGAGTAGCAGGTCCTGAGATGTCATTCTTTCCTTGTAGTGCAGCGGTATGGGACGTTGCACTATTTGGAAATAACGTGCATCAAGGGAAGAGAAACCCTAGACATATGTCGCTCGTTGTCTAGAGTAGCTACGCTAGTCTACACCATGTTCTCACTCTTTTCATTAGTTTTCATGACACTGGACTCTCTACTATGTGTGGGACACTCGTTTTCGGGATTTGGTTTTTGATTCCAAACGGATCGAACCTCGATAGTTTTCTCTGACGCTTGTTTTATCGGAGAAAAACTACATAATATTTTAATATTTATATGTATTATAAAAATGTGTCCCCACACATGTACGAGTAGGAGGTGATCATGTAACCTAAGTGAAAGTGAATGACATCAGTCTAGAAGAGAGTAGTTCTTGATTAGATGTCTAGAGCCTTGTTGGAATATACATGATAGATGGAATAGATGATATAAGTTTTGATGATATGATGTAAGTCTTACATAGATGATATAAGATAGTTTATGATGATATGTGTTTGTCTTTGAGGACCCAAGTTCAGTTTGAGGATGCAAGATGAGTTTTGATGATGCAAGTAACTAAGATTTTATGAGATAAGGTATGTTATGTTAAGACAGGGTTGTGAGTCAGCATGAGCCTCAAACTCTTTTACAAAGGAGGACCTCTAGTATTAGGACCAGTTTCGGGGTTAACTCCAGAGAGAGTGAGACCCATTGGGAGGAGGCTAGAGAACCTAAACTCCAAGATATGAGCATTCTGAGATATGTGATATGATATGTCCTAAACTAGAATACTCCTGAGTGATTGAGTTGAGTCACTCTATGCATGATTCCTATAGTTTTCTTGAACCCTAGATGTCCTTGGGAGGACCAAACCCTAGAGATAGAGAGAGTCTCGTTATTTATATGTGCATATGTGAACATGAATATGAGTGCCTACCATTTGGGTGAGGGAGAGAGCCCAAGACCCTGGAGGAGGTATCTATGTTTGTTTCTATGAAACCTCATGCTCGGGTTGGTGATTTCCCACATAGGAATCTAGTGGTGTTTATATAAGAGAAAGAGAGTTGAGAAATAGTTTTCATTGGTATAGAGCTGAGAAGAGTATGTCATATCATGCTTGGTTTGTGCTTATGTGGCTTGAGCCTGTTAGGCCATCTCTAGTGCCAATGAGGTAATTCGGAAACCCTAGACTAAGAGAGGGAGAATTAAGTTTTTGTTTATGAGAGACTCACAGAGATGAGTTAGCTCAGAGTGACTGAGCATGGCACTACCCTCATGATATGGGTCAGAAGAACCTCAGTTGGACTAGATAAAGTTTTAATACATGTCTAATGAGCCACTTGTATAAGTTTGTTTAGAACAACCATAGTGTACTATAAGTAAAAATATGTTTTGATCTTGGCATGTAAAATATATATGTGATATGATGTAAACCTAGAGATGGTTTAATAGATATTAATGTATAAATGGTTAACCATATACATAAACAATGATGTCAATGTGATATAGTTGGTTAATCTTGCGATGAAAACTTTGTAAATGTGATAATTTATTATGAGCATTGAAATAAGATCATATGAATGAAACATGTTACATGAGGTGTTAATATTTGTGCTTAATAAAGATGAAAGAGATAGTTTGATAGTTAGCACAACATAATTATTATAACACCTTGATATGATATGAATGGACAACGTGGGTTAATTATAGTTAACTCCTTCTTGAAAGGCATATGTTAATGATGAACATGCTCTAACAATGAGCTAACTAAAATGTTATAATGGGTTAAATTTAGCTAATGCCTTTGGAATATGGTAATATGATATGGAAACCCTAATGCATCAGTGAAGATAAGGATCCAGTCCTAATATATGAGATATGTTATGATATAATCTAAGCTTCTAAACCGTTGTTGAGCCTTCTATGAATTGTAGTTTCACCCTAGATGCTTTCAAAACCTACTAAGAGTGGTTTGGATATGATTATGGAGCTTTGTTCTTGGATATGTTGCACATAGAGTGGTTTCCTACATGTGGATGAAGTCATGGTAGTTTTCCTTGGAGCACGAGTATGGTTGACTTTCGAGGACAAAAGTTCTTTTAAGATGTATATGATGTGAAAAAGTGTTTTTTTTGGCCTAATTTCGAGGACAAAATATCTTTTAAGGTGTACAGGATGTGATGGAGTGGACTTTTAGAATCCTAAATGTCCAATGACATAGGTTAACTCATATCTTTAAGTAATTTGAAGAGTTCCAAGTGCTTTGATAAAATATGGATGCTAATTGGTGTTGATATCATGATTAAGATCAATAAGTTTATGCCCTTTTGAAGTACATATTAAATGGTTAAATGAGTGAGTCTCAACACCATAATTGGTTGGAATATAGATTGAGTTATGATAAAACTACGGTCAATGTTTCAGATTATTTCAATGTTCCCAGAAAGAGATATTTAGGTTTAAATATTATGTAATAATAGGGCAAGATTTCATATTTGGAACTTAGGCCTTGATCAGCTTTGATATGTCATATGTCACGATCGTGCAGAATATATGGCCGTATCCCTAACTAGGGAGAGACCACGGATCATGCTTTTGCTACCCTTGGATGTGCTTAATCGTACAACTCATCTACCGTGTGGCAGTTGCCATAGTCTATAGGTGAGGGTTGTCCACGATTGGGAGAATGTGGGCTGAGAATGAAGACTAGAAGAAGCACCACATGCTGAGAGCCTTGAGTGACTATTGGTTCAGTTTGCACGAAGTGTGAGCCATCCATCTCCACAACCATGCTCACTACTACAGAGCTCAACTCTTAGGATGGGTCTTTGCATCGCCGCCAGCAATGGCTTGCAAACTGCATCACTGATCGGCCTCATGGAGGTAGGGCTTTGAAGTCTCTAGTGCCGACCCAAGCATTGACGACCCAGGAAATAGAGACTGAAAAGGGGTCTTGACGTTGGCTTTAGACCAGACGAGAGGCAGAACGGGAAAACAGGGACATTGCCTGCCTCTCTGTCACGGTGATCTACAAAGAGCGGGGGTGGCGGTCCCCTATTGCTTTGCTGCAGCGGTCGCAAGTGGCGCACGACCACAAGGAGGGAGATCCGGAGGCATTTGAGAGTAGGTAAAGGTAGCAGCGAACCTGTGGTGGTAGCATCATGTTGGTTGCAGGTTCCTTGCCGAGCTTTCAACCATGGCACCCAAGATCGTGAGGAGGAGGTGCGCACGATGGCAGCGCCGTTCTGCGGATAGATTGTGTCGAACAAGGAGATCGTGAGAGAAAGTGGAGGAGCTTTGGAGCATTAGTTATCTCTTGTGTAGCCAGAGGAGGCGGTCGATCCAGTAGCAATGAGGTTGTGGGTGGCAAGTCTTAGAGCTGAGGCATTCACAGATAGAAGGTTGCGATGGAGATTAGCTTGACCCGGAGATCTTCCCCTACACCGACGGCCGTTTCCAGGAAGCAACGCACGCAAGCGTCGACCGATCAGGCGTGGAAAAGAAGATGGAGCGGTTCAAATCCCAGACCACCGAACCAGCTGAACCGAGATTGAATCAGTCAGCTCCAAGATGAACCAAGCGGGTCTTGAGCTTGCTAGCCACGTGTCAGCAGCTGATTGGTCTAAAAGAGGGTTGACTAAGATTAGAGTTGACATCAAGAATATGTGGCATAGATTGTGATAAGTTTATCTGTGATCAAGGTACGCTATTACCTCTTACTTGGCTTATTATACAATATGCTTGTGTTATATGTGTAGTAAAATACTTGGCATATGATATTAGATGAAATGATTGTCCTTGCATGATATGTTACTTGATTTTCCATACAAATGATTATGAACACATCAAACATAATATATCTGTTTCATTATATGAAAGCACTAATTCTCTTTGGTAGCATAGTGTTGGAAAGTGATCATTCTCTTTGGTAGCAGATCACACTGTACAATGATCTAACTCTTTGGTAGTAGATCATAAGGCCTTACATCTCATTCTCGTTGGTAGCAGACATGATGCATTATTCCCTTAGGTGGCAAATGCATGGATATATAATGGAAAATGTGCTTAAATATGTGTTCTCTTTTGTTAATGAATATCCTTGTGCAAGTATATGCTTTTCTTATATTCTTCTGTTACTGCCAAGTATTAGTTTTACTTTATTGCCAAGATATGATGAGAGGTATATAAAAGACACGTAGGCGTACTCAGTACAATATTCTTGAATATTGTGATGACGTGTACCGCATGTAATCTTTTGTTTAGGTTGTGGCTTTTGTTTTTCTGAAGATCCAGGATAGTGAGAGTTGTGTGGCGAGATGATGTACAGGTGGACCTGTTGTCTTAAGATCCTGTAGTTTAGTGGTAGTACATGTATATGTATAAGTTTGCTGTTCAATATGTAATATCAAATGTTGTAACAATTCATGTTGTAATTATATCTTGAATGGTGAACATGTGTGTATGGTTTTATTATTGTTCATGTACATATGCTACTGTGTTTCCTTCTGTCTCCCTTAATTTTCTTCTTCTTAGCCTAGTGTGTGGTGTTTAAATTGGGATTCTCACTGAGGTAAGGGTTTCAATTTGGACGCCTCATATCAGATTAAGTTTTAGAAAATCAGGGGACGTCACAATTAAATTTATATAGCACCAGATAGGCTTGGAATTAATTTGTCTAAGGTTTAAACTAGTTGACAATTCAGTCAAGTTTGTCCTGATAACAACTCGATCGATTGCCATATGAGGAATTAGCTGATCTACCTATTCGATTGAGTTTCCAACCCATAAAATCGACCAATCGTGCAACTGGACTATATTGAAATGGGGTATCAACTGACTTTTCTAACTCTCAACTAGAAAAAAATTGATCGATCTCGACCTCCAGTTCTTTAGTTCTCAAATCCTAGGCTCAACCTTCCCTTCCCATCCTTTATTTTACCTTCCTTGCCTCTCCCTATCTCAACCTAGGTGGATAAGCAACTTGCTCGTGGTGTTTTCTTTCACATTCGGTGATCTCTACATCTCCATTCTCACTAAGATGGATTCAAGCTGTAGGAAAAGAGCTACCTCAGCTGGAGCTCCATCTTCTTCTTCTGCCCCTCACCTTATATCCTTTGATGCCACCTCCTTCATATCCTATCAAGCTTTGAATCGATATAAATAACTCCTTCCTAGGAATCCTTTTCCATTTCAAGTTGTATATGAACCTCCTTTCATAATGAGTGTGGTTATCAAGGAGGTCTCTAAGCTATTTTTGACCCATCACCTTAGCAAATTGTGTGTGGAATGCCTATGCTTCTCAAATTTCATCACTAGCACTAAGGCGGTCCATGAGTTCAATGCAATCTCCAACATAACTACACTATAATCGTACTACCACCCAATCCCAAGTAGTTTTGAATTCTATGATAGCCGCTACCAAAATTACCAATTCTGAAGATTCTCTGAATGTCTATTTCAATGGTATTGAGGTTACCTACTCATGGAGGTCTGACTACCCTAAATTTCATGACCTGCTTGACCCTAAGGCTTTCTACAAAAGCTAAGATCTTACACTTCCTGACATTCATAAGTTTTTGAATAAGACCCATGTTCTCTATAAGAAGTCAACCCTACCATACTCTTCCCTTGATCTCAAAAGCTGTCTTATTGTATTGGTAGTAAGCTACAATATCCATAAAAAAACTAGACAAAGATTATAGAAAACACCATTGTAATAATGTACTGTCTTTTGAATGATATCGGAGTCAAGTGGTCTCTCTACATTCTTCATAACATGACCAGCTTTGATTTTGGGAAGAACACCTATGGCACCCATCCCCCTTATCTAGCCCTGATTCGTGGTCTCTTTGCTTTTGTGGCTCAGAAGTCTCTTTTCCATGATCTATACTACAAATCTAGTTAGAAAGGATTATCCATCAATGAGACTACAATCAATAAGTATTTTCTTCCTACATCCCCTACCATTCTTTGAGCCTCCACCTCCACCCAGGTCCCTCCATCACCACCTCACTGACCGTGCCTCTTTTTCTGTATCCAATGAAGCCCTCATGGGATACATGATTCATCAACAAGTGTAAAACCTTCAAGTTTAGGATCATCTTGACCAGGAACTTTTCCAGATCATGTCACACATGAAATTTTCCTACACCATCCCTACCCTACCTACCAGGCGTACCCCGATGCTGACTATGCCTCTTATGCATACATTTAGTTCTACCTTTACTCACCACCTCCCGCCGCTTCCACTACCACTCCTACTACTAATGGTAGACCTACCCCTGCCCCTGGTGCTCTTCTCTGCTCGCTCTTCCTACTGGGCCTACTGCCAATCTTCTCATTGGTTATGATGGAGTTGATCCTGCTACCTTTCCAAAAGCAAATGCATTGCATGCATGTGGCATGTCATGGGTTGAGCATAATTCTTGTTGGCTTGGTCATGCTTTTGGACCTCCTTTTGATGAGGAGATGCCAGACCTGGACTCTAAGGATGAGGCAGAGGATGATGAGGATACTGAGGATGATGGTTCTGATGATCATTTTGTTGGTTCTTATGGTGATGATGGTGAGGCTACCGTAGCTGTCTCTTCTGCATCATCTGATGATGATGAGGACTACCAACCCGAGTATGAGGACTATGTGTATCCTGTTGATGTCATGTATGTTATATATGTTTAGTTCTATAGTCTTCTATAGTGCTCATATATATATGTGTGTATATATATATATATATATATATATTTGTAGACTATCATGTATTAGACATTTGGCCACTATGTATCTGAGGCATACTATTTTTTTCATCTCTTCGCTTCTCATTGGTTTGTAGCTTTGTTCTGGGAGGACATTTTTAGTATCGTAATCTTAATATCATGTACCTTAACTCTTTGATTAAATCAATCTTGTGAGTTCTAGGTATGTTATCCCATATTTGTATTATGCCATTGGATTGCTTGTTTCTCTCTGTCTTGTCTGTATTTGGTGTGTGCTATATGTGGTTGCTCATTTAGTTTGTGCCTATGGAGAAAACATGTGATTTTTGCTCTTCTTCCCCCTGCCATTTTGATATGAAAAAGGGGAAGAAATGCCCTCAACCATATTGTTTTATTGCTTATATGATCCTTTTCTGGTCAATTATTTGCATATCATGTGACTTTCTAGAGAACCATATAGTTTATACACATGTTCTATGGTTATTTGTGGAAAGGTAAGCATTAATTAAGGGGGAGAAATTAACATTGTTCATTCATGTATCCCCTTGTAATTCACAAGGTAAAGGTTTAACTTTCATATCCTTTTCAATATGTTGAGGAATGGTTTCTCATTGTCAAAAAAGGGGAGAATGTTGAATTGATAGTTATACATTGTCTGTGTTTCCTATAATGACTTAACCATTCCATTCATATGTATCTAATATGTTTGTTTGAGATTGATTTTAGGCACTTGGTACATGAAAAAGGTCAAATCTTTGAAGCCCTAGCTTGTTCTAGTTCAAGTCAAAAGCAATGCAAATGCACTTTTGTGGAAAACACTTCAAACCACCTTAAATGATTTTTGTAACCATTTGTATCAATGATATGACTTGTAACTAAGATGAGAAAAAATCAAGAACCCTTAATTCAAACGTTTGATCACTCAAAAGGCACTTTTTGAATACATTATAGGCAGTTTATTAGTCAAGATACAATCTCGGCCAATCCCTTGATAGATTTTGAGAAAACATTGGTTCAATGAGTTTCTTATACATGTAACTTGACCGATCCCTACACTAAGAAAAATTGATTTCAAACAATCGGTCGAGTTTCTCCTAGTACAAACTCGACTAATGTTTCAAATTGACTTTGTCGCATAGTGCAATCGGTTGAGTTACCTTTATGAAACTCGACCTATTGTATAATACAGAAAAAACAAAAAAAGTGATTTAACCGATGAAGTGTTGCAAAACTCAAAATTATATCCATTGCAACACCCCAAATGTCTAGAAAACGTTCTCAAGTGTTCCTACCCCCTAGTGAATCCCCTAACTTTAAATAGGACCTCTTGGAGTTCATTCTAAGGTTACTCATTCATCCTATTCAAGGTCCTTGCTATAGTTGGGTGCATCCAGTCCACTTGAGCCCCATCCTCTCTCTTGATTACACTTCACTTCATCCACATGAGTGAGATAGGATATGTGTGAATGAGCTACTTCATTGTATACATGTAAAGCTCTCAAAGCTTCTACTTCCCCAACCCCTTTCTTCAAGATCAAGTGGGTGAAAGTTTCTGCAAGTGAAGGAGAAGGTGCAAGCTTCTTCAAGCTATAGAAGAAGGTGCAAAAAGCTTCTCTGAGTGAAGGAGGAGAACAAGGCCGAAGATCTGAGAGTAGAGTGGGTAAATCCTTCAAGGCAAAAGACTTGTTGCAATAATGGATCTCCTTGGAAAAGGTGTCCAACTTCTTACAAGAGCAGGTAAGACCTCATAGAGGTAGAAGACTCTAGCTCATATAGATAGATAAGTCCTTGGTTGTATGGTTGTTGGCTCCCTTGACCTGAAAGGGTGGGTGTCCTTATCCAGGATAAGTATGGTCAAATTGTATGTCTTATAATGGAGTATAAATATTCATAGGTTGCAAAATCCTAGGGCTTGACCTATCTAGGTAGTGGGCTTATTCTCTCCTACTTTGGAGAGTGGAACCACTCTAAACAAGTTTTTCAAGTGCTTGTTTTAATCTCTCACATCCTTGATATGCATGTTTAGATTGCCATCCAATTCACTATTCACAATTGTGCCTGGTTGAAGTAAGTTGAAGGTCTAACAAATTTTGTGCAAGTGTTTCTAGCTCTACTCACCCCCTCTAGAGCCCTTTGATCCAACACTTCTACCTACCATATTTTAATTGTTCATCCTTTCTAGTTGATCATTTTAAACAAAATAGAGGGACATTCCAATCAATCTTGTTTGCCCATAATCCTTAACTCTATTTTTTGTATACTTTGGTATTCTCATAATGTTACACCTACATCCAACGATAACTACTAATAATGAAATTAGGGCATAATTTGAGGATTATATGTAAAATGAAGAACACTTAACTTTTTCATTGATTTCAAACTTTTTGATTAATCAAATTCAATCATGTGAACTAACTACACAAGAGGATATAAAGCTTGATTACTTTAATATGAATTTAAGAATAAAGATACATATCTGTACATGCACTCTATCTCTCACACTTCTACGTACATATGACATGATAATAGATACATTCTCTATTATTAAGGAAACAAAGTTAGACATCATCATGCACAACTATCTCGTTTCTATACAAGGACCAAGGGTGATAGGGACTAACTGAACTTAATAATCTCATACTTAAATCTTGGTGCAAATCTTCTTTAAAGCATTGGCATCTTCAATCCACATGGTTTCCCTAAAAAAATTGTTAGTAGACGGATAAGCCTACTCACTCAGTGAATGAGTATTTCAAAGAAATAGTTTAAAGTACTTTAATAGTTCAAATTATATTATTGAGCAACTAAATTCAAATATAATAGTAATGAGCTATAAAGGAAATGATCATTCACCAACATATAATTGGCATGATTTCTATAGATAAACACAAGGAGTAAACATATAATTGCTCATGCTTGAATAATCATGAAGAGTAGTAGTAGCTCATAAAAATAAAAAAAAATAAATAACTACACACTCTTGATATAACAACCTCACTTTTCAGCAACCCCAATTAAGGTAGGCCAAAAAGATGAGAGCCAATACCTAAAAAGTTTACCCAAGGATCCATATTTTAATCAAATTGTATAAAATAACATAATTTCATTCATTTCAAAAATTATATACAAGATGTTTACATAAAATTTCTATCCTCAGAGCTATACATTTGAGAAGAAACAACTAGCTAATCCTCCTTTCGTGTAATTTCCATATTTATCTTCATGTCCTTTATCATGTATGTCAGTTTATACCTAAAACGACATGAAACAAATATGTGATCAGTATGTTGACATACTCGTACGTGGAATGCATCCAAAATGCACAAGTAAATAACCACATATATTCCAACAATTACTTCCAAATATAAGTTGACATTTTCTTCATGTAATCTTTCTTTAATTGATACTCGTAGTGGCTTTATGATTGAACATAATGTAAATAAACAAACATCATTTTAATTTTTCAATCCTCGAGAAAATATTAGAAAGAATTGACAAAATAAATCGATTAATCATAGGTGTAGCCACGTTCCTTGATGGTGTTGGTATGTATGCCCTGAGAGACAATCATGGGATGATTGGTGGGATACATTGAGATTGATTTGATAAACATCAAATGTAAGCTTCCAATTCTTTCTGGTTCAATCATATGAGATAGTGATAGAACAGATTGAATGTGTAGAGAATGACAATACTCAATGACGTATGCCTTGAGGTTCATGATCTGAATAATGAGATCATATGGATGCCAAGAGTTTGTACATTCTTGTCATGTCCCTAGTCGGATGTCATTGTGGAAGGTAGATAGACAACAATGACACACAAGACTAGATTGTGGTGTTGGTTGATGATAGAATCTCATTAGTCATGATATAGAGATATCAAACCAAACACATAGGTACTTGTTAGAGAACAAGTGTACTGGACAGACCCATTGTGAGTTTGACACATGGAACCATGACATGGTAGTCACAGTCAATACTCACAGTGATGGTGGTGAGTGTGATTCTTTGACCTGAAATCACTACACTCAACACATGTTGTTGGGCACACTTTGACATCATCAAACACATTCCTGAAACATGGGTTGTTATAAAGGTGATGATTGGGTGGCTTTGACACATGGGGCTTTTGAGGGGTGAGTGATAGATATGGGATTTGTGCCTCCTGAGGGAGTTTGATATCCAAGGCCACTTGATGAGTAGGATTGAGATAGGCGTGCGCACACATGTGTGAATTAGTATGTGATATTGATGTCATACATATCTCGTTCAATCTACTATGAGATCAAGAAAGTGAATGAACGTTGACAAGATGACTGTTCCATGTCTTGAGTTCATTCGGGATATCAGTGACAAAGGAATTATACATTCGCTGTAACACCATTCACGGATTGTAGGATTGTAAGTTGTTCTCCAACTTTCTACTTTCACTTGGGTAGCACTGATGTGTGACTAGGCACCGCTCTTTGCTTGTGAAGTCATAAGTGTTATGAACTTTCACTGCCAACGTGAAATGGACCTGCAGTGTCACACACATAGGATTTAACGTGGAAGAGGAGTTTTGTCCACAAGCAATGTTTAGATTGATTACTAAAGGAGTTTAGTAGTTCAATTAAACACACAATTAATCGACAGCTCAATATCATAATGTTCAAGGTGTTGGACGCGTTGATTGGAGTATCCGATTGATTGAAATCGCAATTGACTAATTTTGCACAACCTGCACCCCCAACCGATCGGCTCATGTGATGAACCGGTCGACTGAGGTTGCTGAACCGGTCGACTCAAGTGTTGAGCCGATCGACTCAAGTCCACGGTGAACTGATTGCTTCAAGTGTTGAAACGATCGATTCAACTAGTGCAACTAAGCAACTTGGGAAAGTAGGATTGGTGAGAATTTTCCTTTCGTTTCAAATTGCCCAATTTGATAGGGAAATAGGATTGGTATTCAATACCAATTAGAAACAAAAGAAGGAAAGTCAATCGGGAACCGACCAGGAACCCCAACCGATCGATTCACTTGTGAACGGGCCGGTTGAGGTGTCCCAACTGACCAGTTCACTTCTGAACCGATCGGTTCAAGGTCCCAACCGACAGTTTCAGTTGTGAAACGATCGGTTCAGGTTGCGAGTTGGTTGCTTTTGTAGAAAATCTAGAACCCTTCTACTCCTGCTTTAGTCCCATATTGTCGGGCACAGAGAACCCTGTCCCATGACCCGCCTATATATATAGGGGTATTGGGGCTTCTCAGTGTACAAATCAATGCAAGCCGGTTGCTTTGCAAAGTTGTCGTTCTCTCTTGTTTTGGTAACCGAGAGAGACCGAGCAAGAGCTACCCGAAAAGGGAGGCACAACAAGGGAAAGACAACTCCAGTTGCAACTGGCAGTAGGAGAGTGTGTTGGCGACTAGTACGTCAACAGGAGGGTGCGAATCCTTCCACTTCCTTATAGGACATGAGTGTGGAGTTCCAGGTGGTCTCTGTGGACTACTTTAGAGGCGGGAGGTTTCTGCCGCTCAGGAGGACAACTGTCAATCCCGACAGTCCGGTGAGAGGAGGAGTCGTTAGTCTCGGTGTGACCAGGAGCTGCACAGACACCGTCCAAGACCGGCGTTGAAGACCGTGCAAGGCACGAGGTATTGTCTCCGAGCAAGCCTCGGGACAAGGTATGATTCCAAAAACCATCCTTTCCTATTATATAGACATTGATGTGTTTCCTTGTTCCGGGTTTGGGAGATTTTTTTTTTGTTTCCGCTGCCTTATCTGTCTCCCTTAAAACCCAACAG
Organism: Alisma plantago-aquatica; assembly: GCA_963693085.1. Taxonomy (NCBI): domain Eukaryota; kingdom Viridiplantae; phylum Streptophyta; class Magnoliopsida; order Alismatales; family Alismataceae; genus Alisma; species Alisma plantago-aquatica. The sequence continues at coordinate 431,396,928 of OY856410.1, forward strand.
TGGTATCAGAGCCATGTCAACTGCTCTATATTTTAGGAATATTGATATGATCGATTTTTGTTTGTCGCCTTTATTTATTGCATACGATGCGAATAAAATTGGCTTTTATGCATGTCCAATCTTAAATCCACAAATCCCAATTACATATATGATATGTATTATTAATGCACTCGATAAACGTCGCCCTTAAACGAGTATTGTAGTGTATGTGTAGCGTGATTATGGCCTATAAACCCCTATATGTGTGTGGTTGTTTGTGGTTGCTTGCATCTCGGTCTGTGCACCGATCTTCCCTCTCTTATTCCTGATGTAACTTGAAATAATTCGAGATTCTTTCCTACCTTTGCTCCCCCCGAATGTAACTCGGGGTTTCCTTTTTAAGCAATGTAATAATTAGGATAGATTTTATTTCCTGTTATGTCGAAGACCGGCGGACATCTGACGACGGCTGAAACGATCGATTCAAGGCGTGAACCGATCGGTTGACATTCCATACGATCAGTTCAAGGAGTGAACCGATCGGTTGATGACTGATTCGAGGAGCGAGACGAGCGGGTGGAAGACAGAAGGAGATGCACGACGAACAAGCAGATCGATCAGTTGGAGGAGCCAACTGATCGGCTAGTGGCCCCCAGACGACCAGGTCGAACCGTGGAATTCATTCATGTGATGAATTGATCTTCTCCAAAGGCAAAGCACAGAGTTCATATTGTACAGGTTGCATGTGATGTAGACCTAGATGACCGTGATTCCTCTTGGCTTAAGGAATCACATTAGGATGGCCATAATCATTGCTTTTTTATCATTTTGCAAGTTTTCTGTGGGATATAGCATGTATATAATACATACTATGTATTGTGGTGATTCGATATGTATATGTATATAAACCAAATCCCTCATTAAATATTAAGTTTTAGATGCCTTCCAAATGTGACACACGTGAAAATCTTGATCGACCAAGTGTGGGCACGCCCAAGCGTGGTGCACCGTCTATCTCGTGGAAGTGTGAAGGATGAATGTGTGGGTCTGCCCAAGCAGGGTGCATATTCATTGTGTTGTCTTTGGGTCAGACTTAACAAGGTGACCTAGATAGGATCTAGCACCTTGAGGCATGGAGATGATCATGGCAAGGAGTTGCATATGACATCTTATCAAGAGTTTCATATGATGCAATTGGCAAGAGTTACCTACCTGAGAGATCTAAGTTGTGAGTGACAGCCTAAGCTGGTCCATGACTTAGAGGATTTCAGGATCTTGCCCACTAGAAGGTTGTACGCTGCTATCTTCCGAATTGATGGTGAGGGCTATCAATTTGAAGTAAAATAGTGGGAGCGATAATTAATTAAATGCCTAATTATATCGTCAAACTTTTCAAATCAATCAAACAAGTCAAAAAGAGTTTTGGACTAAAATTGCATATATTTCTTTTTGTTAAAATAAATGGTTAATCAACAAATCACTTTATTTGCGATCAGTCTTTGAGACCAAAAAATTAAATGGGAATAATTCCACGACTGGTTAGGACATTGAGAAGTGTTCTCAATAGTAGAGTGAAAGCTCAAAGTCCTAGTTATACCAGAACAAGATGAACTTGATCCCACCACATCAATGGCTGAAAGTATGCTTATGGAAGCATACCGAGGAAGACATTGATGAGAAGTGCTTAATGTTGTGTTCTCTGAACTATGAGTTGCAGAGACAACATGAGACATATGATGTCTCCAAGACACTGTCCTAGTATGTCATGACAAAAGGAGATCCAATAAGGTATTCACACACTCAATGTGATTGGGTATGTGGAAAACCTGACTAAGAAGGATTCCCTCTGAGCCAAGAGTTGTCTATTGGTATGATACTGCAAATGTTGCGAGAATCATATAATTCATTATAAGCTACAACATGAACAACTTTGACAAGCGTTGACAGATTTGTTGGACATGTTGAGGATAGCAGAGGCAAAGATGAAGAAAAACAGACCATAATCTTTGATGATATCAAAGAGAAAGGTAACTCTTAAGGGCAAGGATAAGGGCAAAGCAAAGAAGTGTTCTAATGCTAGCCAAAAATCCAAGCCGTCTTCAGCCTCAAGGCACATCGGGAAAGGGTGTATGAGGGAATTGCCCTCTATATCTGGAAGAACAAGAGAAGATGAAGGAGGGGATGGAGATCTCCACCTAAGGTATCATGAAATGAACTACTTCTTTATCTGAGGTATATGATACCAAGATATGGATATGTCATATATGATATGCAATATCCACAAAGAAGTGATGGCCCTTGTGAAAGGTCCAAGAAAGGAGTACCCATCATTGGAGCAAGTGTTGATGTCATAGATAGGAGTACCTTTCAGTTTATTTCAGCCTAAAGGGCACGAAGTAGAGTTGTGAACTGCTACTTCATATTTGCGAATAGATAGAAAGACTTTATTTTTGCATATTGTATGACAATGATGGCAATTAATAAAGAGATGTTTCAATTTATAAAGATATGATCTTTGTGGCAATGCCTTGTTTATCTTGTGGTATTTGATATGCATAAGATAAAATGATACCTAAAAGTTATAGATAACTCAAATAATGAAATTAGCATCAATTATGAGAAATTCATTTCTAGTTCCCATGTGATGGATAAATCTAGACTCTTTTGTTTAGAGAACCAGTAAGAGACATGAATCTCTTGTACATGATTAATCAATCTTCACTAATGGTAGTGGGAGAATGATTATCCTATTAGGTATAATACATGTGATGTATTTACATACCTATTGGAACAAATGCTAATACTTCAAATGGTGTTTAGAGAAATACCAATATGAATATTTTGAAGTGTTCAAGATTATCATAGATGAAGTCCAAGTTTGGTAAAGTGTTAATTATTGATGAGATCAATGAATGAAATACTTGGACCAAATGTTTGAGATCCTTATGAGTGATTATGATAGTGTATCATAGTGAACTCATGATTAAGGCATGGTGATGTCTAAATCAAGAAGGAGTCATACTCCAAAGAGTTAGAGAATGATTATCGAATAACTGAATTCTTCTTAATAAAAGAATACCCCACACTAATAAAGGACATTAAGAATCACAAGGAGTTGTGAGTTCTTATATCCTTGACAGACACACCTCGATTATTTATGTGATAAGTTGTTCATGTGATGAGTCAACTATCTAGATGAATGTGAGGAATCAGATTTTGAGTTATGATGTATGACCATTACATCCTAAATGACATCCATGTGAACCATAAGGTATGACCTTGATGGTAGCACCCATCGGATGAAATCCATAAGTGCAATTGAGTCTTAAGTGTTAAGACACATGGATAACATTTTGAGAAGGATGATGCTTGTTGATTGCAACTTAATGACTAAGACATTTGGCATATGGATGCTAAAACCGCATTCCTATGAGGAATAAATCAAGGATGTGTGCGTGTCACAACCTATAAGGTTTATGAATCCACTAATGCAAATGAAGTCTATAAGTTACAATGGACTAATCAATGTGATTGATTGAGTACAAGCAACTCAAAATTGGATCTTTACTTTGATCATATAGTCAAAGGGTTTGACTGATATGTCAAAGATAAAGAAGGGATCTGTGATTTAGTGGGAGCGTATTCACATTCCACATGTTGATGTGAAAGGAAAATGTTCTAGAATGGAAATTGAAAAGTGGAAATTATCTTTAAGGAAGATAGAGATGTTTCCGATGTGATAGGAATAGAGACCTATAGAGATATTTCTCGAAAACCTCTTGACCTAAAAAGAGAAAGCATACATTGGCAATCTGTACTGAAGGGTTCAGTATGCACAGATTCAATGGGAGAAAACTTGTCCATGTTACATGGAGTTAGTATCCCAAGGCCAAGTGTCCAATTCTTATGAAGAATGGAAACACTAAGAATAGATATGTATCTATCATGTATGTAATCATCCCATTATCTTGCATGTATCGACATGGAAAGAACAAAATGCATTCATCATCTTGCATGTAGGACATGGAAATACGATGTGCTCATCCTGATAATTCGTATGTGAGACATGACGAGTGGATGTTTGTCTATTTCCGGTGAGGGTTACTGGAATACCATGAGAACTTGATAAGTACTTGGGAAGTACTAGTTCTATGTAGATAAGGAAGAGTTCAATGTAAAGAGTTACATTGATGCGAACTTCCGAAAGGATAGAAAATTAATCACAATATATATATATATATATATATATATATATATATATATATATATATATATATATATATATGATATATATATGATATATAAAAGTGAAAGTTTGTTGATAATTGGAAGTGTCCCAATTATCATGATTATCATTTAAATGACTTAAGAACCTAATTCATCTTAGATGTTTCCTTGATTATCAAAACTACCACATTATTGTCTTAGGAACACTTACAAATTAGGCACAACACGTTGCATCATTGATGTTCAAGATCCAAATTACACATGTTAGGGATCATCCACTATAGAAATCCTAATTTCTCATCATTATTATCATGATCATCTTGATTCCTCATCTTGTTCAACATTATCAGTCATAATAGTAAAGGAATCATTTTAGCACATTCAAACAACTAAATACACAAATCTAAGGTTTAAATACATTACTCACCACTTTAACCCAACTTTTCACTACTTTTGGAATAGGAATCATATTTAATTCCCAATGATATTTTATTTGGATTCCTTTCATTTTTTTGATCATTTTGATATATAATATTGTTATATTCTGATCTACTAATTATTTCCTATAATGTTCTCAAGATTGAAGTAATTAGGCCAATCAGAGACCACCACATCATCATTATAATATATTATTCACTTACCAAGTCTCGGCTCTGATTTAGATGAAATGACTTAGTCATACATGTGCCTAGAATGTAGGAGCAGGTATATTGAAGTAATTTGAATTGATGCCTTCACTTTCCTCGTATAGAGTCACACTTCTTTCCACACAGATGCAACCGAGATCACACCATGCCCGACACCACAGGTAGGGTTTTCTCTAGTGCCCAACCTCTTGATTACTGGGGTGTCATCTACCGGGGTTACTCCCTCATCGACTCTGCCCAAGGATCATCTCCATGTCCACCTTTCTCTCCCTCTTCACTTCTATCATCCTAGGATGCTACACCATCTTTTAATCAGTAGTGTACTATCCTCCATCGAGGAACCATAGACAAGGTCCTTGTGCTAAGATCTCCTATCATCAATTGATCTGTTGGGAAATATGCACACAAAGTAAAAAAGAAGAAACACAAATTTTATCATATGCATTCCCATAACAACAAGATTGCATCAACTACTATGAAATAGGAAGTATTTTTAACGAGTTATACCTAGTTCTGGAGAAAGTACAATGACAACAACTCACTTCAATGAAACTATCTACTTGCTGCTCTTGGATGGTGGTTGTACAACTCCTAGTCTTCACCACAGATAACAAACATGACAACTTCTACATCGACTCCTGTGATCTCGCCACAGACTGCACGCTAACTTTTCTCTCCTAGCAGCGGACAAAGGGTTCTTGCCTCTAAAGTAGTCCACACGAACCAATTAGAACTCATGTCATTCAACTTAAATAGACAAGAAGGAGTTCTCCCTCCCATTGGCATACTAGTCACCAACTTACTCTCCCACAACTACAATCCTAGTTGTTCTCTCCCTTGCTATCCCTCCCTAGTCAGGAAGGACTTGCTTGGTCTCTCTTGGTTACCAAAATCATAGAGGACAACAATTTTCAAAGAAGATGATTCTCAATTGTATTTTTGTTCTCTAAGAAGCCCCTAGTACCCCTCTATTTATAGGCAGGGTTAGGGGTAGGGTTCTCAATTTGTCCGGGATCTGTGTGGGAGTGGAAGGGACTGGAAGATCTTGAATTTTCATAACCTGCGAGACATGAAATGGTCATCTGGTGACCCAGAAAGTTGTCTGGTCACATAAGACGATCATCTCGTAATGTAAGACGATCATTTTGCAAATTTTCAATGACATACAAAATTGGTAATTCGTTTTCAATTAATACTAAATATTAATTCCTTTCACTAGACAGATTGTGCAATCGAAACAATTTGGGAAAGTATCTAGAACCTTCCTCCAGCCTAACTAAGTGATCTCACACGTGAGAGATGGTCATCTCGCTCACCCAGATGGTCATTTGGTAAGATGAGCTGATCCAGATGGTTCATCAGAATGAATGGGTTCGTTCACACCTCAATGTGGGCAAAACTTAGACAATTCAATTTCTGATTACCCTGACGACCTAAACAGACATCTCAACATTTGAGATGCCCATCTAGGACTTCCAAATGATTTTATGACCCTGTGAGATGGTCATTTGGCAGTGTAGTCATCTGATCTAATGTGTGAATTGAGTGCCTAAAAATGTTAGTAATCAATCCAATCATCATTCAAGATTAAACTCCCCTTTTAGATGAGTACCTATGTGTGTGACCCTATAGGTCCCATATCACGTCGGTAGTACGATGTCCATAACTAACTTATGACATAACAAGTAGAGAATGGTGCCTAGTCGCACATCTATGCTACCCAAGTGAATGGAAAGTTGAAGAACAACTTCAACTTGCAATTTGTGTAAGGTGTTGTAGTGATTGTATAATTCCTTTGTCACTGATATCCATGATGAATTCAAGGCATGAAATCATCATACACTTAATGTTCAATCCATGTTCCTTGAACCAAGAGAACACTGTTTGAGATAATGTGACCTCAGTATCATATATTCATTCACATGTTCATGCGCACGTGTTTATCAGTCTCTGTTATCAAGTGGCAAGGATATCAATATCCAGTAGGAGGGACAAATCTCATATGTATCACTCATAGTCCCCATGTGTCAAATTCATCCAATCATCAATGTTATAACAACACATATTTCAAGACAACATTTGATGATGTCAAAGCATACCCAATGACATGTGACGAGTGCAGTGATTTTAGGTCCAAGAATCACAATCACCACCTTCATTATGAGAGATAACTATGACCACCAATGATGGTTTACATGTTTCACTATCAAGGTGGCTCTATCTGATACACTATTCTCTAACATATATCTATGTGCTTGGTTTGAATTGCCATATCCTGACTAATGAGATTCTTTCATCAACCAACCCACATTATAGTCTTGTGTGTTACTGGTGTCTATCTACCTTCCATTGTGACAAATGAATAGGGACAAAATAAGAATGTACATACTCTTAACATTCATATGATCTCATTCTCCAAGTCATGTACTTGAAGACATACATCATTAAGTATTGATATTCTTTAGACATCCATAATGTTTCCTCATTATCTCATAACTAAATGAAAAAAAATGAATTGGAAGCTTTCCTTTATGAGTATTTAATCAAATCCTTTATGGTTTATTACATTTAAATCAGCACATTATTAGCTCTACCAACATACTTTACCAACATGCTCACCCCCCTTTGGAAGCCTGCCCCAAGAAGCACCACCCTCATGACAACTTCCTCTTCTAGAACATGGTATGATCGTGACGGTCTCCATATATCTACACCCTTCCTTCACAAACTCTGGTAAGGTTTAGCTTTGCTTTAGCAGTAGGGTTGGTAGAGAGCCTTGTACTTCCCAATGACTCTCCTCATCGCCTAGAGACCTTCATAGCTCCTTGCCAAAGATAGGGCTCCATCCAAGGCTGGTTGGTACAGACTGCCTCTACCTGCATCATGAGGGCAGACCTAGGCTAGGGATTCTTTGCTCCCTATGATCCGACTAGGATATACATATTTATAATTCTAAGAGGGACCTTAAGGTCTCCAAAAAGAGAGGAAAGGGAGGGGAAAAAGAATACTGGCTGGTATTGTCTCCATATAGATGTTGTCTTCTAGTTTCCCTTCTCTCATCTCCTTGTCTTGCTATAATCATATAGTTGCTTTCTTTCTAAAGATGTCTCCCTTATTCACTAATTAAACACCAACTAGGGAGGATTATACTTCTTGTCCTATACTTTTATCTCTCATTGTTGATACATTGCATGCATGGGAAGCATAGGAAAATATTTAGTGGGTTTCCAAAGTGATGATGCATATATCCATACTTGTCATCCAAGTATTTCTTGAATCATATTACCATCGTTACATGATCGACACACAAAAGTCATTTAGAAAGTATACACGACACTTTATTGGCTAATTCAATCATGAACTCTAGATTATTCTTCTATCTCTCTCTTTGATGTATTCTTCCCAAAATAATTATCCATGTTTCAAGGAAACTCCCTACAAACCTTTCCCAATGTATATTTATAATTAGGATTCATTGGGATGTCATTAAAACTTGGTCTTTTAAACTTTTTTTTAAAATAATTTCATTATCTCATGGATTATCCTTTTTCTCCCAATTTCTATAATTTTCTTCCTTTCCATTATTATGTTCAAGTTTACCAATGATGAAAACAAAATAATACTAATTGTTGCCTCAAATATTGTGTAGGATAATAATTATTAGATAATCATCCTTTTTAATTATCTAAACACCATGTATTTGATTTTCTCTTAGAAACTTACATATTGCTCCATATTTCGGTTAGGCAATATTTCAACAAGCCATTATCATTAGTTTATGGAAAAATTCCATTATTTAAATTGTGCCATAAGTGTGACAACCCATTACACTAAACGAGATTACTTAAAACAAAAAAACAATCTATCACCAGTTAACCACATATCCAAAAATATGGGTAAATTAAAACTGATTTCAACATCAACACCCACTCAGAAACATTTGCATAAGAGTCCAATATCTTTCTTGTATCCACACTATGAAAAGAATTTGATAAAAAAATTTCTATCACCTTAGCCACAATCTATATACATTTTTTTTGGTCGGTAAAAGTCCTGTTACTAAAAAATTGATGCCCAAAACTTTGGGTACAAAAAGTTTGCACCCCCATTACAAGCCTGGATGAAGAACATCTAAATAACTAAAGAAAGAAAGCTAAACACTAAGCTACTTACAGTAGCCATCTACCTATATAAATGGAGTAAAGTACCCTGCAATACTAACTCAAATAGATAATAGAAAAACTGAAGAGACCATCCTAATATACACATGTCGACACTGGCAATAGTCTCACTATCTGAAAGTGTGGTGACATGGGCAGTCGAATCATCACTTCAGCGGCTTGGAGATCTCAAGGGCAATACTGCAGGAAAATCCACTACTACTATCATCTAGATCCTAGAATTTATGGCAAGCAGAAGAGACCATCAAGAGAGCCTGCAAACCAATGAATCCTTTAGAGCAGGTTGACTTGGCTAGATTATCATTCACACACTGAACGTTATCCCCATCCCTCTAAAATTGTGTGGACTAATCCACCAACAAAGGAGCATCCTGAACTACTAAATACAGAGTCCAGAATACCTGGATAGTTCTTTAAGAAAACCCAGAAACCAAGCTGTAAGACTTCTCACTGCCACAGGAAGTCAGTCCTTGGGCTAACAGGGAGAACCGCAGGCCGAGATGGCTTCCTTCATGTCGATGAGCAGAACCACCATGAAGGTGCTTCGAGCCAGCTGAAGCGGAGATGCCACTGAGAGAAGGGCCCCCTGACTCCTACTAAGAAAATCATCGAGCTGCTTGATGACGACCGTCGGCTGCCTTGCCTGCTGGATGGAGAAGGAGCACCCAAACCGTCTAGAGGAGAGGCCTGTAATGACCATTGAAACCGAAGGTTCCTGCAACTGCTTCAAGTCCCCTGTGAAGAGAACTATCCACCTAAAACCCATCGGCCAAGGAGGACTAAACCGAGGAGGGAAGAAGAAAGGCGAGAGGCAGTGAGGGACAAGGACGACCCTGTTAAGCAGTGGCCTGAAAGAGAAGCAAGGATCGCTGAAGCTAAATGAAGATGACTCACTCCCCCTAACCTCCATTCAGCTAGGTGGGTGCCGATCTGAGTCGACTCAGCCTCCCGATCACCAGTTTTAGATCCGGCTTGTGAGCTTTTAGTCCCATGCTGCCGACCTCTCATCCCACCTCTTTTCCACGACCGAACAAGCTGAGCGGCGAAACCCCCCGCCAACACCTCCTTGACTTCAGGCCCAGATCGTGATGATCGAATCGACCATGGAGTCGCTCGCCACTCCACCAGAGCCCTTGCGATTTCCCTCGCACCTGCTCCCTTCACTCCAGAGAAAGCCATGGACAACCAGCCACCGCAATCCGTAGCTGAGGGGCCAGGGGAGGAGAACATCAGGGAGCCGTTTCCTCCCCCCAATGGCAGCCACCAGAGAGGGTAGATAGAAGGCGTAGCCCAAAATATTTCTTTATTCACAATAGGATAAAAATATTTGTATATGCCACACAAACAAGCATTAACATGCTAACAAATTTCTGATTCATTTGAAACAACATATACAAACTTTTCTTGCCCAGTCCTGAGAGTACAATGATGATTCTAGGACACACTAGACATCTAATCAACTTTCTCACAGATTCATTACTATATCTCCTCTTTGCTGCCACAAGTTTGTTTTTGTCACTTCTGATTAGCTAAAAAGATGTGGCAAACTACAAGGGTGAGGACCATGTCCAAACAAGAGATATAACCTCCAACAACGTCTATTGATTCAAACATTTTTAGGTAATGAGATAGTTTAAGCAGTTTAATCATATATAACAAATAAGCTCGACATCACTGATGATTAAAAAAATACATAAAGGAGCATATAATAACTATCTTCATTAGCCAGAATATTCTCATATCCCTATTAACAATATAAGGAGTCTAGCAACATGAGAATCTCAAACATCATGAATAAGTCTAGTATCATAAGCATAGCTAATAACATCAACATGTCTATCAAGTTGAACATATCAACATCATAAGTAGAGCTAACAATATAAGCACAACTATTTGCATAAGCATGATTAGCAGTATAGACATCTCTAGTTACAAATGCATAGCTAGTAATATAAGCATAGCTAACAACATATGATAATGAATGTGATAATCATAGCTAGCAGTAATAATATTTCTATCAACTTAAACATGACTATTGTATGTACACATTTATAACGTGAGCATATCCACAACATAAGAATATCTACTATCTTTTAATGCATTAAACATCATCTCTATGGACAGAGAACAACAAGGGTTATCATCCAATATGAAGCGTCGTGTATAACCCTAAATATATTTTCTAGACGACTATATTGCATCTTTTATTTTTCCCTGGGGAATTTGAATTGTACCATCCAAAGTCCAACCGACCCCTGCGGGGGCCTATTTGGTTCCATACAATATCTAGGATTGTTGGTATCCTAAGATCTCTTCCCCTCGGTCAGTACAAGTAAAAAGGCAGTGACATGTCAGTCAAGGCTGGCACTACAACGACATATAGTCAAACTGCTAACCACTAGTCCGCCCTTGGTACAGGTCATGATACTACAAACCAGTGTATACAAAACCCATCTAGTCCGAGGTACAAACACAGTTGTCCTCAATGACATCAAATGTATGAGGCATGCCCATAGCCATCCTCCATAACTTATAGTGTGGATGATAATGATATATCATCAACTTGCCACCCCCACATACTCAGTAGTATGCACTCTGAGTTTCCCTTAGGAGTACTCATTTTTCCATCCAGTAAGTTTTGACACTAAAGATGGCTCTACGGCACAGGGCACTGCATGATTATATTTGCACTTGATTAGTTATGCCAACTATGTGAATTAAGGCTGCATCAAACAAGTGGACATACAAACCCTAATTCACTTCTAGCTAGCATATAAATATCACAACTTCAAATGATATAAAATGTGTGAAACATAATTTCTCATCTCATCATCACATGTTACTATTCACTTGCCATTCATCAGACTACACTAGTATCATACTATCACAAGATATAAATCCTTTTTCAAAATATCATAGGATAACAACCTTATCAACACAAGATGATTACACCTCATTCAGGAAACCATGCCCAACGGTCATTAAGACCATCATACTATTCCCTACAAGATCGTCATTATATCAGCATGCCTTATAACAAGGCTTAACAAAAGAACTTACATATAATACACTGGATCAACACAATATTGAATTAATGAGATAGGAGATATTCATAAACAATCATAGCAGGGTTATATTAACATTAAGAACATTTCTTTATTACATCAACATGCAAGGAATCTAGATATCATTAGCCCTCATAATATTCATAATGCACATGTTTAGCGTAAGAAAGTATCAACCATGTGGCTATGATAACCACAATTAACATATTAAGGTTATGATCATATTGAAGAGGTTATTTCACCATCATTCCATCATATAAGAATGTTAAACGTGAATACAAAATTTTATCTATTTGCATTAGAGTTAGGCTCAACAAGATAAATTACATAATGTTACTAATCAACACTTATACCCAAACCCCAACTCACGACATCCCCATTGGATCATGGATGCATAAGGTGAAGCACCACCATCACATTCTATACTATTATGAAGTATGAATCCACACATAAATCAAGGTGTAACCATCGGGTTATAGCATACTAAGATTTCAACAACAATAAGAGAGTAATGCATGATTGTATTAATCATTCAAGGACTATTCATAGCCAATTACCATCATTTAGTTATATTAAAGCTAGGTATAACAAGATATACCTCATTAGGGTTACATATCAACACAATATGGTTATCATCCCTTCTTTTCATATGAGTGAAAAGTTAAGACTACCTTATTAAGGGTAACCCTCCATTTGCTCCATCATCTTTCAACCCATATCACCATACCACTATGTCACCCACAACCATTGGATGTTGAAAAGGTAAGAAAATTGATTGTTTACATAAGTAAACACCTTGAATAAACCACCTATGAGGTAATTGAGTTGTCCTCTAGAAACAGTCACCATCTAACCTTAGACATCCCTTGATTAACAACATAAAAAGTTCCATTAAGAGTAGGGTAAAACCCACAAGTGATTGTTAATTTAAAATAAGTCATATGTAAATGAGCTTCTTAAGTTGATCTCATAAAGGTAACCATTTAAATTACTTTATTAGGACCAACATATTATATTTAGGCATCATTCCAATTTTTTGGATGAAGAAACATTAGATCTTAACCGTTAGGTCAAGTTCATATATTAAAACCATCAATTGGAGTATAAGTCCGACCATTGCAACAAATAACCCAAGAAACCATTGGTTTAAGGCTTAATTGATGTGAAAACTACATGATTAACTCACCATAGGTTGTGGAGACTTGATCCACCATTAGTAGTGACCATTAAGTCACCATAGGTTGTTAGACCAGCACTATATTCATTAATCACCGTCGAATATCAAACTAATATCACCATTGATTGATAGCGTAATTAATGTACTTAGTTGTTAATCACTAAGATTGTAATTAGGACAACACCTGACCTAAAGGGTGAATGTCAGTTGACACCCTTGGTCACCACCATAAGTTGTTATAAAGATAACACCATCAATTGTTGTAATGGTACCACCATTGAATCATGTGTTTATAGAAGAAATCAACTTTAAGGCCTAAAATTGACCATTGGTTGATAGATTTTTAACACCATCGATTGTCAAACCAACCTGATCCAAGTCATATTATACCTTAGGAATAACGTACACATGATCACAGGTTCATTTAGAACTAAAATCAGAATAGGGAACATTATAAAAATTGAAATCCAAGTCAAGCATAACGTTTTAGTGCATGGGTCATCATTTAAAAGCAAGAACGTGATCTAGGAAGCTTATGGTAAGCAATAAATGTGGAGCAAGTTATAAAACTTGCCTCTAATTAGAAGATAAACTCCCAAAAATAAGAAAACACAAGTAGGTAGGGTAGAAAATCAAGCATAAGCTATGAACTCGTCCATCTAGCACCTTTCTTTATCAAATGAGCAAACCCTAAGCATAAGGAGCAAGAAAGGTAGGGTTTTAGAGCTTTAGAGCAATTTATACCATAGAATAGAATTGTTACGACCTAGAGAAAGGTAGTAGGAAGAATAACAAAGAAATAAACGGAGGAAAGAAGGAGATTATTACTCTTTTAGGTCAAGATCACGAGAAGGAAGATTTTTAAACCCTAAAAGGAAGTCAATTGCAACCCTAGATTCTTTTTCCAAGAAGATCCCACTTTCTTCTTCCTTGGATAGGAAATTTGCAAAATCACAGAGGGAGAACGAGGTTCATTGAAGGAGGGAATTGGTGGAGAGAAAATGTCTTGTTTGGATGCTTAGGGATAAGTATATGAAACTTTAAGATAAAGAAAAAGAAAAAATTGAAGTTCTAGTATCTTTCCATGTGTCCATTGCCTTAAACTTTTAAGAATATACAAGCACACACAAAAGAAGATCCCCACCACACATACAGACCTGCTTATCTCTCCTTAGTCTAATTTCCAATCCAATCAAATAATTCATTAGACGATAGCTACTAAAGGTAGCTCATCCATGAAGGGGTAAACCCTAAAATACCCTTGGATAAAACACCTTCAAACCAAGGTTTAAATAGGTTCCCCATGGCTTAAAAAGCACAAGAATGATGAAAGAATATCCAAGTAACATAGTGCAAGTGATAAATTGCAAAGAAAACCTCTCAATTGGTAGAATTTTAGAAAAGTCTAAAATGTGCATAAAATTGCATAACTTGCTCAAACAGTGTCCAAATTGGACCAAACTTGAAACGTAATCTTGTCACATGATACCAAAACATACACAAGGATATAATATAGTTCTAAGCATTCAATTATGATAATTAAACTTGGTCGACACTTTAAGCAAGGTTAGGGGTCTCACAACAAGCACCCACTCCACAAAAGTAAAAAACAATATTATTCCACCAATAATACTATTGGGAAATTATTTATCCAAACACAAATTTATATTTATATAATTCAATTTTACCAAAATTGGGGATATTATATTCAACCCTTATCAAAAGGAATTTTTCCCCAAAATTCAAACATATTAAGCTTAGATGAACGATAACTCATCTTATTTTCAAATCTTAGGGTTAGAAACCCTACTTAGATATCTTTAATAACTCTTATTAATATGCAAAATTTCTTCACATCACTACTAAGTTTGATACTCAAATTAAATTCGGAGCATATCCACATCCCTAATATTTACACCGTATTGTCTCTTGGTGATTACACTTACGTTTATGATTTTCAATTTCACTTGGTGACTACCTTTTTCACCTATGTTTCAAACGTAGTCTTCATTTAATTCCACATAAGGGTGAGGTAATACCTCTAAACATAAATCATGTCATTAAGTTCAACTTAAGGTATTAATTCTCATATGTCAATCATAAGCATAACATGTATCCAACCAATCTCTTTCCTTCATAATGGGATGAAATAAGCGGTCGGTTGCAGCTCAAAAACAAGGTTCATCCTCATTCTAATAGTAGATATGGTGTATCCACTCTTTATCTTTCAATTTCATATTTTGAGTTGAATCATCCTCAACATGACTTTAAACCATACATACTTTTTAATTCCACAATCTTCTTGTATTTCATGAAGTCAAATATCTTTTTCACTCTTGAATTTGTACACAACTCCTTTCAATATTACATGACTTCTTTGTATATTTCACATTTACACCTCATGTGTTATGAGCCTTATTCACTTCCTTGAGGTCTCTAGGGGTATAGGTACTTTTGGAGTGATCCCATCCTATGCATCTAGGGAGTGCCTCTCACAATCACCCATTCAGCCACATCATCATCATGAAGATAGCTAATATCCTGAGTAATGGACCATGGGCAATCCTGGTTGTTACCTCCCGACTACATGGTCTTATGCATGCTAGGGAACAATCAACTCCTAATTCCATCGGTCCTATGTACCTTTAATACTCTCTACTTGACCTTGGGGTTGACATAGAGATTTACCCTTACCAAGGGTTCATTCATAGCACATTATTTTCATATGTAATTCTTTGAACCAATTTCCTCCATCTCTTACAATGCTCATTATTCACTTTATATTCCCTCATTATAAACTTTCTCTTCTGGGCTCAGTCTCACATGGCAACCACTTCCATAGTGATTTTTCCTCATGTTCCTAAGAGATGGCATACTTGCAATCAAATAATAATACTCAATATATGTTCTTTCAACTTTATATCCTTATTTCATTACACTTTAGTTTATATTTAAGGTCACTCAATCCTTAAACCATTTGGTTAGCCCACCCTTCTAGGGAAGGTCCTAACCTAGGGTGCCTTCATGGCTCACATGAGGAAGTTAGGCTCTCTAGCCACAACCTGACCCCAAGGTCAAAAGTTTTTCCTTCCCCATAGGTTATCTTCCCACTCTTGGGTTGACCCACCCCGGGTTGGCACACTACCCCTAAAGGTTTCATATTTTCATCTTTATGCATGGTTTTTATTATAACATATCTTCCATTGTTTTCTCAATCTATGGGATACCCTGTCTTGGGGTTTTGTCCCTATAGTGGACTCAGACCACGTTCCCCTCTAAGGGCTTGGTGCCATATTGGTCTTACCAATCTTGGGCTTGACCTATGATTAACCTTCCCTATTTGGGACTTGGTTTTCTATACTATGGACTCAGATGACCTTCCCAATCTAGGGATTGATTCCATGTCAGTCTTCCCATCCATGGGCTTGACCTTCCCCTCTAGGGGCTTGGTACTATGTTGGCCTTCCCCTCTAGGGGTTTGAACTTATGTGATATTCCCCTCTAGGGGCTTGATCTTTTCTGACCTTCCCCTCCAGGGGCTTTGTCATAGTCATCTCAATTGCTTTCTTTTCATACCCAAACTTTTAAAGATAGCATGGGGGTTCAAGAATGTTATGTTCATATTTTAATTTTTATATAAAAACATTGGTTACTTATGTTTCTCAAGACTTTTATCATTAATTCCTTGTTCCACATCCACATATGCATGGAAGACTGAGTCACCTAACTCTTTTTATATTGTAACTTCTCAACCTTTATTTACCCAATCTCAGTGGTATACCCACTCGATGGGGGTATTCAGACTCACTCACTAGGAGTATTCTCAATGATCTACCCACTCTCTATGGTTGATCCCTATTATACCCACCCAATGGGATATTCTTTATCCATTCATTCCTCCAGAGATAGAATTAGCGCAATGAGCAAGTTATATTCATATTCTCATTTTTATGTATAACCCTTGGTTATTTATGTTTCTCATGTATATTCAACTCTTTTCTACACACATCATGCATAAATTTCTCCTCATTCATACATATAAATCTATGTCATATAGACTTATTTACAATTTTATTAATTTTCATTATCTTATTCTTATTAGGGTAGGATTTCCATTTTACCCATTCTACTCCCATTTCCCAAGATTATGGTTTAGTATGTAGGTTAGGGACTACACCCTACATCTTAGCATTTCAATGTCCTTTGACCCACTAGGATTTTCCCCAAACCAACCCTAGTTGAATCTAGGATTATCCTCACGAAGAAAAACCCATAAAATAATATTTCTACATTGTATGTACATTTTTATTTCCACATTACATGCACATTACTATTTCCACATTACATGTACATTAATTGGTGGAGAATGGCTTAATTCTACTTTAGACGAGGAGAGAAATTCCTTTTAGGGTTTATTAAGAAAAAAGGAGGAGAAGTGGATGAAAGAGGCGAGAAGAAACCCTAAAGGTATTTCACTTCAGGCAAAACAACCAACTCTGGGCAGGTAAGATGCATGTGCCCAGGAAAGATGCACGTTCCCAGGAGTCCTCATAATATGACCACTGGTGTGGAGGAAAATTTTGTTAGCCCCCTGGTCATGGTCCCATCTATACACCATTGTATTTAGAAAATATCCTTATAATTCCCTCATATTTGTACATATTACTCAAAATTTTAAACTATTAAATATTATTTGAAAAATTTTGTGCTCTAATATCAAATGTAATGACCTCACTTTTTAGCAACCCCCAATTAAGGAAAGACAAAATTTTGAGATCCATTACCTACAAAATTTACCCAAGGATCCATATTTTAATCAAACAATATAAAATAGAAAATAAGTTCATTAATTTCAAAGGTTATATACAAGATGCTTACATAAACTTTCTATCCTCAGAGTTGTACATTTGAGAAGAAATAACTAGCTAATCCTCCTTTCATGTAGTTTCCATCTTTATTTTGATGTCCTTTATCATGTATGTTAGTTTATACCTAAACAACGTGAAACAAATACACGATCAATATGTTGCCATACTGGTATGTGGGGTACATCCAAAATTCATAAGCAAATAATAACAAACATTCCAACAATTACTTGAAAATATAAATTGGAATTTTCTTCATGTAATCTTTCTTTAAGTGATACTCATAGTTTCATTATGATTGAACAAAATGTAAATAAATAAACAACATTTTCATTGTTCAATCCTCAAGAAAATCTCAGAAAGCATTATCAAACTAAATCTGTTAATCATAGGTGTAGACACATACCTTGATGGTGAGACATGCAGATTATACAATTATACTTCAAGTAGATTCAGTTAACCAATCAATAGATCCAAGAAAGCAAAGAAGAATCCAATCATCTCATTTACATGAATGTAAATCCTACAATGTCATCATCACTTTAATCATATTAAACCCAACTCGGTCCTGTCCTAGGGTTTAGGTTTTCTTGTTATCAAGTTATCATTAGGTTCATGTTTCAATATCCCAATTACCATATTATTTTAATTATTTAATAACCCTAATTCATCTTAGGAGTTTCCATGATTATCAAAAATACCATATTTTTCCTTAAGAGCACTTATACCAGATTAGGCGCAATCACTGTTCACGAAATCCGTCCGCACGACCGCATATACTCCCACATATACCTATTCAGTCACCCTACCACACCGCATATTGCTAATCGGTCCACTAAGCAGTCATGGGCCGCATATACTCCCGCTTGTCCAATTAAGCGGCCGATTAAACTCCATTTTTGAAAAGCCCACAACTTGTATACATGCATTTCTTACATACATGCCTGCATATAAACTCATATTTCATTATATATTAAAATTTATATATATTCGTTGATTTATATGTATACATTGTAATACACATAACAATTTCCAAACACATTTGTACATTGATATGTATAACTTTTGATATAAACATATACATCATATACAATAGACCTACATAAACAAACACATATTTGTACATAAATATATACATTTTGATTTGTTCACATTTATACACACACTCTACACAGATTTCTATATTAATACACGTACATTTTACTATTTGTACGTATATTACATACACATTCCATATATAGACATGTATACATATATAAGCACATCATATATGCATATCAATATGTTTATATGTAAACACATATACGTGCCTACAATATATATTTATAATCTCAATATACCATTTTATATATAATTAGTTTATTGAGAAAAAAATCCAAAACTGCAAAGACTCCCGTATATACTCCCGCATACCGCACATACTCTATGCAGTACCCCCACCGCCCGTACACCGCATACCACTTTCCTGAACAATGGGCACAACACCTTACATCATTGTTGTTCAAGATCCTAATTACACATGTTAAGGATCATCCACTCTAGAAATCCTATTTTCTCATCATTATTATCATGATGATCTTGATTCCTCTTCTGGTTCAACAATATCACATATTATTGAAAGAGAATAATTTTTAGCATATTCAAGCATCTTAATACACAAATCTAAGGTTTAAATACATTACTCACCACTTTAACCCATATTTTCACTTCTTTTAGAATAAGAATCATATTTAAGTCTCAATGACATTTTATTTGGATTACTTTCATTTTTTGATCATTTTGATATATAGTATTTTTATATTCCAATCAGCCGATCATTTCCTAGAATTTTCACAAGATTGAAGTGATTAGGCCAATAAGAGGTCGTCACATCATCATAATACTATATTATTCACTTACTAGGCCTCAGCTCAGTATTAGACAAAATGACTTGGTCATCCCTATTTCTAGAATACGGGAGAAGGGGTATTGAAGTAATTTGACTTGATCCCTTCAGTTTCTCTATCCAGAGTCACACTTCCATCCACACAGACATGACCACGATCATGCCACGACCGACACCACAGGCAAGGTTTTCTCTAGTGCCCAGCCTCTCGAGCATCGAGGCATTAGATGCATGGGTTACTCCCTCATCGACTGTGCCCAAGGATCACCTCCAGGTCCAGTGTTCTCTCCCTCTTCACTTCTGTCATCGCAAACTAACACACCATCTTTGCGTCGATACTGCACTATCCTCCATCAAAGAACCAGAGACAAGGTCGTTGTAATGAGATGTCCTATCAGTAGTTGCTCACCCCCCTTTGGAAGCCTTCCCTAAGAAGTACCACCCTCATGGAGGCTTCCTCTACTAGAACATGGTACAACCATGATGGTATGCATATATCTCCATCCACCCTTCATGAACTCTAGGTCAAGTTTAGGTTGGCCTTCATAGTAGGGATGATGGAGTACCTTGGACTTCCTGAAAACTCTCCTCCCTGCTCAGAGACCTTCATATCTCCTTTTCGGAGATAGGGCTCTGTCCAAGGACGTATTCCACAGACTTCCTCTACCTGTATCACAAGGGTAGACCCACACTAGGGATACTTGCCTCCCTTTGATCCGACCAAGGTCTACTTATTTATAATCCTAGGAGTGACCTTAAAGTCACCTCAAAGAGAGGAACATGAGGGGAGAAAGAACACTGGTTGGTATTGTCTCCATATATATGTTGTCTTGTGGGTTCCCTTCTCTCATCTCCTTGTCCTTCCATAATCATATATTTGCTTTCTTTCCAAAGATATCTCCCTTATTCACTAAGTCAACACCAACTAGGAAGGATTATTCTCATTTTCTTGTCCCTTTGTCTCTCATGGTTGATACATTGCACACATGGGAAGAGCAAGAAATTATTTAATATGTTTCCAAAGTGATGATGCATATATCCATACTTGTCCTCCAAGTATTCCTTTAATTTCATTACCATCTTTACATGATTGACGCACAAGCGTCATTTTGAAATTATACATGGAACTTTATTGGCTAATTTGATCATGAATTCTAGATTATTCTTCTATCTCTCTCTTTGATATATTATTCCCAAAATAAATATCCTTATTTCAAGGAAACTCCCTAAAAACCTTTCCCAATGTATATTTATAATTGGTATTCATTGGGATGTCACACAAAACTTGCTCTTTTAAACAATATTTAAAATAATGCCATTATCTCATGGATTATACTTTTTCTCCCAATTTCTAGAATTTTCTTCCTTTCTATTATTATTTTCAAGTTTACCAAAGATTAAAACAAATAATACAAATTGTTTCTCAAATATTGTGTTTGTAATAACTGTTAGCTAATTATCCTTTTTAATTATCTAAGCACCATTTATATTATTTTCTCTTAGAAAATTACATATTGGTCAATATTTTGATTATGCACTATTTCAACAAGCCATTATCATTAAACAAATTCCTTTATTTTACTTGAGCCTTATACACCAATGCCACAAAGGTAAAAAACACTATTATTACACCGATAATAATACTGGGAAATTATTTATCTAAACATGACTTTATATTTATATAATTCAATTTTACCAAAATTGAGTATATTACACTTGATTAATCTCTCATTCAGCTTATTATTGCCTGAACCCACATGAAGTGTTCCACGACATGTGAAAGAATCACAAAAAGCTATGGTATCACTGTACAACGCTTAGAAGCATGCCCTGGTTCCTAAGCCTATATCTTGAGTAAAACCCCATATACAACGGGCCTCACCATGTTTGGCTCTTGGCGGCTAATTGGAGCGGCTGAATATCTTGACTCCTCCAAACTTGGGTACTCAGATGGAGAGTCAAATACATATTATCTTTGCATCAACAATTCTAAAAGGCAAGCAATTGACCAACAACAAAGGTACCAATGGTATCCCAGGTGGATGTTAGATACCTCACAATCATAAGGAGTCTTCCCTATCGTCAAGACCTCCACACCCTACTGGTGTGATCCAACTTACCTCAATCTAGTCTACCTCCAGTCAGGAAGCCATTTCCTCCTCACAACGCGTGCCTTCCTATGAAGGATTGTATAGTGTTCAGGGCATCTACATGTCTAATGTCTAATTCACTCATTAAATTCATGATTCAATCATCAAATCAACCTTTCTTATTTAACCTTATAAATAATCTTTCTTATAAATTATCATCAATCTATATTGTAAACTGAGAAACTATGCAACACCACTTATCATACTGAAGAACACTAAATTTTAAACACTTGGTTCACTAAATACCTTATCCTTAGGGTTTTATTCACCTTATTCACATATCACACAACTCACAAAAGAACATTATGCATCATAATCTATCACTGATAAAAGACAAGTTTCAACAATTCACATACAACCAACATATACATATGAAACCCAAGAATGAACTGAACTAGGGTTTCCAAGCCATTCATTTGAATATCATGCATCAAGAATAACCTTAAATTATCATTTCTCACATTAAAAGAATTTCTTCTTGTTGGATTTCATGATGTCTATCCACAAACTTTCAACTTCTTACACATACATGGTTTCTCCCTTTTTACTGAGATATCAAGCTATCACTGATAACATCACATTAATTCCAAGTTTATATATAGAATATTAGTTCTAAGTAATCAGATAAAACAATCATTTGCAATTAATGATATTTGAATAGGCAAGGCTTTTCATTCAGTTATACATCAATTTCAAACATAACTAAAATCCTTAGATTTTGGTATATTATTCTATCTTCTAAAATAACTTTAGGGTTCTATAATTAATTATTTGAACCCATTTCTATTATTTTATCATATGAAAGTTCATCAAATTAGGAAAAAAAATATTTCTAGGTAATCACACACAAGCTAGAATTGAACAACAAATTTAAGGTTTATGTCGCAACATTTGAATTGAAGATTTTTGGTGGAATAAGTCCAATTTTGTGCAATCTACTGTTTAAAGGAAGTACCAAGTCACCTATACTTGATCTTTGGCTTACAAATCTCAATCTTGATTAGAAAATTTGAAATTCTAGTTTATTGGTATCTTGACATCGAGCTCCAAACCCCGAGAACTGATTCCAAAAAAACCTATGGATTGGCTAAAAAATCTAAATGATGCCTTCTAGAGTTAGAAGACAAAGAAAGATAATAGGAGACAACTCCTACCACGAGACTTAAAGGAAAACATATCAAGATGAATACGAAAGGACATGGATCCTTAAATAAAATTACCACGATGATTTGTGGCTATCTCAACATATTTCCCCTACTCTCTATGTTCTCCAAATATGCCCTCTAAATATCCTTCTAGGTAGTCTTTTTATCAGTCTAATGGTCTGACAGGGTGGAGGATCAAATTATGATTCTAACATACTTTCTTTTGATATATATATATATATATATATATATATATATATATATATATATATATATATATATATATATATATATATATGGGTATTCATTCGCTACCCGCGCGGGTAACTAAGATTCACTACCCGTGCATCAGTTTTGTAATGAGAAGGTATGCATTTGTAATGAGACAATCCAAATTTGTAATGAGACGACCGAAATTGTAATACAAAGACTCGTTTTGTATTACAGCGATGTTACAGTAATAAATATATATTTATTACTGTAACAGCGATGTAATACAAAACGAGTTTTTGTATTACAATTTCGGTCGTCTCATTACAAATTTGGTTGTCTCATTACATATATGTGTCATCCCATTACAAATTTGATGCACGGGTAGCGAAACCTTAGTTACCCGCACGGGTAGCGAAGATATACCCTATATATATACATATATAGTCAGGCTAGAATACACTCAACTGTATTCGGAGCCGAATACACTCGAGTGTATTCAGAGCAGAATACACTCAAGTAGTTCATCATGATATAATATTTTTTTTCAAAAATCTAATCCGTTTATCTTCTTAAACATCTTGCGAATAGCTCATACGGAAAATTTGAGCACATTTGGACATTTATAGGTCATGTTATAAAGACCACAAAAATTATGCATTTCAAATTAGTTTCACGTGTCGATTTTGTTGCCCTTGGATGAGTGACTTAAACTCATCCAATTGGGCTCAAATTTTGTATGTAGCCTAGTTATAGTATGACAGTGAAGGTGAATGGTTTATATTTGGCAAAAAATTATCTTGATATGCAAACACACTTGAGTGTATTCATGTGATCTGTACACTCGAGTGTATTCTGGCCTGTCTATATATATATATATATATATATATATATATATATATATATATATATATATATATATATATATATATATATATATATATATATATATGAAGTTATGCCTCTTTTTGTGATTGTTATCCTAGATGTGAGCAACAAAAATTCTCAGTAGTCAGTGCACTTTTTGGAGGTCAGTGAGCCCATCTCGACAGTCAATGGAAGCCCATTGTGGTGGTTGCCTAAGGCCCATCTCAGCGGTTATCGAAGGCCCATCTCTACCGTCGCTGAAAAAGAAGACCAAAAGTCATCTATGAACATGATTAATAAAAAGGCCATAACTCTCTCGTTTTAACTCTGACTGGCTTCATTATTTTTGAGTTGGATTTATAATTGAATTCCATAGAACGTTACAATATTAATTTGATAAGATTATCTAACAATAGTTTATTTACAAAAAAATTTCTCAAGTATCATTTACTCTCCTCAGACATATATGTGTGGGCTATCTCTACATCAACTAAGGATTGAACCTCATCCGGTTCTCAAGTCATAACTATGAGTTATCCACATGATACAAAAATTTTCAGTAAATCCAAGTTACATCGAAAATATGAAAAATGATTACCATACTATTATTACCATCAAATTTTATATTTATATACTATCAAAATCCTAATTTTGGCGATTAGGGTCTACATTTCTCAAACCCGAATGCTTCAAAGTAATGTCATGATTATAATTCCTTATTAGGCTTAACACATCACAATTATCATTCATTGGGTTTAAGTGATGATCAATCTAATTAAGCATGTAATCATCCAAGTAAACCCTAGTTTGTCAATTAAGCTTAGATGTGTCAAAACAATTCTCCCCTCCCCTTCACAATGTTTCGTCCTCAAAACATAAATATGAAGGGAAACTAGTTTCAAGGTTTCATTTAAACTTCTGAAATCTTTTATGTCACTATGTACTTGTATTTCATATTTGAATAGTGTCTTGAAAATTGAGTCCTTAATTTCTCTTCGAACCACAATAAATTAAAATACAAGGCCTCTTAATGACCAAAATAATTTTCTATGTCAGAATCAATTATATGAAAGAGAAATCAACTATTTTCAATCTTTTCATACTCTCTTGAGGTGTTATCTCAGCACTGGTAATTTGACCCAACTATCTCAATTCATACGATACAATCTATACTATTGTTCAATATCACATTAGATTTATTAAAGTGAGTTTTCCTTAATAGTAAATTTAAATAACAAAGCACTTACAAGTTATAAGACTAAATTTAATAACTATTGTACAATATTGAGCTTGATTACTGTATAAATGGCTAAAACCATCACACCCTTTCAATTAATATATTCCTTACATATATACTGTTGAAATCATATATAAAACAAACGTACTTCTTGACATGCCGTCAACAAATTATGTTCTGAAAACAATATTCACATATTACTAAAAGCCATTTTTTTGTGTGATTTCTTTCCTATTCAACACCACTTACTTTTTCTTACATATCCTTATCATTTTCATCATATATAAGAAACATCTCTAACATTAAAATATTCATGGTAAGAATGGATTATCCATCATTCTCACTATCACTACAAGAACTTGTTACTAATTATGCTTTGCTAATGTTGCAACTCTCCTTTTATGCAAGTCACACTAGTTTCATTTTAAATTTTCTTCTTATACTCCATTACTTTTCATGTTGTTTATCTATCTTTTTCAATTGCTACCTTTAAACTCTAAATTACTATCACAGATAGTTTCTTCTCAAGTCAGTGATCTTAGGATTTTTTTTATTTTATTTTATAAATATGTTAGTTCGCAAGTTCAAATCACTAGTGACTTTCCTTGAACTACTACAAAATGTAAAAATTCTAGCATTTGATCCTTTTTCAATAACATGATATTGTTGTGACAACATTTGTTCCTTTATTTTGTTTGATATGCAAACTTTAGCTCTCTAGAATTTTAGTAAAGTTTTCCTTATCTCTATCTCTTGAATTTTCTTTCTCTTCCTTGGCCTTTTTGATAGGTTACTTTCTTAATTTAACCTGCTAGAGTTTCACCATCATTTCATATTGTGTCATTATATTAAATTCATTAGATTCATCTACCATGGTGGTTATAAATCACTTAAAATTCATTCTCTTTTTACTCCATCCCCACATTATTCTTATTAAAGAAGATACAATAGAGAACATGATTTTGAAATTTATTGTCTTGAACCTCAAGTACTCACTTGACATACTTCTCCTATCTATATTAAGTAATTATTAACAGAGAGACTTAATTATTTAGCATTATCTCATATCTTACAATCTCTCTCTTTTGCCATCTATATCACTCCAACCACAACTCATGCTTCATGCAATTGAATGAATGAAGATATGGAGGTATTTATAGGTGGCGAAAAGACTGCCTTCTTGTTGGTTAGGGAACTTGTTGGGCTATGAATTAGAAAATTTGTCGGTATGCTTGTTAGAAATTCAAAATGTCAAATGCAAAAGATTCCTATCGACATCGACTCAGGAAAACCCATCACTCAATGCTCGATCATCGATCAAGCACATACATAAACTTTGCCGATAACATACAAGTAGAAACTTTGTCAACCCACAAATATCATCGGGCAGTGGAAGTCCATCAGTTTGATAAAATGACAAACTCTTATTGACTTACCAGCCAACAAATTTTTCGAGCGCCGAGAATCCATCAACTTGACATACTGAAAATATCATGTCGACCTACCAGCCAAAAAATTCGTCGGGCACTGAGAATCCATTGTCCTGATGAACTGACAAAATCTCATCGACCTGAACATAACCAATTGGCCATCTATTAAGATTCAAGGAACACCTTCATTGGTTCAACAATGCTTATACACAAGACACTCATCCCCAATGAAACAACATGTACCTAGGTTGTTACTTTACATAAACTTTGAATCAAGAGGTATAAGGATGAATGCATTAAATTTCATAATAAGAATACACATTACTTGCTCTCTATTGTATCATGTAACCCTCCTTCCTTAATTAAACTAATCATTTCCATCATTTTTCTTATTTTCAGAGTACTTCAATTCATTTTACTCAATTATATGATACATTCCTTTTAGTTGATTCTTTATGTCTTAGCTTTTTACATATTTTCTTTATGTATTGTCTTTTATTTGTATCTACGAATCCATATAGTATTGATAATTAACCTTAACCTCAACTTTATGTCATTTTCTTTTGATTTCTTTCTATTGTGTTTCTTCATTTGGAATTCTTTATTTTCATGAGGCTTTCAAAATCATCGATCTCGTGTATGCCTTTAAAATTATTTAACCCATTTCTTCTTTACTTTCCTTTATTTAAAACTAAATAAAATGCCTATATTAATCATTTGATTTAGAATTATTTATCCATTCTTTTCTCATTCACTTCGTGTGCTATATAATAATATATGTCTTGAATCTATATTCCTTCTTACTTTATCCCCAATTTAGGATTTCTTACGTGAGGCCCCAAAGTTGGATCGTAGATATTAGTTCCAACTAATTCCTAGTTATTCCAATCCCTCCTTTATATGTCAATATGTTAGTGTTTGTACATTCTTACTACAACCTGAGTTTAATTCCCATAGTTTACTCTTATTATTTTATTAATTGGACCTATTAGAACCTGGTAACGCATCCTGTCAGCCGGGCCAGACTGAGCCTATAGTCCTGAAGCCAAGAGCTACTCATCACTAACTAACACCTACTTATCTCAAATATGTGGAAAGAATATCCACTTAGGGAAAAATCATTTATTGACCATTTCTGGTCTACAGAATACAAAAAATGTAAGAAATAAGTGATAAACTTCTCAGTATACAAAAATATTAAAGAACACTAAATAATTTTAAAAACTAAATATCTACATTCTAATATATAAGAGCATTTATATTGAACTCAAATAAAAAAACAACATAAAACAAAAGTCATATCACATCCTATCTTTATGATCTTATCTCTTCATGACTTTCTAGTCTTCTAGCACTAATATTTCTAGAGATTCTCTCTAAACATTCTTCCTCTGCATACATGTCCAGGGCATCTAGAGAAAAATATATAGATTAGAATGATATGGTCAACCTAAGTATTCAAATATCGGGCGAGGGTATCTAAATACTCAGATCTCCTAGAACTATAGACAGATCACCTCCTAATTTCCACACTTATGACTTTGATTTTCTATCCTTATGGTCCCCGACAACTCTGTCTAAGCTCAGATACCCAACTGTTACACCCAGATCCCATGATAACTACTAATCATGAGATTAGGGCATAAGTTGAGGATTGAACGTAAAAAAAAAGAACACCCTTACTTTTTTCATCGATTTCAAACTCTTTTATTCATAAAATTCAATCACGTAAACTAACGATATGACAAACTCCAGTTTTGTGATGTTATCTTAGTAATTTTCCTCATTTTTCCACACTCTTTCCCAAATAAATTAGATAAAATCCTTAACTTCTTCCTTTATTACAAACACACCATTAGACTAACTTTTCTCCTTTTTATTCTTAAAGAAAAACACAAAAAAATCACAAAAGCCCCAAACAGTCTTGAAGACCGCATGAAGCCATGTAGTCCCAAGACCGCATGAAGCCAACCGGTCCCGAGACCGCATGGAGTCACACGACCTCAAGACCACATGAAGCTAACCGGTCCCGAGACCGCATGTAGTCATACGGTCTCAAGACCAGATGAAGCCAACCGGTCCCGAGACTGCATGGAGTCACACAGTCTCAAGACTGCATGAAGCCAATCAGTATCGAGACCGCATGGAGTCACACAGTCTCAAGACCACGTGAAGCCAACCGGTCCCGAGACCACATGGAGCCCAAACAGTCTCAGGATCCAAACGGTCTCAGAGTCCAAATAGTCTCAGGGTCCAAACAGTCTCAGGGTCCAAACGGTCTCAGAGCCCAAATGGTCTTCACGACCGTTTGAACCCAAAACCACCCAAACCGTTTGGAATTCACTTAAAGCCTATAAATAAGACCCAAGGGGTCCTCCCAAAGGCATCAAGTCTCAGACACCCAAAGGCTGCCTCTACTGCTCCAGAGTTGTTCCACCCTCCATCCACCACCCCGAGGCTGCCGGTCTGAGATCCACACTCCATCCAGAAGTTGCTTTCTCTCTCATTGTCGAAGAATGTGAGAAGAAGAAGATTCATCATCGAGCAACCTAAGAAGTGTGAAGATTGTCATTCTCTCTCGAAGGGGTTGACCATCCTCCCTCCTTCATGGAGATGATGTTATCTCTCTCTTCTCGCCTCCTCCTTTGTCCTTGTCATGAGCAAGTAGTCTTTTACACTAGGGTGTGGGGAGTAGCCCCGCTACCATGTTTTCTTTTCATGCAATGTAATCCATAAGTTTGCAATAGAGATATTCTTTCTTTTCATTGCAACATCAATCGTTTATTGAATGCTTGTTGCTTGATCACCAACTTGTGTTATCTTTTATCTTTTAGTATGAATTGTCTATGTTTTTACTATTAGATTTGAACCTGATTGAACGTTGGTTATTGATGCATGTATCCACCATGCATCAGTTTTGGTATCTAGGAGTGTTTTTCGAGAAGTGGAGTAAACTCACTTCCATTGTTGTACTTTCATACTATGAAATGGAATCAGTTGACGTATGAAAGTACAAACTTGATAGGTCGAGGAACACACTTTGCGAAGGGAATGATGTAGAGTAAGTGACCATTCGTTCGGGGATGGCTAGCATTGCAACATTTCCACACTTCTTGTAGTTAGTTCTCCAAAAGGAAACTAAATCTACAAAGATACTAACTATTTAAACTCTCTTTGCAGGTTATGGTTTTTATGTTGCATGTTTTGATCCATGTGTAGTGATGGTGAAAGACGATTACATCCTAGTGGTTTCTTATCATTGTTTACAACCTAAAATTTACTTTCTTGCTTTGTTTTATGTACTCTTAGTTTAAAACAATCAAACCAACTTTTTGAGCTAGATACCTACTGTCAGGAAGTTAAGTGAAATTCTAATGTTTTCTATCTTGTCAATCTTGACAAGACCGTTGTCCCGGGGATTCGACCCTTAACTATACTATGATAAGACTTCCACGTATCCTAGCATACGTGGGTGGAGTTCTCAATCTAGTATAAGAAAGGATAAACCTAAAGACTTACCATATTTAGGATTTTTAGTAGTGCACACAATTCCACACAAGTGGAAGCTTCATCAAAAATTGGCACCGTTGCCGGGGACAACAGAACGTTTTAATTTCATTTATCATCTTGCTAGTGGTTAGGGTTTTACACTTTTTTACCATTACTCCATATCTTTTTGATTCCATTACACCTTCCTCATCATCTAAAACGTGTGTTTCTTCCTTTACTCAGGTAGAAGATGTGTATGCAACCATCGCATAATCTCGGATTCTCCCCTGATCCAGAGTACGACTCTGAGGTAGAGAGAAGCTTCCACTGCCGCATCAGACTTAACTGCCAAAGAGCCAAGAAAATGGCTAAAGATCAACGCCAAGATGTGTTAGTAATGGAAAGGGTCAATGCCGCCATAGCCGCTCAGAGAGCACAACTCATTGCTTACACTCGTTCTCAGATCCAAGAAGAAATCTGAGCTAAAGAACATGCCCACATCTGAGATGAAAATGAAGCAGCTAACCAAGCTGCCCAGTTAGAACTAAGAAACAAGCAATTAAGGGACTATGCCATCTCCAAGAACTATGAAGACAATCATCCAGTTCGGCCACCAATCATCAACATACCCAACTTCGAAATCTGGACACAATGGATTCAAATCATGCAGGGCATCTCATTCTCTGGTGGTTCTGGAGACGACTACGTGGATCATTTGAAGAGATTCAAGATAGTTTTCTGGCTTGTCCCACAAGCCGGAATTGTCTTTGATGCAATAATGCTGCATATTTTTCACTTCACTCTATCTGGAAGAGATTTGAGTTGGTACAACTTTCTTGATAGGGAGCCAATCATCACTTCCTGGGCTCCTTTGGAAGAAAAGTTCTTGGAAAAGTTTTTCCCTCCTTCGTTAGCTTACAAAATTAGGGGGCAGATCAACCACTTCACCCAACTTTATGGAGAATCATTCGTAGAAGCATGGGAAATATTCAAGGAGCTTCTAAGGAAATGCCCTCATCATGGTATCTCCCAAAATCAATTAATAGAAACATTCTATAGGGGGGTGAGTGATGACATCAATCAATTTCTAGATTCCTCATCTGGAGGAAATTTTATGAGGAAGAACTACGAGGATTCTTAGAAGATCATTACTCTTGGAGCTGGGAATCAATCCAATTGGGGACGATCATCCGCTGAGGGAGTCCTCAAAGTTTAAAAGGCTGAGGAATCAATGGAAATGAAGGCTATCACTGAATATTTAAAGACTATAGCTCATAAACAACATGCACTTGAAACTTCACTTGGAGAATATGACAAAAAGAAAAACCCCCAAGTCCAACAAGTTAAAGCTGCCACAGGGACTTGTGAAGCCTGTCATGCATCTGATCACCCTACACTGTCATGTGGCCTACTTTACAATGTGATGATGGATATGAAACCACCACTAGCAGTACGAACCAATCATTGAACACCCTGAAGATAAGATGCCCAAACAAGTTAATTCTATTCATTCCATACCGGGACAAACTTACTATAATCCAAATTAACCAAGATTCAATATGGGAATCCTGCTGGGACAACTAACCCGCAACATAAAACACAAGGTGGATCCTCCAATAGGTTGCCACATGGATTTCAAAGTAACTTTAACCAAAATCAAGGGAACCTCAGGAAAAACTTCCCAAGATCCAAGTACCCTAGAAATTCCTCCGCATATTATCAATATACCCATCCTCCCCTGATCCCGCAATTGCACCCTCAATTATAGAAACCACAACAACCTCAGTTAGCACCACCTCCACAACAACCACATCAATGACAACAACAAATCACTCATAAAAATGCCCCTCGCAGCCAACAGAAGAGATGACTATGATCAGAAAGATGTTACAGTCACAACAAACTATGCTTGCCAATCAACAAGCTCAGTAGAAAAGCGGTGGTGGCCCAATTTGCACAAACTGCTGCCCAACTGAAGCCACCAGCAGGTACTTTTGCTGGTCAACCAGAGTCAAACCCTAGACACAATCAAATTAGACCAGAGCAATTGAATGCCGTCACTACAAGATCTGGTCGTGTATTTCATGAAACCACGAGAATCACTCATGATGATGATGATACACTTGTCTTCACTCCAAATGCAAACCCCAATCTAGGAATTGAGAAATCTACAGAGACCGCAAAAGGCAAGGAAAAGGAGCAAGCTCCCAAAGACCCAGAAGTTCCGCAATATAGACCTAGGATACCATATCCAGGAAGATTTCGAGAGACCAAAATGGACACTAGGTTTCAAAAGTTTAAGGAGGCGATGAAGAAACATTATATCGATATCCCACTCCTCGATGCTCTCTCTAAGGTGCCATCTTGAAATATATTACTGAAGAGAAAGAAATAGTCAAACTGGTGCAGACCACCTCCGATATCATTCTTAATAAGATGCCCAAGAAAAAGAAGGACCCCTGTTCATTTGGTATTCAATGTTGTATTGGAAATGCTTCGACCAAAAAGGGATTAGATGACCTAGGGGCTAGCATATCTATTATTCCCTACTCCATGTGCAAAAGACTGGGCTTTACTGACTTGCTACCCACAACGATGACAATTCAGTTAGCTAATTCAACTATCACTACACCCCTAGGAATTATTGAAGACATTCCAGTCAGTATAGGCAAGGATGCTTATGTCCCATGTGATTTTGTCATCATGGACATCAAGGAAGATCTAAGATACCCAATAATTTTTGGCAGACCCTTCCTTGACACAGCTAGGGCACTTATTGATGTTGAAGCTGGCACAATCATTCTGAGACTGGGAAAAGAAGCAATTCAATTCTGGGTCCTCAACAGCATGAAAGGCCTCATCATTCAAGAGGAAGTCTTTCTCTTAGATGCAATACATCAAATGTCACAATTAGAAATTTCTAAACCATCTGATGAGTTAAAAAATGTCCTAATAAATCCAGAAGTTGAATTCTCAGCCAATCAATTAGTTCAACAATGCTTGCAACACTTAAAGAAAGCTGATGTAGCACCAACAACCACTTTTGAGGAGCTCAAATCCA
Organism: Alisma plantago-aquatica; assembly: GCA_963693085.1. Classification (NCBI taxonomy): domain Eukaryota; kingdom Viridiplantae; phylum Streptophyta; class Magnoliopsida; order Alismatales; family Alismataceae; genus Alisma; species Alisma plantago-aquatica. The sequence goes on from OY856410.1 coordinate 431,430,543, forward strand.
TCACTATCCTAGAAACAACAGAAGTACCTAAGGCTCGTGAGATGAAAACCCTACCAATGAGATTTAAGCACGTCTTTCTGGACGAAGAAAAACTATGTCCTGTAATCATCAGTTCCACTCTAATGAAAGACCGGGAAGAACAACTTCTCGTTGAGTTGAAGAAACATAAGAAAGACATTGGGTAGAAAATAACTGACCTGACAGGTGTAAACCCAGCCTTATGCGTGCATAGACTACCCATGGTGGAAGAATTTAAACCTTCAAGAGAGCACTAGAGAAATATGAACCCCAATCTTAAAGAAGTTGTTCGCCTTGAGGTCCTCAAATTACTGAAAGCTGGTATTATCTACCCAATTTCAGATTCCCAATGGGTCAGCCCTTTCCAAGTGGTCCTCAAAAAGGGAGGGACCACTGTCGTACTAAATGATAAAAATGAGTTAGTACCCATGAGGACTGTCATAGGGTGGAGGATGTGTATCGACCTCAGGAAACTAAACAAAGCAACACGTAAAGATCACTACCCTCTACCTTTTCTTGACGAAGTTCTCGAACACCTAGCCCATAAAAAGTTCTTCTATTATCTTGATGGTTATTCTGGGTTCTATCATATTCCTATACACCCAGAAGACCAAGAAAAAACAACTTTTACTTGTCCCTTCGGGACCTATGCTTTCAGAAGAATGCCATTCGGGCTGTGCAACACACCGACTACCTTCCAAAGGTGCATGTCTGCTATTTTTGCAGGGTTAACCGAGTCCATAATGGAAGTTTTTATGGATAACTTTTCAGTCTACGGAGATTCCTTTGACAATTGTCTACTCAACCTTGGACAAGTCTTACAAAGATGTGAGGACACAAACCTTATCTTAAACTGAGAAAAATTCCATTTTATGGTAACTGAAGGTGTCGTCCTCGGACATAGAGTGAGTGATAGAGGGATTGAGGTACACAAGGAAAAGATTGATGTCATCTCAAAACTCTCACCGCTAAAAGATGTAAAAGGGGTATGAACATTCTTGGGTCATGCTGGGTTTTATCAAAGGTTCATTAAAGATTTCTCGAAATTGGCAAAACCCATGACTCAATTGTTTACAAAAGACGTTGAGTTCAATTTTGACCAAGAATGTCTACAAAGCTTCACAACCTTAAAAAACACTCTAGTCTCTGTGCCTATTCTGAGAGCACCTGACTGGCCACAACCATTCAAAATAATGTGTGATGCCAACGACTATGCTATAGGAGCAGTATTAGGATAGAGAATTGATAAAAAGCCTTATGTAATATACTATGCGTCCAAGACTCTTGATGAAGCGCAAAAGAACTACACCACTATAGAGAAGAAGTTCTTAGCTGTCATATATGCGTTTGAGAAATTCCACTCCTACCTGGTTGGATCAAAGGTCGTTGTCTACACTGAACACTCTGCCATACGATATCTAATTCAAAAGCATGACGCAAAACCCAGAGTTATCCGCTGGGTGTTAATGCTTCAAGAATTTGATTTAGAAATCAAAGACAAAAGAGGAGTGGAAAACGTCGTCGCTGATCATCTCAGCCACATTGAAGTCAAGGATGATGATAAAGTACATATCTGAGACTCCATTCCAGATGACCAGCTAATGAAAATTACCAACGGATTCCCCTGGTAAGCCGACATAGTAAATTATCTAGCTACAGGAATCATCCACCCTTCCGCCTCTCATCACGAAAAAAAGAAATTCCTCCATAATGTAAACAATACTACTGGGACGAACCTTATCTCTTTCGCCTATGCACAGACAAACTTTTCCATCGCTGCTTACCTGAAGAAGATATTACCCTTGTCTTAGAACATTGTCATTCTGGCCCCACTGGGGGACACATGAGTGCAAAAAAATAGCTATGAAAGTTTTGCAATCGGGTTTCTTTTGGTCTATGATAGCAAGAGATTCCCATGATTTTGTAAAATCATGCAACAAATGTCAACTTTCTGGCGGTATAACTAAAAGGAATGAAATGCCCCTCACTATGTGGCAAGAGATTGAACTTTTTGATGTGTGGCGGATAGACTACATGGGTACCTTTCCTTCTTCATATGGATTTTCCAACATACTGGTTGCAGTAGATTATGTCTCGAAATGGGTAGAAGCTATACCCACAGTTTCCAGCGATTCCAAACTTGTCATTAAGATGTTTACAGATATCATTTCCCCCTGATTCAGAGTCCCCCGAACTGTCATATCTGATGGAGGGACCCATTTGATGGAATGAAGCTTTGAATCCCTCTTAAAGAAATACAAAGTCAATCATAAAGTTGCCACACCTTACCATCCACAAACTAGTGGTGAAGTTGAAGTTTCGAATAGACAATTGAAGGAAATCTTAGAAAAAATAGTCAATAGACACCGTACTGAATGGTCCACCAAGCTTCCCAATTCCCTTTGGGCTTACTGAAAAGCTTATAAAACACCAATTGGAACAACCCCGTTCCGTTTGGTATATGGGAAATCATGTCATCTTCCACTTAAACTGAAACATAAGGCTTGGTGGGCCATTAAACAACTGAATTTTGATTTTAAAAGCGCCAGAGAAAACAGACAACTCCAGCTACAAGAACTATAGGAGCTCAGAATGACCGCTTACCAAAGTGCCAGGTTTTATAAAGAGCAAACCAAGATGTGGCACGATGGTCATCTAAAAAAAATCTATGGCCATTGACTGTCCTTTCTCCTCCATTGTCAGCAACAATTATGATGTCTCCAGTTGGGTATATGTGTTTGATGGTGAAAGGCCTAGACCACTTTTTGCAGAGTTTTCTGAGGAACATTTTGAGCCTAGAGTTGAAAAGAAGGACTTTGTCTACAATGGCGATGTCTTTTATTTTTAGATTTTCATTCCCTGAGAGGTCGTTATGCCATGGAGCTCATATGCGATAGAAGGTTCTTCAAAGACCCAACTATGGAACCTAACGACGTTCCTCTCTATCTCTTTCGGCCATCCAACGTCCTCCAAAACAGCCATTTAGGCAAACAATAGAGGAGTTGGAGAAACATCAGCCTGCCAAGGTTTCGAGATGAAGAAATGGGACCCTTACTCTTTCGATTTGGCGGATGATAAAGGGGTTACCGAGTTACTGACCGCCATGACCATCAACATATCATCTTCACAAATGGTCCCCCTGTCTGCCATTACACCAACTTTCCCCAATTTTGACCTCAGTGCCTGCACAAGCCTCTCTGACAATGAACTTCTCCTCATCATGTCAAGGCTTTACACAGAAAAAGATGACCTCATTCTCATATCCGACAATATTCTGGTCATGGTAGATGCGCTACGAGAAAGTGTACAGATCAATGGGTCTCTATCTGTGAGTTTGATGGCCGCCTATCAATTTCTTCTCAGATAGAATCACCCTACAACCTATATGGCACCTGCATATATGAAGGACGATCTCCTTAAGCTAAAGAACTTCGGAACGACTGAGGCACTCATTTCCTTCCTACAACATACGACTCTAAAGTTTATCATGCTTCCTTTCCTTCATTCAGAACATTGAATGTTGTTGGAAACAAATCTTCATGACAAAACAACAATCATATACAACAGTTCCGACAGCCAGTACAATCCAGATCAACAACAATATACTACAACACCCAGAACGCCTACAAAGGAGGTGGCAAAGGAGTGTACCGGCCAACTGCACGACCATCTCAGCATGCACACACGGGCATACGGTAAAGAACACTTTCATCGCCCTGCCTTCGTCCACAACTGTCCCCAGCAGCTTTGCAAGTCAAACGACTGTGGTTTCCACATCGTCTACTGGATATACATCATCATGGTCCTTGGAAGACTAGCAGAGGACATGACAAATGTGGATTTCCACACGTTACATGGAAAGTTTGCTGCTAATCTCCTTCACACACATGGCACCAATAAAGGACTAACAGAAGCCTGATGCCCTTGTCCTTGTACTTCTCAACCTATCACTTTAACACTCTACAGATAGAGTGAGTGATAAGTTAGGGGGGAGTACATTGGACAAGGGCGAGGTATCATTATCAAATCCTTCCCTCTCTACCTTTTCTTTCAATTATGTAGAAATTGCATAGCTTTCTTTGCACATTTAATTTTCGTTTTAAAGTAATTTCCCTATTAAAATAAACCTTGCACATAAAGAATAACATACCTCTTGGAACAAAGTCATCCCAAGCTAACTTTAGAATCCAGTTAGTCCTCACAAGTAATACAAGAATAGCACATAGACATGTAATGGTGAATTAATAAATTTTCTTTACTCTTGATTTTCATGCTTTTGCTTCATTTCTACATCTCACTCTCCACAGGTTAACATCAAGGACGAAATAATCCAAACACTCTCAAGGATGGGAGGGACATCAGGTGACATCCAAATCAAGAAGCTTCGCAAGTGGACCACTAAGTAGAAACCAAATAAGTGCATATTGAGAAACTCTAAGAACATCTTTCTTCTATTCAAATAAAAGAGGCTTGGCCGCCCAATTAATTTCCCTAAAAACCCAAATCCTAAGCTTGTGAGTTTACGAATAAAAGCCAGAGTGTTGAATAAAACTATGAGAGTTGTGCCATGAATAAGGATCTATATAAAGAGGCAATGAAGGTCTCACCCGGTCAGTACATTCAGCTGCCCTCACAAAGGCAGATGTGTCGTGCCCGATAGTGAAACCCTAAGGTATCTAAATATATGAAAAACTGATAAAGGACTCGCCCGACCAGTACATTCAACTTCCCTCATGAAGGCATATGTATCGTGCCCGGTAGTGAGATCCTAAAAGCATAGACAACCCCTCCTCCACTTGAAGGGGGAGTTACACATCAAGCCTTTAGTCAACCCTCATACACACTCTAGCTTCCGGTATGATTTTCAGAGAAGTATAAAACTGATTAGAGTTAACGACATGCAAAAAATAAAAAGTGGTCCCAATGCAGGCTACGAGATATGGAAGAAACCTGAGATCCAAGAAACTCTCAATACTTGAAAGAGTTAAGGCAAGAAAAAAGCTCTGGTACAACCTTAGGAGATCTTCGGTTCAGAATTGAAGTAAAGAGTATGGAAATCTTAACTAAATAAAATCGCCTTGCCATTACATGCCTCATCTCTATCTAACTTGAGGACAAGCTAGACTCTAAGTTGGGGGGGGGGGGGTGATAACCTCCAGTTTTGTGATGTTATCTTAACAATTTTCCTCAGTTTTCCACACTCTTTCTCAAATAAATTAGATAGAATCCTTAACTTTCTTCCTTTATTACAAACACACCATTATACAAACTTTTCTCCTTTTTATTCTTACAAAAAAACACAAAAAAATCACAAAATCCCCAAACGGTCTTGAAGACCGCATGAAGCCACGTAGTCCCAAGACCGCATGAAGCCAACAGGTCCCAAGACCGCATGGAGTCACACGGCCTCAAGACCGCATGAAGCCAACCGGTCCTGAGACGACATGAAGTCACACGGTCTCAAGACCGCATGAAGCCAACCGGTCTCGAGAGCGCATGGAGACAGACGATCTCAAGACTGCATGAAGGCAACTGGTCCCGAGACCACATGGAGTCACACAGTCTCAAGACCGCATGAAGCCAACTGGTCCCGAGACCGCATGGAGTCACACGGTCTCAAGACCGCATGGAGTCACACGGTCTCAAGACCGTATGAAGCCAACTGGTCCTGAGACCACAGGGAGCCCAAATGGTCTTAGGGTCCAAACGGTCTCAGGGTCCAAACGGTCTCAGAGCCCAAACAGTCTCAGGGTCCAAACGGTCTCAGGACCCAAATGGTCTCAGATCCCAAACGATCTTCATGACCGTTTGGACGCAAAACCACCCAAACCGTTTGGACTTCACTTAAAGCCTATAAATAAGACCCAAGGGGTTCTCCCAAAGGCATCAAGTCTCACACGCCCAAGGGTTGCCTCTACTGCTCCAGAGCTGTTCCACCCTCCATCCACCGCCCCGAGGCTGCCGGTCTGAGATCCACACTCCATCTAGAAGCTGCTTTCTCTCTCATCGCCGAAGAATGTGAGAAGAAGAAGATTCATCATCGAGCAAACTGCAAAGTGTGAAGATGGTCACTCTCTCTCTAAGGGATTCACCTTCCTCCCTCCTTCATGGATATGACGTTCTCTCTCTCTCTCTCTCTCTCTCTTCTCACATCCTCCTTCATCCTAGTCATGAGAGAGTAGTCTTTTACACTAGGGTGCAGGGAGTAGCCCCGCTACCCATGTTTTCTTTCCATGCAATGTAATCCATAAGTTTGCAATAGAGATAGTCTTTATTTTCAGTTCAACATCAATCGTTTAATGAATGCTTGTTGCTTGATCACCAACTTGTGTTATCTTTTATCTTTTAGTATGAATTTTCTATGTTTGTACTATTAGATTCAAATCCCGATTGAATGTTGGTTATTGATGCATGTATCCACCATGCATCAGTTTTGGTATCTAGTAGTGTTTTTCGAGAAGTGGAGTAAAGTCACTTCCATTTTTGTACTTTCATACTATGAAATGGAATCAGTTGACATATGAAAGTACTACCTTGATAGGTCGACAAACCCACTTTGCGAAGGGAATGATGGAGAGTAAGTGACCATTCGTTCGGGGATGGCTGGCATTGAAACATTCCCACACTTCTCGTAGTTAGTTCTCTGAAAGGAAACTAAATCTACAAAGATACTAACTATTTAAACTCTCTTTGCAGGTTATGTTTTTTATGTTGCATGTTTTGATCCATGTGTAGTGGTGGTGAAATCCAATTACATCCTAGTGGTTTCTTATCATTATTTACAACCTAAAATTTACTTTCTTGCTTTGTTTTACACAAACCAACTTTTCGAGCTACAAACCTACTGTCAGGAAGTTAAGTGAAATTCTAACGTTTTCTATCTTGTCAATCTTGACAAGACTGTTGTCCCATGGATTCGACCCTTAACTATACTATGATAAGACTTCCACATATCCTATCATACATGGGTGGAGTTCTCGATCTAGTATAAGAAAGGATAAACCTAAAGACTTACCATCTTTAGGATTTTTAGTGGTGCATACAATTCCACGGAAATGGAAGCTCCATCACTATACAAGGGGATTTAAAGATTGATTACTATAATCTAAATTCAATAATAAAGATACATATCTAAACATGCATTATGTTTCTCACACTTCTATATACATATGACAACATACTCAAATACATATCTATTATTAAGGAAAAAGAGTTACACATCATATTTTAAAACTATCTCACTTATACTAAACTTAGCTAATCTCATACTTAACTCATACAGAAGATCTTTTTTGATGCATTGACATCTTCAGTCGACATGGTTTCCTTGAAAAAATTTGTCAGTAGAGGGGTTCATTTTCTTCCTCAGTGAACAAGTACTTCAAAGAAGCAATGTAAACCACTTTAATAGTTCAAATAATATTATTGAGCAATTGAATTCAAAAATATAACAATAATAAGATATAAAGAAAATAATCATTCACCAACATATAATTGGAAGTATTGCAATAGATAAACACAAGGAGTAAATCAATAACTGCACACGCTTGAATAATCACAAAGAGTACTAGTAGATCATAAACATAGAAAATAATAATTGAATAACTGCACACTCTTGATTAATCTCTCATTCATCTTATTATGCCATAAACCCACATGAAGTGTAAGAGGGCATGTGAAAGCATCAGAACAAGCTACACTCTCACTCTAAAAGGCTTAGAATCATTACTGGGTTCCTAAGACTATCTCTCAAGTAAGACCCCATCTGCATCGGGCCTTTCCATGTTTGGCTCTGGGCGACTAAAGGGAGTGGTTGGATATCTTGACATATCCACCAAACTTGGGTAGTTAGGAAGAGAGTCAAACACATATTATCTTTGCATAAGTGGTTCCACAAGGGCCATCCAAATGGCCAACAACACATGTACCTATGACATCCCTAGTTGTTGTTAGATACCTCACAATCATAAGGATTCATCCCTACTCGTCACGACCCCCGAACCCTACTAGTACGATCTAGATTACCTCAATCAGTACTACCTCTAGTAGGGAAGTCATCTCCTTCTCACAAAACATGCCTTCCTTTGAAGGATTGTATAGTGTTTAGGGCATCTAAATGTCTTATTCACTCTTTAAATTCATGATTTCATTATTAAATCAAAATTTCTTAATTTAACCTTACAAACAATCTTTTTCATAAATTGTCATCAGTCTATATTGTAAATAGAGATATTGTGCAACACCACTTATCTTACTAAAGAACATTAATTTGCAAACACTTGATTAACTAAACACCTTATCCTTAGTGTTTCATTCACCTCATTCAAATATCACATAACTCAGATAAGGATTTTATGCGTTGGAATTTGTCAATAATAAAAGACTAGTTTTAACAATTCACATACAAAACACACACACACACACACACACACACACACACACACATATATATATATATATATATATATATATATATATATATATATATATATATATATATATATATATATATATATGAACCCAGGAATGAATTAAACTAGGGTTTTCAAGCCATTCATTGAAATATCATGCATGAATAATAACCTTGAATTAATTAATATCTAACATTAAAAGAATCACTTCTTGTAGGATATCATGACGTCCATTCACAAACTTTCAACTTCTTATAAATACAAGACTTCTCCCTCATTATTGAGATATCAAGCAATCACTCACATCGCGAGAGTTCTAGTTTATAAATGAAATATCAGTTCTAAGCATTCGAATAAAATAGTCACTTATGATTATTGAGATTTGAATAGGCAAGGTTCTTCATTCATTTAAACATCAATTTCAAACATAACTAAAATCCCTAGATTTTGGTATATTCTTCTATCTTTTGCAATGGCTTCAGAAATTCTATCATTGATGATTTGAACCCATTTCTTATATGATTTTTTCATCTAAAATTCATCACATCAAAAAAAAAATTCATTTCTAAGTCATTGTGCACAAGCTAGAATTGAAGAATAAATTTAGGGTTTATTGTCACAACATATAGATTGAAGATTTATGGTGATTTTAATCAAATTTCATGCAATCTACTGTGTAAAGAAAGTAACCACTCACCGATACTCGATTTTTTGGCTTACTAAACCCAAGTTTGGGGTATAAAATCCCGGATTCCAATCTAATGGTCTTGACTTCGAGCTCCAAACCTCGAGAACTAATTTTGAACAGTCTATTATTGGGTTGACAGATATAAACGACACCTTTAGGAGGTAGAAGATGAAGAAAAAGAATAGGAGAGGAGCCCTATAATGAGACTTCAGGGAAAACATAGTAAAAGGAAGAGGAAAGGAAACAAAATCCCTAACTACACAACTTATCATGACAATTTGAGGCTAGCTCAATAGATTTCCTCTACTCTCTGTATTCTTCTCCAAATATCACCCACTAAATTTCCTTCCAAGTCATATTTTCATTGGCTTCAGGGTCTGATAGGGTAGATGATTGAATTATGGCTCCAACACACTTTGTTTTGTTTAATATAGATATATATAGAAAAAGTTATTCCCCTTTTTGCAATTGGTTATCCTAGAAGGAGCAACAGAAATTCTCAACCGTCAATGGGCTTTTTGGTGGTCATTGGGCCCATCTCGATGCTCTAGGAATTCTGAGATATAATATTTATTTAAGGGGGAGATTGTTATAATGAACACTTCAAATTCTTGGTAATTAGAGTATTAAAGATAACCTTAAAGTTTAATATGTCTTTCAATATGCTTTGAATTAATTATGTGTTTTGTGCTTAGTTTAGATTAGATATGATTTTTGAACAAGTAATGATGAGATAACTTAGCATATGTGTGAAGAGAAGTTTTCAAGACAATTAAAGAAATTAGTATAGAGAAGTTCCGCATGATAGATCTTTTCAAAATTTTAAGAAGAAATATAGATTATTCAATTATAAATACATAGAAAAAAGAATTAATCAAATTTGTGTCGAAATGAGGAAGTTATAGTATTTTAGTTTCTAAAGATTTCCCATTATTTGACAACTGATGGAATAATATCCTAGTCCTTGAGGACCCATAGATCAAAGATTTTTCTTATCAAGTAAGATATGAATTGAAGTTTTCACAAAACCCTTAAACCTATGGAGTGAGACTTGTTAGCTTTGTTTAGTCCCTATTCTCTCCTAAAACCCTAGAGTGATAATAGAGTGATGCGATGATTTTGAGTCGCATTTATAGACCTATTTCATATGTGTTTTGTGCTCTAATTACTCATTTTTATGGATAATATTGCATAATTCATTTAATTCGGTCTTTGCCATCTTATTATGTCAAATCCCCTTTGTTCTACTATTTCGAGCATTATTTATCATCTTATTATAAATTGTGTGGATTTACTTGGTCTTGTTGTGAAATTTCAGGAAAAACAAGTATCTGCTTCCGTCGATACCATCGACGGAAGTCGATACCATCGACCAAGCCACAGGTTGCCAGACGAGAAGAGCAACACAGAGTCGATACCATCGACACCCAAGTCGATGGCATCGAGATCACTTCAGGTTGCTGGCGAGGATGAAGTCGATACCATCGACGGAAGTCGATGCCATCGATACAAGGAGAGCTACAGTGTCGCTAAAAGACAAAACCGACGCTACAGGAGTCGATACCATCGACACTCAAGTCGATGGTATCGAGATCACCACAGGCGCTCAGAATAAAAGAAAGGAAAGCTGTCGCTAATCCGCTGGGTCGATACCATCGACCCGCGTTGATGGTATCGACGCCGACAGACATGCGTTGGATCTGTTTTGATCTCGATCGGACGGCTGTTGTTATTCGACGACCTAATTAGGGACTTATACCTAATGACGGCCGCCCACACGAGATCAACATCTCATTTTGCATTGCACGAGTGCCGAGGAGGAGAGAAAGGAGAACGGAGGCCAAGGAGCTCATCCCGGGTGATTCGGACGCTGCCGAAGATGATTTCCACCACCGACAGGCGGGGAAGCTCATGTTCTACGCCAAGGATCCACTGGTTCTTCTCCGTTCAGGGGTTTTCCTATTTATTTCCCGTTTTTCTTATGAATTCCCCAATTTCTACCATGTATTCGTGTGAGATGAACATGAGAGGCTAAAACCCTCCATCTTTAGGACCGGGAGTAGCCCGGGAATGCATTGTATGACATTTTTATATCAATAATTCATATTTTCTCTCTCAAATCCGTGGTATAAGTTCGTTTTCTCCATTTATGTTATTATGCTTGATCACCATAATAATAACTTAATTCCCTTGATCACTTCGACAGAAGGATTAACGGTTGAAAAGAGACAAAACTTACATTAATCAATAAAACCCTTGACAAAGGAGTTGTAAAATTAATGGTGGGAACTGAGAGATCGTTCTTAATGCACTTAGTTTAGGGGAATGATTACTACGACGGTGGAATCAACCTGAACCTAAGTAGTGGATTACACCACGACAGTGGGTAATTCTCATTTCAGGCCACTACCCGGATAGAGAGAGAAGTGTGAGGAATTATATAAAACCCAATACAGTGTTGACTCGCGGTGAAACCGCCTTCCTAAAGATATCCTTTTGAATTGATTAAATTAACCTTTAATCGATTGTTTTCTTTGTTTGGTGCTCCAATCCATTTTGGTGGTCTTGTCACCAAGTCTCCGGGACGGGTTGGCGTACGCTCATTGCCACGTCAACCAAGCGTATCAGGAGAGCTCCTTACAGGATGACGTCTTCAACATTGAGGGCAAGCATCACTTCCGGTGGCCAATCATAGCCATCGAGTCCTCCGAGGAAGAAGACGCCAACTTGGTGACAAGACCACCAAAATGGATTGGAGCCTTCCTTGTGCTCCTCTTCACCGCCAGGACGCGCTGTAGCCAGAACGCCCCCCAGTTGCATGGTTGACGCTTCAAGAGTGCGTAGAGGAAGAACATGTCACTCTCCTGGAACTTGCTCAAAGCAAGATCACTTCGAGCGAAGAATGTCAAGCTTAACATTCTATGAAGGACCCGGACGAACGGGTGCTCAAAATCTGCTACCGCTGCATTATGGTAGCTCACGGTCTTCCCCGCCGACACTGTAACTAGCTCGGAGAAGATCTTTGCATAGTCGGTGCGGGAGTCCGGCCTTCGGTGATCATGTTGAGAGTGGAACCAGTTGAAGATTCGATTGAACTGGACCAGAGTGAGATTGTAGTTGATGTTGAACAAACGGAACGACACTCTGCCCTTTATCCACTCACGATCCGACGCCACCACGTCGTTAGGCACGACGCAGACGTCGAGGGACGCCATAAACTCCGCCACCAGTTCCTTGTAGGTGGGCCATTCGCCGAAGAACGGCTGCCCATCCGCATGGAACTGCAGCTTGTCAGGGCGTAGGCTTCTGCTGGTGAGTCGTGCTTGTCCATGAAGCACATAGGCCAAGTTGGCCTCGAATCCCAACTCCTGGATCATGCCCCGGTCCACATACCGGGTCAGCTCAATTTTCCGCTTCATAATCTCCTCGTAAACCTTCTTTGCCTCCGCGGAAGGATGCACCAGGCGTGGACGAGGGATGGACGCGGTTGGGGGAGGAACGAACTCCTCGATCTCCATGGGGTGTGCGCTTGATGAAGAGGCTCCGGCCACATGCACCATGGTTGCGAGAAGATGGGATTAGAAGAAATGAGCTCGGTGAAGATGGAGAAGAAATTCTCTGCTCGATGAAGATCTCCGCTCGATGACGCTTCTCTTCAGTCTTGGAGGGCTCGGGGGAGTGCTCGGCACAATGGAGGATACTTGCTCTGAAGGTGTGACGTCAAATGACGTTGCAAGTCCCCTTAAATAGGCTTGATCGACACCACTGTTGACCCGTCGATACCATCGACGCGGGTCGATGGTATCGACACGTCTCGCGGGTAGCCGCCTCCCTCACGAGTATCGACGGCTGACGTTTGCTGGATTGAGAAACCCGGATTGCTGACGGGTCGATACCATCGACGGAAGTCGATGGTATCGACGCAGCACCCGGATCGCTGACGTGGCTGTTGCGATTGTCGTCGATGTCTGTGTGCAGATCGGTGACATGTCCGTCGATACCATCGACGGGGGTCGATGGTATCGACTTTCTTTTATTGCGACACCGCCGTTTTGTTGCATTCAACCTGTGAAGATGTCGATACCATCGACGAGGCCGTCGATGGTATCGAGTTGACTGAGCAAAATTCATCTGAACTTCTCCAGAGATCTCGATGGTATCGACTGGGGTGTCGATACCATCGACACTTTTATTGCGACCTGCCTATGACCATGTCGATACCATCGACTTGGCCGTCGATGGTATCGACGCAGTGCGGTTTTTGCTGGTGTCAACCTGAACCCATGTCGATACCATCGACGGGTGTGTCGATGGTATCGACCCTGCCTGTGCCTGCACATTCAACAAACGGATCAAGGTATCATTTTTAAACTAAAATTTAAACGAAGTAAAAGCAATCTACGCCTAACATTAAACTATCCTAATGTACCAATGGTTGGGTTGCCTCCCAACAAGCGCCCTTCTTTAGCATCTTAGGCTAGACGTCTTCCCATCATCTCATTCATGCACAAGTGAAATGAGTTTGACCTCATTCACTTTCCTCTTGTAGTTTTCACCAAAATACAACTTCAAGTGTTGCCCGTTCACCAAGAACGTGGCATCTCCATCACGCACGAGAATCGCACCGTGCGATCTCACATCTTCCACTATGAAGGGTCCACTCCATCGGGATTTCAGCTTCCCGGGATGTAATTTGAGATGGGAGTTGAACAATAGAACGCTATCTCCCTTCTTGAACGTGCGCATCTCAATGTGGCGATCGTGGATTAGCTTTGTGCGCTCCTTATAGATACGGACATTCTCATATGTCGTCATGCGTAGCTCATCCAATTCATTCAATTCAAACATCCTTTTTCTCCCGGCCTCGTCATAGCGCAAGTTCAGCCTTCTTAGCGCCCAATGGGCCTTGTGCTCCAGTTCCACCGGAAGGTGGCAAGCCCGGCCATACGCCAACCTAAAAGGCGTGGTGCCTATAGGTGTTTTGTACGCCGTTCGATAAGCCCAAAGCGCGTCCGGTAGCAATGCACTCCAATTCTTCCTTGTGGATGCTACGGTCCTTTCTAGAATCTTCTTGATTTCTCTATTCGAGACCTCCACTTGTCCTTGCGTCTGTGGATGATATGGGGTTCCGATGTTGTGCTTGACCCCATATTTCTTCAAAAGTGTTGCGAATTTCTGATTCTTGAAGTGTGTGCCTCCATCACTTATGATCATTCGGGGTATCCCGAACCTGCAGAAAATGTTCTCTTTGACAAACCTGCACACTACATTCGAATCATTAGTCCTTGTGGGGATTGCCTCCACCCACTTCGACACATAATCAACAGCAAGTAAGATATACAGATTTGAATTTGAGGACAGAAAGGGTCCCATGAAGTCAATGCCCCATAGGTCAAATACCTCCACTTCCTGAAATACATTCAGGGGCATTTCTTGTCTCCTTGAGATGTTACCCGCTCTTTGGCACGGGTCACATTTCCTAACAAAATCATAGGCATCCCGGAATAAAGTGGGCCAATAAAGGCCGCTCTCCAACACCTTGGCTGCTGTCCGTGAGCTAGCATGGTGTCCTCCTGTAGGCGAAGCATGACAGTGGTGGAGAACACTCTCGTACTCCACCTCCGGCACGCACCTGCGAAGAATACCATCCCTGCACTGCTTCAAGAGAATCGGGTCATCCCAAAAATAATATCTCAACGAATGAAAGAATTTCTTTTTCTCTTGATAGGACCAATCCTTCGGGATGATCCCGCAAGCCAAATAATTCACAATTTCCGCAAACCATGGTTCTTTAGAATCAATTTTTAAAAGTTGTTCATCGGGAAAGGTCTCGGTAATGGGTATGTGCAAACCTTGTTCATCAACCCTCTCTAACCTAGACAAGTGGTCAGCCACCACATTTTCAATTCCCGACTTGTCCTTGATTTCAATGTCAAATTCTTGTAGGAGCAAAATCCACCTAATTAGTCTAGGCTTCGCATCCTTCTTCTCCATCAAATACTTTATCGCAGCGTGATCAGTCCACACAACCACCTTAGAACCCACTAAGTACTGCCAAAATTTTTCAAAGGCGAACACGACGGCAAGTAACTCCTTTTCCGTAGTGGTGTAGTTCAATTGAGCATCATTAAGCGTTTTGGAGGCGTAGAAAATCACATCCGGTTTATTATCTACCCTTTTCCCCAAAACGGCTCCCACAGCATAATCGGACGCATCACACATCAACTCGAATGGCTTTGTCCAATCCGGTGTTTGAACCACCGGAGCCGAAATCAATTTTTCTTTCAAAACCTCGAATGCGTGAAGACATTTCTCATTGAAATAAAAAACTGCGTCTTTTTCCAACAATTCCGATAATGGCTTTGCGATTTTTGAAAAATCCTTGATAAATCGCCGATAAAACCCGGCGTGTACTAAGAAGATTCTCACCCCTTTTACAGAATTTGGTGGGGGTAGCTTAGAAATCACCTCAATTTTTACGGGGTCTACCACAAGACCCTTGCTAGACACCTTGTGTCCTAGCACAATTCCTTCCGTCACCATCATGTGACATTTCTCCCAATTGAGGACCAAGTGTGTGTCCTCACACCACTGCAATACCTTATCTAAGTTATAAAGGCATTCATCAAAAGACGCTCCATAAACGGAGAAGTCATCCATGAAAACTTCAAGACACCGCTCTACCATGTCAGAGAATATGGCGAGCATGCAGCGTTGAAAAGTCACCGGCGCATTGCATAAACCAAACGGCATACGGCGGTAGGCAAAAGTCCCATAGGGACATGTGAACGTAGACTTCTCTTGATCCAAAGGATCAACAGAAATCTGGTTGTACCCCGAATAACCATCTAGAAAACAAAAATGCGACCGACCGGCTAGACGTTCCAAAATCTGATCGATAAATGGAAATGGAAAATGATCTTTAAGAGTTGCGGCATTCAATCGGCGGTAGTCTATGCAAACACGCCACCCGGTTACCAATCGGGTGGTGACAGGTTCATTCAAAAGATTTGTAGTGACAGTGATTCCCCCCTTTTTAGGGACTACCTGTGTGGGACTCACCCACGTCGAATCGGATATGACATAAATGATCCCTGCAACAAGAAGCTTTATGACTTCCTTCTTGACAACCTCCATCATGCTTGGATTTAGACGTCTTTGAGGCTGTATGACTGGCTTGGCTCCCTCCTCGAGCCGAATCTTGTGTTGGCAAAGTGTAGGGGAAATTCCCTTGATGTCCGCCACAGACCACCTAAAAGCTCCACGGTGGTTCTTAAGCACTATCAGTAGTTTCTCCTCCTCATCTGCACTCAAGTATGCAGATACAATCACTGGTAACTTGTCCTTCTCAACTAGAAAGATGTACTTCAGATGCGGGGGCAATGGCTTCAACTCCAGATCATGTGGGCAAATAAGAGATGATTGTAGCGGTGGGGGCAGTGTACCCAAATCTTCATAGTGCCTCGTGTAGAAACATGGAAGCATTTGAAGCATTTTGGCGCACTCCTTGAGTGAAGTACTCCGCATCCAATCATAAGTGACATTTAGCAAACACGCCTCCAAAGGCAATTCCGGATATGCATCAAAAACAGACGTAATAATCGCATCATCCTCCCATGAAGGTGGAATGTCCTCATTCTCATCGTTTGGAAACCCAACAGCCTTGCATAAAGAAACAACTTTAGTTTGCTCCATAAGGTCCACCGCTAGGGTCCCATTATCTATCCTGCTCATCACATGAGCCATATCCAAAAATGGCTTCCCAAGACAAAGTGAGATATTTTGTTCCACATGCTTCACCATGTTGCATTGTGCTTTTGCTTTAGTAGATGTATTGCTATTTGGCATGACCATCTCAAAGCGATCATCCGCAATGCCCAAAGTCAAGCGACCTCTCCCCATTTCCAAGATCATATCAGCTGTAGCTTGGAATGGACGACCGAGTAGCAACTCATTTCCATGCTCGTCCTGCATTTCCATAACAACAAAATCAGCCGGAAAAACAAAACGGTCCACCTTTACCAAGACATCCTCACAGATTCCGTACGGTTTCACCACCGAATTATCGGCCAATTGGATGGTCATGTTGCTTGGCCTTGACTCCTTCAATCCAAGCTTCTTGAATGTAGAAAGGGGCATCAGATTGATGCTTGCCCCCGGAATCACAAAGTGCCTCGCCAAATTTGAACTTCCCGATAAAACAAGAAATATTGAAACAACCGGGGTCCTGTCTCTTTGGCGGCAAAGTTCCCATAATAAAAGCACTCACTTGCTCCTTCAATACCACGACCTCAGTGTCGGGTATTTTCCTCTTCTTGGTGATTACATCTTTAAGAAACTTCCCATAAGACGGGATTTTCTCAATCGCCTCTAGCAAAGGAATATTCACTGATAACTTCCTAAAGCTGTCTAGAAATTTCTTAAACTGTACATCCACCTTTCTTGCCTTTGCACTATTGGGATAGGGAACTGGAACGGTATGTGCCCTTTGGTGGGGTGGCACATAGGGAGTCAACTTCTGCGGTTCCTCCTCAGTGGCTTGTTCTTCCTTACCATCTTCAGCTATGTCCTCAGTTTTCTCTATGACAGGTGCAGGCTGCTCTTTGACGGTTGCTTCTTCGACTTTGTCCTGCGGTGTGCTTGTGTCATCCGCCCTTGGATTTAACACTTTCTTACCGCTCCTCAATAAGATGGCCTTGGCCTATTGGTTTCCCCCGGGAACATTGGTGTTCCCCGGATGTGTCGGCTTCTTCAAGCTTGCAATCTCGGCCGCCATTTGCGCCATGGACGTCTCTATAGTTCTCATTTGATCCCCGT
Source organism: Alisma plantago-aquatica (assembly GCA_963693085.1). Lineage (NCBI taxonomy): Eukaryota > Viridiplantae > Streptophyta > Magnoliopsida > Alismatales > Alismataceae > Alisma > Alisma plantago-aquatica. The sequence goes on from OY856410.1 coordinate 431,448,477, forward strand.
GGCTCTGCAACGTCTGCCCAAACTGGTTCATGTATTCACCTTGTTGCTTTATTTGCTGCCCAAAAGTGTTCATCAACTCTTGATTTTGCTTTATGACTTGATTGAGCAACTCCGTGCTCTTATCCTCCGTGACCGGTGCAGGCTTGGCGTCCGGATCCTGCAGAAAATTGTTTGGATCCTTCCATGAAAATTTTTTGTCCTTCCGCCATGAATAATCATTATTCCTGTACCCTTGCTGTTGCCTCATATACTTGACCTGAGCCTCATCCTCGGACTCATTGTCTTCCTTCTGCAGCAACTTCTTTGCGAGAAGATCCATCTTCTCGTTCAGCTCTCTCATTGCCTTTGACTCACTGGCAACTCTTGCTTGCTCAACTGGGCCTCTTTCTCTCTCTCCCCAAGATTGCTTTCGTGCCATGTTCTTCAGTATTTCCCAGCATCTTGTATCAGTGTTATTTAAGAAAAATCCGGAACCAGCCGAGTCCAAGTTGCTTCTATCATGCTCGGAGAGAGCAAAGTAGAAGATCTTCACTTGGGTTTCGTTGTCCAATCCATGATATGGACATCTCCTCAACATGACCTGGAATCGCTCCCACGTCTCAGAATAAGTTTCACCCGCCTGTTGGGTGAAATTGTGAATCTTCCTAATCATATCATTGGTCTTCTCAGGAGGGAAGAACCTCTCGAAGAACACCTCTACCATGTGATCCCATGATTCAACAAATTCGTCGTCGAGGTTATGAAGCCACTCTCGCGCTGCTCCTGCCAATGAACTTGGGAACAACTTGAGATACAACTCATCTTGTGGGAATCAATCTATCTTCACCATATCGCAATTTTCAACAAACTGACTAATGTGTGCCACTGGATCTTCATTTTTCAGCCTGTGAAATGCGTTGGATTTGACCAAGTTAATCAGTGTTGGGTCGATCTTGTATGTCGGTATGTTGATCTCCTGCTTCTTTATAGGCCCCTTTGATGCTGAGGAAGAAGACTCCTTGATCTTCTCCCATATTGTCTGTGCTTCAGCCATTTCTTCTGCTTGTTCTTGCTCAGATTCAGTATTTATATCACTTTGGTGTTCCTCCTCATAGTAGTCCTCGTCCTCTGGTCCCGCAGATGGAACCACAGGTGTGCGATTCACGTAGTCTCTACTACGTGTGTGCACCATGCAAAGTACTTGAAATATGGAAATAGGGGTTCAGTACAATGCTTTGAACGAGTCAACACAATTATAGAGAAATAAAGGAATTTTTGGAATTGTTTTAAAATAATAAAAAAATGTGGCCTAGAGTGGCCGCTCTTAGCACTCAAAGTGTCAATAATTCGCCGTCTCCCCGGCAATGGCGCCAAAAACTTGACGTGTATTTTATTACGCGCTTAAACGCAAGTATACACGTCGAGCAATATAGGCCTTGTGAGGCCCGAGTCGAACTCAGGGATACGTGAATTACTGGAGACTTCTACTAACTAATCGCAATCAGCTAGGCCGATTAACAAAGTAGGGTTTTGTTGTTAAAATTGAAAAGAAAATAAAAATCAAACAAAGAAAACAATCAATTTTAGGTTAATTTAATGAATTCAAAAGGATATCTTTAGGATGGCGGACCGCCATCCTAAAGATATCCTTTTGAATTGATTAAATTAACCTTTAATCGATTGTTTTCTTTGTTTGATTTTTATTTTCTTTTCAATTTTAACAACAAAACCCTACTTTGTTAATCGGCCTAGCTGATTGCGATTAGTTAGTAGAAGTCTCCAGTAATTCATGTATCCCTGAGTTCGACTCGGGCCTCACAAGGCCTATATTACTCGACGCGTATACTTGCGTTTAAGCGCGTAATAAAATACACGTCATAGAGCGAAATCACAGAGGAATTTTTATAGGACAATGGTGAGGAGGAATAGGGAAAACATTGTATACTGATGGTTTGTCTTACATCACACCTAATAAGTAAGTTTGAACCATAGAGAGTTTATTCTTTTCATGTTCTCTTGTTCAAAACTCTCTATTTCAGTAACCAAAGACTTTTCTTGACTTTTGTTCTATGTCTTCTACCTCTAACATGATTCTTTTAGGTTCGTCTACCTTCTAAAAGTTTTTTTTTGAGTTGGTTTTTGAGGTTCTATGTTCAAACGTGAGCTTAAAGACTAAGATTCGAGGCATATCAAGTTAATGCTTGAGATCATTAAGCTAGAACATATACAAGTGAGTGGAAAATCACCTTTAAACCCTGATTTTACAGTAATCAAGTTTACAATGATCATTTAGATGTGACGAGTTAATTTTTGATTAAAGGTTTTTAATTTTTTAAAGTCTTGAGCTGCCATTTCATTTGATCTATTAAACGATTCAATATACTTGTTCTATGATCACATGTCATGATTGGTAGTTATTCTATTCTATGCATATGAAATTCAATGGATAGTTTTCTCCATTATTAGTTAAAGTGAAATCATATTGAAGCTAGTGAATGATTCACTATCTTTATTCAACAAGTGAAAAGGGAAATCCCTAAATACGGATACAAGGAAGAAATATCAAGATAGGTATATTACTTGTGGAAACTAAAGAATCATTAGGCATTAGATGCCATTGAACACTATAGAATTCATCATTGATGTCTGGACCATGAAGGAGGAAACATTCTTACTAGTTGGGAGAGTCAATGATGAAGTAGCAAGAGCATACTAGAGGGGTATGAGGTACTAAGCCAAGCGAGAAGGGTCTCCTTAAACAATAAGGTATAAAAAAACTAATTAGAGATTGTAGTGGTACCTAGAACAACATAGTTAGTCGATTATTGTTCAGTAGGTTAGCCCTTGTGGAATCACTAATGTAGGTAGTTAATACAAGTGCTTAGACTCTCTAGCAGTGTACCCAGAAATAGAGGAGTCGAAATATCATACCGCTCCCATTATCCCTCGAGGCCAGACGTGGCAAGGCTTATTGCATCCAGTTATTAAACTTAGAGTCTTGGGTCTACTCTAGGTCTTTTATGGTGAGATCGTAGCTTGACGTGATACCTAAACATGTTGTGGTGTACTTCATGTGGATTCAGAGAACCTACTAAATGGACTAAAATATTAGTGAATGGATTTAGTCTATTTGTTTCCTACAATCATTATAAGATCAATTCCCATGTTGAATGATTAATAGTTTAAATCGCCATGCTTGTATTTTACTGTATTTGGTTCTACTAATAATACACGTATGAAACATCATGGTTACTTGTTGATTTTCTATGAACTGATCCAGTATCTCATCAACATACTACAACATTTTTAAGGCAAAGATCCAACTCTAAAGGAGGAGTCAGAAATTATTATTCATTAAGAGTGGACTAGTAGAGGTCTTGAGGACAATAGTTAGCTTAGTTAGATGGTTTGCTATCTTTCCTCTAGATCTTAGAAATATGTGAGTTATAAATGAGAGCATTTTGTAACAAGTTGTACTTGGTTTATTATATGTGATATCTTTTACTTTTATACAAGTGGAACTCTATTATAACCTTTCATGTTTCACATGAATAAGAAGTTAACTTTCTAATTAACATGATGTTTTAATTGCTTCTACAAGTTTAAATGCAAGAATAATTTAAGGCTAATTTTAGTTAGTAATTTAAAATGGTTGGTGAGACTAATCCCTCTTTGGTGAACCTGAACCCTAGTTAGTGGGTTTGGTACGCGTCATTTAGGATGTGAAGTCAGGACCAGTGGTTATAATTTAAGTATTGAGTATATGATTGTATATGTATGAAGTTTAAAGTAAGTGTGTTCTGGTTTGAGGCAATGCTCTATGACTATCTGGATATGAATAAGAAGATGGATGGTTGTCGATTTTTAGGTTATAATTTAAGACCATCAATGTATGAATTTCAATTTAGTTAGAAATCCAATTTTAGGTCATAGTCTAGGACCTTTGCTTGGGTAGCTAAAGATAGGTTAAACATCATGCTAGTTGTTGTAATATGTCCTAAGAATCATCATGTGATGACTATAAAAGAGATCCTTTGTGCTTTACTTGATTATTAATAAAAAACAATTCCACTTATTATGTTATTTAGTATTGAGATAATGAATAAACTTGATAATTCCTTAACAATGTTTTAACTCGATGATATATGGTTTGGGTTGAGGGCCTAAACATGAGATCAAATGTATTATAAGAGTTTTCATTCTTTTTATGTCCCTAGTTGATTATTATTTTGGATAGTGTAGTAGAAAAATAATACATAAGACTAGCATGTATGGTGAGCGATTACTATGTTTCTTTAGTCATGATATTAGATATCAAATCACATGCATGGTTACTTATTAGAGAATGAGTTGTATTGGATAGACCCACCTTGATATTGACACATAGAAGTCAAGTAGTGATATGTTATATTCTATTCCAATGTGACAATGGTGTATGTGGTCATTAGACCTGAAGTAACTATAGTGACACATTTTATTCTGTGTACTTTGATACTAGCCCAATGTGCTCTGAAGTATGAGTTGCTAAAAAGGAGGTGATTGGGAACAATGTGAAACATGGGACATGTTGTGAGTCATTTAGATCGAATTTGTCCCTCCTTTGAAGTGATATCTGTGACCACTTAATACGTAAGACTACAAATTTATGGCCATGTTCATGTGAGTCAATATATAGTATTGAGCTCACATTATCTCGATAATCTTATCTACTTCAAGGAACTTAGATGGAATTACTAAGATGATGGAATTCCATGCCTCAAGTTCAATCTATATATTGGTGACAAAGAGATTATACAATCATGAAAACATTAATCACTTTACATATTGTAGTTGTTCTCCGACTCATTCCTTTTACTTGGGTGGCAATAATGTGTGTCTAGACAACAATATTTGTTGGTGTTGTTTTGAGCATCACTACCAATGTAATAGGAACCTACTAGGTAACACAAATAAGGATGCATAAGGGTATCTAATTTAATAATCAAACATATGGGTAGAATGGTCATAAAATTGTATAAACATGTTGATTTACCCTTTGATCGAGCCACCAAAATGACTGATTGGTCAATCATATTGATTGGATTAATAGATCAATTGATTGTCAATTAAGCAATTAATATATCCAATGGAGACACATGCTCAGTTGACTAGGCCAACTGATCGGGTGATCATAATGTTACGGGGAAATTTTGAAATTAGATAGAAAGTCTGATCTATATATGGACTGTTGTGATTGATCAAACAATGTATGTGATCTGGAGGTCAGGGGTTGTGATCGGGAGATCACAAGATGTGGTCGATCGATCACAAAATCCTATATCACCTTTCAAAATTAATTTGTTTTTAAAATTGAATTAGGAATGAGATTGGAATCAGATTACCCGAAGACCATTACTCTTCGATATAAAGGGGACATGCTACAAAGGGTGAGATAAAACTTTTATGACAACTTGCGAGACAATGTGACCACCAAACTTCTATATCTTAAAGAGTATGTCACCTTAAAGGATGGATGTACAATATAAGAGAAGAGAGAGAGCTCCTGGATTCCTAACACATTGACAACTCTTGTTCCTCTTTTAATTGGTGGCAAAGGTGGTGTACAACATTCTTCTATAATTGTGTAGATGAAGTAGAGGTAGAGGAACACATGTAGAGGCTTAGATAACATGTTCTAAAAGACAACAACAAGTTACTATTTGGTGCCCAATTCGGATCTTCTACTTATTATCTACTAAACTTCTTAGTCGTCCTTCAGATCTAGATCTGGAGAATCAAGTTCTTTGTCAAAAAAAGATGTGTCTATGTCACAGAGTTGTTCGTTACCCTAAACCTACCCCCAATGACTACGGAGTCAGAGACAATAGGCTTTAGGTGCCCAACTATAGAATAGCATTGAATACACAAGAATATATAGAAGGGCAATGTAGTATCCAACATCATATTTACAACCAAAGGTCTTAAATACATCATAGATTAAAGGAAACATCATAAAGTAGACAAAGTTCAACTTAACTAATCTATTACATCAACAAGATATACCCTCAGTTACTACAAGCCCCGTGATAGATGTTGGAGAAGATTGTTTTAGCAGTATGTCACTTTCCATTACCTAATAGGGAACAAAACCTTGATACAAAGTCAATGCAATTGCAAGGGTACACTTTGAAAGATAAGAACTAACAACTCTATAAGAGATTAACATAATTTAGCTTAGTATTTAAGAAAAAACATAGAAGGGTGACAAAGGAATATTTAATAAGGAAAATAAATGTTTTCAAAAGTACATTTATGTGCATTGACTATTATGCTTCAACATTTCATAGTAAGGCCTTGCATTCAAGTGTGAACTTCTAATAAGAAGAGTCCATAGGGTCAATTAAGGCACAAAATCAATATCTACCCATGTCCTAACCATGATGGGTCTAAATTACCATTGCCATTGGGTTGTCCCTATATCTACATGTGTTGTGTTCCTCTCTTGACATCTCAAGGAGGACAACAAAGCCTTCTGCCTAAACCCCATCAATTTGGGTAAGGCATAAGGGTTTGTATAATGGTTTCTCGAAGTTATTGTTTGAGGGTTTTAAACAATATATAATATACCAAATGCTAAAAATCTCTATTTGTAGTGGTGATATCTCCCCTATTTCTACTTCCAAGGATGTGATGATTTCTCATTTAATCTTTGCTGATGATATCATGTTATTCTCTAAAGCCAGTACAACTGATGCAAAGTCCATTAAGGATATCCTTGAGTCTTTTGCTACTATCTCTGGGCTTAAAGTTGACAATGATAAAATTTTCCATTATTTTCAGTAGGAACGTTAATAAGGATCCTATTACTAATGTTATTAAGATCAATGAGGGTAACGTCCCCTTGAAATATCTTGGCTTACCTCTGTTTATAGGAAAGTTATACAAGAGACTCTGTGGGACCCTTGTTGGCTAGGTTAAATGAAGGCTGGAATCTTAGAAGTCTAGACATTTGTCTACTCTTACAAATATGCACATCTACTGGCTATTTTCTTTTCCTATCCCTAGTTCCACCATTGAGCAAATTGACAAACTTTGTAGGGACTTCTTATGGAGTGAATCTGAATAAAAAAGGAATCTTCACCCTACAAAATGGAATAATGTGACTGAGCCTAGAAAGGAAGGAGGTCTTGGTATAAAGAAACCAAAGGATATTGCTAAGGTCTGTATTATTATGAATGCCTAGGATTGCTAGGAAAAGGGACTCTCTTTGGGTTCATTGAATTTCTGAAAAATTATCTTAAGAATGTCTCCTTATGGCATTCCATTGAATCTCCCACATATTTTGAACTGGATCTAGAAAGTCAAATATCACAAGCGTGCTATTTTGCATTTATGGAAGGCCAGACACAATATGATTCCTACCTCTAATTACTCTAGAAGAAGAGGTCTGTATCTTGCTCTGATATGCTTTCTCTGCTTCAGAGCTTATGAGGATACTAATAACATCATGTTTGAATGTAATTATATGAATAATACTTGGAGTCTTGCTAATGACCATATGCCTCTATCTTGGAATCAAGTTGCTATTCAGAATTGTCCTAAAAAGAAGTGTATTGCTAGTCTCATCTACTACCACTGTTGGATTGAGAGAAACTACAAAGTTCACGAGGAAAAGTATAGAACTCCTAAAACTATCTGGAAGATCATTACTGAAGAGTGTCAATGTTTCTATTTGTGCTATATGTTGCTTCTTTTTCTCTATCTACTGTCTAAAGTAGATTTTGTAGTTTTTTTTCCTATCATTCAGGTGATGATGAGGTTCCTTTGACCACTGGTTGGGGACGGTTGTTCTAGTTTGAAGTTCTATGGTTCCTTTTTAGGTTGTGCTTTGGTTCTGATGATGTTGCCTATTTTTCCATTGAGTTGAGACTACTCCCATACCAAGTGTCGAGCCTACTTCTCTTTTTTATGGGCTTGGAATGTTTGAGATTACTCCCTTATTCTAGATTGAGAGTAGAGAATTTTTTTCTTCTTTGTGCTACAACTAGAACTTTGTTCTAATTTGGTGATGCAAGCCTTATTAGTTTTTTAGTGTTTGTAGTGAGCTTGATCCTCGTGAGGATTGGTGTGACTCTATGATGTTGCTTCTAGCTCCTTTCTGATACTCCCGAAGTTGTGAGATGCCTTTTGAATGCTCAACTATTGCATCTCTGCTTCTTGGTTGATTTTTAATGATCTTGGTATCTTAGAAGTTTTGATGCAAGTTTGGTATTCATATGCAGATCTTTTGAAGCCTGTTTCGAGTTTTAGAGGTATATACACCATTCTTTGTATTCTTTTATACCTCTTGTATAGTTATCTTCTTCGAGGTAGTGTACTCTTTGTTCATATTCCTCATACATTGTATAGAAGTCTTACAAAAAATACAAAAAAAAAGCAATAGGGGATTTTTTCTGATAAAAAAGGGTACCATTAGAGTCATTATTTCAAAAAAGTAATCATAGCCAAGCTTAGACTCTACATATATACATCGCAACCAAGTCATAGAAATTTTAATAGATCAAGGAAGATAAAAGTTTACCTTACAAGGTGAGATGAAGTGGTAAACCTGTCACAAGATGCTCGAAATAAATCCCCTCAAGGATGACCTATGGTATAAGAAGTGCAATGATGGGGAGTCTTAAATTAGTAGAGATTGGAAACATTATCATGTTGCAAAGCATATGTATGATCTTATAGACCTAGGTCCTGCAACAAATCATCATGATTTCTTTCATATCAAACATGTTCACATATTACTCATAATGGTACTAGCATCATTAGGTATCTACAGTCTATTAAAACATCCATGTTTACAAGATATACAATATGAGTCTAGAGATGATTTTAACTAGATAGATCACGAAAGTATAAAAATTCATACTTTCATCTTGTGGGTACAAGCTTAGATCATTTAGGTCACATTGACGTACAAAAGTGAGCACGTAAGGTATTTTAAGGATAATAAGGAATGATAGTATGAGATATTGATTCAAAACCACACAAGACATTTTAAGGGTTATTGAATTTAAAGTTGACATGTTTCAATAAGGATGAATTAGGTCTAAGACCACACATGTGCTCAAGATACATCAATTATTACACAAAAGAAACACTTTTAGTCATAATAGATGAGGGTGTTATTTAATCAGTAAATTAGTAGAAAAAGATTGAAAATAAGAACAATGGTTAACACCATTGGAAAGTGGCATTTTCCCCAATCAATTTGGTAAATAACACTTTGTTATTGGGATAGAAAATGAAGGAGATACATAACATTGCAATTTTGAGGAAAAAGGGGGATTGTTAGTGGGATTTATACCAAATTGGACCACGAAGAGGTGATTTTAGCCACGAGATGATGATCTGGGCTGAGCGGTTGGTTGGCATCACTCAACGGTCCTTATCTTGATCAAGCTTGTGTTGATCGGTACCTGGGGGAGATCAACTAGCTCAACTAATCATTGCTGGGAGAGACAACATGCACAGACGAGTGTCTATGGCATCACAGTGAGAGAGGCGACTGGTCAAGTGTGGTTGGGCACGATCCATGGTCAAGTGCTCGAATACGAGGGACACTACTACAGAAATGGCTTATAATGTCACTTTTACAGGCGTCGATTGTATGAATAAACCGACACCTAAAATATACAATGTCGATTGATAACATAAACCGACATCCAATCTATGAAGGGCGACCAGACACGTGTACCACTTTTATTCAGTGTCGTTTACTTAATAAAAACCGACGCCTAAAATTAACCGCCAAATCCAAAATTTCCAACGAAAAAAATTACCTCCAAAATTTAACATATGCCGTCGGCTGATAAATAATTAACCGACGACTAAAGGTTATTCGCAAGACAGAAATTGGGCACATTTTGGTCGTCGATTTTACTACAATAAACGATGCTTATGAGTTTTCCCGCGCTGTCCGCGGGGAATTTTTTGCACCCTTTAAGCGTCGGTTTTCAGAAGACACCGACGACTATGGTCATTAATCGAGAACAATTTTTTTAATCGGCATATGTATATAGACGTCGGTTGTTTTGTAGTTAAAACCGACGACTATAGTTGAGAATAGGTGTCGATTTTTGTGGAGAACCGACACCATTAATTTTATGTGTCGGTTTATTTGAATAATTAACACCTATGATACAGTTAATAGCCCCGTGTTAAGCCGACTGTTCCCCTTTCTCTATTCCATCCCTGCAAAAATAGGTCTGGCAATTTGCTCGCTCCGCCACCCGCCACTGCTCCGTGCTCGTGCCTCCGCTTCTCCGTGCTCTGCCGACACGCCGCTCCCTGCCCTCCGTGCTCGTGCTGCTGCTCCGTGGTACCGACACTGCTGCTCTCCCTCTCTTCTCTTCATCCCTCTGTGCTCATCGGTCTCTGGTCACCGGTGCTCCGTGCTCGTCAGCCCTCCGTGCTGGTCAAGGTACTACCTTCTTCCTCCTTCCTTCCTCCGCCTAGGTAGCTTCTTGGGCGGTGCCAAGGCACGCCTGCTGCTGCTGGACATTTTTTTTAAGTTATTTACTTATTGGTAACTTGATAAGTAACTCATATCCATTGATGTTGAAGTAAGTTAGGAAGCCGGATTGTTCACAGTGATATTTGATTATCCATCTGATTTAAGTAACTCTATGCATGTTTCATGTTTGGTACACGACTGAAGCAACAACATATTAATAAAAAAATGATTATGTATTTGTTAGAAAAACCTTGGCTATGACTCCTATGGATGATATTTAGCAGCATGCATATTAGATATTTGAGTCATATCAGTCACATGATTAGGATTAACTTTCAATAATGCAGATCAAGTAAGTTATCGGGTAGTTGGGCTCGCCAGCAAGTTTTTGATGTTTTCTCAATGTCAAGTTGATTATGCATGCCTTTCACGATAAAACTGGACATTCCATACTAATGAATAGTTTAACTATGAAATTGGTAACTTGTTTCATTGTTGAGTATATTGAGAATCCTAATCACCCTTCTTTCTTAATGATGAACTGTAATGCACACATGTGACATGCTTGAAATGTAAATGATGAACTTTTCCCTAAATTGTCAATCATGCTTTTAAAGACATCAATAATCACCCTAACTGGAAGAACTAGGATTTTAGGTATAAGAATGACGATACATGTATTTGTTGGCCTAGAAACCCGTCTAAGATTTACTCATTAGGAGTAAATCCTGGATAGTCCCCGGTTTGGGACTGTTCTTGAACACCTGATCTCACTTAGGATGTAAGTGTATAATGTGTATTGGGTTTTCAAGAAAATTTCGGCAGCATTTCCCCGTTTGTTCTCTAAGTAATTGGGTTGATAACACCATATTAAGTGTATAAGTAAAGATAAAATGTCATGTTACAGTGTCATTGAAGACATATGGGAGTTTGACTACATAGATTTCAAAATTTCGCTCTTCAAATGTAATTGGGTGGATAACACCAAAGGAGTTATAATGGATGAATTGGGTTTCACTTTATTGAACTTCGAAAAGATTGGCGAGAAGGGTGAACCATTCATATTCACATCACAGGCGAAACAAGTATTTTATACCGATGATCCTGCAAATGATAAATGGTCGGTTGTTCTACATGGTAAAAGACAGTTCATTGAAGATCCTATAGATGAAGAACAATACTATGATAAGTATGATGACTCCAGTCCATTCTTAGTTGGGTTGCCAACACTAGCAAATATTGAAGCTAATGATGACTTGTATGTGTGTGGAGATCACAATGAAGGATTGTTAATTGATAAAAAAATCGCAATATTATAGGTATGTTTATATTTGTTTATATGTTTTATTTTTCTGAATATGTGAACTTTACAATGTGAATGTGAACTTCTCGATAAAGGCGATTAATCTATACAAAATTTATAATCTAGTAAATCAAATAAACCTAGTAAAGATTTATAATCTATACAAAATTTACCAATCTTGGAAAGAGAAAACCCAGAAATTTGAAATTTCCACTTCAGATTCTCCAAACCCAGAAATCTGAATAATAAATTATAAACATTTTTCAGTCTTTTTTATTTTTCCAGAAAAATCTGGTCGGTCGAGTTTGTCTCTCTCATAACTCGACTGATCAAGGTTCTGTTGTGACACAAAACATCTTCCAAAAATTCTGAAAATTTAATATGTTGTTCAAAACTGAGTATCAAACCATCACTTAAAATTTGAGCTTAATTTATAATGTGAATTACTTTACAATATGAATGTGAACTTTTACAATGATAGCTTTACAATTTGAATTACTTTACAATGTGAATGTGAATTTTTAGATGGCTGAGCATTCTCCTGATGAACATGCTAATGATTATCGTGAGGGTGAGGACATCAATGCGCCGCCTCACAATGTAAGTTTTAAAAATGTATCATACATTTATATCTATATGTCCATTTATAGTTATATCTTGTAAATGTGTTTATTTTGTCAAATTTTAGGTTGATGATGCACATGTACTATCTAAAGCACTTGAGTCACTTGATCAGCAGCACCAAAAAGTTGACAAGAGAAGGGGCATCACTATGATGAAGAAGTTAATAGCGCAAAATGGCAATGGACCCAAACTTGTTGTGGATTTTGATAATGCAGGAAATGCATCTGGTGTGAATTGCAATTTGTTTGTTTCATATCTTGGGTATGTTACTCGTAGCCATTGCGGTTGTAAGATAGATTCTTGGCATAAAGTTTCTAAGGAGAAGAAAGAATAATATGGAAGGATTTATGTGTGAGTTATTATTAATTTGCAATTCTATTTTGTAGATTACTAATTTTTTTAATACTAGTTAATAGCAATTCTATTTTGCAGAGTATATTTGAATTGGATGAAAAGCTGCATCGTAAATGCGTGATGCAATGCTGTGGGAGAGTCCTAAGGAACTATAGGACAAATCTCACCCGAGAATACATAAAAGAAGCTGACAAGAGGAAGAAGACAACCACTGAACAGTGGAACATCCTGGACAAAGAAGAATGGGATGTGTTTGTTGCTTCAAGACAAACTGATGAATTCAAGGTATTAGGCGTCAGTCTCAATCTCATTAATTAATATATATTGTGTTCACCTATTGAAGATTAACATTTAGTGTTACTAACCAAATCATTAATGTGCATACTAACTAGGCCCTCAATGAGGCACAAAAATCAAGGCGTGCACTGAATGTGCATGACCACACAATGGGTCCAAAGGGGTATGCAGGCATTCGCCAAAGACTACAGTCTGAGGCTACTGCTCAGTCTGCTGCTACTCAGGAGTCCTCTACTATAGGTAGCACACCTCTACCTCACCATGATGTATGGATAGCTGAGAGGCAAAATAAGAAGGGAGAAATAACGAAGGCCGCAACTGCAAAAATGGTAAAATACAACTCTTACATAAATCGTTCGAATATTTATTATTTGCGGTGTTTACATAATTACAAATTTTTGTTTTAGCGATTAGTAGGAGCTGCACGAGCTGAGGAAACAAGGCAAGTTCATCCCTGAGGGCACAAGGGATGAATTGACAGTTGCTCTGGGTAACCCAGAGCATCCTGGACGTGTTAGGGCTGCAAGCGCTGGTGTGGGCATCAAAGCTTTTTTTGGGCCATTCCAGCGCAAACATGTCCCAAAAGCGGGACTTTCACAAGAAGAGGTAACATATTCTTTCTTTATAATGTTACTGTAAAAGAGAATTCCATAATTAGAATTTGACGTTTCTTTTATCCATGTATAGGTAGATAAGCTATTTGATAGGAAACTCAAATAAGCAATGAAAAAGTGGCAGGCATCTCAGACTGACACTTACCAGACAGTACCTATAGCTCCTACTGCAGGCTCTACTCCAACTGAAGAGGTTGGGAGTAATCCTGTAGACCCACCACCTAGCACATCCAATGTAAGTATTTTTATGACATAGAAACTAGTTTTTTAATTCAAGATTATATGTTTTCAAGATGATATGTATATATGAAATTATAGTCATTTCAAAAAAGATGAAATGTATATATGTATATAACATTCTTTACACAAAAATTTGTAGGGGTTGAAGCCATGCCATCTAAAAAGTAAAGAATATGTCATTGCAGAGGCGTCGCCTTACCCATCCCTACCAGGGGAAATGTTTCATGGGTCTCCATTACCATCTGGATGGATACGTGTGAGCCCGATACATATATTCTCCCAGTGGATGGATCTTCCATTTCCATATGCCCACCCAGATTATGAAAAGCTTGGTGAGGTAGAAGGCGGAGTGATATTGTGGCTAAAAACAGATGTTATCTTTACTGAAACGGTATGGTAAATTTACATTACGTTCAATTGTTAGTGTGTGTATATGATGTTAGTTGATCTGAAATTATATATATATACATGTTAAAAAGAAGACACCCACAACATCTAGGCCTCCACTTCCACCTCCTACATTACGCAGTTGGGTTCCACAGGACCTACCTATCCTGTTAGGTCCTAACTGTAGGGATATGGAAATATGATTAGGCGAACATGATATAAATTGCCCTATACTTGTTTCTTTAGATTTAGATGCTGCAGGTCAATCATTCGAAAGCAAACTATTTATACAAGATATTTTGGAGTTGTTTCGATATGATTGGCTAAATACATCTGTGATAGAGATATGGATAAGGTGAGATCTTCTTTATACATCCATATACCTTGTGTAGGATCTGGTGATATGGTTTCTTATTTATTAATGCATGCATAATAATACATGTTTTGTAGCTACTTAGACAAGATATGTGCAGATTTTGCATTCGAACATGTAGGATTTTTGATTCCATCTTTGATTAGTCTAGTAGCTAAAGACCCTACGTCGGTTCGACAATAATGTTGTGAGGATTTTATAAATTTTGCTCAAAATAAGAAGACGGTGATAATAGCTCCATTCAATGTAGAGTAAGTTTACTTTGCTTATTATAATTTGGACTCAAAAAATTACATTTTTATTGTGGATTTTGAGTTATTAATCTTTTACTTTTTTACCTCTAGTGGTATGCATTGGGAGTTACTAGTTATTGTCTTTGAGACGTTCACTGTCTATTATCTAGATCCTAAGGGGAGAGAATTGAATTCAAGATATGGACAAAAAATGAAAATGGTATTATTCCGATGAGAAATATTTCATTTTCATATCCGTTAACATATGTTATTACATTAATATTTAATTATGCAATGTACTGTGTTACATTAACATGTAGGGGTTTTCATGAGTTCAAAAAGGCGGGAGGAAATGTCCCCAAGAAAAAGAGCCAACAAATAATTTAGAAGAACGTGGAAGTAAGTTCTCGACTGCAATGTATATATTATTTATGCTTAATTAGTTGTATTTTTTAATATTTTGTATGTTTGAATTTATAGTGTGCTACACAAGACAAAGGATGGGAATGTGCATACTATGTGATGCGATTTATGCACATGATTATCAAATATGCCGCAATGGACATCGATTGTATTGATGAGGTATTATATAGTCTCATTAGATAATATGAAATATATAAATCTTATTTATAGCTCATTAATTATATATATACATCATTCTCTTTGCCGGTGTTTAAAACTGACCACAATACAGGAAACGCCTTACCAGATGTACATGCTCCCTATAGGACGGCATAATTAAATGAAGTAAGAGAAGAATGGGCAACAACCATACAAATAGTGAGGGTTTTAACATATAATTGGGATGTTGATAGAGAATAATGACTAAAGAATGCTATTTTGTAAATGAATTTCTAAATTATAATATATGTGTGAATGTTTCTACAATGCTGGATGTTTCTACATGTGTTTGAGTGAAAATGAATTAAAATGTTGGTAGCTATATGAATGTTTCTACATGTGTGAATGTGAAAATGAATGGAACTACAGATTGCTAGCTACATGAATGTTTCTAAGTGTGTGAAAATCAAATGGAACTGGAGGTTGCATTGCTAAATGTGTGAATATTTTTGTTGTTAACTTTGCAGGTTTCTGGCCTGTTGTTGGCTGATATCAATGGATGTCGTAAAACCTACAGTTCATAACTGAACATGTTTCTTATCCTGCGACCAGCCACAGCAGGTCTGCATACTGTAGAAAAAAAATAATAGGCGTCGGTTATTTGTATACAACCGTTGCCACATAGTGACAATGTCGGTTTCTTATCTAATAACTGGCACCTATATGAGGCCAGACACCACAGCCGTGGCAGCGGGCCAGACATCACGGCCATGCTAACCAGCACGGCTGTGGCAGCGGACCAGACAACACGGCCGTGCTGGCCAACATGGCCGTGGCAGTGGGTGATATGGTGTCAGTTATTACTAATAAACTGACGTTGATAGTGCCCCAGATAGTGCCCTTTCTGTCGTGCGAAGGTATATGGCGTCGGTTTATTACCTAATAACCGGCGCTTATAGTCCCCTGCTGGCACCTTTTCGGTGGCGCGTGAAGCGTTTTGGCGTCAGTTTTTTAACCGACGCGTAACGATTGGTCTTTTAGCGTCGCCCACATAGGTGTCTCTTAGAAACCGACACTGAAGGCCTTAAATAACCGACACTAACGGTCGATTATGTACTAGTGTGAGTTGGGAAAGATCTCGGATGTTGATGGTTGATCTGACGCTTCTCGCGTCATCCCTAACCTTACATTGGGTGCCTTGATGTGGTAGATGGTGGTTGAGAGTGAGGAGGATGAGGTAAAGCAAGGAAACGCTTTTGTGAGGTGGAATGGAGTGAGGTTGAGAAGAAGGGAGGCTCGAGTGCTTTAAACAGTGGTGGGGGGAAGGATAGAGGTAATCTAGGTTTAGAGGGAAAAGTTAGGGCATCAAGGGTGAAATTGGTGGTGGCTAGTTGTGCCCCTTCCCGCACGCGAGCCTTATTGACCACAGGGGATGGTCTCATGGCCAAATGGAAACCGAGTATATGACCACAAATGGCATTGTGCTAGTTGTGCTTACTTTTCTGAAGTTCAACTATAGTGCTGAAATCAGGAGGTGGGTGGCTACATGGCTACTATAGGATCGGCCCTCGACCCATGGCATGAGGTGATCCGATGACTAGTAGTAGGCCCGCTGGCTGAGGAGGATAGGAGAGAAAGTGAGAAGGAAAGGAGGAAAAGAAGGTGGGGCATGCCCTTCACGTGGTTTGGCTTGTGCTAAACTGAAGAAAGGTTGCCCCAGATTAGAGGAAGGAGGAAAAAGGTTAGGAAAAATAGGTGAAATCAAAAGGTCATAAAAACCTTATTGGAACTTTGATTTGAGCAAGAAAACATGTGTTGGAATTTTGAGAGAGATCTCTATAAGATGAGAGTGAGAAAAAAGTGTTCACATGTTCAAGGATAAGATCAAATCAAAAGAGATGGATGGTGAGTAGTATAAGAATTGAAAACTAGTTTAGAAAGAAAAGGAGTATCATATGTGCATCAATTGCATTCAAAGTTCACGAATTATGCATCAAAGTGTATATGATTACAAATTCAATGAAAGATAAGTGCATAAATCAAGGTAAGGTTTTGAAGATACCTAGATGAAGGAAGGAAATTCAAGTCCATCACATCCTCCCCTCCTTAGAAAGGAATTTTGTCCTCAAAATTAGATATCCTTAAAAAGGTTGAGAAAACATGACTCCATGTCATACTTGAGCTCCCAGGTGGCATTATCGCTGCTCTGGTGCTTCCACAACACCTTCACTATATCTATCTTCTTATTCCTAATCTCCTTAGTCTAGCTATCCAAAATCTTGAGTGGCAGTTCCAGGTAGACCAAAGAGTTTCTCAACTCAATGGGTTCATGGTTAAAAACATGACTAGGATCCTTCACATATCTCTTCAAGTTGGAAACATGAAATACATCATGCATCATACTATACTACAGCTGTAGGGCCATCATGTATGCACATTATTCAATACATGCTAAAGTTTTGAACGGACTCACATATCCATGACTTACTTCCCCTTATTCTTTGTAATGGCCCAAATTGGAATGATATTCAAGAACACATGCTCTCTGACTTTAAAACACAAGTCAGTCCTGTAAGAATCAACATATGATTTTTCTCTGTCGTGTGCCCTCTTCAACCTTTTCTTGATCAGATGAACATTATCGGAATAGAATTACAACTCTTCAAATTTCAAAATCTATCTTTTGCTGACTTCATCCTAGTAGAGAGGTGACTTGCATGGTCTCCTATACAAGGCTTCATACAGAGGCATGCCAATACTAGACTAATAGCTATTGTTGTGGGTAAACTCCACCAAGGGAAGGTAGTGGTCCCATGAACCACCCCAATCAAGATCACAAAACTGTAGAAGATCTTGGAAGAGCTAAATTGTCCTTTCTTACTTCCCTCCTATCTAAGGATGATATGCAATCCTGAAGTTCAATTGAGTTCCCAACTCTTGTTGAATCTGCTGCCATAAGTGTGAAGTAAACTTGACATCCCTATCTGAGACAATGGATATGGGAATTACATTCAATATCACTATCTCTCTGATGTATAACTTAGCAAGTTCAGTGACCTTGGTGGTCGTCTTGATAGGAATGAAGTGGAATGACTTGGCCAAGTGGTCCACTATGACCCATATAGCATTAATTCCCTTCTTGGTTCTTGGTAGACCCACTAAAATGTCCATGGTGATGTTATTCCATTTCCACATTAGGATAGGTAATGACTACATCAAGCCTCCATATCTCTGGTGTTTGGCTTTAAATGTTGGTATTTAAGGCATTTTGAGATTAAAGTAGTAATGTCAGCCTTCATGTGTCTCCAACAGAAGTTCCTTTGTAAGTCTTTGTACATTTAAGTTGAACTAGGATGAACTGTGTATTTAGACCCATGAGCTTATTTCAAAATGTTATCCCTCAGAGAAGAATCTTTGGGGACCCAGAAATATTGTTTGTATCAGATACCTCCATCAACACCCACAAATAGGTGTGCCTAAGATTTCTCTAAGAACTTCATCATCTATTTTAGATTGGAACTGCCTTGTTGTGCTTCCATAATATTGGACGAAAGATCGAGTTTCACAATGATACTAGCCAGTCTAATCCTATCACCAAAGTGCTTTGTAGCCATGGAAGAAAGAAACTCCATATGTTTCCACTCTATGTGTCACGAGACCATTCTTACCCCAATCCCAAACACACTTCCTATATAGTGGTAAAAGGATTGAAGCGCATGTCTCTAAGTGACCCAAAAGGATCACACACACTAGCATATAAAATATAAACTAATAACTCATAAAACAAGAGGTATACGGACTAACCAAACCAATTATTTTGTAGAGTTATCCTTGTCACTATAGTTTATCAAGAGTGGAAGCGATCAAGTCAATTCTTCATAAAGATCCATCTAGTTTGCCTAAAATCAAGTAAATCGAGACACAATCAATGCAAATGCATTGATACACATTGAAAAGATTAGATATTGAACAATTCAAAACATTTAAAGAAAAATATTGTACTTGGAAGGGCTTATGTTCAATATTTAGTCAAAAAGTGATTTTCAAAACATCCAATTTATTTTAAACTATTCAATTTTATTACAAACTTAAAAAAATCAATTTTATTACAAGTTTCCCATTATGCTGATATTGAGAAGCATGCTTATATATTTTATGTGGCTCCAGTGCCCCAACTAGATGGGGGAGGTCACTAGGATCCTTCTCTCCATATTAGATAGGAGGTCAATCAACATGTACAAGTTCCACCCTACAAATGAGGAGGTCGCTTGTACTCAATATCAACATTATCATCATCTTAATTGGGGAAGTCATAATGGGCAATATCATTTACATTTTCAAGTTTGTCTCAAATATTATATAGGAAACTTGTAAGACAAATAAGTATGGAACAATAGCTCAAACAAATGCATAGCTAAGAATTTCAATTGGTACATACAAATATCATTGAATACCACTAGTTTGTTCAAGGAGGATTGAAATATGAAAGCGTACCTTTCACTGAAGATTTAGAGTAAGGATTCCAACAAAAAATAGATTAGAGTCTCAAATAGAACCTAGATAAATAAAGATGTGGATCAAGGGTCAAGATCATGATATACACAAAGATCATGTACCAATTATTACAAGACTAGTTTTTTTCATTCCTATTCAACCTTGGGGTTAGATAATTCAATTTTCATTAAAAATATTGCAAGATGTCCAACATTATTGAAGTGTGAATGACCTACCTAGGTACTTTTAGAACACATAAGTTAACCCAAATTATCATGACAATATTCAAGAGTGGTTATGCCAACAAGGTTAGATTTAGATTTATTAGTTATCCAAGTCATGATTTAGAATCTCAAGATACTGATCATAGTCAAATATAGTTGTGATGTATACATGTATCAAGTCACACCATAGTTTTGGAAAGATTAGGCTTTGCAATAATAAGAGAAACCTTAATTAAGATTTATGAAAGAGATATTAAATATCATCATCAGATGTTACTAAAGTAGGGAACGATAATCATCCCATATTAAAGTAGACATTTTTATGAGAACATTGATGTTTTGTGGGCATTTTTTTTTATAATCGAGCTATTTACTAGCTAATTTACAAAATTGGACAAATAGGAAAAAGGCAAGCATAGTAAAAAAAATAAAAAAGGGAATCGCTAGCTTGGCTTCACGTATCAAGGGAAGGGATCCAACTTTGCGGATCCTCCCACTAACCCGTGAGCCATAGCCTGGCACAAGGGGTTGTGATAGTGGGAGAAAGGGAAAAAATGTCCATGCTAGAGAAATCCAAGGCATGAAAATATCTAGGCATATCAATCATTATCGACCCTTGAATGTTGGATTGAACAAGACCTCTAGTTATTTCTCACTCTATGGCAGCATTGGGGAGAGGAAGAGGGAAGTAGAGAGACCAAGATGAAGGGAAGATCTCATGAGGGTGTACTAAGGTCTTGATTGACCTCGTGGTGGTCCCCCAAGGCCAAAGAGCTAAAGAATCTATCTGAAGAACTTAAACAAATCAATGTTTGCAAGCATAGGAAAAGAAAAAAAAAATTAGTTTAGGAGAAAATACCATGAGAGGAGGAAATTGGAGGTCTCCCTGACTTCATGGCCCCCTGTAGAGTCATCTGATGGTTTTAGATCCTTATGTCAGTGCTTGTCAAAGCTTTTCGACGAGGTCCACACAAGCAGGAGAGAGGGGTTTGCCGCTGGGGTTCTCTAGGGAAACACAACTTTAGACAATGGATGGGAAAGCTCTATCGTCAATCATTGATGCTGGAAGAGCAAGGAATTGGAAGGGAAGTGTGTTGGTTTGAGCTCCAAGCTGTGTTTTTGGCAAGATCATATGGGAGTCGGTAGAGAGCTTGGAGGTTGATGTTGGGAAATTGGTGGTTGGGTATGATTAAAAGAGGCGTGGCCTAGATGATGGAGGTATGAAATAGGCAAGACAAGGCCTACGGTTTCCTGAGAGTGCTTCTCTTCTGAGTCCAGGGTGTTGTTGTTTGGTCATTTTCAAGATACTAATCATTAGCATGATTTGTGGGGATCGTTAAGTAGAGGAAAAGATTTTAGATCTTTGGAAACTTATTTGAATGGATTTGAATGAGAGAAGAGGGAGAAATTCATGTTTGAACCTTGCACATTCTGTATGATGTCTCACTTGTAGATCACGGGTGGGGAAGACGTTTGTTTTGATGCGGTTCTATTTGGATCTGGGTCCGGGTGTGATCCAACTAGGCTAAAAAAGCTATTTTAGGGTATTTTATAGGTAAATTCATAAGTTCATATCTCTTTAACCCCTTACCTAAATAAAGAGGGATTTTAATCAGGGCTTCATCAAGATCTAACCAAGCTATAGAAAAATTTCCAAGACAACATTATAATATTTGATCTATGTATAAAATCAAATGGGTAAGGGCACAAGTTAATCTCAAATTGGACGTCATAAGGTACAAGTTATGATATCTGGGCATCATAATTGAATTTTCGGTGTCAAAATTATTCAATGATCATCAAAATGACGATGTTAGTTCAATTGAGGAATATTCGATAATCAAGGAGAATAATTATAATTGGTCATAAAAAGTGGAAAAATGCACTTCATCACATCCATCCCTCCTTAAAAGAATTTGTCCTCAATATTTCAAAAATATCCTCAAAATTTGGGACTATACAATCCAATTTGTATTCTAAAATACTGAAACACACTCAACTACATGGTCAAAATCATGTCATCAATATAATAACCACATCAACAATCTCTCATAAACTTGCATTGGTCAATTAAGAGGTTAAAAGATCATAGTTTACTAGTCGAGTTCACTTTCAAGTTATGTCTCCATACCGAGGCAGAATTGGGATCGAGAATCTCGATTATTCATCATGAATTAAATTGTATCATGTAATAATAAGATCGTAATTCAAGATTCAAGATTCAAATATCAGAATTTTTGGGTTCTAAGCATTCAAGTATGGGGTTTTCATTCCTATCCAGGCCACATGTGTGATCATCCACCCATAAAAATATGGTAGAAAAATTTTAAAATTTTAACACGAATTTCTTCATCAAGTATATTCAAGGTGGGTGACTGATTCAAAACCTAGATCACTTTAGGAAATTAACCTTATACATATATTCAACATTGAGTCAACATATTCAAGATCTGAGTTTTTTGGGGATATGAAAGTCACTAGCCATATTATGGGTGATCTCAAGATCTACTTGGGTGATAATAATCATGTGTCAAGATTTTGTACCTCACAAGCTTAGGGTTTAGATTCCAATTTAGACCTTAAGGGAGATCATGCATCCATATTCGATGTCCAAACAACAATTAAACAATATTCAAGAAACATTCAAGCAACATTTGTGATATCAATCAACAATTTTATTACCATAATATTGAGATTTGATGAATGATATAGAGTTAACTTTTTTAGGAATTTAGACACAATCTATAGTCAACATTGTATCTAACATTGGGATTCAAGATCGAGTATCAATATTATTATAAACTTGACCTATTGGAAACTTTGGTCAAGAATAAAAATTGGGTGGAAGTGATTACCTTTCCAACTCTAGATAATTAACATTGTGACAATTTAGAGGTAGCCATAAATAGGGCATAAAATTTCAATTTTTGGAGATATGGTAAGTAAAAGTTTCATTTCAAAGATCACAAAGGGTTGCATAAACAACATATCATAATGTAGATCTAGTAATGATTTCATTTATTCTTTTATTGCTAGTGAGTCTTGATATGGCCTTCTAACTGATCACTAGATTTTCGATTGAACATGTCCTCCTTTATAGTTCAAACCTCTATTTTTGTTTCCATCTCCAAGATTGTGGGAATGGATATAGGGGTAAAGGTATTCATGGTGATTTGGACTCCTCCATGAATTATCGATGTTGTGTATTGATAACCTCCAATTTTGGATGATTATCTTAGTCTTTTCTTTAGTTTTACACACTCTTCCTAAATTAAATGTAAACATAATCTCTAAATATTCCCTCTTATTGTAAATATACTATTAGACTAATTTCCCCCCTTTATATTTGCAGAAAAAGACATTAAAAAATCATAAAAGACTAAACCGGCCTCAAGATCGCATGGCCTCAAACGGGCCCAAGACCACATGAAGCCAATCGGTCTCGAGACCGCATGGAGTCAAACGGTCCCAAGACCGCATGAAGCCAATCGGTCCCGAGACCGCATGGAGTCAAACGGTCCCAAGACCGCATGAAGCCAATCGGTCCCGAGACCGCATGGAGTCAAACGGTCCCAAGACCGCATGAAGCCAATCGGTCCCGAGACCGCATGGAGTCAAACGGTCCCAAGACCGCATAATGCCAATCGGTCCTGAGATCGCATGGAGTCAAATGGTCCCAAGACTGCATGAAGCCAATTGGTCCCGAGACCGCATGAAGCCAATCGGTCCCGAGAACGCATGGAGTGACACGGTCCCGAGACTGCATGTCTTGAGGTCCAAACGGTCTTGAGGTCCAAATAGTCTCAAGGTCCAAACGGTCTTGAGGTCCAAAGGGTCTTGAGGTCCAAAGGGTCTTGAGGTCCAAACGGTCTCAAGGTCCAAACGGTCTTGAGGTCCAAATGGTCTCCAAACCATTTGGACTTCACTTAAGACCTATAAATAAGACCCCAAGGGTCTTTCAAAGAGCATCAAGTTTCATACGTCCAAAGGCTACCTCAATCACTCTAGAGCACATCCGACTTCCATCCTCTACCCTGGGGCTGCCGGTCTGAGACCTACACTCCATCTCGAAGCTGCTTTCTCTCTCTCCACCAAAGAAGGTGGGAAGGGGAGATTTCGTCATCACGCAACCTGTGAAGTTGGTGGATCATTTCTCTCTCTCCAAGGGGTTGACTTTCCTCTCTCCTTTGTGGGGATGACGCTATCTCTCTCTTCTTTCCTCCTTCTTTGTCCCAATCATGAGCGAGTAGTCTCTCTTACTAGGGTGCGGGGAGTAGCCCCGCTACCCATGTTTTCATATCATGTAAATGTAATCCATAATTTGCAATATGAATGTTATCTTTTTAGTTCGACATCAAACGTTTAATGAATACTTGTTTCTTGATCTCCAGCTTGTGTTATCTTTTATAATTTAGTATGAATTGTCTATTTTTGTACTATTAGATTCGAAACTCGTTTGTATGTTGGTTCTTGGTGCATGTATCCACTATGTATCCGTTTCGGTATCTAGAAATGTCTCTCAAGAAGTGAAATAAACTCACTATCATTCGTTTCACTTTCATACTATGAAATGGAACCAGTTGACGTATGAAAGTGCAACCTTGATGAGTCGAGGAACACACTTTGTGAAGGGAATGATGCAAAGTAGGTGACCATTTGTTCAGGAATGGCTGGCATTGCAACATTCCCGCACTTCTTGTAGTTAGTTCTCCGAAAGGAAACTAAGTCTACAAAGATACTAAGTGACTAAACTCTTGTTGCAAGTTATGTTTAATTTTCCATGTCTTGATCCATGTGTAGTGGTGGTGAAAAACCGATCACACCTTAGTGGCTATTATCATAGTTTTACAACCTTAGATTAACCTTCTTTCTTTACTTTACATGTTCTTAGTTTAAAACAACAAAATCAACCTATCGATCTAAGTGCCTACTATTAAGACATTAAGTGAAATTCCAACGTTTTCCATCTTGTTGCTTGCAACAAGACTGTTGTCCTATGGATTCAACCCTTAACTATACTACGATAAGACTTCCACGTATCTTAGCATACGTGGGTAGAGTTCTCTATCTAGTATAAGTAAGGCTAAACCTAAAGACTTACCATCTTTAGGATTTTTAGTTGGTGCACGCAATTCCACGTAAGTGGAAGCTCCATAAAAAATTGGTGTCGTTGCCGGGGACAACGGAACGTTGTAATTTCATTTAGTATTTTATTAGTTGGTTAGGATTTTACACTTTCTTTTAATTATAAATCCATATCTTCTTGAATTCATCATATCTTTACCGTCATCTAAAAGGTGTTTTCTTTTCTCTACTCAGGTAGAAAACATGTATGCGATCATCACATAACCGTGGATTCTCCCCTGATCCAGAGTGTGACTCTGAGGTAGAGAGAAGCTTCCATCGCTAAATCAGACTCAATCGCCAACGAACTAGGCAAATGGATGAAGATCAACGCCAGGCTGCATTGGTGATGGAGAGGGTCAACACCGCCATCGCCGCTCAACGAGCACAACTCATCGCTGATACTCGTGCTCAAATTCAAGCGGAGATTCGTGCAGAAGAACAGGCCCACATCAGAGTTGAGAATGAGTCAGCAACCCAAGCTGGTCAATTGGAACTAAGGAACAAGTAGTTGAGGGACTATGCTGTTCCTAAGAACTACGAGGATAACCATCCGGTCCGACCTCCAATCATAAACATTCCCAACTTTGATTCGGACCCAATGGATCCAGATCATGCAGGGCATCTCATTCTCTGGAGGTTCTGGAGATGACTGCATGGATCATCTGAAAAGGTTTAAGGCACTGTGTCGACTGGTTCCGCTAGTCGGAGTTGCCTTCGATGCAATAATGTTGCATATGTTTCATTTCACTCTATCTGGGAGAGCTCTAAGCTGGTATAACTCACTCGACAGGGAGCCAATAATTACCACCTGGGCTCCCCTGGAGGAAAATTTCTTGGAGAAGTTCTTCCCCCCTTCACTGACTTACGAAATCAGGGGCAGATTAGTCACTTCTCTCAACTTCCCAGAGAATCGCTTGTTGAAGCATGGGAAAGGTTTAAAGAACTTATGCGAAAGTGTCCACATCACGACATCTCCCAAAACCAACTGATAGAAATATTCTATAGGGGAGTGAGTGATGATATCAAACAGTTCTTGGATTCCTCATCTGGAGGAAACTTTATGAGAAAGAACTATGAGGACGCCTGGAAAATAGTCACACTCGGAGCTGAGAATCAGTCCAATTGGGGACGATCAGTTGGAAAAGGAGTTCTCAAGGTTTATAAAGTTGAAGAATCAGTGGACATGGAGGCTATTTCTGAAGCCTTGAAAACCATAGCTCATAAGCAACAATCTCTCGAAACTTCTATTGGAGAGTTTGACAAGAAGAAAAATCCTCTAGTTCAACAGGTCAAGGCTGCCACAGGAACCTATGAAGCCTGTCATGCTTCTAATCATCCAACCCTTTCATGTGGTTTACTCTACAATGTGATGATGGATATGCATCCACCACCACAACAATATGAACCAATCAGTGACCAGTCTGAACAACAACTTCCTGAACAAGTCAACTCTATTCACTCTATTCCTGGACAAGTCTATTACAATCCTAATCAGCCGAGGAACCATCCAGGATTTCAATATGGGAACGCTGCTGGAACCGCAAATCCACAACACTAGACGCAGGGAGGATCCTCCAGTAGGTTACCACCTGGGTTCCCAAACAACTTCAATCCAAACCAAGGGAACTTCAGGAACAACTTCCCGAGAGCCAATTACCCCAAGAACCCATCTGCCCACTATCAGTATACTCATCCTCCACTCCACCCACAGATGCACCAGCAACCTTAGTTAGCGCTGCCTACGCAACAACCTCAACAAGCACAACAACAAATTCCTCAGAAAAACACTCCCTCTCAGTCAGAAGATGAAATGTCTTTGATAAGGAAAATGTTGCAATCCCAACAAACTATGCTTGTTAATCAACATGCTCAGTAGAAGGCAGTTGAAGCTCAACTTGCCCAAATTGCTGCACAACTGAAGCCTCCAGCAGGCACATTTGCAGGGCAGCCTGAATCGAATCCCAGGCATGGACATAATAGGCCTGAATAGTTGAATGCCGTCACCATGAGATCTGGACACACTCTTCATGAAACAACAAGGATCACTCTTGATAACGATGATACACCTACCTTTATGACGAATGAGATCCCAAAGCAAGGAACAGAGAAGCCCATAGAGGGCGCAGAGGGGAAAGATAAAGAACAAGTGTCCATAGAACCATATATCTTGCAGTATAAACCAAGGATCCCATATCCAGGAAGATTGTGAGAAACGAAAATGGATACCCAGTTCCAGATGTTCAAGGAGTCGATGAAGAAACTTTACATCGATATCCCGCTCCTTGATGCTCTCTCTGAGGTACTTGCTTGGGCAAAATACCTCAAAACTCTGTTATCAACAAAGTACATCACTGAGGAACAAGAAACTGTCAAGCTTTCCCAAACAACCTCTGACATTATCCTCATTAAAATGCCCAAAAAGAAGAAGGACCCAGGTTCCTTCAGAATTCAATGCTGCATTGGAAACACATCTACCAAAGAGGGACTAGCTGACCTAGGGGCCAACATATCCATCATGCCCTATTCTATGTGCAAACGGCTAGGTTTCACCGAATTGCTGCCTACAACAATGACAATTCAGTTAGCCGACTCCACCATCACCGCACCTCTTGGAATCATTGAAGATATTCCAGTTAGGGTAGGCAAGGATGCCTATGTCCCATGCGACTTTATTATCATAGATATTAAAGAAGACCTAAAATGCTTGATAATTTTTGGTAGACCTTTCCTCACTACTTCTAGGAACTTATCGATGTTGAAGCTGGTACCATAATTCTAATACTTGGAAAAGAAGCAATTCAATTTCGAGTTCTTAACAACATGAAAGGCCCTAGCATTCAAGAGGAGGTCTTTCTTCTAGATGCAATACAACAAATGTCTCAATTAGAGATATCTAAGCCATCGGATGAGCTAGAGAGTGTCCTCACCAATCTAGAAGTTTAATTCTCTGCAAATGAACTAGTTCAATGGTGTCTGCAACACTTGGAGAAGGTCGAAGAAGTACCGACGGCCACTTTTGAAGAACTCAAAGCTGTCACCGTTATAGAAGCAATTGAGCCACCTAAGGCTCCTGAAATGAAGACTCTACCCATGGGGCTCAAACATGTCTTTTTGGATGAGGAAAAATTATGCCCAGTCATCATCAGTTCCACCTTAACAGCAGACCAGGAAGGAAGACTTCTTGAAGAACTGAAGAAGCACAAAAAGGCCATTGGGTATAAGATAACTGATCTGACAGACATAAATCCAACCCTATGCATGCACAGACTACCCATGGTTGAAGAGTTCAAGCCATCACGCGAACATCAGAGGAAGATGAACCCTAATCTCAAAGAATTGGTTCGCCTGGAAGTCCTCAAATTACTAAAAGCCTCCTTAATCTACCCGATCTCTGACTCTCAATGGCTCAGTCCCGTCCAAGTAGTTCCTTAAAAGGGAGGCACTATCGTCGTGCTCAATGATAAAAATGAGATAGTTCCCAATAGGACAGTGACAGGGTGGAGGATGTGTATTGACTATCGTAATCTGAACAAAGCTACACGGAAAGATCACTACCCTCTGCCTTTTCTCGATGAAGTCCTAGAGCACCTAGCTCATTAGAATTATTTTTTCTATCTTGATGGCTATTCCGGGTTCTACCAGATACCCATACACCCAGAAGACCAGGAAAAAACTACCTTCACCTGTCCTTCTAGGACATATGCCTTTAGAAGAATGCCATTCGGGTTGTGTAACACACCCGCTACGTTCCAACGGTGTATGTCCGTCATCTTTGCCGAATTAACTGAATCTATTATGGAAGTGTTCATGGATGATTTCTCAGATTACGGAGATTCTTTCGACAACTGTATAATCAATCTTGGACAAGTTCTACAACGTTGCGAGGAAACGAACCTTATCCTGAATTGGGAGAAATGCCATTTCATGGTAACAGAAGATGTCGTCCTCGGACACAGGGTAAGTGACAGAGGAATTGAGGTCGATAAAGCAAAAATCGATGTTATCTCAAAGTTGTCACCTCCAAAGGATATAAGAGGAGTTCGGGCTTTCCTGGGTCATGCGGGATTCTACATAAGATTTATCAAGGGTTTCTCAAAAATAGAAAAACCAATGACCCAACTCCTGACAAAGGACATTGAGTTCATTTTCAACCAAGAATGTTTGCAAAGTTTTTCAACACTCAAGAATGCCTTAATTTCTGCACCTAACCTAAGAGCCCCAGATTGGTCACAACCATTTGAAATCATGTGCAACACAAGCAATTACACCATAGGGGCTGATTTAGGATAGCGGATTGACAAGAAACCTTACGTAATCTACTACGCATCCAAAATGCTAGATGAAGCACAGAAAAACTACACTACCACAAAGAAGGAGTTTCTGTCTGTTATCTACGTGTTTGAAAAATTCCGCTCCTATTTGATTGGATCCAAGGTCATTTTTTTCACTGACCACTCTGCCATTCGATACCTGATTCAGAAGCAAGATGCCAAACCCAGGCTTATCCACTGGGTGTTGATGCTTCAGGAGTTCGACTTGGAAATTAAAGATAAAAGTGGAGTGGAGAACGTTGTAGCTGACCACCTCAGCCGTATCGAAGTTGAAGATGAAGATAAAATCCCTATCCGGGATTCTCTTCCAGACAACCAACTTATGAAGGTTACTCATGGATTCCCTTGGTATGCAGATATTGTCAATTATCTAGCCACAGGGAACCCCTCTGCTTCCTATCATGACAAAAGGAAATTCCTTCATGACATAAAGCAATATTATTGGGATCAACCCTATCTATTTCACCTATGTGCTGACGGACTTTTTCGTCGTTGTTTACCAGAAGAATAAATCACTCCCGTCCTAGAGCACTGCCATTCAGGACCCACGGGGGGGGCACATGAATGCAAAGAAAACTACTATAAAAGTTTTACAATGAGGCTTCTTCTGGCCCACCATAGCAAAGAACTCCTACGATTTTGTGAAAGCTTGCAACAAATGCCAATTTTCTGGCAACATATCCAAAAGGAACGAAATGCCCCTCACAATGTGGCAAGAAATCGAGCTTTTCGATGTGTGGGGGGTAGACTATATGGGCCCTTTTCCTTCCTCCGATGGTTTCTCCTACATCCTGGTTGCGGTGGACTACGTCTCGAAATGGGTTGAAGTTATACCCACCGTGTCCAGGGATTCTAAACCAGTTATTAAATTGTTTAAAGACATAATTTTCCCCAGATTTGGAGTCCCCAGAACTGTCATATCAGATGGCGGGGCCCATTTCCTGGAATGAAGTTTTGAAGCCCTGTTGAAAAAGTACGGAGTCAACCACAAAGTAGCAATGCCTTATCACCCATAGACCAGTGGTCAGGTTGAGGTATCAAATAGACAATTAAAGGCGATACTAGAAAAAACAGTTAACCGAAACCACACTGACTGGTCCACCTAACTTCCCAATACCCTTTGGGCATACTGAACAGCCTATAAAACACCAATCAGGACAACCCCGTTCCGTTTGGTGTACGGGAAGTCATGTCATCTTCCAGTAGAACTGGAACACAAAGCCCGGTGGGCCATCAAACAACTAAATTTCGATCTTAAAAGTGCAGGAGAGAATAGACAACTCCAATTGCAGGAGCTAGAGGAGCTTCAAATGACCGCCTACCAGAGTGCCAGAATCTATAAGGAGCAAACGAAAATGTGGCACGATAGTCATATTAAGAGGAAAGATATCGTTGTCGGTGACAATGTACTCCTTTTTAACTCCAAGCTCAAGCTGTTCCCCAGAAAACTTCAAACAAAGTGGTCGGGGCCCTTCACCATAAATCATATTTACCAAATATGAGCTATCGTAATTGTCAACAATAACAGAGGAGAAAGGACGGTCAACGGCCATCGTTTAAAGAAATACTACACTCCTGAAGATAAGATGTCGAGACATACAATCGAAATCAAAGACGCCACGACGTCATATCAACAACATCAGAGCTTCGTCGATCCAGCGACGTAAAACCCAGGCGCTACTTGGGAGGCAACCCAAGATTTCAGTTTCTTCCTTTATTTTCCATTCTTTTAATTACCTTAGGTTTATATTATGAAAAAAAAACCATATAACCAAAACAAACAAAAACATAAGAAAAATCAAATAATATAAAATATATATATACACACCAAAACAAACATAAAAATATAAAAATCCATTCGACCTTAACCCTACCAAACGGTCTTGAAACCGTTTGGAACCAAACGGACCTGAACCGTTTGGGACCAAACAGTCCTGAAACCGTTTGGGACCAAATGTTCTTCAAACCGTTTGGAACCAAACGGTCTTCAAACCGTTTAGTGCCAAACGGTCTCGAAACTGTTTGAAGCCAAACGGTCTTAAAACCGTTTGGAGTCCAAACGGTCACTAAACTGTTTGACCTAGGGTTTTTGTTAGGTCAACCCCCGTTTCATATAAATATAAACCATACCCCCTCCTTCTCCTCCCTTCGACTCTCGAGTTTTCCCAAACTTTTGGGCAAGAGTTGTTCCATTGCCTCTCCTTTCCTTGCTTCCGCCCTCCGCCTCCATCGACCTGGTTTCCGTGCTTCCTCACAGCAACCTCACCTCTGTACCACCGTTTGCCGATTCTCCGTCGTCGTCTCCACCAATAGCCACAAGGTATCCCATCCACCATTGCAACGCCTACTTTTGCCACCGCAGCAATGTCCGACCTTTTTGCTTCCGCAACTGTCTTCACCTCCGTCATCATCTACGGCATTGGCGTGGCACCCTCCACCCTTTCTTCCATCATCGCCGGCTCTGCTGCGATCCTCTTCATCTTCTTCTTTATCTCCATTGGCTCCTTCCGTCGTCACCCTCATTTTTATTACTGTCGGCTCCTCCTTCTTAAATCGCCGCCTTCGTCTTCATCTCCGGTCGTTACCCGACATTTCATCTCCCAAACGGTTTCCAAACCGTTTGGAGCCAAACAGTCTCCAAACCGTTTGGAGCCAAACAGTATCCAAACCGTTTGGGACCAAATGGTCCTAAAATCATTTGGAACCAAACGGTCTCCAAACCGTTTGGAACCAAACGGTCTTCAAACCGTTTGGGACCAAACAGTCCTGAAACCGTTTGGAACGAAACGGTCTCCAAACCGTTTGGAACCAAACGGTCCTGAAAATATTTGGAACCAAATGGTCTTCAAACTGTTTGACCTTCCACACTCGTTTAATTTTTGTTAAAATATAAAACCACATAAAAAAACAAAATCCAATTTTATTTCTACGTATGTTGTTCTTACTCATGATTTTCCAATTTTCAGATATGGCATCACCAGCAAAGAAAGCCACAGGATTTGAAGACACTCCAATCTGGACAAACGAGCAACTGATGGTAGACCGAGACAAACTCCAAAAAATCATAGATGACTACAACAAGACTGGAAAGGCCCCACCAAAAGTCAAGATCATAGATGTCTTATGTGAAATTTCTCGCCTCAACAAATGCCTATCTAAGGCACCTGAAGAAGAAATAGAAATATCCTCTAGTGATAAACGCTCAGAATACAAGCCAAACTCTGAGGACGAGTCCCCACCTAAAAAATCAAAAGGGAAATGACAGGTCCAGGACACCGCAACCGGACAACCTTCCAAAAAATGACCAAGAAAGAAGGTCCGGCCTGCCACTGCAAGGGAGCAAATCCTGGCAGAAAACACTCCACCAATCACCACCTCCACTGCCACCCCTGCAACCATCACTACTCGTTCCTTCCCTCCTGTCACCACCACAGTGCCACCACCAGAAAACCTCTTCATATATACTGCCACCTCCACTGAAAAAATCCTAAAACCCACTCAGTACATTTGCTCCAGCGTACTACTTAAGATGGGGATCCATGACCAAATTTTTAACATGCTAGACAAATCCAACCTTACACGGTTGTGTTTTGTACCTGAGATCTCATATTCTGAACCCACTATTGAATTCTTCACCTTTCTTACCAAAGATCCCGTAGACATCCTGGATCGATCACAGGATGGAGGTGACAGAAAGCTGGTCAGCCAACTCTTCGACAACAAGGTTGTCTTAACAGAAAACATGCTGAACGAAGTTTTTATTGACAACCAGGAGCATCTACATAAAGCCAAGGCTGTGGGAACTGAGCACCCTAATTTCAACAGGCACAAATTTTGTAAATCTTTAACTGGGCTCCCCACCTATGATGCTAAGACGTGCAAAGCATCAAACATACATTATGGATTTGTGCGCACCCTACATAAAATTCTCACAGGTGCACTCTTCCCCAGGACAGAAGGAGGGAATGTTATAATCTCGGATCTCTTTGTTCTCTGGTCCATTCTAAATGGAATGCCAGTCAACATTGGCTGCCAAATGATCCAGAAATTATCAGCTTACGCCCTGGGGAAGGAAATTTTCTTGGGGGGTCATGTCACATCCATTATAAAATACCTCAAGATGGACATACCCCTACCGCACTGCACGTAAATAAAGGGTGACATCCTTACTAATGAACAAACCTTGAAGAACCCCTTCATTATTAAGGAAAAGGATGCAGAACTATATAACGTCTTCTGCCCTACAGTCAAGTCATCCAGAACCCTGCTACTGCTTCCGGAGCTTGCAGACTATGACAAGGAAAAGCTCCTTTTCACTGACGAGGAGCTTACCAAACACTTAGCTACGGTAAAAGCACCAGCAAAGAAATTACAAGCAGGGCAGACTGAGTTACGTATCACATCCCCGACAACTCGACCATCAAAAATACCTGTAAAATGACCTTCCAGAAGGCAGTTGCAGGCACAACAGCTATCGACGACACCGACATCAAGGCCACATGTAGAGGCCGACCCCCTCCCAGACGAAAACATAACCACCTCATCAATCGACTCTTTCATCAGGAGTCTGAATGTTGAGCTCTCCACCACCACCACCACAACTTCCACCTTTACCCCACCATCATCCACCCTTCCACAATCCACCGCTCTCCCATCTTTTTCTACAATAATGTCCACATCCCCTTTTCATGACCCATCCCTTTTCACTTCTAACATCCCCTTCTCAGCTTCAACGCCCGACTTCACCACCTTCACCTCCATTCCCACCAATCTTCACCCAACTTTTTCACTCCCACCATTCTCACCGCCTCTTCCGTCCACCACCACCCCGACACCACTGGTGACCCCACCCATAGTCACCACGTAGTTCGCGGTGCCATCAGTGTCTCTTTCGCAAGACGCTACCACCACCCCACGCAGACCCCAACCACCCCACCCTTCCACCTCTGGGGTCCCTTTTTCTAATATCGGTGAGGAATTCAGACATCAATTTGACGTCGTCCGAAACCTCCTCATCGATCCTTCTAACATCTTACATTCTATTTTTTTCTTGTGTGCAGGGATTGTCAAAACAGGTGGCCACGATCGACGAACAACACCACACCTTGCCCAACATCGTCCAAGGTTTTTAGCAACGACAAGATGAGGTGGCTAAGAAAGTTGATCACATCAACAACCACAACAACAACTTTCCCGAGCTGGTCCTTGGAGCGAAAAGCCAACAATAGGCGATGGATACAAAAGTTGATGAGATCTCTACGCAGACTCAACCTATGCTCAAGACTGTCCATGAGCTAAAGCAGCAACAAGCAGCTCTTAGCACGCGCTTGGACACCATCAGCAGCACCCTCGCACACCTCACTAATCTCCAAGAGGAGTCAAACAATAATGAAATCCAGCAACTTCATGCTCAAGTGACAAACCTTGCAGCATGACTCCTCTCCGCCTAAGGACGTTATAACGATCTCAAAGAAACACACGACGCACTGCTTGAAACACATGAGCATGCGCAAGTGGTGTTTGATGAGTTACAAGCCACCCATCGGCGGTGCAAAATGAAAGCAAAAAAGAATCCAGCAGACAAGGCAACGGTTGAGAACGATGGATATAGTGACAATGAGGAATACTCCGACTGCTCTACTGATTCGAACAATGATACCACCTCCTCAGGTGATAAATCTGATGATGGAGAGGACCCAGGCCAAGCAGTAGAACCTTCTCAGAAAGGTTCCGACAAAGGTCAACAAGAAGGTGGACATCACCACAAGTCCCCCCCACAACGAAAACGTAAACATGTCATATGGGGACCAATTCCTTGATTATTCTGCTCTGGGATCCATTGGGGAGTCTGTCAAAGATGCGGCTTTCACTGAGTTCCACCAATGTATATTAGGAACCATCACCAACCCACCCGCAACAACCGCCCCACCTTTCCCCGCACTTGACACGTCAGTGCCCTTCCCCCACAACCAGGACAAGGCAGAACGAGTAAGTCTAGACATAGATGAAGACCTCAATTCTGCCTCCGACTCGGAAGATGATTTACAAGGCTATGTGGAAGCCTTGGAACAACCTTCTTCTCCCCCTCCGTAGAACCTTCCCCCGCCACCACCACTACCGCACAAAATGTGCAATCTCGATATGGCAGCCATCTCCACATTAGATGCTCAGGACATTTTTATACTGAACACAATGGTGGATGATGTAAAAGTGGGGTAAGACATCATCTATAATAACACCAAAACTAACCGCAAGCTGACACGTGAAGACTTCCGCAACATCCTGCGACCGCGGTCCACGATGCCAATGGCAATCTTCTGTGTCCTTCTTGCTAACCGTATAGAAGTATACATAAGTTCTAAAAGGCAGCAACCAGCTTTCAACGCCTCACCTTCTCTGTCTATTGGCCTTTTATACAAAGACATACGAGCAAAGTCAATCGAGCGGTTGTGTGTCGATTTAGCACGACGGGCACGTTATCTTACCGTGCCCTTTCAAGTTTCGGATGACTGGCTATTTATGATCGTAGACATCGAGGCTCGAGACGCCAAGGTTTATAATTTTTACGGGGCTGAGCTACCCGCTGGTACAATAAACTTTTTTGGTGAAGCAGCAGGTGAAGTGAGATTCATACCCTTTCGGATTCTTAAGTTAATTTGGACTGCACGCCCATCCCTCCGCAAAGACTGGAACCAGCCCTGGTTCCAAATAATTAACCCTCAAGTTCAAGCTCCTGAGGGATCTGGGGACTGTGCTTTTTACACCATACATCACATCCAAGTGTTGAACTAGGAAATCCCATTTACTGATCTGGTTTCTGAAGATTTTCACTCCTTGCGAGGGCGCTATGGCATGGAGCTCATTTGTGATAGAAGGTTCTTCAAGGACCCAACAATGGCACCAAATGACGTCCCTAGTTACCTTTTTTCAGCAGTCCAGCGCCTGCAGAGGCGACCTTTCTGACAATCTTTGAAAGAGTTCGAAAAGTACAAGGAGACGACCTTAGCTACCGAGCAAAGTAAAAAAGATATCGATCCTTTGTCTGCCATAGAACCAACATTCCCTGATTTCGACCACAGTTCTTGCAAGGATCTCTCCGACATTGAACTACGTCTCATTATGTTGCGGCTTTCAACCGAGAAGGATGGACTTGTATTGATGTCCGGTGACATTCTAGTAATGGCAGACACACTTTGCGAGACTTTACAATTCAAAGGACCCCTCTCTGTAA
Source organism: Alisma plantago-aquatica (assembly GCA_963693085.1). Lineage (NCBI taxonomy): Eukaryota > Viridiplantae > Streptophyta > Magnoliopsida > Alismatales > Alismataceae > Alisma > Alisma plantago-aquatica. The sequence continues at coordinate 431,485,338 of OY856410.1, forward strand.
GCTTAATGACCTCTTATCGATTTCTCCTTGGCAAAATGACCCCACAACTTATATGGCGTCCCCGTACATGAAGGACGATCTTTTAAAGCTAAAGAACTTCAGAACAACTGAAGCGCTTATATCCTTTCTACAACACACAACAGCGAAGTTCATCATGTTACCCTTCCTGTATCATGAGCACTGGATGCTCCTGGCAAAAAACCTTCCAGAAGGAACAACTACAATTTATAACAGTTCCGACAGCCAGTACAATCCACCGTAGAAGAACAATTTCGTGACACCAAAGATGCCAACAGAGGTATTGGTTAAGGAATGTGCTGACAAATTAATCGCCTTTCTAATTCAGCATACAAGGGCTTACGACAAAGAACATTTTCATCGCCCTTCCTTCAGCCATAAATGCCCCCAACAAATCCCAGAATCAAATGACTGCGGCTTCCACATACTCTACTGGATGTACACCATTATCGTCCTTCAAAGACTAGTGGAAGATATGACTGACGTGGATTACCACGCTCTTCGCAGATAGTTTGCAGCTAATCTACTTCAAAAATCACGGACAAATTCTGAATTAAGTTAGCCTGCAACCCTTGTCATCGTACTTCTCAACCTCTCACTTTGACACTCTGAGGACAGAGTGAGTGATAAGTTAGGGGGGTACATCAGACAAGGGTAAGGTATCATTTCTAAATCCCTCTCTTTTTCATCTTATCCTTTCTCTTTTTGTACATATTTTCTTATTTTTCTCTACATATTTTTTTCTTTCTTATATAATCCCTTTGGAATAAAGTCACCCTCAGTTAACTTTAGAATCATGTTAATTCTCAAAAGTAAGTAGCACTAAGACATATAATGGTGACTTAATAATGTCCCTCCACTATTGATTTTCATGCTTTTTTTCACTTCTACATCTGACTCTCCACAGGTCAATATCAAGGCAGAAATAAGCTAGGCTCTCAAGTATGAGAGGGGCATCAGGCGACTTCCAAATCAAGAAGTTTTGCAAGTGGACCACAAAAAAAAGAAACCGAATAAGTGCATGTTGAAAAACTCTAAGAACACTTTTCCTCCCTTCAAATAAAAGAGGCTTGGCCACCCAAAATAACTTCCCAAAAAAATCCAAAACCCAAGCCTGTGAATCTTCGAATAAAAGACAAAGAGTTGAATAAAATTATGAGAGTTGTGCCATAAATAAGGATCTATATAAAGAACCGATGAAGGCCTCACCCGGCTGGCACATTCAGCTGCCCTCACAAAGGCAAATGTGTCGTGCCCGGTTGTGAAACCCTAAGGTATCTAAATATATGAAAGGCTTATAAAGGACTCACCTGGCCGGTACATTCAGCTTCCCTCACAAAGGTAGATGTGTCGTGCCCGGTAGTGTGATCCTAAAATCATAGACAACCCCTCACCCACTTGAAGGGGGAGTTACACTTTAAAGCCTTTAGTCAACCCTCATACCCACTCTAGCTTCATGTAGGTTCTTTAGAGAGGTATAAAGCTGATTAGAGTCAACAACATGCATAGAATAAAGGTGGTCCCGATGCGAGCTACGAGATACAGAAGGAACCTGAGGGCCAAGGAACTCTCAAAAACTTGAAAGAGTCAAGGCAAGAAATAAGACCTGTTATGACCTTAGGAGAACTCGGGTTGAGAATTGAAGCAAGAGTATGGAAATCCTAACTAAATAAAATCGCCTCACCATTACATGCCTCAGCACTATCTAACTTGAGGACAAGCTAGACCCTAAGTTAGGGGGGGTGATAACCTCCAATTTTGGATGATTATCTTTGTCTTTTCTTTAGTTTTCCACACTCTTCCTAAATTAAATGTAGACATAATCCCTAAATATTCCCTCTTATTGTAAATATACTATTAGACTAACTTTTCCCCTTTCTATTTGCAGAAAAAGACACAAAAAAATCATAAAAGACTAAACCAGCCTCAAGACCGCATGGCCTCAAACGGTCCCAAGACGGCATGAAGCCAATCGGTCTCGAGACCGCATGGAGTCAAACGGTCCCAACACCGCATGAAGCCAATCGGTCTCGAGACCGCATGGAGCCAAATGGTCCCAAGACCGCATGAAGCCAATCGGTCCCGAGACCGCATGGAGTCAAACGGTCGCAAGACCGCATGAAGCCAATCGGTCGCGAGACCGGGTGGAGTCAAACGGTCCCAAGACCGCATGAAGCCAATCGGTCCCGAGACCGCATGGAGTCAAACAGTCCCAAGACCGCATGAATCCAATCGGTCCCGAGACCGCATGGAGTCAAATGGTCCCAAGACCGCATGAAGCCAATCGGTCCGGAGACCGCATGAAGCCAATCGATCCCGAGACCGCATGGAGTCACACAGTCTTGAGACCGCATGAAGCCAAAAGGAATTGAGGTCCAAATGGTCTTGAGGTCCAAATGGTCTTGAGGTCCAAATGGTCTTGAGGTTCAAATGGTCTCGAGGTCCAAACAGTCTTGAGGTCCAAACGGTCTCAAGGTCCAAACAGTCTTGAGGTCCAAACAGTCTCCAAACCGTTTGGACTTCACTTAAGACCTATAAATAAGACCCCAATGGTCCTTCAAAGAGCATCAAGTTTCAGACGTCCAAAGGCTGCCTCAATCACTCCAGAGCACATCCGACTTCCATCCTCCACCCAGGGGCTGCCGGTCTGAGACCATACTCCATCTCGATGCTACTTTCTCTCTCTCCACCAAAGAAGGTGGGAAGGGGAGATTTCATCATCACGTAACCTGTGAAGCTGGTGGATCGTTTCTCTCTCTCTCCAAGGGGTTGACTTCCCTCTCTCCTTTGTGGGGATGATGCTTGTTCTCTCTCTTCTTCCTCCTTCTTTGTCCCAATCATGAGCGAGTAGTCTCTCTCACTAGGGTGTGGGGAGTAGCCCCGCTACCCATGTTTTTATATCATGTAAATGTAATCCATAGTTTGCAATATGAATGTTATCTTTTCAGTTTGACATCAAACGTTTAATGAATACTTTTTGCTTGATCTCCAACTTGTGTTATCTTTTATCTTTTAGTATGAATTGTCTATGTTTGTACTATTAGATTCGAAACTCGTTTGTATGTTGGTTCTTGGTGCATGTATCCACCATGTATCTATTTCGGTATCTAAAAGTGTCTCTCAAGAAGTGGAGTAAACTCACTATCATTCTTTGCACTTTCATACTATGAAATGGAACCAGTTGACGTATGAAAGTGCAACCTTGATGAGTCGAGGAACACACTTTGTGAAGGGAATGATGCATAGTAGGTGACCATTTGTTTGGGAATGGATGGCATTGCAACATTCCCACACTTCTCGTAGTTATTTCTCCGAAAGGAAACTGAGTCTACAAAGATACTAACTGACTAAACTCTTGTTGTAGGTTATGTTTTATTTTGCATGTCTTGATCCATGTGTAGTGGTGGTGAAAAACTAATCACACCTTAGTGGCTTTTATCATAGTTTTACAACCTTAGATTAACTTTCTTTCGTTACTTTACATGTTCTTAGTTTAAAACAACAAAATCAACCTATCGATCTAAGTGCCTACTATTAAGACATTAAGTGAAATTCCAATGTTTTCCATGTTGTTGCTTGCAACAAGACCGTTGTCCTATGGATGCAACTCTTAACTATACAACGATAAGACTTCCATGTATCTTAGCATATGTGGGTGGATTTCTCTATCTAGTATAAGCAAGGCTAAACCTAAAGACTTAGCATCTTTAGGATTTTTAGTTGGTGCACACAATTCCACGTAAGTGGAAGCTCCATCATGAATCTTGCCCATTTGGTCATAGCATCCATCTGTATCTTGTTTTGTACTTCCCAAGCATCATCCTTGGCAGCCTTCTGTGGTTCATCCGCATTACCATCAACATTTGAGCATGAGACTTTTTCCCTTATCTACATCATCCTTAACTTCTTCTTCAAGAACTTTCTTATTCTCAGTGGTATTTTCCATTTCTTTGTGTCTTTTCTTCCCAAACTTCTTTTTATCAATCTTTCCTTCTAGATCATTAATGGTTACATAGGATCTTTCTCATTGACTACGGGTTTGTGGGGCCATCCGCAACATACATCCATTTATGAGTCATTTTAATCACATAGACCGAGTTAAGAGTATATTAGATTATCAAGTATAGTTTCAAAATTTATTTCATGATTTTTGTTGTTTCCCATACTACCCAAAAATAGGGAGAGTGCATACCCATTCATGATACATGGAAAAGGAAGAGTTGAGGGGTCACTGTACTTCAATCTAATGCGTGGTCTCTGTGTAATCCTTAGAGAGAAGATAAGTTAATTGGAAGACTCACTAGGGTTTCGACTGAAAACCTTTAGGTCCAATTCTGGATCAATTAAGGCCAGGTAGCGTGGAGAACCTCAACCACTATGAAGACGGATAGGAGGAGATTATGCCAAAATCCCGATCCTAGACACCTCAATTTTCACCATTATGAACTTTAGGGTTTCCTGGGTTCAAGGTACTCGAGATGTTATTTACTTAAAGTATATGGGAGTGTGTATTCTATGATACCAATACTCACAAAATCGTTCTTACCGCAATCCCAATCCCACTGCCTAGATAGTGGTAAAAGGATTGAAGCACCCATCTCTGAGTGGCCCAAAAGGATCTCACACACTAGCATATACAATAAGAAACAATAACTCATAAAAAAAGATTTAAAGAACTAACCAACCCAATTACGAGATTTTGCAAATTTATCCTTGTCATCCGAGTTTATCAAGAACAAAAGCGATCTAATCAATTCTTCATAAAGACCCATCTGGTTTGCCTAAAATCAGGTAAATCGAGACGCAATCAATGCAAATGCGTCAGTATGCTTTGAAAAGAATAAATATTGAACAATTGAAAACATTTATAGAAAAATATGATACTTGACAAGACTTATGTTCAAAATGTAGTCAACAAGAAATTTTTAAAATATCAATTTTATTTCAAACAATTTAATTTTATTAGAAGTTTCTCGTTATACTGATATCGAGAAGCATGCTTATATATTTTATGTGGCTCCATCAACTCAATGAGATGGGGAGGTCACTAGGAACCTTCTCTCCATATGAGGTAGGAGGTCAATCAACATGTACAAGTTCCACTCTCTGAATGAGGAGGTCGCTTGTAGTCAATATCAACATTATCAACATTACCATCATCCTAATTTGGGAAGTCATAATGGGCAATATTATTTATGTTTCAAGTTTGTATAACAAATAATATAGGAAACTTGGAAGACAAATCAATATGGAAAAGTAGCTCAAACAAATACATAGCCAAGATTTTCAAGAGGTACATATAACTATCATTCAATACTAGAAGTCTGTTCAAGGAGTATTTAAATATAAAAGCATACCTTTCACTGAAGATTTGGAGTAAGGATTCCAACAAAAATAGATCAGAGTCTCAAGTAGATCCTAGATCAATCAAGATATGGATCAAGGGTCAAGATCATGATATACGCAAAAATCATGTACCATTGATTACAAGATTAGGGTTTTTCATTCCTAATCAACCTTAGGGTTAGGTAATTCACTTTTGATCAACAATATTTCAAGATGTCCAACATTATTTAAGTGTCAAGTATATTTTAGAGTGAGAATGACCTACCTAGGTACTTTTGGAACACATAAGGTAACCCTAATTGTCATGATCAATATTCTAGAGTGGTTAAGCCAACAAGGTATATCTAGATTTCTTAATTAATCAAATCACGATTTTAGAGTTTCGAGGTACTCATCAGAGTCAAATATAGTTGTATTGTATACATGTATAAAGTCACATCAGAGTTTTAGCAAGATTAGGGTTTGCAATAAAAAGAGAAACCCAAATTAAGATGTATGAAAGCAATACTAAATATCATGGTCAAATGTTACTAAAATAGGGCAATATAATGGTCTAATATGAAAGTATACATTTTTCTAAGAACATTGACATTTTTTGGGCATTTTATGATAATCGAACTATTTACTAGCTAATCTACAAAACTAGACCAATATAAAAATGGATAAAATAAAAGATAAAATAGGGAATTTCCAGCTTGGCTTTGCGGATCCTTCCGCTGACCCACTTCCCATAGCCTGGATAAAGGGGCTACAATAGTGGGTGATAGGGAAAAAATGCCCATGCTAGAGAAATCCAAGCTGTGACAATATCTGGGCATATCAGCCACTATCGACCCTTGAATGTTGGGTCAAGCAAGATCTCTAGTTCTTTCTTGCTGCATGGAAGCAGCAGGGAGAGGGATAGGGAACTAGAGAGACCAGGTTGAAGGGAAGAGCTCGCGAGGGAGTACTAAGGTACTGATTGACCTAGCAATGGTCCCCCAAGGCCAAAGAGCTAAAGAAGCTATCCAGAGAACTTAAACAGATCAAGGTTTGGAGTATCAAGAAAAGAGGAAGGAATTTTGGTTTAGGATAAATACCATCAGAAGAGGAAATTAGAGGTCTTAGTGTCTATGTGATCTCTTATAGAGTCATTTGATAGTCCTAGCTCCTCATGGTAGTGCTTGTTGAAGCTTCCCTTGAGGTCCACATGAGCAGGACAGATGGGTATTCTGTTGGGGTGCTCCAGGCAAACACAACTTCCACCAATGGGTGGGAAAGCTCTACCGTCAATCAATGATGGTGGATGAGCAAGGAATTGGAAGGGATGTAGTGGTGGTTTGAGCTCCAGGCTCTATTTCCAGTGAGATCATATGGGAGAGGGTAGCAAGAACAGATGCTGATGGTGGGAAATTGGTGGTTGGGTATGACTAAATGAGGTGTGGTGGAGCCGATGGAGGTGTTAAATAGGTAAGACGAGGCCTAGGGTTTCCTGGAAGTGCTTCTCCTCTGAGTCAAGGGTGTTGCCATTTGGGCATTTTCAAGATACTAATTGTTAGCACAATTTGTGGGGATCATTAAGTAGAGGAGAATATTTCAGATCTTTGGCAACTTATTTGAATGGAATGAAAGAAGAGGGATAATGACATGTTTGAACCTTGCACATTTTGTATGCTATCTCACCCACAAATCATGGGCGGGGAATAATACCATGTCGGTTCTGCCCGGATCCGGGTTTGGTTGGGATCCAACTACTCTAAAAAAGTATCTATTTTAGGATATTTTATAGGTAAATTCATAAATTCATATATCTTTATCCCCTTATCTAAAAATGTGAGATTTTAATTAGCGATTCATCAAGATCTTACCTAGCTATAAAAAATTGCAAGATATAACAAGAACGTTTGATTCATGTGTAAAGTCAAATGGGTAAGGGCACAAGTTAAGCTCAAATTTGATGTCATAAGGTACAAATTATGATATTTGGCAATTGTAATTGAATTTTGGGTGTCAAAATTAATCAATTACGACGAGAATGATGATGTGAGTCCAATTGAGAAATATTTGATAATCGAGGAGCATGATTATAATTTCTCCATTAAATGTGGAAAAATCCACTTTATCACATTGTGGTAAAGATCATAACACAAGTGATCTACTTCCTATCATCAACTACCACATTCTCCTTAACTAGATGGTAAGTGATAATGAAGTCTTCATCTTTCAAGTACTCCAATCATATCCTCTATCTTAGATTCAGGTCCATTTGAGTCAAGATATGCTTCAGATTGTTATGATCTGTGAGGATGTCAAACGTAGCACAATAGAGGTAGTGGATCCAGATCTTTATGTAATAGATGATAGATACAAGTTCAAGGTCATGTGTGGGGTAGTTGACATCATTTGGTTTCAACTATCTGGAAGCATAGGAAACTACCTTGCCTTATTGCGTCAGCACCCATTCAAGACCAAACCTTGAAGCATCGTCAAAGATGAAAATCCCATAATTTCCTAAAGCAAGAGCCAAAATAGAAGCATAGGTGGTTCTAGTCTTGAGCTCGTAGAGGACAAAATTATAGACTTTGGACCAGTGTTCCCCTTCTCTAGTTAACTTGACAAGGGGTAGGGAAGTCTTACTGAAGTTCAGAATGAAGAACAGTCGAGACTACATACCTGATCGCCTGAGGAAACTACATACCTTAGAAATAATCCTTCTAATTTTCCATTCAAGAACAGTCGAGACTTTGGCGGGGTCAATAAAAATCTCTCCTCTAGAGATGAAGTGTCCCAAGAACATGACTTTGTCAATCCATAAGTCACATTTTGACAACTTCCCATAGAACTTCTATGTCTGGAGAACATCCAACACCTGGTGAAGATGGGATTGATGAGGCTCATGGTCCTTGGAGAAGAGAAGGATGTCATCGAGGAAGACCACCATGAATTTTCCAAGAAAGGCTATAAAACTCTATTCATTAGAGTCATGAACACTAAAGGTGCATTTGTTAATCTGAGCAACATAACTAAGAATGCATAATGCCCATAATAAGTCCATAAGGATGTCTTTGGGACGTATTCCTCTTTGACTTTAAGATGGTGGTAACCAGAGTGAAGGTCGATCTTCGAGAAGATGTTGGCATGGAAATGTAGATCAAAGAGTTCATTGATTCTAGGGATGGGATAGTCGTTCTTTACGGTAGCCTAATTAAGAATTTGGTAATCGATACATATCCTCATTAAACCATCATTCTTTTTCACAAAGTGAACAGGTGCACCTCAAGGAGAAGAATTTGAACGTACAATACCCTTATCAAGTAGCTCTTGTAACTATTTCTTGAGCGCACACAATTTAGCAGGGACCACTCAATACGAGGCTTGAGAGATAGGTGTAGTACTAGGAACAAGGTTAATAGAGAACTTGATTTCACGAGTGGGAAACAAACCAGGAAGTTCTTTAGTAAGGACATTGATATACTCATGTCCCACTTCAATAGAGTCTAGAGATGATGTATCAAGATTTACTAGGGTCACAGTAACCAGAAATGCTCTGCTCCCCTTAGATATCAATGATTGAGCCTTCACGATAGAAATAACAAGGTTCTTGGATGGGTCTTCTATCATGAAACCGTTTGTTACCCAAATCCTTACTCCTAATGGATAGAAAGACAAAGGTGAGAGGACCCAAGCGTCCATTCATAGGATAGATCACATAACATATGCATGAATGAAACCACAAACACCAACTAAGGTATGTGACAAGCAAGAATAAAAGAATGCTAAACTAATACCTAAAAAGATCTTAGGTCCCATATATTAAACATGTGTATTCTATTTTCATGTCATTATATATCATTAGAGTACGAGCAGATTATCATGAGTGTGGAAGCATTGATCATCATTAGGAATTCATAGTGTATCTGTTACCTAAAATCATAAAATGGGTACACATCAGCACAGCTGTGCTGCTGAGTACATTGGCAAACATATAAAATCACATACCTAAGAACATATATTGCTTCTCAAAAGAATAAAGTAGATAAAAAAAGTGAAGCAAAAACATTCAAAGACTTTCTTATTAACATGAAAGTGTGTTTTATATTCATTTCCATTATACAAACAATATCTTAAGGCCTTTGACCAGTTTCTCAAAGGAAGGGGTCTGTGAGGGCGCTCAAGATTAGCTACCCAATTTCAACATGAGGGTCTACAAGACTCAATATCAAGAGTTAACCCTATCTATAAGGGACATCAAAAACATTTCGAAGAGCTAGTCCTTGTATCAACATGGTCTTCCATAGCATGACAACTCGAGTAGGACACCCAACCTTGTGCCCTTACCCCAAGAATACAGGCAGGTACACAAGGTTGTATAATGGACATCTATTATTATGTTTTCAAGTTTTTTGAACATATGTAATCAAGACCAAAACATAATAGTCATAGGGAACATGTAGCTCAAACAATTATATTAATTCAACCACATATACTACATACATACATGCAATTTGAATACCACTAGTCTGGCCAATAGGAGGATAAAGTGTACCTTGATACGAGCAAACTAGCATTATAAAAAATCATTAGATATTTGAAAAGAGTCCATCAAAGAGATCCTGGCCTTACAGGCAAGTGTGATATGATTAACATCACAACACTTAGGTCATTTTATACATATTCATCAAGGGTGGATGTTTGTAAGTTCCATATTTCTCAATGATTGATTTCAAAATTTCTAATGTTCATGCAATATTCATCATCAAGTTAGATACTACATCATCTATCATTTTGACTTAGGGTGAAACATACTCACAATATCAGGGATTTTAGACTTAGGTTTTCATGATCTGAATAGAGCAAACATGAGTTTCGGCAGGATAAATCAACATGAGCATCAACATTGTCAAACTAGTCATTTTAATGCAAGATGGTAATCACTAGATTGCAAGAGTGATCAAGATTGATTTAAGTTTCATACACATCCACATGTTAACAATTTGAATATATAAAATAGCATGGATCTTAATTAGGGCAAGTCTTTCACAACATTAGATAGCATATTATCAACACATGCATCAAGGTCATATTAAGTCACTTAATCATAATAGGGAAATATTGATCCATAAGCATTTATGTCTTATAATCATGTTGAGTTATTGATCTAGATCAAACATGACGAGTTGGAGTTTATATAATCAAGTTGAGCATCAAATTAATGAGCATTAGCATCAAAGTCCAATATTATACATGTTTCATGGTTCATTTTATAGATTGGAGTTATAAATATAGTATGGCATGATCAAGTTTGATTTATTTAGTACAACATAGTATAGGTTACTAATTAGGGTCGTCAAAAGAAAGTGGGTGCATCATATGATCATGGTTGAGCATAAATCTCCATTAAACACATTAAAGAGATGCATTTTTTGCCATTTTTAACATAATAGGAGATACAAATGGAATTAGACTATGAAACAAGCTTCATTGCATAAATATCATTGAGTATATCAAATATCATTTGTAACATGTCCCACTTTAACTTACAAATGATTTAATATCAATTTCTCAATAGTTTACCATATTTTGTGTGATCTGGACCCTTGGATTTGGATCCAAGGGCTGAGGAAAGAACTGATGGGCACCTCCAACCTTCTACATCTCTTGATCATGCTTCACCGCTTGTGAGTTGTGTTGCGCATCATGCGGTTTCTAGCCAACACTAACACCATCGTAGTGCACTGCTTCCTGCAACAAGGAGGTGGAGTTGGGGTCGGCCAACCAAGTCGTTGATGTGTTGGCCCACTGAGGTCACCCACAGATCAACGACTCCAGGATGTTGCCCTCTTGGCCACCTGCTCATAAAAGAGTAGCACCACACGTTTTCATGGCCATCTCCGATGAGGATAGGGAACGGTGAAAGATGGAGACTGGGACCAAGAAAATAAGCCAGACGAGCGTGGAAGCTCGTAATGGACTCAGGTCTAGCCTTTAATAGGAGTGAGAGGGAGCAAAGAGAAAATGCCCAAAATGGTAGTTGAAGGTGCTACCAAGTCCAGAGAGCATTGAGGGGTAAGCTTGGAAGGGGTAAAGGCTCAGGAAACATGAGGAAAATGAAAATCAAGGTCATGCGGAGCTAAAGGACCTATAAAGAGGGATCGAGGGGTGTGGACGCCCCTTCCCATCATGGTTGCGGTCATGGCAGTCCTCCATGGGTAGAAGGGTGTTCCATGACCATATAGTATGCCCATTCTACCTGAAAAAAAGGCTAGGGTCAAGGTTAGGAGAGCATCAAGAAGACTTTGGCATCCTCAAATTTGACTTTGGTGCACTTCAGTGCCATGTGCCTATGTTGTTCGTACCCTAGGGCACTATTGCACACTATCCTGAGGTTGAAGACAATCACGTGTTGTCCGATCTGGGTGGTTGCACTATAGCAAAAATACCCATTAGTGCCTTTCAGAAATGCCACTGAAAAAAGGTAGTAAATAGGTTTAGTGGCATTTGTTGATATTTAAAAAAATGCCTCTAGCGCCAAGGCTACTAGGAATATAGTGGCTTAAGTTGTAAAAGACACTAAACATTTGTCTTTAGCGGCTTCAAATAAATGCCACATAAAGGCCACTAAACCATCATTTGGCATTTAAAGAAAATCCACTATCCATCATTTGGCTTTTATACAAATGCCACTATTTTGTATAATGTTGTTGTATAAAACGGTTTTGATTGAATGTAGTGGCTTATGAAAACAGCCAATAATGACATACTAGTTCTGCATTACTAATTTTTTATGGAATTTTGTCAGTCAATTTGTAGTTCATGATCAAGTTTTCTAATTGAATGCCAATTGAATCCGAACACATTTTTCTAGAAGTATTGAACTTTTTTTATTTATAATCAAATGAAATTACATGGGGAGGACATTTTACCTTGCCCCTTATATTCAATACAACACCATCACATATGACTATATATGGTACATATTCTAGACATGATCACTAATTGGATATCAACTCAATTTGCACTTGGAGACCCCCCAAAGGAATACAAACTCATTTTCTTACAAAAACATACAACTCCATTCTAGCATTCCAAGTAGTTGTTAGCTTCTGCAGGATTAGACCAGCTACACTGCAATGAAGGTTCATCCTTCTTCTCAGCTATAGTGATAGCCTATGATAATTCGGCCATATCATCACATTCCTCAGTAGGTTCTTCCTTCTTCTCTTCCACCTTGGCAGTAGAAGTCGTAGGTGCAACTGCATATCCTGAAGCAGCATCAGGGGAAGCAACAACTGCAAACTTGCTAGGATCCTACCATGAAGTGAGCAAAAAGTTGAGCACTTGCATGCAAATGTAAGACCAAAAAACTTACAACACTAGCAGGCAATAAGATAGTATCAGGGAAGATAGCACCATTGCCAAATTTATAAATAAAGTCATCTTCAGTAAGGTCAAGGACCTCAGGGCTGAATATAGATCCACTGTCATAAATTGACATCACAACTAGTCCATATGAGAAGGGCCTAATGCCGAGATTTGCAAGAAGGACAACCTCACAAGAACCCACCTTCTCACCACTCCTAATCAGTTTGACACAGGTGATAATTCCAAATGTACCATTCACATTATGTCATATGAATAGAGTTTTCCATGCAGCAAAGCTTTAGACATTTCACTAAGCACACAACTAGCAAATTATGGAAACGGGGCAAAGCTGACAATCTTGACAATTATTTAAAAAAAAAGATTATAATCAAACTCAATCTCGTCCAGTGTTCTCATAAAACTATAGTCTATACATAATAAGTTGAAATAATTTTAGTAAGGTAAGAAAGCATAAAATGATTAATAAGAGAAGAACCTGGTGAAGGCCTTCATGTTGTTATAGATAGATCTCCCTTCATCAACTGTAATAAATATTGTACTGAAGTTATCATCAGCAGGAACCATGTCTGAAGCCTCCTTGGCAACCTGGACTGACACATAAAAAGAGAAGAAACATCATTATCGATAATAATTATTAAAAGACAAGAAGATAGATATAAAAATTCCCATAGCGAATATAATCACCTCAATTCCAGAAATTCCCATGGCAATACCAATGGTTGCCATTTTCAGAGCAGGTGCATCACTGACACCATCACCAGTCATGGTAACCACCACATGTAAAAAAAATAAGTAACTACAAAACATGCAAGAAGACTTTCCAGAGTAGGAAGCAAAAATACATTTACAACCTTGTCTCTCAAGATTGGCCTTTAATCTCTTAGACAAACCATTCCTCCTTGAGGATTCTTTGTAGACTTCTCCACCAGAGCATAGTTATGACATGTTGACAATGACTTCATGAACCTCTATAGAGAAATTAGGATGCAAAACTATAGAGGTACACCAAGTCATTGTCAACATATTAGTAACAACAGAGCTAGCAGCAGTGTTAGTGAAGAGGATTGCATAAAAATGGAACTCTGATTGCATACACATACATTAAGGCAAGGCAAAACGTGATCATCATTGTTAATAAGTTGGACATCAAAATTTAAGCAGAACATACTACATTAGATACTTCTTTTAGTTACCACTTTGGCTAGGATGCAATACATCAAAGGAGATGATTAGACAACCTTCTCTCTCAAGAATATGTGAGATAATCCAACACACATAGAAGCATGCGACTAAAATATGTCAGATATATTTCAAACAGTGGAAACTTCATGCCAACAAAAGAAGCATATATAAGTCAGATAATAACGACAAACGAAAATAAACATTGGTTGCTACTTTGTAATTTTCTCATTCAAAATTGTCATCCTCATCACTTTGATATACACTTTCGTCATCCTGCTAAATTTGGAATTGGTCTTTCTCAATTGTTGAACTATCAACAGTAATTCCTTCCATATCCAATCTAACTTTGTCACAGTTTGCATTTTCATCCTCTGTTGTCATTGGTTGCCCATCTCTAGGTTCACCTTACACATAAGCTTCGACAATCTCACTACAAGATGGATCTTCCATGTTGAACGTATCTTGTGGGGGAATCTTTACAGCAAAATGCCACCCTTTTGCAGTGACATGTTCTACATAAAATAATTGTCCAAATTTAGATGCCACTACATATGGTTCTCCAGTTGATTGAAGTCGTCTCAAATTAACAAGAGTCAACCCATGTTCATCATGCTTGATTGTCTTCTTGGAGTAGATGTCCACCCAATCACACTTCAATAATATCACCTAAAAGTCTTAATAATAATTGAGCACCATAGTTGGTAACATCTCTAATAATTGGATTGTGGTAAGTGGTTTTAGGATAACAATCACTCTTAGCTACCAGAAAGACTCCACTATTTTGTGTTGTTAGATGTCGATCTTTGCTTTGGTATGGGATCTGTGACCATTGAAAATGTAGCCCTTGTACTTAACGACCATTTGATGTGGACCTTGAGAAAGAATCCTGATTTTATCATCCACCATCTCTGTTCTTAGGAGTGTATCAATCTAACACAAGAAAAGTTTGTTAGTATTTAATCATGAAGCATAACAAATTTAATTATGCAAATTAACTTACATGTTCCTCAAACCATCCATCAAATGAGTTACTATGTATTCTCTGTACCTCCTTTAAGAACTTATGAGGATGTTTTAGCCTAATGATATCATGGTGCTTCCTGGAAAAAAAATATGTACAATATGTAATTGGAATATGTAATATTATTTTAATAATAGAAGACAATTGTCACTAACTTACTTAATGTAGGGTTCAACTGTGTCACAATTGAATAGTACATTCTTATGGGCTTGTTGCAATGTATGTTTATCCAAGACACATGCTATCATTTTACCAACACCATGACCTACTGTCGAGAAAATCGACCAATCATCACTGTCATGTGTTGGCTCATTTTCCAAATTTATTTTTTCAGTAACGTTTCTATTTGGCCGATTTAATTTTGTTTCAACTCCATCCAAGTATCTTGAACAAAAAGTAAGAAACTCTTCAGCTATATATCCTTCTGATATTGATCCTTCTAGATATCTTTTATTACAAACATATCCTTTTAGGGTCTGCAGATACCTGATAAAAAAGTTGGCAAAAATATTATGACAAATTAAAGTCCAATAGGTGAAGTCATCACGACGTATGAAAAGATACCTTTCAATTGGATACATCCAATGATACTGAACATGGTCGACTATCTTAGCTTAAAAAATGAGATGGACTGATAGATGCACCATTATGTCAAAAAAACATGGAGGGAAAATCTTCTCCATCTCACAAAGTGTCACAGCTATTGAATTTTCCAATGCAGCAAAATCATTTGGATCTATGACTTTAGTGCACAACCTCTGAAAATAGTGACAAAGATGAATAATACATGACATAGCATTCTTCTTGGGAAAAGACACAGTGACAGCTAATGGTAGAAGTTGTTGCATCAATACGTGATAATCGTGACTTTTCATTGGTAGCATCTTCTGATCCTGCGGTCGTGCACATCTAGATATATTAGATGCATACCCATATGGAACTTTGACATATTTTAAGAGGTTGCAAAATGATATTTTTTCTTCTTTTCTCATCGTATAGCAAGCTAGAGGTAGTTTGGAATGTGTGCCAATAGTTTTTGGATGACGCGGAAATCTAATTCCCATATCCTCCAAATCCTTCCTTGCATTCAGGTTTTCCTTACTTTTATCCTTCAGACCTAGCAATGTTCCAACAATACTCTCACATATATTCTTCTCGATGTGCATGACATCCAAAATGCTCCTTACAATGTTAGATTTCCAATATGGTAGCTCGAAGAATATGCTTTTCCTATCCCAATTGTGTGTCGAATCTTTACCTCTCGGTCTTTTCTTACCAATAAAGTGCTTCCACCATCCAATTGTGACAAGATTTCAGCTCCAGAAAGAGGTTTAGGTGGACTCCTAAATTCTTGTTCACTGTCAAATGGCCTAGCTTCTTTACGGAATATGTGGCTAGCTGGAAAAAACCTACTGTGTCCTTAGTAACAAACTTTACGGCTATGTGGCAACCAATGTGAGACAGTATCTTTATTACAATAAGGACATGCTTTGTAGTTGTTAGTACTCCAACCAGATAGATGTGCATATCTTGGAAAATCACTAATAGTCCATAATAAAGAAGCACACTTCTGAAAGAATTCTTTGGCTCTAGCGTCATATGTTTATACATCAGTATTCTATAGTTCTTTCAGATCATCAATCAATGGATGGAAGTAAACATCTATATTCTGTGGTGAAGATGGTCCAGAATTTAGTAGGGACAACATAAAATATTGTTGCTACATGCACAACCAAGGAGGTAAATTATATGGAATAATTACAACAGGACATGTAATATGAGAATGACTCATTATCAGTATTCTATAGTCCATAATAAAGAAGCACACGTCTGAAAGAATTCTTTGGCTCTAGCGTCATATGTTTATACATCAGTATTCTATAGTTCTTTCAGCTCATCAATCAATGGACGGAAGTAAACATCTATATTCTGTGGTGAAGATGGTCCAGAATTTAGTAGGGACAACATAAAATATTGTTGCTACATGCACAACCAAGGAGGTAAATTATATGGAATAATTACAACAGGACATGTACTATGAGAATTACTCATTATCAGTATTCTATAGTCCATAATAAAGAAGCACACGTCTGAAATAATTCTTTGGCTCTAGCGTCATATGTTTATACATCAGTATTCTATAGTTCTTTCAGCTCATCAATCAATGGACGGAAGTAAACAACTATATTCTATGGTGAAGATGGTCCAGAATTTAGTAGGGACAACATAAAATATTGTTGCTACATGCACAACCACGGAGGTAAATTATATGGAATAATTACAACAGGACATGTACTATGAGAATTACTCATTATCAGTATTCTATAGTCCATAATAAAGAAGCACACATCTGAAAGAATTCTTTGGCTCTAGTTTCATATGTTTATACATCAGTATTCTATAGTTCTTTCATCTCATCAATCAATGGACGGAAGTAAACATCTATATTATGTGGTGAAGATGGTCCAGAATTTAGTAGGGACAACATAAAATATTGTTGCTACATGCACAACCAAGGAGGTAAATTATATGGAATAATTACAACAGGACATGTACTATGAGAATTACTCATTATCAGTATTCTATAGTCCATAATAAAGAAGCACACGTCTGAAAGAATTCTTTGGCTCTAGCGTCATATGTTTATACATCAGTATTCTATAGTTCTTTCAGCTCATCAATCAATGGACGGAAGTAAACATCTATATTCTGTGGTGAAGATGGTCCATCATTTAGTAGGGACAACATAAAATATTGTTGCTACATGCACAACCAAGGAGGTAAATTATATGGAATAATTACAACATGACATGTACTATGAGAATTACTCATTATCAGTATTCTATAGTCCATAATAAAGAAGCACACGTCTGAAAGAATTCTTTGGCTCTAGCGTCATATGTTTATATATCAATATTCTATAGTTCTTTCAGCTCATCAATCAATGGACGGAAGTAAACATCTATATTCTGTGGTGAATATGGTCTAGAATTTAGTAGGGACAACATAAAATATTGTTGCTACATGCACAACCAAGGAGGTAAATTATATGAAATAATTACAACAGGACATGTACTATGAGAATTACTCATTATCCCAAAAGGATTAAATCTGTCAATGGAAAGTTCCAATCGAATATTTCTAGCGTCTGCAGCAAATTCTGGAGGCATAACATCAAATGTTATCTTTTTCATATTCTTCTGCATGCCACTTCATTAAGGAAGAGGTTTTTGATGACATGAACAACCTCCTCAGCCACGGTATAAGTGGAAAGTATCTAAGCACTTTGGCAGGTGTTCTTCTGGGTTTGTTTACTAGCTGCTCATCATCATCATCATCTGGTGTTGAAGTCGTTAGCCATCTTGTTCTCCGCATGTATCACAAACGTCTTTATCAGCAGACTCCTTCCAAAACAACATGCAACCATTTCGACAAACATGAATCTTCACATAATGTAATCCCAACTCCTTTATTGTCTTCTTCAGCTCATAAAAGGAATTAGCTAATTGTTCTCCTTATGGTATCATTTTTTTAAAGAACTTAAGAAACATAGATGATGCTTTCTTACTCAAGGCATTAAGACAAACCAGGTGATAAAATTCTAGGATGCAAGCAAGTTTGGTAAGTTTCTTACACCCTGGATATAATTCTTTCTCAGAATCCTTTAAAAAAAATATAAATTTTGTCAGCATCTAAATTTTGATCAGTAGCCGACTGTACTCCTTCCATATTTTCATCTTCATTGAAACTTGGAAAAACATCATGAAACATATCTTGTAAATTTTCATCATCTAGACAATCACCCTGATCAGTTGGAGCATCCATTTCAACATCGACATCTTCTCCATGAAAAGACCAACAAATATAGCTTTGTAAGAAGCCATTCCACAATAGATGACTCAATGCAGTCTGTCTGGTGACCTGGTATACATTCCACTTTCTACAAGGGCATACAATCTTGTCTCCAATCGGTGAATGTTGAAAAGCAAAATCCAAAAAGTTGGATACTCCACATAGGTATTTACTACTCGTTCGGTCATCCTCTGCTATCCAAGACTTATCCATTCTACAAAAATAGTAAAAAATATAATATCAAGAATTGTGACACCCGTTTGACTGGTGAATTGTGACAAATATTGTAAAAAATACATTTATTGGTGATTTCCTTATTTAAAAGTAACAAAATTTCACTCTACAAAAATAGTAAAAATACATTAATTGGTGATTTCCTTATTTAAAAGTAACAAAATTTCATCAAGAATTGAGACACCCATTTGACTGGTGACGTGGACGTTTTGTTGATGATGTTGTGTCACGGAGGGAGTCCCTCGTAGATGTATCCAATTAGCATGTTCGGAAGCCAGACCTGGTCCTCTCGGCCAATTAGCATGTTCTGAATCCACGCAAGCCAACTGGCTGTGGATACCTTAAAGTGCATTTGCCATCATACTGAACGTCAATTACAATTGTTGAGGTTCCACACTTTAAAGCCACTTGACCAGCCATGTAGCGTCTTCCGTTCAAATGATGCCACTGTCTAGTAATGGTGAGTTGTGCTTGTATACGATGGTCTAGGGTGATGTCTAGTTGTTCTGTTTCAGGGAAAAGGACAGTGGGGTCTAGGCCCAAGCCATAATGATTGTTGTGGGTGGAAAGAGACTGCAAAATATTAGCACTAATAATTGTAAGTATATATAACAATGTTATAGATTTTCAATAAGTATATATAATGATGTTACATATTTTTAGAGACAACTTGAGAAATACAAATCAGACTTAGATGGAAAGTAAGACGAGTGTCATTATACCAACAATTATCATAGTCTACATTAAAAATTATTATGTCTGTTTTAAGGAGATCACTTATGAATTATTATGTCTACATTATGCTTTTCAATTATACTGATTGCTGCATTTCACATCACCTGGTTTCTCAAATGATTTTGTGGGAAGACCATGTAAACATCAAATAGAAAATACCAATCCACCATCTTAATAGGGAACTGATTAATTACATGTGATGTTTACATGAACTCTATAAGTCATATTATGATAACATCTTTGAAGTGATATAGTTTTTTCATTCTTGTCTTTCTTAATAATTATAATACTACAGATAAAACGTACAAAATAATGTATGTAGAATAAAAGTCGGATCCAAGGCAAATACCTTTTAAGTATTGTCCATTGAAATGGCTGGAAACAAGAGTGGACTACTATTGATAATTAAGTTATTAGTCAGAATATGTTTTTTTTTATTCTTCTACAAGGTTTCCCATTAATAGTTATTAATGATTTAGGATAACCTACAAATGAACAAAAAATTCCAAGTGGCATGGCATTCGATACCTACAGATTTTTCATCCAAGCATGAGAATTGTTGACACTTTACATCCCTATTATCCATCGGTCATGAAAGAGACCTTGAAGGAGGTATGTAAGCTACATCTTAGTTAACAGAATAGGGTGCGGTGATTGTTAACTGAAGAGGATTGATCAAAGTACCTCACTCAAGCTCGTTGATGCTGGAGGGGTGGATTGAGGCTGCAGTGGTGCTTCGGCTGGGCTCAGTCCACCAAGGCGGATGAGGAAGAATGAACAGTGACTGAGTATTCTTCGGTTGGGCTCCATTCAAATAGGCGGAGGAGGAAGAACTAACGCTCACGATCACATGCAAGGTGTCACTACGACACCAACAACTTGGCACTCCATAGCCAGCAACTATTGGTACCACGGACGGAAACTGGCGAACAACATGCGCCACCAATCTCTCCCAATCTACAGACAATTGCGAGCCACCAACAGACCTAGGGCATGATGGGCCAGGGAGCAAGGAAGTCACGTAGGGAGAGAGGGGGAGATCGGAAACATCAGGCTAAATGAGCAGAGAGTGCACTGTGAAGGGAAAATTTAATTTGGAGTGGGAAGTCAAAATATTTCCTAATTTGGTATGGCAATTTAAGATTGCCACTAATTAGAAATAAAAATGCTTTAATGTTATGTCCTTTTCAGAAATTTTATAATAGGTGGTTCAGTGACATTTTAATTAAAAATGCATGTATATTAGAAAGATAGTGGCTTCTTTTCATAAATGCCACTTAAATAAATGCCACTAATGGGCAGTTTTGTTGTAGTGTTGATCCACAATCAACAGATCAGTGGTCCATGATACAAGGAGAAAAGGATCTATTTGGGCATATGTGAGTGGTCCGAGCCCAAGAGGAGAGAAAGGTTGAGGCCCAAGAAGGGAAGAGGGTAAAATCAAGGTGATAAAATGCTAGAAAAGGAGCAAAATAGCAAAGGCCATAGATTTGTGCTCCATTATCCACTTGGAGTGAAATATTTACCAACGGATCACAAATTTCAGTCTCTATCTAATGATCATGTTATCAGATCAAGGTAGTAACGTTTATTGGTTCAAAAAATTCAAAACATCTTCAAAGTTAATTAAGCACTCAACCTTATACAAAAGAGTTCAACTTATAATTTATCAATCATATCTAAACAATTGAGCAACATGTGGTTCCAAAATATCTAATAGATGATGAGGGAGGTTATTCGTTATAATCAAGTATATCACAAATAAATACATTCATAGTTGGAGGAGAGATAAATGTAGGTTGCTACATCCTCCCCTCATTAAAAGGAATTTTGTCCCCAAAATTAAAACAAATCCTCAAGAAACATTGCGAGTTAATATTCCATATCATATACATTGTAATACTCCATAAATTATGTATCATCCTTCAGTCATCAACATTAATCCAATATCAAGAACTAAACATCAAAGTCCAAGCATAACCACACTTCCACTACGCCATTCTGATACAAAATATCACAAATTTGGATAGATCACCATTTAGGTCAACAAATAGGACTCTTTAACTCAAGATCAAGGCATGACTTTCAAACCCAAATTAAGGTTTAGGTCCTACATTGGCCCTAGGTGGGGTTATTCATCCTTGATTTAGATTTTGTGTTTCAACATTTTGAGACAAAAATCATATTGCAATATCATGGTTTCATATCAAAATCAAAGGAAGGTACCACCCTAGTCCATAGGAGAGCTTATCAACATAATCATCATAATCAAATTTTTGAGATTCGGGAACATGAAAGTCATCAATCATAAATCGAGGGTGATCTCAAGATCTAAATGGGGTGATCATAGGAGTTGAATCAATATCAAGATGATTTATAATTAGTCAATATTTTGTAAATCAATGTCAAGAGTCATGATTTAGTACAACATAAGTCATATGTCCAAAATCTCAAATCTAGGGTACAAAATTCTTGATTAGACAATAGGTGGGATCATTCATCCATAATCAACAATGAAACAAAAATCGAGAAACCTTTTGTGATATCAACGTAAATGTCATTATCATGGTATTCAAGGTTGATGAATGATTAAGACCTAGGTCCTTCTAGGAAACTTAATCATGAGCTATAGTCAACATTATCATATTTAAGGATCATCATCAAATTGAGATTTAATATCGAATTTCAATATCATCATAAGATTTGACCTATTAGAGACTAAGGTTAAGATATCAAAATTGTATGGAAGGGGTTACCTTTCCAAACTCCAAATAGTCAAGAAGATGAAAATTTAGAGGCAATTTTAATAGGGATGTGACCTAGGCTGGGGAAATAATGAAACAAACTACCACCCTAATCTAGCACATTTGTCCTCATTAGTCATGGAGTATCAAGTCCATCAAATTGGAAAGAACATCATTTATTGATTTGTATTTCACGAGGTCATGAGATCTAAGATCATTTATCATAATAAAGCAACCATGATTCAAGATTCCATATATTCTATGTCATAATATTGTTC
The DNA here is from genome assembly GCA_963693085.1 of Alisma plantago-aquatica. Taxonomy (NCBI): domain Eukaryota; kingdom Viridiplantae; phylum Streptophyta; class Magnoliopsida; order Alismatales; family Alismataceae; genus Alisma; species Alisma plantago-aquatica. The sequence goes on from OY856410.1 coordinate 431,508,110, forward strand.
CTTCTCTTCATAATTAAGAGCAATGGGGTATACATGAAAATATAGAAGTCAACATAGGATCTTTCTATAATTTGGGCATTATCGAGTATGATCAAGATCTCACATTCGCCGTATTATTCAAAATTGAGTTTAACAATGAGGCATTATAATCAATAGGGGATTTTGCATTTTGTATCAAAGTTTTCATCAAGATATTGAGAGTCCAAAGTCATAGTCATTTCAATCATGATCATGATACATATCATTAGGGGAAAGGTTTGCTTAACCATGTTGAGGTTTAACTAACAATAGGGGAAACATGTACTTAATCGATAGGAACCTCATCAACAATGAGGTATAAAGCATGAGTTCTCCTTATCTCATCATATTAAGGATCATTATTGTAACATTCTTGACCTGGGTTATAAGTTAACCCTAGGTGTTTTGCTTAAATATGTAATTAAACACTTGTGATTATCCCCTGGCATGTAATTAAGTTCCTGAGGAACATAAATTCTCAATTCTGTCCTTTTTAAACACTGTTTTAGTATTGTTTTTTAATGTAGGGACGAATGTGCAATTAACTTGCAATTTTCACATGATTGATATGTTCCTCTGGCTATGAGACATCATATGGATGAATATGATGAGGTCTGATGGATTCTCCAAGCTTGGGCATCAAGATGTAGCTTGTGGAGCAATCCTTGTGCTTAAAACCCCAATTTTGGTGTAAAGTGCAATTTACCCAAAATGTGGGGTGCAAACTGTAAAATACATCTTCTAGAGTATCTTGTGTAACCCTTGACATCATTTAGAGTAGAAATTATGAAGGGGGAGCTTCAATTAATTAATCAGATAAGATGGACAACCTTTGTATTAGAATCACCAAGTTATAAGTTAGGAAACCCTTACATAGGTGCACCTTAGTGATAAGGTGACTTTCTTTGCCTTTGGTTCTTTGTTTTAAAAAGAATTTTACCTAAGATAAGGAGGAGGGACGTGCAAATAAGAAATGAGGGACCTAGATGAGAAATGGAGAAACTAGGGGTCCTTATGATGAAACTAATCCAAGCTATATAAGCTACCCTCTTTGCAACCAAGTAAACATACTCCCTTCACTCTTTCTCTTGTCACCTTGTTTGGTCCGTCCAAGGTAGAGCTCTGGAGCTAGAGAAAATGACCAACTTGTTCTAAGGTAAGGAGAGACCATCTTCTAGTTCGGATTCATGGAGGAAAGTGGTTTGCAAAGTTGGTTTTATGGTTATCTCACTTAGGTTTCTTGTTCTAGCCGATCTTCCACAACCTTTTCTTGGAGAAAAGTCTTTGGATGACCAGTGGAGCTCAAGGTTCCATTAAAGAATTAAGAGCTTGGAAGCTTGGATCTCTAGGGATGACCATAATGCGGGTTTTATATCTCTAAACCTCTTGCTTTCTTATGAATATACTTGTTCTTGCATGTAGTAGATAGTTCTTCCTCTTGCCCATCCTTCCTTGCTTTCTTGCAAGCAAATACGTGGAGTAACCGAACTCTTTTGAGGTTGAAGATGATGGGCATGAATTCCTAGTTAACTTTACCAAACGACCTTGGACCATTTGGTCTAAATGGTTTGCAAACCGTTTGAAATCAAACGGTCTCACAACCGTTTGATTTCATGCGGTCTTGCAAGACCGTTTAGAATCAAATGGTCCCAAGACCTTTTGGCAAGTTTGATCAAGGGAAGATCGTTTGGAGGTATGTTGTACACATTTTGAATTAAACACCTACAAAGAATTGTAACCTAATTGCAAACCAATCACAAGTTGAAGGCACCTCAACCCTCTAAACCCTAATCGGTTGAAATTGCTGATTTCAATGACGAATTTTGGTGAACTTTGGGTTGAAGGGCCCAAACGGTCTCAAGACCATTTGGGGGTTCACTCAAACGGGCTCAAGACTGTTTGGTGACAACCCAAGACCGTTTTTAGGTCTAGGGTTAAGGTAATTTGATGAATTGAGGGTCCAATCACAGTAGGTTGATGAATTGATGAAAAGTGCTTATTTTAGACCTAATTAGGATTCAACCCTCATCAACTTGACTTAGTTTTTGGTGAAACTTTGGGAAAACAATCTAAAGACCATTTGGAGGGTGTCCAAACGGTCTCAAGACCGTTTGGGCCAAGTTTGGGCCCAATTGAGTGCCAATTGATAGGTTCAACTTCAATTAGACTCATGATTATCAATGTTGATGGTAAATTATTTATAAACCCTAATTCAATTGGTTTCAACCCCAACTGGATAGCAATTGAGGGTCAGTTGAACGTCCAATTAGTTAAGGATAACCCTAATTAACTCAATTGATAAGTGTTTAGCAAGTATGTAGCCAATTGAAGGCTTCAACATGGAAAACCCTAATCAATTACAACCTTGGATGCACCTTTGAGGTCCATGCGGTTTTGAGCCCATTTGGACCAAACAGTATCAAGACCGTTTGAATCCAAATGGTCTCAAGAACGTTTGGGGCCAAACGGTCTCAAGACTGTTTGGGCTGAAACGATCTCAAGGTCGTTTGGATCCAATCGATCTCAAGGTCGTTTCATTTTATGCGGTTTCAAGGTCAACTCTCTCAAACGGTCAACGCACTCATGCGGTCTTGGTGACCATGCGGTCTTGGAGGTCAAAGTGTCCAAACGGTCAACGCCCCCAAACGGTTTCCAAACTATTTGGAGGTTGAGGGGTGAACCCGTTTGGGGACTTTTAGGGCTGTAATTGCTTAGTCTTTTGAAGGCTTAATTGGTTCAATGGTGGTCTAATCCAAACCCTAATGGTACCCTAAGACATTAAGGGGCTAATTGATTAATAGATTGAACCATGATGTGAGACAATGGTGTATTTACCAAGGTGCCCTTGAAGGGTTCAAGTAGATGACACCTTGTTTAATCAAAACCCTAATGACATGATAGTAGGTGACTTAGCTCATGATAATCAATAGTGACTTGATCTAACTCAATCTAGAAGTGATGTAATCACCATCTATTAGTAAGAGGAGAGAGGAGGTTCCTTATATGGTTGAAATTCAAGTAAAGTACCTACAATGTATATGAATGTGCATGATTAGGGTATGATCCACCCATGTGAGATCATGAAAACCATAATTATGATAATTGATGAATCTTAACCTAATCTGAGGGCATCAAGGATGATAATTTCTTACATGGTGATGCTATGAACTCAATTCACTATGAAGTAAACAATAAACCCTAATTTTAAGATAATGACATGTTATTGAATAGTAAACCCTAACTTGAGGGGATGACATGAAAGGGTTAATTCTAGGTTATACCTCAGAGTATGAAACCTTATGAATGAAATATAAAGTGAAGAATACCCTGTGAATATAAAGGGTTGATAACCTTGTTTGAGTGGATAAATGCTAAACCCCAGAATTAATTAAAGAATGTTGATAAACAATACGACCGTGCTAAGGAGCACGGTCGTGGTAGCTTCTCTTACACGACTGTGCTAAGGAGCACGGCCGTGGTAGCTTTATCTTGCACGACCATGCAAGGAAGCACGACCGTGGTGTTGTATAAATAAATGGATGAATTTTGGTATTGTGTTTATACTATTATTTATGCATGTCCTCAATTATTTCAGTCATGCAGATTCAAGTCAAGAGGCGATCATAGCCAGGTAAGGGTTATGATGTTTCATTCCTTGAAAACACTTATGAAATTTGAAGGATACATTACTTTATTCAAGATCATGGTTATTGGATGACTTGATGATTATATGTCATTTGATAGCAAGTGTTATGATAACCTAAGGGTTGATTATCTATGTTCTTAAATCATAGTGAGAAGATGATTAAGAGTTGATATCCATCTGATAACTGATGTGAGATAAATTTGTTACATTAGTATTCTCCTATTATAGCAATGTTTTGTATTTGAATGTTTGGAAACATGCTTGATGATAAGAGAATACTAAAATGTACCTAACTAATCAAGTATAACCATACCATGTAGAGCCCTGATCATAGATCCATCATTTTCAAGTGTTAAATGATGGTGAAATAGGTTTTCCAAAGGGAACTCCGGGAGCGCATACTTTTGAGTATGTGGGGGAATATGGACGTGAATATCCTTACGTCCTAGTGTAGGAGTTGATGTAGATGTATCTTAATCCATCAACACTACACTATGTGTTTATGTCGGGATGTTGTATCACTAATCACCCGAGGAATCGTGTATGCCACATCGATGAGAGATAAACATGAAATCCTTTGATGTTGAAGAGAGTACATAACACCACTGTGACTCTAATAGAAAAGGACCAGAATACCCTGGTGAGCTATAGTAGCAGAGACACTAGATGTCCTACATGTTGATCCTCAATCTGACGGAGGAAGTTGAGGTCATAAGAATCCAGCTCTTTTGATGACCTAGTATGATACTGATGCGACTTACTAGTGATCGGTTGGAGTATGAGCGGTATAACTCATCTCCGCAGGGCATAATAATGCTTGTAAAATGTAATCAACCGCGTAGCATATCTGCTAGGGTTAAACTACGAGATACAATGGTTGATGTTACATTGTTTACTTTAGTATGCATGTTCTTTTTATTCTTTAATGAAGTTGCTATGCTTTATTTCCAGTCTGCTGTTGGGTAAATTAGTTTATTTGCTTATGCTTTGCTCATATGTTCTAACAAAGCTTCTGGCAGAGAGTTATAACTCTCGCTGGGACAATTATTTAAGATTGTCTCACCCTGTAGTTTTCAACCTTTTAGGTAGTCATCTAGGACGAAGGAACCAGTCCACAGGAGATCAGTAGCAACAACATCAGGGGCAGAAGTGAGTCTCAGGTGGATATCCTGGTTGTCCAGTCTATTAGTTAGAAAGTCTTATGTCGTCTCTGTACACTCAGGTCCTTGGAGTTAGATGATCTGAGATTTTGAATTTTGAGTCTTGAGATTTTTGTATATGGTTGTATATGATCACTCAAGAAGTGATTTAGCAGAGATGTAAACTGTTATTTGTACTTTTATGAAAGGAGTCTCATGTCTTCAAGATCTTCCCTCGAAAAGTTTTAATTTTTCGTGATTTTTTGCATTCCACCATTAATTCAATCGTTTCCACTAAGTTTATCTCGTGTTTTGGAGATCAGAGCCCATAATTATCATTTTCCTCAAACATAGGTAACATGTAGGTTATATTTGGTAAAATTGAGTTTACATGATCTGAGCTATTACACATGAGTACTTATCTTCAAGATTACTTTCATTAATCATAATTAAGTTTTTAAATTAAGGTCAGATCATAAAATCATTATCATCTTAATCAACTTTTATTAATTCATTCAAATTTTATTAATTCATTCAAATTTGATTTTCCCCATACATAAGCTACCCATAATTGAGAGGTCATGTGATTAATTGTCACAAGAGAGATCACATGATGAGATGAGAAACTATCTAATCATCATCTAATGGGTGGCTTAGGGTGGTCCTTAAAGAAGAGATGAGATGCAAGAAGACTCTCTAAGCTTTTTAGGGGAAAAATCCTTAATCCAACCTTGGATTCACTTCATCTAGGTAGGTATAAAAGGGAGACCATAACCACCACATCAAGGTGGATAGGAGGTGCATCAACCCCCATGTAGTGGCCTGCTTAAACACCTCATCTTCACCATTATGGACTTAGGTTTTCCCAAGGTTCATATGAGTAAGTGGGTTATTAAACATACATAGAGGATATGTGATTGCTGTGATACTATCTATCACGGAACCGTTTGTTACCCAAACCCTTACTCCGAATGGCTAGAAACCTAAAGGCGAGAGGAATTGAGCGTCCATACGTAGGATAGATCACATAACATATGCATGAATAAAATCACAAACAACAACTAATGTATGAGACGAGAAAGCATAAAAGAATGCTAAACTAATACTTGAAAAGATCTTAGGCCCCATATGTCAACCATGGGTATTCCATTTGCATGTCATTATATATCATCAGAGTACGAGCAGATTATCACAAATGCGGAAGCATTGATCATCATTAGTGATTTATAGTGTACTTGTTACCTAAAATCATAAAATGGGTACACAGCACAACTGTGATGAGTACGCTGGAATATATATAAAATATATAAAATCATAGGCTTAAGAACATAAATTTCTTGGAAAAAGCATAAAGTAGATACAAAGTACAAAGCAACAACAGTTAAATACTTTCTTATTAACATGCAAGTGTGTTTTATGTTCATTTCCATTATACCAACAAAATCATAAGGCCTTTGACTGGCTTCTCAAAGGAAGGGGTCCATGAAGGTGCACAATATTAGCTACCCTATTTAAACATGAGAGACTACAAGACTAAACATCAAAAGTTAACCCTATCCATAAGGGACCTCAAGGACATTGCCAAGAGCTTGTATCAACATGGTGTGCCCTAACATGACAACTCACGTAGGACACCCAACCTTATTCCCTTACCCCAAGAATATAGGCAGGTACACAAGGTTGTATAATGGACATCTATTATTATGTTTTCAAGTTTGTTCAACATATGTAATCAAGATCAAAACATAGTAGTCATAGGGAACATGTAGCTTAAACAAGTATATTAAGTCAAGCACTTATACTACATACATACATGCAATTTAAATACCACTAGTATGACCAATAGAAGGATAAAACATATCTTGATACGAGCAAACTAGCATTATACAACATGATTTGATCTTTAAAAAGAGTTTGTAAAAGTGATATAGACATTACAAGCAAGTGTGGTATGATTAACATCACAAGACTCAGGTCATCTTAAACATATTCATCAAGGGTGGATGTTTTGCCTAATCTAAGTTCCATATTTCTCAATGATTGGTTTTTACATTTGTAATGTTCGTGCAATATTCATTATCAAGCTAGATACTACATCATCTATCATTTTGACTTAGGGTGAAACATCCTCACAATATCAGGGATTTCAGACTTAGGTTTTCATGATCCTAATAGAGAAAACATGAGTTTCGAGCAGGATAAATCAACATGAGTATCAACATTGTCAAACTAGTCATTTTCATACAAGATGGTCATCACTAGATTCAAATAGTGATAAAGATTGATTAAGTGTCGTACACATCAACATGTTACTTATTTGATTACATAAAATAGCATGGATCATAATTAGGGCAAGTCTTGTATAAGATTAGATAACATATTATCAACATATGCATCAAGGTCACATTAAGTGTCACATAAAGTCACTTAGTCATAATAGGGAAAGATTGATCCATAAGCCATTTATGTCGTATAATCATGTAGAGTTACTGATCTAGATCAAACATGATGAGGCGGGGTTTATATAATCAAGTTGAGCATCAAATTAATTAGCATTAGCATCAAAGTCTAATATTATACATGTTTCATGGTTCATTTTATAGATTGGAGTCATTAATATAGTATAGCATGATCAAATTCAATTTATTTAGTACAAGATAGTATAGGTTACTAATTAGGGTCATCAAAAGCAAGTGGGTGCATCATATGATCATGTTTGAGCATAAATCACCACTAAACACATAAAAGAGATGCATTTGTTACAATGTTCAACATAACATGATCCACGAATGGAATAAGAATCTAAAACAACCTTCATTGGATAGATCATGTTGAGTAGATAAAAATTCATATATAACATGTCCCACTTTAACTTATGAATGATTTAATATAAATTTCTCAAGATTTTACCATATTTCATGTGATCTGGACCCTTAGATTTGGATCTAAGGGTTCAGGAAAGAACAGTCAGGTGCCTCTAGCCTTCCATGGCTCTTGACCATGCTTCATCACTTATGAGACGTGGTAGGCATTAGACACCACTAACACCATTGTCGTGCACCGCTGCCTACCACAAGGGGGTGAAGTTGGGGTCGAGCCAACCATGTTGTTGATGCGTTGGCCCACTAAGGTCACCCACAGATCAACAACTCAAGGATTTTGCCTTCTTGGCCACCTGCTCATGAAAGAGCAGTGCCATACACTGTCGTGGCCATCTCTGTTGAGGACAGGGAGTAGTGAAGGAGCGAGAAAGGGACCAGGAAAATAGGCCAAACGAGCGTGGAAGCTTGTAATATATTCATGTCTAGCCTTTATTAGGAGTCAGAGGGACCAAAATGAAAATGCCCAAAATGGTAGACAAAGGTGATGCCAAGTCCAAAGAGAATTTAGGGGAAAGCTTGTAAGGGGAAAAGGCTTAGGAAACTTGAGAAAAATGAAATCAAGGTCATGCGGAGCTAAAGGACCTATAAAGAGGGATCGAGGGGTTGTAGATGCCCTTGCCCATCATGGTCACAGCCATGGCAGCCGTCCATGGGTAGGAGGGTGTTCCATGCCCATATACAATGCTCATTCTGCTTGGAAAAGGCAAGGGTTGAGGTTGGGATAGAATCATGGAGACTTTGTGATAACACCAATTTTTGGTGATGTTTTTGCCTTGTTTTCTGTTATCAAAACTGCCCTTTTCTGCTATTTTCCTCTCTTTTATAAGCACTTTCGCAATAATTGCCCAAACAATGCTCTAACTCCAATATTTCCATTCTTTGCAGTATTTTCCCTCTTTTTGGTACATTTTGATACAATAAGGGCCGTCCCGGCCTACGAATAAGTCCAAGTCTGTTTCGGCCACCCAGACGCCCGATACAACCTCCGCCTGACAGGGTGGAGCAACACAATGACGCACGACAAAGGGACGTCGCGCGGTAAGAAATGGACGGACGACACGCCTTCTACCCGACAGGGAGCCAAAGCTCACCTCGATAACCCAAGCTTGTCGGGAGACACAACCACCCACCGGCAGGCGCGCCACCCGTCACATGACCGATAGCCGACACCCTGCATCGAGCGGTATCCAATAATAGTCATCCATTGACCCGCGAATAAGGGGGACACATGGCGCTTCGAGCACCATAAATTCCCCAACCACTGCCTATAAATAACAGCTACAGGAAGCCGAAAAGACAGTTCGGACAGTTGGGAACCTTAATCTACCTTCAGAGAAAACTGTGAGAGAAAAGTGTATCGCGCCCCAGTGCTCGTGTCGGGCGACACTAGGTGAGCTCTTCCTCATCCCGAGAGGGAGGGGATGGTTCACTTAGGAATGTCCCAGGCGACACTATGGGCCGATATCGGCCAATGTAGATGAGCGACACGGGCGCCTGACGGTAGAACGCGTCGCTTCGTTCCCGATACAATATCGAACCCAATATGCTTCGCCCGTCACGCGTGCCGCCCGAGAGGGTATGTCGCTCGACTTGAGCGTATCGGCCAGGGTCCTTGAGCGATATAGTCGGTCATCACAGCGTGCTTCTCGAGAGGGTGTGCCACCCGAAACTACTATATCGGGCTAGGCCCCTGACCGATATTGGGCAGGGAGAGTCGCTGTAGTCTGTCGACCTTCTATATCAAGAAGGCGACACATAGTTTTAATTCTGTTATTTAATTCTTTATTCTACGCAATGTATTAAGACCTTTAATGTTTATGGAAATGGAAAAGCTTAATTACTTGTTGTTCCATGCTTGGTGCATATGTTGGATGACTGCCATGTTTGATATCTGAACGATAGCTTGCATGTTTGGATCGCGCTTCGCTTAGCTACCGAACCACATTTTCCCGTCACAACAACTTCGAGAGTCGTGTTGTGGCTCTAGTGTTTGGTCTGATTCTGGAGTACGAGAGTGCCCGGGACGGAGTTGTTTCAGTAACATTCCACTCTAACTTAAGCCCAGCAACCTCGAGAGGGGCGTTGACGTAGCGGTTAGAGGTACCCGCTCTGAGAGGAGGGGTGCAGGATGTTGCCGCTGCCGCTTGTTTTACCGTAGTCTTATCCTTCGTATCTTGCTCTAGCTCTAGTTTTATCTTCCTGTTTCTGTTGCATTAAAACCACTAATAACTGCTAAATGCTAAAACCTTAAATCTTTCTTGTAACTCCAGTTGGAGATAGTTTTCTTGTTTTACTTGTGACATCTTGCTGATTCCCTTCTGGGAATTTTATCATCTTTTAAATACCTGCCGGAGTGTAGCGTGTCGATTCTGGATTCTCAACACTTCCCCCTTGTCCCTGTGTTCGACCCCGTATGACTACTTCGACCTCGTAAACAATGTTGCGGGGGCCTAGAAGGATTCATGTTTATAAATGTAAAAGCTCGACTACCTCAAATCATCCTCCACTTTTAGACGTGAGATTTAGGCCGGTCACTTTGTCATCCTCAAATTTGAATTTAGTGCACTTCAGTGCCATGTTCCTATGGTGTTCATGCCCTAGGACACTATTGCACACTGTTCCTAGGTTGAAGAAGACCGTGTGTCATCCGATATGGGCAGGTGATCCATAGTCATCGGATCAGTAGTCAATGATACAAGGATAAAAGGATCCATTTGGGCATATGTGAGTGGGACAAGCCCAGGAGGAGAGACAGGTCGAGACCCAAGATAGGAAGAGGGAAAAATCAAGGTGATAAAATGCTAGAAAAGGAGAAAAATTGCAAAGGCCATAACGTTGTGCTCAATTATCTGATTGGAGTGAAATATTTACCAACGGATCAAAATATTCATTCTCTATCTAATACTCACATGATAAGATCAATTTCACTAGTACATAACCGACCTTTAGTGTCGGTTCATGCCACAGGAAGGGCGCCATCTGGGGCATTATTAGCGTTGGTTTATTAGTGAACACCAACACCATATCACCCGCTGCCACGGTCGTGCTAGCCAGCACAGCCATGGCCGTGGTGTCTGGCCCACTGGCATGACCGTGCTGGCCAGCACGACCATGAACATGGTGTCAGGACCGCTGCCACGACCGTGCTGGCCAGTACATCCATGGTGTCTGGCCTCATTAGGGAAATCGACGTCGGTTACTAGTATGGCAACCAACGTCATAACCATCAGTGTCAGTTTATTATTGATAACCGACACCACATCACATGCATTAGGCATCAGAATAATTATTTATCCGACGCTTTAATCATTTGTCATCGGTTTTAAACAAATAATCGATGCCTATTTCATGTTTTTTTCTTTTTAGTCTGCATGCCTGCTGTGGCTGGTCGCAGGATGAGAAACCTGCAGTTCAGTTGTGAACTGCAGGTTTTACGACATCCATTGATATCAGCCAACAACATGCCACAAACCTACAAAATTAACCACATTCATTTTCACACATTTAGAAACCTACAGTTCCATTCAATTTTCACACATGTAGAGACATTCATGTAGCAATTTGAAGTTCCATTCTTTTCACATTCACACATGTAGAAATATTCATATAGCAGCCAGCAATTTCATTCACACATTTAGAAACATTCACACATGTATAAACATTCAGACACATGTAGAAATATTCAGACATGTAGAAACATTCACACATATTATAATTCAGAAATTCATTTACAAAATATCATTCTTTAGTCATTATTCGCTATCAACATCCCAATTATATGTTAAAACCCCCACTACTTGTATGGTTGTTACCCATTCTTCTCTTATCATTTAATTCTTATATCGTATAGGGAGCATGTACATCTGGTAAGGCCTTTCCTATAGTGTGGTCAGTTTTAAATACCTGCAAAGAGAATGATGTGTATATATAATTAATAATATATAAATAAGAATGATATATTTCATATTATCTAATGAGACTATATATAATACCTCAAGAATGATATTGATGTCCACTGCGGCATATTTGATAATCATGTGCATAAATTGCATCACTTAGTATGCACATTCCCATCCGTTGTCTTGTGTATCACATTATAAATTGAAACATACAAAATATTAAAAAATACAACTAATTAAGCAATGTTCATATAAATAATGTATACATTGTAGTCGGCTACTTACTTCCACATTTTTCCAAATTATTTGCTGGTTCTTTTTCCTGGGGCCTTTCCTCTAGCCTTTTTGATCTCATCTAAACCCCTACATGTTAATGTAACATAGTATATTCCATAATTAAATAGTAATGTAATAACATATGTTAACAGATATGAAAATGAAATATTTCTCACCGGAATAATGCCATTTTCATTTTGTGTCCATATTTTGAATTCAATTTAGTCCCCTTAGGATCTAGATAATAGACAGTGAATGTCTTGGGGAAAATAACTAGTAACTCCCAATACATACCACTAGAGGTAACAAAGTTAAAAATTAATAACTCAAAATCCACAATAAAAATGTAATTTTCTTAAGTCCAATTATAAGCAAAGTAAACTTACTCCACATGAAATGGAGCTATTATCACCGTCTTCTTATTTTGACCAAAATTTGTAAAAGCATCACAACAGTATTGTTGAATTGACGGACAGTCTTTAGATACTAGACTAATCAAAGATGGAATAAACAATCCTACTTGTTCGAATGAAAAATTTGCACATATCTTGTCTAAGTAGCTGCAAAACATGTATTACTATGTATTAATAAATAAGAAACTAGATCACCAGATCCTACACAAGGTATATGGATGTATAAAGAAGATCTCACCTTATCCATAGTTCTATCACAGATGTACTCATCCAATCATATCGAAACAACTCCAACATATCTTGTATAGATAGGTTACTTTCGTATGATTGACCTACAACATCCACATCTATAGAAACAGTTATAGCAAAATTTATATCATGTTCGCCTAACCATATTACCATACCCCTACAATTAGGACCTAACGGGATAGGTAGGTCCTGTGGAACCCAAATTGGTAATGTAGGATGTGGAGGTGAAGGCCTAGATGCTCTGGGTGTCTTCTTTTTAACATGTTTATATATATATATATATATATATATATATATATATATATATATATATATATATATATATATATATATATATATATATAATTTCAGAACAATTGGCATCATACACACACACTAACAATTTCATGTAATGTAAATTTACCATACAGTTTTAGTATAGAGGACATCCGCTTTTAGCCACAATATCGCTCCGCCTTCTGCCTCACCAAGCATTTCACAATCTAGGTGGGCATATGGCAATGGAAGATCCATCCAATTAGGGAATATACGTATCAGGCTCACACAAACCCAACCAGCTGGTAATGAAGACCCACGAAACATTTCCCCTGGTAGGGATGGGTAAGTCGACGCCTCTGCAATGACAAATTCTTTACTTTTTAAATGGCATGGCTTCAACCCCTAAAATTTTTTGTGTAAAGAATGTTATATACATATATACATATCATCTTGAAAACATATCATCTTGAAAAGACTAGTTACTATGTCATAAAAATACTTACACTGGATGTGCTAGGTGGTGGGTCTACAGGATTACTCCCAACCTCTGCACTAGGAGTAGAGCGGGATGCCATAGGTACTATCTGCTGAGTGGCAGTCTGAGATGCCTACCACTTGATCATTGCTTCTTTGAGTTTCCTATCAATTATCTTATCTACCTATACATGGATAAAAGAAATGTTAGCTTCTGATTATTGAACTCTCTTTTACATTAACATTTTAAAGAAAGAATATGTTACCTCTTCTTGTGAAAGACCCACTTTTGGGACATGTTTGCGTTGGGATGGCCCAAAGAACACTTTTATTCCCACACCAGAGCCTGCATCCCTAACACGTCCAGGATGTTATGGGTTACCTAGAGCAACTGTCAATTCATCCCTTGTGCCCTCAGGGATGAACTTGCCTTGTTTCCCCAGCTTGTGCAACTCCCTCTAATTGCCAAAACAAAAATTTGTAATTAAGTAAACACCAAAAATAATCAATATTAGACTGATTGCTCTGAGAGTTGTATTTTACAATTTTTGCAGCCGCCTCAGCAGTTGCAGGCTGCCTTATTTCTCCCTTCTTATTTTGCCTCCCAAATATCCAGACAACATGATGAGGCAGAGGTATGGTACCTATAGTAGATGACTCCTGAGTAGAAACAGAATGAGCAGTAGACTTAGCCTGTAGTTTTGGCGAATGCCTGCATACTCCTTTGGACCCATTGTGTGGTCATACACATTTAGTGCACGCCTTGCTTTTTCTGCCTCACTGAGGGCCTAGTTATTATGAACATTAATAATTTGGTTAGTAACACTAAATGTTAATCTTGAATAGGTGAATACAACATATATTAATTAAATTGGGAGTGACACCTAATACCTTGAATTCATGAATTTGTCTTGAAGCAACAAACGCGTCCCATTCTTCTTGGTCCAGGAAGTTCCACTATTCAGTGGTTGTCTTCTTCCTCTTGTCACCTTCTTTTATGTATTCTCGGGTGAGATTTGTCCTATAGTTCCTTAGGGCTCTCCCACAACGTTGCATCATGCATTTACGATGCAATTTTTCATCCAATTCAAATATACTATGAAAAATAGAATCGTTATTAACTAGTATCCAAAAAATTAATAATCTACAAAATAGAATTGCAAATTAATAATTACTCACACATAAATCCTTCCATATTACGTCTTTATTCCCCTTAGGAACTTTATGCAAAGAATCTATCTTACAACCGCAATGGCTACAAGTAACATACCCTTCATATGAAACAAACGAATTGTGATGCACTCCAATTGCATTTCCTGCATTATCAAAATCCACAACAAGTTTGGGTCCATTGCCCCTTTGCGCTATTAACTTCTTCATCATAGTGATGTCCCTTCTCTTGTCAACTTTTTGGTGCTGCTCATCAAGTGCCTCAAATTCTTCGGAGGGCACATGTGCATTATCAACCTAAAATTTGACAAAATAAACACACTTACATGATATAACTATAAATTGACATGTAGATATAAATATATATATGTTTAAAACTTACATTGTGAGGTGGGGCATTGATGTCCTCACCCTCACGGTAATCATTAGCACGATCATCAGGAGAATGCTCAGCCATCTAAAAGTTCACATTCACATTGTAAAGTTCACATTGTAAAGTAATTCACATTGTAAAGCTCACATTGTAAAGTTCACATTCACATTGTAAAGTAATTCACATTGTAAAGTAATTCACATTGTAAAATTCACATTGTAAAGTTCACATTCACATTGTAAAGTAATTCACATTGTAAAGTTCACATTCAGAAAAAAAAAATATGTAAAAAATCTAAAAATGCCTCTAATATTGTGAATTTTTATCAATTAACAATCCTTCATTGTGATCTCCGTGCACATACAAGTCATCATTAGCTTCAATATTTGCTGGTGTTGGCAACCCAAATGTTGGAGTGGACTAGAGTCATCATACTTATCATAGTACTCTTCTTCATCTGTAGGATCTTGAATGAATTGTCTTTTACCATGAAGAACAACTGACCATTTATCATTTGCAGGATCATCGATATAAAATACTTGTTTCTCCTGTGATGCCAATATGAATGGTTCACCCTTCTCGCCAATCTTTTCAAAGTTGATTACTGTGAAACCCAATTCATCCACTATACCTCCTTTGGTGTTATCAACCCAATTACATTTGAAGAGCAGAATTCTGAAATCTATGTAGTCAAACTCCCATATGTCTTCAATGACACCGTAATATGAAAATTTCACTTCACATAGACTCCTATCCTTTGCACTTGTAAAAAACATAGTTGACACGTGAAGGGTGACCCCACTATTTTGGACAACACTCTTATCATCTTGGCACTTTGTGTAATATGTGAATCCAATAATGTCATGCCCTTCATAAGACATAACATTCAATTTTGGTTCAAAGGTGAGGCATTTGATAGCTTCAGTAATATCATCTGGTGTTTGAGATAGTTGATGTAAGACTTTATCTTCAAACCACTTAATAAATGTCTTGTTATGCTCTCTAGCAAGCCACATTGTATTGGCTCAAGGATATTGTCTCTTGATGAAACGGGTATGTTCCTCGATATAAACACTCACTTCATTCATGTTGTGTAAAATATACAAGTGACCGTGTTCCAACTTTTCATAGATGATTACTTTCACCCATGATCCCAAAATTCCTTTTCCAAATTGCTCCTCAATGTTCTTTTCATTACCAGGAGTGTCATTACCACTGAGAAAGTCATTGCAAAAATCCATAACCTCTCACCACATAACCCTCAATAATACTCCCTTCAGGTCGATAATAGCTTCGAACATCACTTTTAAAAATGCTGATGTATCATTCAAAGGGATACTTCCAATGCAAGAAAACCGGTCCCAACATTTTCTCTTCCCTAGTCAAGTGGACAACAAGATGTACCATTATATCACAGAACGACGGAGGAAAATACATCTCAAGCTGACATAGGGTAACAACCACTTCTCTTTGCAAATCATCGAGAGTATCAAGGTCAATAACTTTGTTGCACAGACTGTTGAAAAAGAAAAAATATCTGGTGATTGCAAACCTTACATGCTTCGACAATATAAATCAAATTGCCACAAGCAATATTTGTTGCATTAGAGTGTGACAATCATGAGATTTAAGACCTATCAACTTTAGATCTTTCATTGATACCAATCTACAGATGTTGGATGAGTAACCTTGTGGAACCTTAACATTTACCAAACATTCACAAAAAGCTTTCTTCTCCTTTCTAGACAATGTGTAACAAGCGGGAGGTAGTATGTTCTCCGATTTCCCATTTCATGTAATTATGTTAATTCTGACCTTATTCCCATTTCACGTAGGTCCAGTCTTGATTTTATCCCATCTTTAGTCTTACCTGGTATATTCAACAAAGTACGAATGACACTATCACATACATTTTTCTCAACGTGCATGACATCGATACAATGCCTGACTGTCAAAGAACTCCAATAAGGAAGATCCCAAAATATTGACTTCTTCTTGAATAAAGATTTGTCACTCTGTGTGGCCATAGTACATTGTGATCTCTTACCAAATTCATTGACAAAGTCTTTTAATCTTTCATAAACAACCTCCCCTGGTATAGGTTTAGGTGTACTCTGTTCCTCATTCAATCCATTGAATGCTTTGCACTTCCTATGATACAGACGGAATTTTGTAAGAAACCTTCGATGAATGAGATATACAGTCTTACCGCCATGTTTTAGTCTTATTGAATCAATGTTCTCTTCACATATAGGACATGCTTTAGCTATTTTGACACTATATCCAGACAAATTTCCATATGCTGGAAAGTCATTAATAGTGCAAAACAACATAGCATGCAAATGAAATGTCTCTCTTCGTGAATCATCATAGGTCATCACACCTTCACCCTAGAGTTTCTTTAAGTCATCAATTAGAGGTTCAAGATAAATATCGATATCATTTCCAGGTTGTTTAGGGTCCGATATCAACAACGACAACATTACATACTTCTTTTTCAAACACAACCAGGTAGGAAGATTGTATATAACAAGCATGACTGACCAAGTTCTATGTTGGCTACTCAATGTCCCGTATGGATTCATCCCATCTGTACAAAGCCCAAGTCTTAGATTCCCAACTTCTTCACCAAATTCAGGGTATAATAGATCAATCTTCTTCCACTATGGGGAATCAGACGCATATCGTAGGATCCCATCATTATTTTTCTTAACATCTGCATGCCACCTCAAATTCTTTGCATCTATCGGATTTGCAAACAAGCGTTGAAACTATGATATTATAGGTAGATACCACATCTATTTGGTAGGAGAACTAGTTTTGGACTCCCCCGAAGTCGTCAATTTATACCGTGACACACCACATTTTAGACAATCTTTCAAATCCACATAGTCCTTTTGAAATAATGCACAATCATTCGAGCATGCGTGTATCTTCTTGGCATCCATTCCCTTCTTTACCTGGTATGTTGAGATGGGCAGCTCGTTTCCTTCAGGAAGCATTTCTTTCAACAAAGACAACAATGACGTGAAGCTTGTGTCTCTCCATCTATTGTTAGCTTTCAGCTTATACAATCTCAACACAACGCTAAGCTTCGTAAACTTAGTACAACCTATGTATAACGATATCTCAGCATCATGCATAATGTTTCTAAAAATGGGAGGTGGATCAGTGTGCTCTACCCCACAACTATCCAGCATCACATCAACAATGTCTACTAGAACTGGTTCATTCACATCTACATCATCGAAGGCAATTTCTTCTTCTGCATAAGCACTGCTATCGACATCCACAAGTTTTGGGTTTGAAATCTCTCCATGCCAGTGCCATTCTATATAGCCTTGTATAATCCCGTTGCACATGACATGACTTTTGATTTCGTCACCAGTGTTGACTTTCAAGTTGTTACCACAATGCCTACATGGACAATAGAACCTATCTCCAGGTTGTTTCCTATGTTCCTTGACAAATCTAATAAACTGGTCAAGACCAGAAATAAACTCTAGGGTGCAGCGATTGCAAATGGACATCCATGATCTATCCATTCTATGATCAAAGTGAAAACAAGTATATATTACAACAAGATTAGGGTCTAGGGACATGTGTTGTCATTCTTATATATAATAAATGTGTACCACCTATCCCATTTTTGAACACCAAATCTCACTAGTAAGTGTATAATGTGTATTGGGTTTTTAAGAAAATTTCGGCAGCATTTCTCCATTGTTCTCTAAGTACATATGTACTTAGAGAACAAACAGGGAAATGCTACCGAAATTTTCTTGAAAACCAATTACATCCTAAGTGAGATTAGGTGTTCAAGAATAGTCCCAAACTGGGGACGATCCAAGATTTACTCCTAATGAGTAAATCAGGGAGGGTTTCTAGGCCAAGAAATACATGTGTTGTGATTCTATAACATTGATTTCAACATTTCGACTGTCCATGCATGTTCATCATCCAGACAAAGATTACACATAAATTACTATGACCAAGGTTGGAGAGATTCATAATGGATTTCAAAATTTCAAACTAGCTCATGCATTATCATCAATCTATATCATACAATAGGGATTCATGTAGATGTTAGGGTGACACATCACTAATAAATCAGAGATTTGACATTAGGGTTTTAATATCTTACATAGATTGATCACAAGATTTCAGCAATATAGTTAATTCAAGATTATGGTGAGATGTGTATTAGGGTTTTAATATCTTAATTCAACATGCATCAAAATTTATAGAATTAGGTCAAGCATTAGTATTCAATTGCAAATTTATCTTCTTCTTCCTGCTCCCTCCTTACCAAATGGATAAAAGCAAGGCCACGGTCGTGGCTTTGTTAGCCTACCACGGCCGTGGTAGGTCAATACAGCCATGGCAGTGGCCAGCCCACATGGTCGTGGCCTTGCTTTTATCCATTTGGTAAGGAGAGGGAGTAGGAGGAAGAAGAGGTGGAGGAAGAAGGGCAGTGACCTACCTGGGAAGGAGAGAAGCACCTCGGAGAGCAGGGCAAAAAGAGAGCAGGGGCAGGCAGCAGAGCAATGAAGCACAGTGTAAGAGAAGGCAGGCGCCAGAGCAACGAACCATGGGCAGGAGAAGGCCGGCGAGCAGGAGAGCAGGAGAAGGCCGGTGAGCAGGAGAAGGCTGGTGAGCAGGAGAGTAGGAGAAGGCCGGCAAGGAGCAGTAGTAGGAGTGGCATCGGTGAGGAGAGCAGCAACAACAGCAGTAGCAACAACAACAACAGCAGGCGGCGGGCGGCGACGCAACAAAAAAATCGATCGATGAAACAGAAGAAAGGGGAAGAGTCCGCTGTTGCGTGGGGGCTATGAAGTTAGTAAAAGGCATCCGTTATCCATAACAACCGACACCTTTATTATTAAGTGTCGGTTATCCAAGACAACCGATGTCCATTGGACATTCCTTTACCCTAATTTTTTTGGCAGGGGCGGCGCGCACACCCTTATCACCATCGGTTCTTGTAAGAAAATCGAAGCCCACATTGGAACTTTTGGTGAAAATTTTATCTTCATTTAGCGTCGGTTATTAGGTAAAACACCGATGTTGTATCTGATACTTTGGCACAATTTTTTTTTGCTCGAAAAAATTGGATTTTGTGGGCTACTTTAGGCGTTGGTTTCTTTTCTTCAACCAACACTAAATGAAAAGTGATACCCATGTTTGGCTGGTCTTCAAATATAGACGTCAGATGTCCTTATTAACTGATATTGAATGTTAACAACGCCGGTTTTAGTAAAAAAACCAACACTGCTAAAAGCGACGTTGAACGTTGTTTCTGTAGTAGTGTGTAGTCATGTTTATTGGTTCCAAAAATTCAAAACATATTCAAAGTTAATTAAGCAATCAACCTTATACAAAAGAGTTCAACTTATAATTTATCAATCATATATCAATAATTGAGCAACCTGTGGTTTTAAAATATATAATTGATGATGAGGGAGGTTATTCATTATAATTGAGTATATAAAGAATCAAGATGTTAATAGTTGGAGGAGAGAGAAAATTCAAGTTGTTACATCTTCCCTACCAGGCGCGGGTGGTACCAGGAATTTTACGTGAGGGGCCCGAACAATATGAGTGAAAAAAAATTAAAATATAGTGTATAAAAATATGAGCATGTACATTCTTATTTTAGTGGAAAACAATTACATTTAAAGATAAGTAGACAACAATTACCTTTATGCAAGTCCCATTGCAACTTTTTGTGATGATAGAGACAGCTTGAAAACCCAAAAACAATTTTAGTGTTGGTTTCTTATCTAATAATTGGTAGTATAAAGTTGTCAAGTGCCACATATAAGTCAAAAGAATTGCATCAAATGTCTATGTCAAAATGAACTCATTGTGGCAGATTCTAGATCTGGAGAAAGTACATATGTAACATCCTAAAAGGAAAGAACCAAGAACTAGATCTATCGAAGCGGCTATGCCCCTGGATGTTGAATGAGATATGATGTTTTTGTGCCACAGATCAATTTTTACAAATACTGACTGACTGAGATGGCAAGAACGTATCTCCAACAATTGGGGTGTCAATACTTTGGGCTTCTACCTCTAAGAATGCAGAACATTATCAAAAGTCTATGGTGTCAGCATGAGTTGACGGCACTGGAGTCCATTGGCATATGGCAGGCTAGAGATATCGATATCAAAAAAAGCCACGTGACATGAGCCCGTTGAAGTTGATAAGATCTGGAGAAATGACGTGACCGAGAAAACTAATTGGGAGACTTTTGTTCAATATTGCGGCTTCTGGGGTTTTGATTAGATATAATGTGGTATTTACGATGGTGGGTAGTTTCTATATATGAATATTGAAGGACTAGGATTTTAACTGGGAATGTGAATATCCTGTAGTAAATACAGTAAAAAATAAAAAAGATTCTACAAAAAGACCAGCGTGTAGCATACTTGGTTAGGAAGTAACAAAATTGATATGCGAAGGTTGTTTCGGTGATAAATCAAATTAATTTGAAATTTCTGTATTAAATCAAATAAATTTAGAAAGTTAACGTTTACGATTGTTTAACCTACTTAATTGAAAAGTTTAAATAATTGCGGGGGGCGGTGGCCCCCTTCCCCCCCCCCTTCTACTGCCTCTAATACCAGGAATGGTAATAATAGGAAAATCAATTCTAGAGATTATGATTTTCTTTAAATAATAATAAATCATGTCATGATTCTTATACAACCAATCCATTCCAAGAATGAGGTTAAAATCCTCCATGTCAAGAAAGATAAAGTCAGCTACAAGTTTGTGAGGCCTATAAAAGATGGGGACATTTTTTGCCACATGATAAGAGGTGTATATCCTCCCATTAGTGGTTGAAACATTGAGGTTATATCCTAGGTCTTTTAGTTAAAGGTTGAGCAACATTAAAAGAATTTGGGATGTGAAGGTATGAGTAGATCCAAAATCAAATAGAGCAACAACAAAGTGATCATAGAGGGTCAAGGTACTTGATTATAAACATATGTGTGAGTTATTTATTCATTTTCAGTTACTTTCATTATTAACAAGTAGTAATTCAGAGTTAGGGATAACTTCAATCAAATGATTTCCATTTGCATTATCTTCCCCAACATTAATTGAAAAACATGAGCTTATCAACGTTGAGGATAATTACCTTTTTTGGCCTATGGCGGAGGAGGGTAGGGACAAGCTCCCTTGAAGTGCCCCTCTTCCTTCCAAAAGTATCACACTAGCTTATGCAATCTACATGGACCAAGGTGACAGGCCCGACAGTTGGTGCACCTTGGGACCACACCATGATCATTGTTGTCTGCACAATTCTAACTTGGCTTGGGTTGTTGTTTGTTGTTGTTGCCTATTCCTTAGCCTCTATTTCAGCCACCATTTCTTCTATCATGACGTCGACCCCTGTTGTTGTTGTTTTCGTCGTGCTGAGGTGGTCCTTTGGAGCCTTGGGTAGTTGGTACTGCATAAGTAAACCCTAAACTAAGGTTAGTCTAGGGTTTTTCTCTTGGTTCCTAAACTAAGAGTTCTCCCCATGGACAAGACATGATCATAAGTTTCCTTCAAAGGTGGTGGCCGATAGATAGACACAAAAGTACAGAGTGTGAGGTGTAACCCATTTAGAAAATGGTCCACCCTATTCACTTTAATCAACCCAGGGGCATGGTGTTACAGGAGAAGGTCCACCCATAGTCAACTACAGATAGGTTCCCTTGGGTGAGGCAGTATAATTGTTCATGCTTCTCCTTTCTCTCACTAATAGGAATGAAATGGTTGATCAAGATAGGTTTGACAGATTCCTAGTCAAGATAGAGATATGGCAATGAGTGGATGTAGTTGTCCCACCATAACTTGGTTGCTCCCCTAAGCTGGAAGGTCGTATAGGTGATCTTGTCCCCTTTAGGGCACCTAAGGACCCTAAAAGTGTTGTCCATGTCAAGGATCCAAGCATAATCCTTGTCTACGACATCACTCTCATCCTCACCATGGAAGGTTTTAGGGTTAAGCTTGAGGAAAAGAGATATGGTGGGTTATGAAGTTTATGTCCCTTGGGTAGTACTGATGTGGTGTGGTTGCCTAGGGTATGCATGGAATCCATGAGGAAACGCCTTTCCTCTTCCAAGTCCCCTGAGGCCATGGTCTTTCTATAAGGGGATTCTTCAATCTCCTCTCACTCCACTCTTTCCTCCTTTCCCTTGTCACCTGGTTTGGTACCCCAAGTGTTGACATAGGTGGCACGAGTCTTAGGTGGCATCTACAATGTGCTTTAACATTATAAGAGAGAGCTTCATGGTCATGGTTCAAAATTTTAGTATAAGAGTAGAGCATCATCATAATATCATTGCCACATTATTACAAATTAATTTGTATTTTGGTTGTAACCCATCCTTAATCTACCCCAAAAATAGAGAGGTCATGAGAGCATAGTCCAGAGAGAGAAATATATAAGATAATACATAAACACATCTTATTAGGTGGCCATGGGTAGTCCTTAAAGAAGATATGATATGCTAGATCTCTAGGATTTTGATGGAGACCCAATCTAATCTTACATTCACTTAGGATAGATAGATGTGTGGAGGAACCCTAGACACCACAATTAGCTAGATTGCAAGTAATTACTAGCCAGAATTTCCACGTGGTGCACCATACCTACCACCTTAGCTTCACCATTATGTATTTTGGTCCTCCCTAGGTCCTAATGATGTGTTATGGCCTACATATATAGAGGCTCATGTGTTTGGCTCTGATACCATTTGTCACGGAGTTACTAGTTATCCTTAACCTACCCTCATTGACTACAGAGTCAGTGCGACAGGCTTTAGGAACCTTCCCATAGAACAAAATAGAATACACAAGCGCATATAGCAGGGAAATATAGTATCCAACATCATATTTAGAACCAAAGGTCTTAAGGAAGTCATAGATTAAAGGAAACATAATAAAGTAAACAAAGTTCAACTTAATTACTCTATTACATCAGCAAGAAGATAAAACCTTAGTTACTACAAGCCCAATGATAGATGTTGGAGAAGATTCTTCTAGTAACGATGCCACATTTTGTTACCTAATAGGGAACCAAAAACATGACACAAATTCAATGCAATTGCAAGGGTAAACTTTGAAAGATAAAAACTAACAAGTCTTTTAGAGATTAACATATTTTATCTTGGCAATTAAGAAAAAAACATAGAATGTTAACAAAGAAAAACTTAAAAAGGAAAGCAAATGTTTACAAAAGTACATTTATGTGCATTGACCATTATACTTCAACATTTCATCGTAAGGCCTTGTATTCATGTGACAACTTCCAATAAGAAGAGTTCAAAGGGTCAATTGAGGAACGAAGTCAATAATTACACATGTTCCAACCATGAGGGGCCCAAATGACCACTGTAATTGGGTTGTCCCTATGTCTACATTTGTTGTGTTCTTCTCTTGACATCTCAAGAGGAACACAGAGCCTTGTGCCTAAACCCCATTAATTTTGGTAAGGCACAAGGGTTAGTATAATGGGTTTTACTTTTTGAGGGTTTTGAACAACATATAATGTATGAAATGTTAAAATGGGACCATAAGAGTCATTTTTTTAAACAAGTAATCATATCCAATATTTGACTATATATTGATAGAACCAAAGTCATAGCAATTTTAATAGATCAAGGAGGATAAAAGTGTACCTTGCAAGGTGGGACGAAGTGGTGAACCTAGAACAAGATGTTATAAGTAAGTCCCCTCAAGGATGACCTATCATATAAGAAGTACAATGAGGGGGAATCTTATATTAGTAGAGATTGGAAACATAATCATGTTGCAAAGCATATGGATGTTCTTATAGACCTTGGTCCTACAAAAAATCATCATGATTCCTTTCATATCAAACATGTGCACATATTAGTCATCATGGTACTAGCATCATTAGGAACCTAAGGTTTATTTTTAACATCCATGTTTACAAGATATACAAAATGAGCACATGGCATATTTCAATTAGATAGATTAGGGAAAGCATAAAAATTCGTACTTTCATCTTGTAGTTACAAGCTTAGATCATATAGGTCACATTCAAGTACAAAAATGAGCACCTAAGGTATTATGAGGATTGTAAGGCATGACAACATGATGTATTGATTCAAGAAAGCACAAGACATGTTAAGGTTTATTAATTTTATTGTTGACATGTTTCAATAAGGATCAATTAGGTCTAAGACCACACATGTTCTAAAGATACATCATTTATTACAAAAACACCACTTTTAGTCATAATCGATGGGGGTGTTATTTAATTAGTAAATAAGTAGAGATATGGAAAATGAGAACAATAGTTAGTACCATGGGAAAGGTGCATTTTTAGATCAAGTTGGTATATAAAATTTTTATTTGGATAGAAGAAGGGGATTTTTAGAGGGATTTATGCCAAATTGGGTCGAGAAGAGGTCATTTGGGATGTGAAATGATGATGTAGGTCAGGCAGTCAGTTGGTACTGTTCAGCGGCCCTTGTCTTGATCAAACTTGTGTTGACTGGAAACTGGGGGTGACCTGATGGCTGGGCTAATCGCTGGTGGGAGCGGCGACGCATAGAGACAAGCGGTTGTGGGAGTTGTAGTGAGGGAGGTGACTGGTCAGGAGTAGTTGGGTGTGATCTAAAGTCAGGTGCTCGAATGTGAGGGGTTTGGGTGAGATTCTAGGCGTCAATGGTTGATCTAATGCTACTCTATGGTCCCTAACCTTCCGTTGGGTTCGATGGCATGGCAGCCAGTGGCTGAGAGCGAGGCAGAGCTTCAGTGAGGTGGAATGGAGTGACATGGAGCAAAAGGGAGGCTCTAGAGATTTTAATAGATGTGGGGGAAGTTTAGAGGTAATCTAGGGTTAGAGGGGAAAGTTAGGTTGTTAAGGGTGAAATTGGTCGTGACTAGCTATGCCCCGACCCACGTTCAAGCCTCGTTGGCCATGGGGGGCATGTCTCGTGGCCAAAAGGAAGCGAGGTACATGACTACGACAGACATCATGTTGATTGCTCACTTTTTTTATGGCCAGTCGACGGTCATTGGTAGGTCTGACTGGGTGAGGAGGATAGGGGAGAAAGTGGTAAGAAAAGAAGGAGAAAAAGAAGGTGGGGCACATCCTTTACATGGACCAGCTTGCGCGAGACCAAGGGAAGGCCGACCCAAGATCAGATAAAGGAGGAAAAAGGTTAGGAAGAATAGGTGAAATCAGAAGGTCATAAAATTTTTATTGGAACTCCAATTTGAGAAAGAAAACATGCTTTGGAATCATGAAAGAGATTTCTACAAGATGAGAGTGAGAAAAATATGGTTACATGTTCAAGGATAAAATTAAATAAAAAGAGAATGATGGTGAGGAATACAAGAATTATGAACTAGTTTTGAAAGAGAAGGAGTATCACATGTGCATTAATTGCATTCAAGGTTCATCAATATGCACCAAAGAATATCCAATTACAAAATCGATCGAAAGATAAATACATAAAGCAAGATAGATTTTTGAAGGTACCGAGATGATGAAAGGAAATTCAAATCCATCATAATTACTTGTTTGAGAAGTAGTGTGAGAAAAGGTCTAATCTTTATCCACTCTTATATCTATTGTTCATTGATGTCTTATAGCTACGATTGATCTGATGGCTTAGATAGAAAGGGAATCATTTGTTTATTCCTTTGCCCCCCCTTTCCTAAAACCAAACAATAGTATCTCAGCCGAGATATACTATTTTAACAACTGTTTGAATTTTAAATTCAAACGATTCATTGAATGAATAAATGTGTAAACTTGTATCCATAATCACATAATATCATATATGTTGTTATATGTATATATATTACATGTATTCGTCTGTTTCTCTAAAAAATTGATTTGTTTGATGGATATGGATATGACAACTAGACCATCATGGTGTGATCTGAAACATGTAATATCACTATTTTGATTTTAATCGAACATCATATATTATGTATATGATTTTCATGTCATGGCTCACTCTATCATTAGTCATGTACATTTTAATTTACAATTAGAATAGGATGATTTGATAACATAATTAGTGGACCATGGTGGACGGGAGGAGACAAGCAAAGAGGATGGTCCTTGGAATAATTGTGATCAAGATAAGGCAATGGATCAACAACAACACAAGATTTAATCATATTAGGAACTTTTGATAGTTCGATCAACTTGCATGATTGGGCGATCAAGAACCATGAAAAGGCAGCATTGGGATTACATATTTATGTGAATCTATTTTTTGTTTTTCTACAACACTTGTTGTCTCATTTTATTATACTAGTTTCTATATCCAGTTTTATCACATTTGGTGATTGTTGTAGTATATTATATGTATAATAATATATATGTAATGGTGATTGTATGCATATGGGTATATATATGAATCACTCAATATAATATTATTACTGAAGATGCCTTCCAAGTGATATATAGATGAAAACCTTATTTTTACTAAGTTTGGGCATGCCAAGCATGGTGCACCATCTATTTGGGGAAGTGTGATAATATGTATGTGTGTAGGGAAATTGGGCCAATAGACAAGGTAGAGGAAACAAAAAGTTTTAAAGCCTGATTCCCCTAGACAAAAAAATTGTGTCAACAATAATGTATCTACCCTTACAGTAGTATGATTCTTATTCAGGAAATAACACACTCCTTCAACAACAACAATACTCGAACAGTTGTCTCGAATGGCCTCTTAGAGTAGCACCATAGAATGTGGTTGATGATGTCCTCTGAGTGGAATACAACGACCTCCCACCTCTAGAGTAGTCAGTGCAGACCATAGGGAACTCTATGTTGCACTACTAGAGCCAACGGGAAGGAGTTGTCCCTCTCAAAAATCCACCTACTAGAGTTAATACATTATCCCACAATTGTCTCTCCCTTGATATCCCTCCCTATATCAGGTAGGACTTTCTCAGGCTCTCAATTGGAACCAGAGAGGACAACAATTGTCTGAGAAACTGTTATGTTCTGAGAAGCCCCAAGTACCCCTCTATTGTAGGAGAGACTAGGATCAGGGTTCCCATTCGATGTGGGAGTTGAAATAGATGGACTCTTGGATTTTCTAGAACCTTCACACCACAAACTGATCATTTTTCATGCCCAACTAGTCGGTTCATGCATGAAAAGGTCGATTTGTACAAATGAATTGGTCGGTTCATGTAGTTTCCTATTCTGAATCACATTGGTATTCAACGTAAGATTAATGCACAACATGACGTCAACACCAATCCTTTTGATCCAATCAAATTGACCATCAAATTGGGCAACCCAAATGATGAACTGGTCTATTCACATCACCAACTGGTCAGTTGATACCTATGAACACATCAATTTACTATGTGAACCAGTCGGCTTGCACCCTGGTTCAACCATTGATCAGCCAACGTTGATTTAAATTTACTTGTCACTCCAACCGACTAGTTCAACACTTGAACCTACTGGTTCATAGTCTAGCTAGAAAATTTTGAGTTGTAGTTGTTTAATTGTATAGCTAAACACCTCCAGTATTCAAATAAAACATCATCTATAAGTATACTCCTTTAATCCATGTGTATCATATGTGTGTGACCCTATAGGTACATAATTACATTGGCTTTGAATATTCATAACTAACTTACAACATCACAAGAAAAGAGTGGCATCTAGCAAAACATCATTGCTACCCAAGTAATTCAGAAAGTTGGAGAAAACCTTCAACCTACAATTCATGATTAGTGTTACTGTGATCATATAGTTCCTTTGTCTCTTATATCCAGATTGAACTTGAGGCATGGTATTGTCATCCTCTCAATGTTCAATCCTTGTTACTTGAATTAGAGCAGACTACCTGATATACATGTGAGTTCACATATCACATATTGAATCACATGAGTATGATCGAATGTTTCTCAGTCTCTCTTATCAAGAAATCCTAGATAATAATTTCTTATAGGAGTGAAAAATACCATCTACAACACTCACATTCTATCCCCATGTGTCACAATTCAACCAATCATCACCGTTATGGTAACCCTTATTTAGAATCACATTGGATGATGTCAAAGTACATGAAAGACATGTGATGAATGTAGTGACTTTAACAACTGCAACACTCAAACCGTCATCTCCATTGGCCTCCGACACTAGCACCATGGACAGAGGTTGATGATGTCCTCCTAGTGGTAGACAAAAACCTATCAAATCTAGAGTAATCCACGCAGACCACCAAGAACTCCACATTTTTCTATCAGATCCAATGAGAAAGAGTTGCCCCTATTGAACGTCAACCTTCTACAGTTGATACGCTCTCCCATATGTCTCTCCCCTGCTATCCCTCCCTTTATCGGGTAGGACTTTATTGACTTTCTATTAGTTACCACAACAAGAGAGGATACAATTCTCAGAATAACTATTATGTTATGAGAAGTCCCTAATACCACTCTATTTATAGGAGAGGCTAGGGTTAGGGTTCCCAGGCGGTGTGAGAGTTGAAACAAATAGATTCATGAATTTTATAGAACCTAGACACTGTGAACCGATTGGTTTGCATGCCCAACCAGTTCATTTGCATCCTTAACAGTTGGTTCATCCTTGAACTGGTCCACTCATATAGCAAACCAATCGGTTCATGCAATTTCCTATTTTGAATCACATTGGTATTCAATATACGATTAATGTGCAACATGTTATTAGCACAAAAACTTGATCCAATCAAATTGACCATTGAACTGAACATCCCAGGTGATGAATCAGTCAGTTCACACTACCAACTGGTTGGTTGGGTCCTGTGAACTGGTCAGTTCACACCCTAGTTCAACCATTGATCAGCCAATGTTGATCCAATTGGTCAGACACTCCAAATGAACAATTCAACACTTGAACCAGTGAATCAGTTAGTTCATAGTCAGTCAATTTTGAATATCAGTTGTTTAATTGAATACCTAAACACCTTTAGTAATCAAATGAAATATCATCCATGAATATACTCCATTAATACAAGTGTATCCTATGTGTGTGACCCTATAGGTCTAGAAATACATTGACAGCGAATGTTCATAACTAACTTAGAACATCACAAGAAAAGAGTGGTGTCTAGAAACACATCATTGCTACTCAAACAGAAACTTAGAGAACAACTTCAACCTACAATTTATGATCAGTGTTACCATGATTTTATAGTTCCTTTGTGTCCGATATCCAGATTGAACTCGATGCATGGAATTTTCATCCTCTCAACATTCAATTCTTGTTCCTTGAACTAGATCATAATGTATGAGATACATGCAAGTTCACATATCACATATTGAATCACATGAATACGAGCGTACATTTCTCAATCTCACTTGCTAAGAGGACCAAGATATCAATCTCCTATAGGAGGGACAAATCCCATCTACATCACTCACGCTCTATCTCCATGTCTCACAATGCACCCAATCATCACCATTATGGTAACCCTTATTCAGGATCACGTTGGATGATGTCAAAGTATATGAACAAAATGTGATGAATGTAGTGACTTTCGGTCTAAGAAATAAAATCATCCCTTATCACCATGAGAGCTGATTTTGACTACCATTCCATGATCTCCATGTATCACTCTCATGGTGGGTCTATCCAATACACTTCTGTCTAACCTATATTTGGGTGCTTGACTTGATAGAACATATCATTTCTAACGAGACTCTATCATCAGTTAACACACACTCTAGTCTTATATATTACTATTTTCTATTTTGCTTCCATAGTAATACATGACTAGGGACATAACAAGAATGTATGTACTCTTATCAGACATATGATCTCATCATTCAGGTCCTCAATCTAAAGACATATGTCATCGAGTAACAACATTCTTTAGACATATATTATGTATGTGTCATCATCTCATGACTGAGACAAACATAATAGATGAATTACCTTTATTATTACCAAATCAGGTATCAAATGCCACACACCAGTGATCATTTGATTGGGTCTATGGGCATACATACCAACAATGTGGACTTGTCAAGTGGGGTGTATACTTATTTTATTGGCCTTGGATTGGACATGACTGGGTGATATAAATAGGATTAAGAAGCAAGAGGCATAATATGGTGTATAATTCATATGATTAATTATTGACATGGATTTGTGCAATCATCTATCCAAGAATTGCATGATGTAGTTAGTAATCATTACCTTCCTTAGTAATTAATTTATGGGCATTGGTGATTGATTGAGCAATGACTTAATTAAATTTTGATCTTGGTTTACTAGAAGATTGCTTGTTGTTATCTTCCAAATTAATATGGATGGATATTGATTTGATTTAAATGGTGAGAGTGTAATTAGTTAATGTTCAAATTATATGTTAATTGAATTAAGTTTCAAATAAAAAGACTCATGCAAAATATCTTCTATGAATATCAATAGAGAACATAACCCATAATCCATTTTTACTATGATCCATCCTCGAGAAATAGAAACTCAATGGGAATATATTTAACGATTGGTTGAAGACATTGAGAATTATTCTCACTCATGAGCATAATCTCTTTGTCCTAAACACACCAATGCCTAATGAACGAACTCCCAATGCACCTAGAAAGGACGAAGATGCTTAAAAGAAGTATTCTAATGCTGCTATGGACATCACAACCTGATGTTTTGCTCCATGGATCATGAGATTTAGAAGAAACATGAGAACACATATTCTATTGATATCATAACACATCTTAGGAACTAGTGTCTAGAACAAGCAAGTCAGGTACGATGTTTTCAAGGCCATGTTTAGGTGCGAAATGTAGAAGGTGATCATGTTGGATCCCATGTACTCAAATAAACTGGGTACGTGCAGTCTTGCAAGACTGGGATTACCTTTAGATCAAGAGTTGGCCACATGCATAATCATGCAATCATTGTTTGATTCATACAAGCAATTTTTCATGAATTACAACATGAACAATTTTGATAAGCTATTAAGTGAGCTACTTGGCATGTTGAGAACTATTGATGGCAAAATGAAGAAAAGCCCAATTTCCATGTTGGTGATCAAAAAAGGGAAAATAAAGCACAAACTCAAAGCTAAGAATGGTTGTAAATCTAGCTCAAAGTATTATGCACTTAAATCAAAAGGAGGAGTGTGTAAGGGAGGAAATTCCCACCATTGTCATCGTTTGGACATTGGAAGAGAAATTTCCCTCTAGACCTTAAGGAATTGAAAAATAAAAAGTAGGGGTAGAGATCTTCACTTTAGGTATATCTATCATTGAAATAAATTTATTTACTTCTTCATCATGAGTGGATACGAG
Source organism: Alisma plantago-aquatica (assembly GCA_963693085.1). Classification (NCBI taxonomy): domain Eukaryota; kingdom Viridiplantae; phylum Streptophyta; class Magnoliopsida; order Alismatales; family Alismataceae; genus Alisma; species Alisma plantago-aquatica. The sequence goes on from OY856410.1 coordinate 431,540,215, forward strand.
ATATGGATTCCACATATACTCAAATAAGCAAAGATCAAAAAACAAGTAGACCTATAAATAAATGGGAGGTGGAACTAATGGTTGAAGAGTTACTTCCACTACAGTAGAGATCTATTTTTTATCATGCCCAATGGGCTTGTGATAGAGTAAGAGAAATATTATTATGTAAATTCCATAAATTATATATTATTTTTGTATCTTGTTTTGACAAGAATGGTTATGAGTTTTTGATAAAGATAGGTCGTATTTATGTTTCTAAAGATGAGACTTTTATGGTAGTGCCCCTACTTCTTATGTTGTTTATTTATTCTATCATGAGAAAAGTTTATATAACATAAATATCAAGAAGTTAAAACTCAATGACTCAAACAAAACATATCTTTGGTACTGTCATATAGGACACATAAATGAGAAGCACATTTCTAGACTTTATAAAGAGGTTTATCTAGATTCTTTTGATATTAAATCAATAGAGGCATGACAATCTTGTTTATTGGGAAAGATGACAAAAGAATCTTTCATTGGAAACAAAAAGTGAGTAAGTGACCTATTAGGAATCATACATAATGAGTTGTATGGGTCTTTTAGTAAAAGTGCTAGAGGTGGATATTATTACTTTGCCACTTACACTGATGACTTTAGTAGATTTGTATATGTGTATCTTATGAAACACAAATTAAAATCCTTTGAAAAAATTCAAGGAGTTCATGAATGGTGTATGGAATCAACTTGGCAAAAGAATTAAAGTACTTTTGATTAGATCAAGGTGGTGAATAGTTAAGCCAAGCATCTGAGGCCCTTTTGAGGGATTGTGGTATTCTATCACAATGGAAACCACCTATAACTGTTGGTATGTATGCCTAAAGAGTCTATCATACAATGATTGTGATGGCATATCTTGTAAACTATTTGATTAATAATAGTAAAGGAAATCTTCCTATTTGTTCTGTTTCAATTAGTTGTGAGATAATAATGAAACATAATAAATGTCTAAAGAATGACATTACTCAAATGGCACATGTCTTCAGGTTGATGTCCTGAACAATGAGATCATACATATGTTAAGAGTATGTATGATCTTTTTAGGTCCCTAGTTAGATGTTATTATGAAATGTAGATAGATAGGAATAACACATAAGACTAGAATGTGTGTTGCTTGATGACAGAATCCCATCAGTCATGATATGAGATATCAAACCGAACACATAGATATTTATTGGATAATAGTGTGTCAAACAGACCCGCCATGAGAATGACACATGGAAACCATAATCCTTACTCAGAATCGTATCTCATTATGATGGTGGTGATTGTAGTTCTTAGACCTAAAATCACTACACTCATCACATATTGTTTTGTGTAATTTAACACCATCCACTGTGACTTTGAATAAGGATTACCATAAAGGTGGTGATTGAATTCATTATGACTAATGGGGATGACTATGATGTAGATGGAAATTGCCCCTCCTACTGGAGTTTGATATCATGGCCACTTGATAAGTGAGACTGAGAAAAGCATGAGCAAGCATATGTGAATCAATATATGATATTGAGGTCACATATATCTCAGATAGTCTGATGTAGTTCAAGGAATATGGATTGAACATTGAGAGGATGATGATTCTATGCCTCAAGTTCAATCGGGATATCTATGAAAAAGGAATTATTCAATCACTATAACACCAATGACAAATTGTATGTTGAATTTGTTCTCCAACTTTCCAAATTACTTAGGTAGCAATGATGTATTGCTAGATACCACTCATTACTTGTGGTGTCATAAATTAGTTATGGACATTCACTGCCAACATTACTTGGAACCTATTGGATCACACACATAGGATACATTGGGAATAGGAGTTCATTCAAGAATATAGTTTAAACTTCATTACTAATGGGTTAGGTATTCAATTTAAACAACATTGGATTAATGTTGAATGGTTGAACTACCATCCCAACCAATTTAAGTGTTGAACTGATCATGTCAGTGTGTCTGGTCAATTCAACCAGTATTAGCAATTTTAGTCCATGAACCACCAGTTTAGGAAGTGAATCGATCAGCTCAGGTCCATGAATTAACTCAATTAGGTCATGAACTGACCGGTTTAGGTTATGAACTGACTATTTGGTGGATCAATTTGATTGGTTCAAGGATTAGTGTTTCCATCATGTTATGCATTAAAGAAAATATTAATTTCTAATACAATTGTGATTGGGAAACATGTTGAAATGACCAGTTCAAGGGTTGAACCGATCAAATCACATGCCAACTGATCGGTTCACCGATGAACTGATTGTTTTGCTACTCACAGGATGCAAAAGTTTGTGAAAATTTGGACCCTTCCACACCCGCTCAGACTAGGAACTCTAACCCTCCTCCTACTATGAATAGAGGGGTACTAGGGCCTTCTTAGAGACATCAATTAGCTCTGACAATTGTAGCCTTCTTTTGTTTATGGTAACCGAGAGAACCCGAGCAAGTACTACCTAATAAAGGAAGGTATAGTAAGGGAAAACAATTATGGGAGAGTAAATTGGTGCAAGTACACCAATGAGAATGGAAAATTCCTTCTTGTCAGTACTTCTAGAATGATAGGAGCTCTCAGTGGTCCATGTGGACTACTATAGAGGTGAGGAGGCCTTGTCTATCACTTAGAAGGACAAGGTCAATCGTTGTATGTGGTGATCAATTAGGCATTGTTGTTGACAATGTCCACGGGTGACTTGAAGAAAGGCGCACACTGTTGTCAGGGAATAGTTGTTGGACTTGATCAAGAACCATATTTGGCCTCACAAACCATACCTTTCCATTGCATAGTTATTGACTTGATCATCATTTTAGAGGAATATGATAGATAAATTTGTGTTTCCGTTGCCTATCTATTGCCATATTTCCCAATGGTGGTATCAGAGCTACGCCAATTTACTATGTTTCATGATTTAATTGATTTGATCAAATTTTGGTTTTCATCATTTATTTATCACATACAATGTGAATATATATATATATATATATATATATATATATATATATATATATATATATGATTTACACGTGTCACCCTAAAATTGATTTTTATGGTGGATGTGTGGCATGGTTAGGGCTAATAATCCTAGTTGTTTGTGTATGGTTGTGTGGTTTATTTATTCTTGTTTACATTTCGACTTTCATACCGAGCCTCTATCTTATCTTTCAAATGTAAATGTATTATTCTTTTATTCCTCTACTCCCCTCGAATGTAACTCAAGGTTTCCTATTACCATGTAATACGTTTAATACAAATAGGATAGTTTCATTTGTTGTTATGTTGCATAAGTTTCTCATTTACAAATGAACCGACCATCTTGAAAATGAGTCGATCGGCTAGAGGACCGAGGAGGTCTAACCATAGGAGGAGTCGACCAATTGGTTGGTGGCATGGCCGATTGTTTGGAAGTGTCCAGACATCACTTGGATTGGAAGCCAGACGACCATTCCGATGACTAACCGACTGAGCAAGAGGCAAGGTGAACTGTTCTGGGTGTGAAACAATCAACTTGAAATGGTTCAAGCACAAATCTACACCACCAAAAGGTTCATGCATGAGATGTAGAGCTTAGGTGGTAGTAACTCCTTTTGGCTCTAAGGAATTACAATCGAACGTACATAATCATCATTTGTGTTTTAATTGCATGTTTTTATTTTTGGCATATAACATGTATATGATACATAATATAGTATGTGGTAATTGGATATGTATATGTATATTTGTAAATATAAAAGTCCCTCAATCAAACATATTAAGCCTAAGATGCTTTCCATTAGCAACACACATGAACATATTGATCGATTATGCATGGGCACGTCAAGTGTGGTGCGCTATCCATCTCTTGGAAGTGTGATGGTAGTTATGTGGTCCTTCCAAGCAGAGGCTTTACTATCATGTAGGCTTTGGGGTCAGACTTAACTGAGTGATCTTAATGAGATTAAGAACTTAGACGCAAGAAGATGACTATGGCAAAGAGTTCCGCATACCATCTATCTAAGAATTGCACAAGATAAAATTGGAAAATGTTGCCTATCTAAGTATTGATTATGGATGCTAGCATTCGTTGGGTAATGACTCACTTATTTTGGATATTGGCTCACTAGAAGGTTGTACATTGTAATCTTCTAAATTTATAAGTGAGGGCTATCAATTTGAACAAAATAGTGAGACTGATAGTTAATTAAAGACCTAATTAAAATATTATATAATTTTATTCAAATCAAAATGGTTTTGACAAAATTGTGAATTTCTCTTGTAGAATTAAATGGGAACAAACAACACATTTTCTCTGTGAGCAATCCTTGATAAGGACAAATTAAATGGAAATAACTTCTACGATTAGCACAGGACGTTGAGAATTGTTCTCACACAAAAGCACAAGCTCTGTGTCCTAGAAACACCAATGCCAGATGAACATGCTCCCACTGCACCTAAGGCTGGTAAGGATGCTTTCAATAAGCATATGGAAGATGTTGTTGATGTCAAATGCCTAATGTTGTGCTCCGTGAAATATGAGTTGTAGAGACAATATGAGAACATGGATGTTATTGAGATGGTAACACATCTAAAGAACATATTCCAAGATCAGGAAAGACTAAGAGATATGGTTTATCCAAACCAATGTTATAATGTAACATGGCAGAAGGATATCTAGTAGAACCTTATATATTCAAGATTATTGGGTAAGTAGAGAAATTTTCTAGACTAGAATTCCCCTTAGGTCAAGAGTTTACCACTAATGTGATTCTGTGGTCTCTAAGAATCATATAGTTAGTTTGTCATGAACTACAACATGAATGGCTTTAACAAGACATTCACAAAGTTACTTGGCATGTTGAGAATAGTTGAAACACAAAGTTACTTGGCATGTCGTGAATAGTTGAAACACAAATGAAGAAAGACAAGCCCAATTTTCTGATGATCAACAAACAAAAGGGGAAGTTTAAAGGCAAAGGCAAAGCTAAGAATAGTTCTAAAGCTAGCCATGAGCCCAAGTTTTCATCACTCAAAGAAAAGGGATTGGTGAACAAGGGAGACATTTGTCACCACTATTACCAGCCTCGATACTGGAAGATAGATTGCCCTCTTTACCTAGAGGAACTAAAGAAGTAGGAGGGGATAGAGATCTCCACCTCAGTTATATATGTTATAAGATAAACTTTATTAATTCTTAATCTTGGGTATATGATACCAGCTATAGTTTTCACACATGTCTGAGTATGCAATATCTGATAAGAAGTAGGCCTTTACAAAAGGATAAGTTTGGACTATGCATTACAATCGAGTAGAAGTTGTTGCCACAACTATTTGAACCTAGAATTTATCTTAGCCCACAGGGCATGTAATAGAGTTAGTGAATTGCTATATCATTTCTGCCAATTATAGAAACATTTTACTTTCTGCATCTTGTATGGACAAGGATGATTATGAAAATGGTTGATGTTTTGTTTCCAAAGATGTGATCTTTTATGGAAATATATCTTATTATATTTATTTTCTGGATCCAAAAATAAATGTTTATAATGTATATACCAAAATATTAAAACTTGATAACTCAAACATGAAATATCTATAACATTATCATCTAGAGAACATAGATGAGAGATGCATTTCTAGAATGCATAATGATGTTTATTTGGACTCTTTTGGTTATTGAACCATTAGAGAAAAGAAAATATTATTTACAGGCAACATGAAAAAAGTATCTTTCAGTAAATGTAGTAGGAGAGCGAGCATTCTATAAGGGCATGTACATATTGATCTATGTATTACATTTTATAATAAATTCTATAGGTAGTTATTAGTACCTCATTATATTATCTTAGTATATATGGTGATTTGTATTAAGTGAAATACAAACATGAACATCTTGAACTGTTCAAGAATATTATGAAAGAAGTACATAACCACATTGGTAAAAGTATTAATATACATTGTTATGATAAATGATGAAATACTTTATACCAAGAGTTTGAGGTCTTTCTAGAGAGACCGTGATAGTATATCAAATAAACTCTACCTAAAACATAGTGATATATTAGAAAGAAGGAATCACATTCTGATAAGTTATGATATTATTATCAATTAATCCAACAAATCTTCTAACTTACTCTTAGACACATGCTTTACACTAAAACAATGTACTCTCTAAAATGGTTCAAAAGGACACCATATGAGATATGGCATGAGAAATGTCCCAATATGTCTTTATAATGATCAAGATTAAAAGTTATGCAAGAAAATAGTTTCTTGAAAACTTTATCCATAAAACACATAAATATTAGTTAAATACTACCTTTTATCCCAATTGGATAGTAAAAGTGTTTGTTACCAGGGTACCTGAATTCCAATGAAGAATTTAATTCCGAAGGAATTAGTGGGAGTAATGTAGAACTTGAAAAGTTTGAGATCAACAAGAAAACATTTAAACCTAAAGAGATACAGTAAGAACAATGAGAATCACAAATCATTTTGGAATCTCAAAGTTCCTAGTGTAACCAAAATCTCCTAAATCTAGAAGAACACAACTTTAGATTAAAATATTGTGAATCTTATACATAGATAGGTGGTGAGTTGGTCATAAGATGATGAGCCAACAATCAACTAAAAGACTATTGAGGGATCAGAATATGATTAATGACTTGAGGCCATTGTATCCAAAAAGGAGTCTATGTACACTAACAAGGTATGACCTTGGTAGTAACACCTAAAGGGGTAAAACCTAGTGGGTGGAAATGGGTTTTCAAATAGAAGACCGCCATGAAAAACCTATAAGAGAATATTGGTTGCAAAGGATTTTAAACAAGTTCAAGATGTTGAACATGATGGGAATCCCTTCACAAATCAACATGGTTAAGTGCATTAGGATCATTCATGCCATTGTACCTTCTTAGGACTATGAGATTTGGAATATGGATATTAAAAGTACATTCCGTAAAATGAATAATAAAGAGGACAAGTACATGATACAACCTGAAGGTTTTATAACTCCTTAATTCAAATAAAGTCTATGAGCTACAGAGGGACAACCAATGTGACTGAAGCAAGTATCTCAGAGTTGGATTCTTTAATTTGACAAGATAATCAAAGAGTTTGACTTGACTCAAAATGAAGTTGAAGTATGTGATTGCAAAAGATTTAGCATGAGCATATTAATATTCCAAATTTTGATGGGAATAACATTCCAATACTATTCTTATTGAAAAATGGCATGCAAAGTACCTTCTATAAAAGATTAGGTGAAGAATCCAATTTAATAGGAACTATGGTTTATAGAGATAAATTGAGAAAGCTTCATCACCTAAAAAAGAGCACATACATTGGCTCAATGAAAGAAAAGTCAAGATCAGTCTCTCAAGAGCCATGTATTCTAATTCTCATGAGGAATGAAAATAGGAGTAAGATGTCATGCGAATATGCAAACCGGATCTATCATGTATGAAATATAATATACTCATCCCATTATCTTGTATTTATTGGACATGACAAGATGATATATGTCAGATTCCAATGAAGGTCATCCAAATGTCATAAAGAACATCCATAAGTAATTCAGAAGCACTTAGGATCATTTCAAAATTATGGAAATAAGGAAGAGTATGTTATAAAGAGTTACATCGATGAAAGATTCCAAAATGACAAAGAAAGTTAATGATATCAAACTAAAATGTGTGTTTAAACACATAACTAGGCACAATAAGTTAGAAGAGTTCCAAACTACACTGTTCTTAAAATTCTACAATAGAATTCGAGTACCCTGGTGTTATGAACATGATAAAGGATATTGCATGGATCTAGAAGTCAATATAGATGAACTTATAGGATGTTTCAACCATTGATGACACAGTAGAAATATTATGACAACAATGGATCTATTGGTTATGCAAGGAATATCAGATAGCATACTATGGAAATTCCATCTCATATGAGATAACATGCGATAGACTGACTAAAGGCATATATAGATAACCCACATGATTAGCATTTGCAAAGCAAACATGTTTAGAACACTTAGAATAATATTTGTGGGTGATTGGCTCTAAGTGCAAGTGGGAGACTGTTGGTATGTATGCCCAGAGAGACAATCATCTGATAATTGTGATCGTATATCTCATAAATGATTTGATTAATAATAAATGCAATCTTCCAATTTGTTTTGTTTCAATTAGTTATGAGATAATTATGAAGCATAATAGATGTCTAAAGCATGATATTACTCAAATTGTGTATGTCTTTAGGTTGATGACCTAACAATGAGATGAAATGGATGTTAAGAGTATGTACATTCTTTTATGTCCCTAGTCAGTTGTTATTATGGAAGGATGGTAGACAATAATAACGCATAAGACTAGAGTGTGTGTTGGTTGATGATAGAATCTCATTAGTCATGATATGTGATATCAAACCAAACACATAGATACTTGTTGGAGAATAGTGTATCAGACAGACCCACCATGAGAGTGACACATGGAAGCCATTATTGGAAGGTAGAATCATCTCTCATTAAAATGGTGGCAATTGTGGTTCTTAGGCCAAAAATCACTCCACTCATCACAAAGCATTCAATGTACTTTAACATCATCCATGGTGATTTTTAATAAGGGTTGACATAAAGGTGGTGCTCACGTATATTGTCACTAATGGGGATGACTATGAGTGATGTAGATGGGGTGTTAAAGAAGCATCTATTACCCATATCCTAACTCCAAATTACTACAAAGTCAATGGAGACAAGACCTAGGTGTCCATAACTAGCATGGTATTAACAAAGTGCAAATGCAGAAGCCTAATGCTTAGCACACATGAACATATGATAAGATAAATACACCAACCATAATCTCAACATTCAACAATATATATTAACCACCATTGTTTATTACAAGCTTTCAATTACATATTAAAGAGTACAATTTTATAAGTCTACTCATGTACACTAGGGATCTTACAAAAGTACACATGACATATCTCACCATTCCCATCAACTTATAGCCATATCTAAACCTATAAAATACATGAAACAAGGTGGGTCAAGCACACGAGGTATTAAGTATAGGGATAAAAGATACATATGCATAGAAGCTTTGCATAATTTGAAAAGATTTGCAGAAGTAAATGAATAAGAATAAACATGTTAAGCATTTAGCAAAATAAGATCCCATGTGTTATGTCATTTTACTCCATTTATACCAACATCATGAGATATCATAAGCCTTTTGAAAAACTTTCCATCAGAAGAGTCCATAAGGATTCTCAAAATTAGCTAACCCTTTTATCGACATGGTCTGCCCTATCATGAAAAATCAAGTAGGACATACAGATCGTGTCCTTACCCCAAGAATATAGCCAGGTGCTCAAGGTTTGTCTAATGGAGTTTCTATATTATGTTTGCAAGTTATAAAACAACGACACAAGACAAACATTGAGTACAATACTGGAGTACGACATGGCAATATTTAATCAAGTAAACAAGCATACATATATATCACATTTCAAACAAGAAGCCATAGTTATGTAATTATTAAAAGCTCTTACCTCATTTCAGAGATTTCATAACCTATCCTTAACCATCTAGCCATAATAAACACCTGGTTAAGCACATGATTTCATGCATGTATTAGATTCTCATCATTATCCCTAATTAGCTTCATTTTAGGGTTTTGGCCAAATTAGGCTCCCAGTTGGTTACTCGTACATTAGATGATATTTTACTAATTTAGATGCCATCATGAAGTTGGGCTTCAAATTTCATGTGATTTCAAGGTTCCATGCATTATACATGATCATTACAAGATTCATGTTCCTCATGTACATTTTGGAGTCAAAACACTCCTATTAGGGCAAAAAGTTTTAGGATCATCAAGACAAGAACAAAAATCAAAGATGGTTTAGAACAACACTTAGTGACATAAGAAGGTACAAAGATAGGTGGATGTCCCTTGAGTCAAGGTATCAAGGTCCAACATTGGTATATCAACATCTATAACATACATTTCAACATCAAAATAGTTCATATATGCCATCAAGGTTCAACATGTGACCTAAGTGAACCACCTGCATCAAAAGGGGTTACAAATATTAGGTTTATCCCTGATTTGAGAGTGGAGGACATAAGGACTAGTTTCACATCATGATCTGGGCACAAGAAAGACAAACAAGTGATATGTGTCACATTAGATCCCCACTAGTCGACTAGGGTTTCAAAAAATTCTATATAGAGAAAGAGAGAATCATAGGTATTACTGTCCTGAAACATCCTAATATTACTGATCTGAAGGAACTAAAGAGTTGGATTCATAAGTTTGATAATACTCATCATTGGTTCTAGATGTAACCAAGCATTCACATAATCAGAGTCCATACATGCAATTGATGTCAAATTAATCAACCATAGCAAGGAGGATATTAGGGACTGATATTAAAGTCAAGGAGAGACATATATTACTGATTTGAGGTTGATTAGGCATTAGTTCATCATAAAGTATCAAGATTATCAAATTAGGGCATGATACATCATTAAAGTCTAAAAGTAAGCTACTTTATGCAATTTGGGCATTTATGAGCAATCATGATGATTAGGAGTTCAATTCTATTCAATACACTTCTAAATTATTGACTTTAGGGCTAGGAAGGTAGAGGTACGTCAATGATTCAATATTTAGCATACTCAAGCATGTATCATGGTCAAACTAGGTAAAAGTCCGTATTTACAAATCAGGATAAGTAGAAGAAGATTTTGGGTCTAGAAGTAAGTTCATGTTGTAGATCTCATTGAGATGATGAATTTGATATATAGTTTTGCATCATTTGGCCAAGGAATGATAGATATATCCTTTTACATGTTTTTACATTTGGACTTTAGGAAAGATCAAGACTCAAAACTATACCTTTATATCATAGTCTAGCAGGATCCGTGGAACCGCTATCCATGCATGTGTGGTACCAAGTGTGTTGATCGTAGGGCATTTTCCCGCTACTGACTTCCACTCATTGGCATTCTCCAATGACTAGTGGTCTCTCTCCATCTTTGGCCATTGTCAATAGAAGGAACGGGGCAGTTGGGTGTGGCTTAGATCATGACATTGTTGAGTGATCTGACAGACACTGCTTCCTCCTCCCATCCTGCTCATGACGTGGGCAAGCCCCAATCTGCAAGGCAGTTCTCTTTCCTGGATCGAGGTTTGCAGAAGTTTGGGTGGGGTTTTAGAGCCAGGAAACTCATTGCCCGACCTTGCCTGCTCCTCGCGAGATTCGGGGCTTGGTTTTTTGGTCCTGAGGCTAGTTGGGGAGGAAGCCCCCAAAATCAAAGGCACGGCGACACCGCCCATGGTAAGGAGAAAGAGGGATGTGATGTCCGGGCATGCTAGGGTGTGAATAAGAGGGCCAAGGATTTTTAATGAAGGATGGAGAATAAAAGAAAGTTTGGGGGATTCAATTGCCCAAAACAATTGAGGATCAACTCCTATTGGTTCTGTTGCTACAGTAGCATGCACCTTGTACAGACCAATGTAGGAGATGTCTCCTTAGCTATTATATCTTGGATCTATTGATCCAATGGCCAAGGAAGAGGTGGCAGATTAGGTCTTCCAAGGCATTGGTGGCAGCTGCTGGGCCGCATGCACATGAATTAGGCCCATTAAGGCCAAGTCAAACTATTTAAAATAAGGATTTAAGTAGAAAAGTTCAGGTGTCCATATCTTGGGCTAGGATGTTCCAATTGAGGTTATTTTTGCACCATTGGATTCGAAATATAGATATCTACAACATGATGTATACTGGGGAGCCAAGATATCATAGTAATGAGGTTCAATATATATTGCATGATGGTGACATGTTAAGGATTGGTACTTAGTTCAAAAGTGCAACCTAAAGTCACACATTGCAGAGTTGGTCGTTGATGTGATCAAATTAGAGTCTCACTACACTTGAAGAATAAAATATATCCAATTGCATAAGAAGGTCATCTGCTGAGAGAGAAAGAGTACAATGGAGGATAGAGAAGTCTTGGTTGTCACATCCTTCCCTCGTTACATGAAATTTCATCCCTAAAATTTATCCAACATCATAGTTAAGAGTCAAAGTCAATGTCCATCATATGATATGCACCAAACATAGGTTTGAAATCATCCCCCACATGGCGGGACACATAGGTTATCATCATCAACGGTGAGCCTGTATCTATTATAAACACCTTTTCTTATTATTCCATCATATTATGACATCATTTTGGTATTGTGGTTTTCTCATCCTTCATTGTCCCTAAATTAGGGTTTTATTCATATCTTCATGAAAGACCTAGGTGTATTATTAAAATATATGTTATCAATTTTCAAACGAAAATGTTCACAATTATGACTTCCAAATGAGATCATCATTGAATGCGTGTATATCATCACTATACTAGATTTCATGCATGTTTTAGTTTTTCCCCAATATTCGACCAATTATCTGCAATTATGTTCATCATTTATCATTTTGGATTTGAAATTACGAAATTTATTCATCACATTTATTCAAGTTATGACCCCAGGAGCATTGTCATATCGAGTTAATAATTTCTCATTTGGGTATGAGATTAGACATGTTACCCTGGTTATACAAACTAATATCTCTAGGCATCATCATATCAAGCTCATAATTTCATACTTACACATTTTGTGTATGGTATGGTTTCCTATTTGGTATAGCTTATGGGGGTGACTTGTCATACATATATCAAGTTTTAACATAAGTGAGATAATTCAAGTATAAAGTATCATTTGAGAAACAACATTATCCTCAACATCAAAGTTTCGCAATATATCTCACTTGTATCTAGAAAGGGATCCACAAGATAGAGCCACTCAAGCTAAGATATATCTATGTTCAACAAGAAGAGCTAATCACAACCATATATCCATAAAAAATTCTACCCAAATTTCAAAAACAAGGGCAACCACTAGATTCCCTTACATCAAGACACTAACGTGAGTATGAGACTCATCATGGACATCACATTTCATGTACAACATCTTAGGGTTGTGGGACATCTCCCTCATCCGTATAGAAAACATCATATATTCAATTGCATTTTTTTCTAGGGTTAGATCTTTTCATAGGAAATCTAGGGTTCAACATTTTCAAGGGAACCACACACTACGTGAGTCATCTCATATACTTAGAAGAAACCTTTGTATGAACTCATAGTCATATACTTCATCGTGCATATTTTTCATCATTTCACATATTTTGTATTTTAGGTACTCCAATCTTATCCTATGGAGGTTTGACTCATGTTAAGAAGACATCTTATTCGTATACCACTGATAAATGTATATTTATCTCTTTATTTATATCTTTTAGATATCTTTCTAGGATTGTTTTGTTATTTATTTTCTTCATTTTGTTATTAATTGTATTAGTTTGGAATTTTATATTTATTTAGAGTTTTAAATATATTTTTTTATTTGTTTTTTAGGAAAATAGTTCATGAGTAAATTCCCCTAGAAGATATTTTGCACAAATTCATGTTGTGTCTAACTTTAGTATATACCTTTCACCAAAATTGGTATAACTCCCACATCCCAAGGTGGATTTTAATGTGCAAGTATGAGTTGGAAAGAGAATTCAATTATATACATGAAAAATATATTTTTGCACCGCTTCCGTATTTTTGAGTGGCCCAAAAATACGATCGCATTTGCTTTTTTGGGAAATTACTGCAAAAAGAATACAAAGCAATCAATTGTTTCCTCTATTGACTAGATCCAGAAAGTTAGAAATAGTCGACGGCCATTTATTTTCACCTAAACCTAATGTATACCTCATCCTTCTCCTATAAAAGGAGGGGCACTTCCTCCTATTTTGGGCATCTTGGTTTTTTACTTTAGTACTAGCATTCTCGGGGCATCTTATTCTTGTATCCCCACAGTTCAACAATAAAGAAATTTTATTTCTTGAAGCATTATTCATTCTTAGATTGTTCCTCGACTCTTTTATTCTGATTCAAATCTAGAACTCCTTTTCCCCTTCCTTTAGTTCTGGAGCAAGGAATTAAGAACATGGCCATTTCATTGTCTCTAGCAGAAGGATTAATTTCCTATTTTGGGCTAGACTATGGCCAAGATACTTTCTTCCTCAGTCTCCCCCTTCTCCTCAATTATGAGCAAGTAGTTCTATATAGAGGCAAGTGGAATATCCCCTTAGTCATGGTTTGATCGAATTAGTTTTAATCAATTCCCTTAAACGGTGATTGGTTTATTAAATTGATAATCTAGTGAAGTAATTACTTGCTTAGATTCATAAGTTAATCTAGATGGAAATGACCATGGAAATATATATTTAAATAAATTCACATAGAGATTTTGATGTGACAGTGGATTTATCTCTTTTCATATGATGAACCAGGAAACATGAGCACCAACACCAATGGGCTCATGTGGAGTTTATCTTTTGTGTTTCTTTTGTGCTTCACATGTCATCTCCTATTATCGATTAATAGTTAAGTCATATTCTTATCATGGCTAAGGTGGTGAAACCCCCTAAAGCCTCGATTTTCTTCCTTTGATTTCAATCACCAACTATCTCATTTGTGTTAGTTTTTAGTCTTTTCAATTCACAATAGTTTCTCGGCTAACAACAATCTTTGTTTAACTTTTTGCAGGGCAAATAAAATTCTTGTTTAGTATTTCTTTAATTTCTACAATTTTCTTTCTTAGTGTAATAAATCATCACCCAAACCAACTTTTACACTCTCATTCAAAATATGAACATACAAAAAACAAATAAATTAGTTTTTCAAACAATTGGCTTAAGAAGAAACAATCGTAAAAAGTTGTCCTTTGGGATTCGACCCTTTCTATACAAACCTTAACCAGAAAGTTAAAAAGTTTAAACTCTAGGATTAACAATATTAGTGATTGGTGTGTTAAGCGACACATATCAATTTGGCGCCATTACTGGGGACAACCGATTGTTTACTCGAACCCCCAAAAATGTTTTGAAAAACTTTTTTTAATTTTTTTATGCCATCCGAGTAACATTCTGGAAGTGCTACTCCTTCTGCCGAGTTTCTATTCCGACAGTCTATTTTTTCTACAAATATGCTAGTTTGTAAAAAATGTTAGTTTTTTTATTTTTAACCTTGTGTCATAATCCCTTAGCTTTTCCTTTTAATTATGGTCTTGTACACATCTTTAGTTCTTTTTTGAATTGTAAAAAAACCTTTTCAAATGGAGTGGGCATCCCAATATCCCCAATAATGTTATTATTGTGGTCTTTACAACCATGCATCTCTTACATGCTCGACTCTACCTCATCCTTATGATAGCACCCCTTTTAATTATGAGTCCTTTCATCCTGGTGGGTACAGTGTGAATCCACATTTTTCTGAGAACCATTATGGGGAATCTTGCTATCCATATTCTAATGGAGGATATGATTCACAAAAATTTGTGGGGTGTAACCAAAAAAACCTTGGGTGTTATGAACATGTTTATGAAACCCAATATAATTCTCAACAAGAAGAGAGACTTAGGGCCCTAGAGAAGATAGTAGTAGAAGGAGAAACAAAACTAAAAACCAGCCAATCCTTCTTAACCTCCCTGCTAGAAGCCCAAACCCAAAATATAGATTGTTCAAATATGTTTCCTCATGAATTGATTACACCTTATAATATTGAATCTTCCTACCAAGATCGACGCAATGGAAGTTACAATCCACCATCTTATGGTGATTATTATGAGGAGCAATGCCACCCAAAACAATATGAGGGGTACTATGGCCAAGGAAACTATGGGGAGTGTGGCGAGGATGGCCAAAATTTTGGGATGTATAAATCCTATGGTGAAACACAATTTAATCTTTAACTGGAAGAGAGACTTAAGGCCCTAGAAAAGATGATATAAGAAGGACAAGCAAAACTTGAATCAAGTCAAGCCATGTTAGCTACCTTACTAGAGGATCAATCAAAACTCCCCCTATAGATATTGAGCAACCCAAGATGGTTCTTCCTAGCGATGACGGCGATGATGATCCTATTTTTATCTCATATATATCAGATCCTGAAGAAATAGCACAAAAAATGGAGCCATATTTTGCATGCGGTGAGGATGTGTGTATCCCTATCTTTCCTTTACAGACTTTACTACTTGAATATGAAAAATCGAAGCAGGAGAGTCAATCTAAAAATCCAACTACTCGCTCCACCACTCACAATAATCCAATTGACATCAAAAACCAATACCCTTATTTTGAGTCTATTTTAGATAATAGGCATCCAACCCCCTTTGACCAAATGATTTCACATGTTCTGTCGCAACCAATTCACATTCCATGCACAACTGATTTATAAGAAGAGACACAACCCTTAGGAGAAGTGTACATACCCCCTTCCACTAACTACAAGAAATATGTCCCCATTTTTATCCCTCATGAACCCTTGAGAACTCCTTGCATAGAGGAACTAGAGTTACATGCTATATCAATCCATGAATCCCATCAATCTGAAGGTTGATTGCATGAATTTTGAGCAGAGAAAAAATACTTATCATGCTGATTTAAATTTAGTTGTCCCTTTCATATCACCACCAATTCTCCTATATGCATGTCAATATGACCAAGGGAAACCAGAGTCAGATCATCCGTCTAACTTTGCACATCTGGCACTGCATGTGTTACCAGTTCGGTACCCACCAACCTCCCCCAATCCACATCCATCTTCAACACTTCCTTCGCTATTGATGGAAGATTTGTGGATCCTATTAGAGAGAATGAGAGGTGAAAGGAAATATGAGCACCCCACTAGGCTTCTACAATTACCCTATCATAGGGTAAACTATGAAGATCCTCAGATAAAGGTCCCAACCCTCAAACACATCCCCTTCAACTGGACATTTTTGAGCGACCAGGGCGACATGGAAATCCTTGCTCTTCTCTTCCCTTCATCTTGGGTTTTGATTTTTCTCAGGATGAGAAACAATCTGAGTCTGTTATGGATTTGGGTGGTTTGTTTCTATTCCACCCCCTTATCTTTTTATTCTTGCATTATTTCTACTTTTTTTGTTTTGCATATAGTTGCTTTGTTCATGGCCATTATCTAGTCAGCCATATTTTTATTTCTTTTGTTGCAAAATGGCCTTTATCTAGTCGACCAATATGAATAGATGGTTATCATGGTACCCCTTTGAATTTAGTAAACTTTTTGCAAAGACTATTACAATTTGCCATGTCTAAAACCACCATGTCACCTAGGACCCCTAACAACATCACTCCTCATAATAGTTGGCAAGTCAAAGCAAATCAATCAGAACCAAGCATAATTTTCCCTATATTTAAGCAATGCATTATCTTGTTATAAAAATTTGTATGATGTGATTTATAGGAATACTCTAACTAGAGCAATGTCATTCTCTGACAAAAATATATGAATTTTTTTAAAAGTTATAAACACAAGAACATCTCTTCCTTCCCTCTATTTTTATCTAAAAAAGAGAAGCAAAGAATCACCACCAGACAAAAATCAAGTCCGGGGTGGCATGCTTCCCAAAATGAAAAGTCCATACCCCACAAAGGGGTGTACCATCAAAAGATGCCAAAAGTGTACATGAAAAAAATTATGATCAATATAGCCACAACTCCATAAATTCATATCCCGAGTCGAATAGAGGAGGGATCAATATATTTTTGTCACTTCTTTTTTTGTTTTCACACCCCCTAATTCGTCCTATTCATGTGTAATAGCTAAAAAAAGAGTAATAAAAATTGAGAGTGTCAAAGCAAAATTAAGACGATGCCTATTTTTCTACAAATTCTTATTTTAGAAGTTAGATTTGACAATTGTTTTGATAGGGAATATAGAATTTTATGCTATGTGGTTCTAGGAGATTGGGTCACTTGGCCAAATTTTGGAGGTGAGGACTGTAGTGATGTTATTAAGTTGAGGATGGCATATTTAAAATATAAATTGGACTTTATTTGTGATTTTATTTTATTGAGGACAAGCAAAGATTTAAGTCTGGGGTATTTTGATAAATGTATATTTATCCCTTTATTTACATTTTTTAGATATCTTTCTAGGATTGTTTTGTTATTTATCTTCTTTATTTTGTTATTAATTGCATTAGTTTGGAATTTTTTATTTATTTGTAGTTTTAAATATATTTTTTTGTTTTTTTGTAGGAAAATAGCTCATGAGTAAATTCCTCTAGAAGATATTTTGCACAAACTCCCACATTGTCTGACTTCAGTACATACCTTTTACCAAAATTGGTTCAACTTCAACATCCCAAGGCGGGTTTTATTGTGCAAGTATGTGTTAGAAAGAGAATTTAATTATCTACAAGAAAAAAATATTTTTGCACCACTTCCGAATTTGTGACTGGCCTAAAAATACTCTCAAAATCACTGTTGCGGGAAATTACTGCAAAAAGAATACAAAGCAATCAATTGTTTCCTCTATTGACTAGATCCAGAAAGTTAGCCGCTGCCACTAGCCATTTATTTTTCCCTAAACCTAATTTATACCCCCCTCCTTCTCATATAAAATGAGGGGCACTTCCTCCTATTTGGGGCATCTTCGTTTTTCACTTTTGTACTAGCATTCTCGGAGCATCTTATTCTTATATTCTCGTAGTTCAGTAATAAAGCAAATTTTATTTCTTGAAACATTGTTCATTCTTAGATTGTTCCTTGAATCTTTTATTTATCTTTATATCTAGAACTCCTTTTCCCCTTCCTTTATTTCTGGAGTAAGGAATTAAGAACATGGCCATGTCATTGTATCTAGCATAAGGATTAATTTCCAATTTTGGACTAGACTATGGCCAATGTACTTTCTTCCTCTGTCTCCCCCTTCTCCTCATCTATGAGCGAGTAGTTCTATATCGAGGCAAGGGAAATAGCCCCTTAGACATGGTTTGATCGAATTAGTTTTAAATAATTCCCTTAGACGACGATTGGTTTATTAAATTGATAATCTAGCAAAATAATTACTCACTTAGATTCATATGTTAACCGGGATGGAGATGACCATGCAAATCTAAATTTAGAATGATTAAACCAATTCGCATAGAGATTTTGATATGAATGTGGATTTATCTCTCTTCAGATGATGAACCAAGAAACATGAGCACCATGACCAATGGGCTCATGTGGAGTTCATCTTTTGTGATTCACATGTCATCACCTATTGTCGATGAATAGTTAATTCACATTCTTCTCATGGCTAAGGTGGTGAAAACCCCTAAAGCCTTGATTATCTTCCTTTGATTTCAATCACCAACTGTGTCATTTGTCTTAGTTTTAGTCTTTTTAATTCACAATAGTTTCTCGTGCTAACAATAATCTTTGTTTACCTTTTTTCAAGGCAAATAAAATTCTTGTTTAGTGCTTCTTTAATTTCTGCAATTTTCTTTCTTAGTGTAATCAATCATCACCCAAACTGACTTTTACATTGACATTCGAAATCTGAAAATACCAAAAACAAATAAATTATTTTTTCAAACAATTGGCTTAAGAAGAAATAATCTTAAAAAGTTGTCCTTTGGGATTTGACCATTTATATACTAACCTTAAATGAAAAGTTAAAAGGTTTAGACTCTAGGATTAACAATCTTAGTGATTGGTGTGTTAACTGACGCATAACCGAAAAGTTCTTCAAACAATTGGGTTTTTACGAAAAAAAGTCTTTAAAAGTTGTCCTTTGGGATTTGACCCTTTCTATACTAGCCTTAACTAGAAAGTTAAAAGGTTTAAACTCTAGGATTAACAATATTAGTGATCGGTATGTTATGCGACTCATATGATCACATCAGACACATGCTAGAGGTCCTCCTTTGTAAAGAGATTGAGGCTCGTATTTTTCTCAAACTATATATCACATATTGTATCTCAACACATACAAGACTAGGCACAAGCAAGCATGCCAACCCACTAGCTATGTGTAGCACATCAACCAAATCATATGTATCGTATAAGGTGCTAGGTCGAGCTAGGGTTTTGTGGTCAAACTCTTCTCATATCATCAAATTATACTTGACCCTTCCAAAAACAACTTAGGTCATATTGAACAAATCTCATTTCATCAGCATCGACATCATTATCAACGTCATCGTCATCGTCATCGTCATCGTCATCTTTATCATCATCGTCATCGCCATCATCATCATAATAAACAACAACAATGTAGACCATCTAGGCTACTTATTGTCTCTAGACAACTCTAGAGACTACATGTATCTTCTAAAATCTCTCATCTAGACTTGATGTTATATCTCTTTCTCTTAGGTTATATGGATACTCATTACCCTTCTATGTGTTGTAACATTCTCATATGTACATATACTAATACTTGAAATTGTTTTCTCTAGTGTTGAAATGAGAGATAAAAACGACCATACTCTACTCGAATTAAAAAAGATGAAAATGAGTTATCACACTCATTAGGCAGTTCAATACCATGACACCTAGATAACTAGAAAGAACATGGTGCAAACCTATGTAGCTTCCCTAAGAAAATGCCACAAACATATTTCTAGGTTTGTAGTAAGATCTCCCTTTTCTCACCCTCTTGAACCTACATCCCATACTACATGATAAAGGAGGAGAAAAAAATGATGTAATGATTACACAAGTCTACACCTAGTTCTGGATCATCTAGGCTCTTACCTAGAGGCTATGTCAACTTAGTCAATAAAGGACAACTAATTAAGTTTCAAAGTTTGAGATGTAAGGTTATGTTTAGTTTGTGTTTCATGTGAGCAATATTCAATGTAGTTATTGTTCATTCTTTCATACCATTTGTGGTGGAACCGTTTATTACCCAAATCATAAATCCAAATGACTACAAAGTCAATGGAGATAGGACCTAGTCATCTGTCCCTGGCATGTTATTAACAAAGTGAAAATATGGACGCATAAATCTTAGCATACATGAATAGATAAAAAGATAAATGCACCAATCATAATCTCAACATTCAACAAGATATATTAAGAAACAATGTTTATTACAAGCTTTCTATTATATATTAAAGAGTACAATATTTAAGCCTGCTCAATTCCACTAGTGATCTTACAAGTATACATGACATAGATCACCATGTCCATCAACTTCTATCCATCTCTGAACCTATAAAATATGTGAAACAAGGTGGGTCAAGCACACGAGGTGCTGAGTACATAGCTAAACGATACATATACATAAGACTTTAATAATTTGAAAAGATTTGCATAAGTAAACGAACAAAAATAAACATGTTAAGTGTTTTGAAAAATGAGAGCCCATGTTGTATATCATTATATTCCAATTATACCAACATAATATATTATAAGGCATTTTGACTAACTTCCCATCAGAAGAGTCCATAAGATTGCTCAAAATTAGGTAACCCTGTTATCGACATGGTACACCCTATACTCACAACTCAAATTGGATGTCTAGCCTCGTGTAGAGGATACATGCATGTGCACAAGGTTTTTATAATGGAGTCTCTATATTATGTTTGCAATTTATACAACAATGACATGAGACAAACATTGAGTACAATATTAGAGTACAACATGGCAATATTTGAGGAAGTAGACAAGAATTTTGTGTATGGTATGCTTTCCTATTTGGTATAGCTTATGGGAGTGACTTGTCATACATATATCAAGTTTTAACATAAGTGAGATATTTCATGTATAAAGTATCATTTGAGAAACAACAATATCCTAAACATCAAGGTTTCTCAATATATCTAACTTGTATCAAGAAAGGGCTCCACAATATCGAGCCACTCAAGATAAGATCTATCTATGTCCAACAAGAAGAGCTAATCACAACCATATATCCATAAACAAATTCTACCCAAATTTCAAAAACAAGGGCAACCACTAGATTCCCTTACATCAAGACACTAACCTGAGTATGAGGCTCATCATAGACATCACATTTCATGTACAACATCTTAGGGTTTTGGGACATCTCCCTCAACCATATAGAAAACATCATATATTCAATTGCATTTTTTTTCTAGGGTTAGATCTTTTCATAAGAAATCTAGGGTTCAACATTTTCAAGGGAACCACACACTATGTGACTCATCTCATATACTTAGAAGAAACCTTTGTATGAACTCATAGTCATATACTTCATCATGCATATTTTTCATCATTTCACATATTTTGGATTTTAGGTACTCCAATCTTATCCTATGGAGGTTTGACTCATGTTAAGAAGACATCTTATTTGTATACCACTGATAAATGTATATATATCCCTTTATTTATATCTTTTAGATATCTTTCTAGGATTGTTTTGTTGTTTATCTTCTTCATTTTGTTATTAATTATATTAGTTTGGAATTTTTTATTTATTTATAGTTTTAATTATATTTTTTTATTTGTTTTTTAGGAAAATAACTCATGAGTAAATTACCCTAGAAGATATGTTGCACAAATTCCTGTTGTGTCTGACTTCAGTATATACCTTTTACCAAAATTGGTATAACTCCCACATCCCAAGGAGGATTTTAATGTGCAAGTATGAGTTGGAAATAGAATTCAATTATATAAATGAAAAATATATTTTTACACCGCTTCCGTATTTATGACTGGCCCAAAAATACGATCGAAATAGCTTTTTTGGGAAATTACTGCAAAAAGAATACAAAGCAATCAATTGTTTCCTCTATTGACTAGATCCAGAAAGTTAGCAACAGTCGCCGGCCATTTCTTTTCCCCTAAACCTAATGTATACCCCACCCTTATCCTATAAAATGAGGGCCACTTCCTCCTATTTTGGGCATCTTGGTTTTTTACTTTTGTACTAGCATTCTCGGAGCATCTTATTCATGTATTCCCGCAGTACATCAATAAAACAATTTCATTTATTGAGGCATTATTCATTCTTAGATTGTTCCTCGACTCTTTTATTTCGCTTTAGATCTAGAACTCCTTTTCCCCTTCCTTTCATTTTGGAGCAAGGAAATAAGAACCTGGCTAATTCATTGTCTCTAGCATAAGGATTAATTTCCTATTTTGGGCTAGACTATGGCCAAGGTACTTTCTTCCTCCATCTCCCCCTTCTCCTCAACTATGAGAAAGTAGTTATATATAGAGGAAAGGGGAATAGCCTCTTAGCCATGGTTTGATCGAATTAGTTTTAATCGATTCCCATAAACGGCGATTGGTTTATTAAATTGATAATCTAGCGAACAAATTACTCGCTTAGATTCATATGTTAATCCGGATGGAAATGACCATGGAAATCCAGATTTAGAACGATTAAAGCAATTCACATAGAGATTTTGATGTGACCATGGATTTATCTTTTTTCGGAAGATGAACCAGGAAACATGAGCACCAACACCAATGGGCTCATGTGGAGTTTATCTTTTGTGTTTCTTTTGTGCTTCACATATCGTCCCCTATTATCGATTAATTGTTAATTCACATTCTTATCATGGCTAAAGTGGTGAAACCCCCTAAAGCCTCGATTCTCTTCCTTTGATTTCAATCACCGACTGTCTCATTTGTCTTAGTTTTTAGTCTTTTCAATTCACAATAGTTTCTCGTGCTAACAACAATCTTTGTTTGCCATTTTGCAGGGAAAATAAAATTCTTGTTTAGTACTTCATTAATTTCTACAATTTTCTTTCTTAGTGTAATAAATCATCACCCAAACCGACTTTTACATTCTCATTCAATATTTGAACATACCAAAAACAAATAAATTAGTTTTTCAAACAATTGGCTTAAGAAGAAATAATCTTAAAAATGGGATTTGACCCTTTCTATACTAATCTTAACTGGAAAGTTAAAAGGTTTAAACTCTAGGATTAACAAATCTTAGTGAACACATATCAATTTGGCGCCATTTCCGGGGACAAAAAAAAATTTTCTCGAATCCCCAAAAATTTTTTGAAAAGCTTTTTTTTATTTTTTTATGCCTTCCGATTAACATTATGGAAGTGCTACTCCTCCTTCTTCCGAGTTTCCATTCCGTCTGAAAATACGCTAGTTTGTAAAAAATGTTAGTTTTGTAAATTTTAACCTTGTGTCATAATCCCTTAGCTTTTCCTTTTTTATTTATGGTCTTGTACAAATCTTCAGTAATTTTCTAAATTGTAAAAAAACTTTTCAAATGGATTGGGCATCCCAATATCCCCCACAATGTTATTATTGTGGTCTTTAGAACCATACATCTCTTGCATGCTCTACTCTACCCCATTCTTATGATAGCACCCCTTTTAATTGTGAGTCCTTTCATCCTGGTGGGTACAGTGTGAATCCACATTTTTCTGAGAACCATTATGGGGAATCTTCCTATCCATATTCTTGTGGGGGATATGATTAACAAAGTTTTATGGGGTGTAACTAAAAAAACCTTGGGGTTATGAACATGTTTATGAAACCCAATATAATTCTCAACAAGAAGAGAGACTTAGGGCCCTAGAGAAGATAGTAGTAGAAGGAGAAACAAAATGAAAAACCAGCCAAGCCTTCTTAACCGCCCTTCTAGAAGCCCAAACCCAAAATAAAGATTGTTCAAATATGTTTCCTCATGAATTGGTGACACCTTATAATATTGAATCTTCCTACCAAGATCGACGCAATGGAAGTTACAATCCACCATCTTATGGAGATTATTATGAGGAGCAATGCCACCCAAAACAATATGAGGGGTACTATGGCCAAGGAAACTATGGGGAGTGTAGTGAGGATGGCCAAAATATTGGAATGTATAAATCCTATGGTGAAACACAATTTAATCTTGAACTGGAAGAGAGACTTAAGGCCCTAGAAAAGTTGGCAGTAGAAGGACGAGCAAAACTTGAATCAAGTCAAGCCATGTTAGCTACCTTACTAGAGGATCAATCAAAACTCCCCCTATAGATATTGAGCAACCTAAGATGGTTCTTCCTAGCGATGACTACGACGATGATCCTATTTTAATGTCATATACATCAGATCCTAGTGAAATAGCACAAAAATGGAGCCATATTTTGCATGCAGTGAGGAAGTGTGTATCCCTATCTTTCCTTTACAAACTTTACTACTTGAATATGAAAAGTCGAAGCAGGAGAGTCAATCTAAAAATCCAACTACTCCCACCACCACTAACAACAATCCAATTGACATCAAAGACCAATACCCTTATTTTGAGTCTATTTTAGATAATAGGCATCCAACCCCCTTTGACAAAATGATTCCACATGTTAGTCACAACCAATTCTCATTCCATGCATAACTGATTTAGAAGAAGAGACACAACCCTTAGGAGAAGTGTGCATACCCCCTTCCACTGACTGCAAGGAATATGTCCCCATTTTTATCCCTCATGAACCCTTGAGAACTCCTTGCATAGAGGAACTAGAGTTACATGCTATATCAACCATGAATCTTATCAATCCCAAGGTTGATTGCATGAATTTTGAGCAGAGAAAGAATGCTTATCATGCTGATTTAAATTTAGTTCTCCCTTTCATATCACCACCAATTCTCCTATATGCAGGTCAATATGACCAAGGGAAACCAAAGACAAATCCTCTGCCTAACTGATGCGATGATTTTGAGTCGCATTTATAGACTTATTTGATCGATGTTTTATGCATTAATTAGTCATTTTCGTGGTTAATGTTTCATATTTCATTTACCTTGGTCTATGCTACTCTTTTA
Organism: Alisma plantago-aquatica; assembly: GCA_963693085.1. Classification (NCBI taxonomy): domain Eukaryota; kingdom Viridiplantae; phylum Streptophyta; class Magnoliopsida; order Alismatales; family Alismataceae; genus Alisma; species Alisma plantago-aquatica. The sequence continues at coordinate 431,565,878 of OY856410.1, forward strand.
TGTCAAATTCCCTTATTTCGAGCATTTAGAGTATTAATTATTAAAAGAATATATTATGTGTGGATTTATGTGGTTCCGTGTGTTAATTTCAAGAAAAACTAGTATTTGCTTCCGTCGATATCATCGACGGTGGTCGATACCATCGACCGGACCACAGGTTGCCAGCCGCAAGGACCAGAAGAAAGTAGATACTACCGAAAGGGATGTCGATGGTATCAAGATACCATCAGGTTGTTGGCGAAGAGTGCATTGCTACTATCGATCATAAAGTCGATACTATCGACTGGTGGAGCTACAGCGACACTTAAAGATAAAACCGTCGCTATAGGCTCATCGATACCATCGACCCGTGTCGATGGTATCGAGATGACATCAGGCACACAAACAAGAGGAAAGAAAAGTTGTCGTAATCACGCTAGGTGTCGATGGTATCGACACCGTCAGATATGTGTTTGTTTCAGATTGATCTCAATCGGACGGTCGTGGTTATTTTGCAACCTAATTTGGGAAATAAACCTAATGACAGTGCCCTTGACTAGGGGAGGATGTCATTAGTTGATGCACGCATCCCAGAGAGCGAGGAGGAGAGAACGGAGCACGAGAGCACGCCCCAACCGATCCGGATGCTGAAGAAGATGAATTCCACCACCGAAAGCCGGCAGAACGCAGATTCCACGCCAAGGATCGATTGGACCCTCTCCATTCAAGGTTTTGACCACTCAATCACGTTTTTCTTCATGTTGCCCTTTTTCTTTTCCACTATGTACTCTGAGATGAACATGCGGGGCTAATCCCCTTGTCTTTAGGACCGGGAGTAGCCCGGGGATACATTGTATGATAATTTTATAATAGTTATTCATATCTTATCTCTTAAATCTGTGGTATAATTTTGTTTTCTCCAATGTATTGTTATGCTTGATCACCATAATAATAATCTAATGCCCTTAATTGCTTTGAAAGAAGAATTAACCATTGAAAAGAGATGAAATTTACATTAATTGACAAATCTCTTGAACAAGGTGGTGTAAGATTAATGGTGGACACTGAGAGGTCGTTTCTAATGCACCTAGTTTAGGGTATAGGTTACTACGACGGTGGAACCGACCTAGACATAGGTAGTGGATTGTACCATGACAATGGACAATTCTGATTTCAGGCCACTACCCGGATTGAGAGATAAAATTGAATAACTATATAGAATTTAATACAATGAAAACCCACGGTGAAACCGCAATCCTAAAAATCTCCCTTTGAATTGATTAAACCAACAATTTGATCGATTGCTTGTTTTATTTTATTTTTTATTTTCTTTTAATTTTAACAACAATTCCCAACTATTTAATCAGTTTAGCTGATCGCGAGGAGTTATTAGGAGTCTCCGACAAATTCATGTATCCCTGAGTTCGACTTGGGCCTCACAAAGGCCTATATTACATTGATATGTATACTTGCGTTTGCACTCACGGTTTACGCGTGTCAAGTTTTTGGTGTCGTTGCCGGGGACACGACAAATTGTTGGCACTTCGAGTGCTGCAAGCGGCCACTCTAGGCCACATTTTTATTTTTTTGTATCATTCCAAAAATTTATAATCTAGCTTTTAAATATTTTCAATCGTCAAGCACTGTACTAAATTTAATTTTTCTATTTTCAGGTACCGTGCATGGTGCATACGCGTAGTACAGACTATGCGGGATACACACCAGAGGTTCCGCTGCTGGAACCAGAAGATGAGGGTGAGTATAATCAGGATGAGCTAGAAGATATAATTTCTGAACCCGATCAAGAAGAGATGGAGGAACAACAGACAATATGGGAAAAGATCAAAGCTTCATCCTCATCCATGTCTAAAGGACCAATAAAGAAGCAGGCAATTAATATTCCAACATAGAAATTTATCCTGCATTAATAAATTTGGTGAAGTCCAATGCTTTCTATGGGCTCAAAAATGTGGACCCCGTCACGCACATTAGTCAATTTGTGGAAAATTGTGATATGATCAAAATCGACAGATTTCCACAAACTGTGCTCTACTTGAAGATCTTCCGGAGTTCTTTGGCAGGAAGTGTGTGAGAGTGGTTACATAACCTGGGCGATGACTATGTGGATTCTTGGGACCACATGGTAGAGGTTATCTTCGAGAGGTTCTTTCCGCCCGAGAAGACCAATGACATGATTAGAAAGATCCACAACTTCACTCAACAAGCAGGATAGACCTATTCTAAGACTTGGGAGAGGTTTCAGATAATGCTCAGGCGGTGCCCGCACCATGGTTTAGACAAGGAGACACAAGTCAAGATCTACTATTTTGCTCTCTCCGAGCATGATAG